>OY992509.1:35845213-37045213 GCA_963921215.1 Scoparia ambigualis | reverse complement strand
TGAATTAATCATTTTTTTTCTGCAGCTTCTGGGAAACACTTCTCCTCGACACGTTGCCGTTACTAGAATCTGATGAGCTGATTTTTTCGTCCGAAGACACATTTGAGATCATGCTGTGTCTAGAGCTGAAGTCGTCGAGCCTAGAGGGGGAGAAGGCGGACCTCCTGCGGCTGGCTCTGGTCAGGAATCTAGCCAGGGCGTCGTTAGCAGACGATGACAGCGGTGGAGATTAGTGGCGCTACTGTAAATAATTAACTTTTTGCCTGAAAGGCTAGCCCATGATTGTAGCAATCCAAACGCCATCAATTCCTCGAACTAATTTCACTGTTCCAAGATTGTGACATTTTTCAGTCAAATCAAATCAAAAATATATTTGGTTTCATATAAACAGTCATGCTAATGATAAGGGGTATGTGCACTTAATTGACTATTTGGAAGTGAATGATCCCAGTAAGTTAACAGTTTAGACCTAGAAAAACAAACAACTCAAGTATAATTTTTTTTTTAATATAATATGTAAATCAAAACAATTGTGCTTCTTTAATTACTAAAAAACCTGAATTAGAGTTATATCTATTAAAATAGTTGATACTTACTAACATTATTATTTAACAAACAACTATTAGTACAGCATTTTCTGCTGATGTAGTTATAGTTGTTTGTTTATTTCTCAATCACACAACAGTATGGAGCGGAATTAGATGCGAATTATTGTAATGCTATTAATCCTAGGATCACACTGACACAGCCATTTTTAACTTGTCCAAACTTATGATCTGGGAGTTGGGAACTGAAATAAATGTCATACATAAGGAAAAGTATTGTTTTAAATTAATTTAAATAATAAATTTAATTTAATAACTGGTATATTATTATTTAACACATTAATTCCTATTTAGGCCCTAAATTGTAGGAGCAAGTTCAAAAGTTAGATTTTAATATGTGTTAAACGGCAAAGTTTTATAAATAGTAAAATGGGGTTACTCGCATAATGACTAATTACGTACACGCATATTGACATACACGCACATACTCGCATAATTTACGTACACGCATATTGACATACACGCACATACTCGCATAATGACTTATTACGTACACGCATATTGACATACACGCGTTTTGACTTACACGCACATACTCGCATAATTTACGTACACGCATATTGACATACACGCACATACTCGCATAATGACTAATTACGTACACGCATATTGACATACACGCGTTTTGACTTACACGCACATACTCGCATAATTTACGTACACGCATATTGACATACACGCACATACTCGCATAATGACTTATTACGTACACGCATATTGACATACACGCGTTTTGACTTACACGCACATACTCGCATAATTTACGTACACGCATATTGACATACACGCACATACTCGCATAATGACTAATTACGTACACGCATATTGACATACACGCGTTTTGACTTAAACGCACATACTCGCATAATTTACGTACACGCATATTGACATACACGCACATACTCGCATAATGACTTATTACGTACACGCATATTGACATACACGCGTTTTGACTTACACGCACATACTCGCATAATTTACGTACACGCATATTGACATACACGCACATACTCGCATAATGACTTATTACGTACACGCATATTGACATACACGCGTTTTGACTTACACGCACATACTCGCATAATTTACGTACACGCATATTGACATACACGCGTTTTGACATACACGCACATACTCGCATAATGACTTAATACGTACACGCATATTGACATACACGCGTTTTGACATACACGCACATACTCGCATAATGACTTATTACGTACACACATATTGACATACACGCGTTTTGACTTACACACATTTTCACTTACACGCATATTGACACACAAGATATATTTAAGTACACTAGTTTCCCGTCAAGCGGCTTCGCATACGATGTTGATGTCTGTCCGATTTCCCACTGTAAAAAGTGGTAGTCTGTGTTCAAATCTATTTCTGTGCAAAATAATAATGAAAATTAGATGCGTAGTTTTCAAGGAGTGTAGCGATGACTTTCCAAAAATCGAATTTTACTGCAAGCTATTTTTCCATTCGCATAATTTCCCAATTTTTAATTTTCTGTGTGGTTTTTTTTTCCGGAGGGTAAATTTCTGATTTTTCTAATTTTTTTTATAACAAGTATTATAAACCTCTAGAAATGGTCAAAGACGACCGGAGGGCTATAAGCCCTATAAACATACCTTACGCATGTTTATTTATCCATCCAATCATGATTTACATAAAATCAATAAAAATTAAAAATAAAAATCCTTTTTAAAAACAAGCTTTTATTAAAATGCGCTAAAAAGAAAAATAAACTTTTACTATCAACTTATAAGGTCGATACACAACTTATATGATTTAAAAGGTTGTCGCGAGATTATGTAAGTACTCGTATTTAACTATACTTAGATTGAAAATTTTAATCAAGTTAATAAAAGCTTGTTTTTTAAAAAGTAATCTACCTATGTCATTTCACGTAGTCGTTCCCGTGTGTCATTTCGCGTATGAGAATGTGTCAATTCGCGTATGTCATTTTGTACCAAATAGTGCCCAAAGGAAATAAATAGTACCTTTATAGTTAAAAAGTTATAGACATAGTTTGGTGAGTACGCTAGGCGTAGGTTCTACGCCTAGCGTACTCACCTCGTTGCGCGAAAACAGAACCAGCAATGGCTCTCATTTCTATCTCAATAAATAGTACCCTCTAAGGCCCGAATTCTAAAACCAAACTCACACTCAAATCTCTGCTTGAGTACAGTTAGAAAGGGATGGCGATATATGCGATGAATAGCACCATCCCTTTCTTACTGTTCTCAAGCAGAGATTTGAGTGTAAGTTTGGTTTTAGAATACGAGCCTAAGAGTGTAATTGTTATTTGACTTTAACACTAGAAAGTCATTAAATTTGATAGCAAACTTCTACATACATTGACATGGTGTACAGGCGAACTCATAATAATTTTAATATTATTAAATTTCGTATTATGAACCTACTACATATTACTTTTAGTTTTGTTTAAATTAGTAGGTGTATATACGTAACGAGGAAGTTTAATATCAGTTATATAATTGATTATAATTATTTTTCTTCTAAATAAGATCCATGTTTTCCAAAATATTGACTATCGTATTTTTGCCGGATTTCATAAAGTAAAAGCACCTATATAAGGAACTAGGTATTTGCCTTATGTCTGAAATTGAAAGCTCAATATTGTGCGAGAACAATCTGTTACTTTTGTTGATCATAGTGCAACTTAGCGACAGCGATGCATCTTAGTATGAACAAGTTCCAATAGATGGAGCTTATCACACTTCTCACTTTAATTACTTACAAACTGACCTGTATTATGAAAGTGCTCAAGATCAATATTGCAATTCACAACAATTTGCTTGACGCCGCGGTGGGAACGCATAGTTTTCGGCAACCGATTTTTTTAGTCGTTTACTTTGCCTTGCCACCGCAACCGCAAAGGTTTGCGAATACTTAGTTAATTGTGAAACAATTAATAAAAAAACTTGTGAATTTTGTTTCATTGTGATGTGAGTGATCTTTAAATGAGTAAGTACCTATGTATATTTCATCTGTAATATCATTTTATGTTCATGTCGATTTGCAGTTGATCTTTCATTAGCTAGGTAGGTACCTACCTACTCAGTTTGAATATATTATATATACTTACCTACAAAAATACGTTATTGTTTTTTATTGATTGTAGAATAACAAATTAAATCATATTCTTAGTTTTCTGGACTGTATAAAGTGTTTAACTGAGTCGCGTAACTTACTGGTGAAAGAATACTACCACTACCACCCGCTCTTCCCTTGGGTGTCGTAATAGGCGACTAACGGACTAAAGACTGCACATACATCCGACAGCTTAGAACGGCGATGGGCTCACCACCTGTCACGCTGAGCACATGTGCAGCCTTTATTTATGTAGGTATGTATCTACAATCTATACAATCTGTATATTAATAAAAAATCAATTGCCAAAATGTTTGTACGCGCATCACTTCAAAACGGCTGCACCAATTTGGCTAATTCTTTTTTGTTGTATTTCTAATTGTCGGGACAAGGTTTGTATAAAATGAACATTTTTGGAAATTCGTCATGGGTATACGTCACGATCAACAAATCATAAATAAGCAATGCTTGATTCATAGATATAAGTTGGAGTGGGTCTCATTCACCCTCGACTACAAATTTTGTGATTTATAACAGTTATCACTAGATTTATAGTCGAAGTAAAAATCAATACTAAAAACCAGCCTTCATATAAAAAAATCCGCATCCAAATCTAGGATATTTAGGAGCTACGGTGCCAAAGACAGACACACCAACCTCAAGACCCCCCTTTTTTGGCCACCCTTGGTTTACTGTTATTAAATATGTACCTATTTTATTTTAGGTCGTCGTCTATTAATGAACTCCATAGTTATTCCAATCTTAATTCCTTTGGTAATAAAAATAATATTTTACCATTCATTGTGCTCGACTGTACCACACGTAATTTTTGTATGTAGAAGTTTGCTATCAAATTTAATGACTTTCTAGTGTAAAAGTCAAATAACAATTACACTCTTAGAGGGTACTATTTATTGAGATAGAGAAATGAGAGCCATTGCTGGTTCTGTTTTCGCGCAACGAGGTGAGTACGCTAGGCGTAGAACCTACGCCTAGCGTACTCACCAAACTATGTCTATAACTTTTTAACTATAAAGGTACTATTTATTTCCTTTGGGCACTATTTGGTACTATTTGGGTACAGTTTTATGATATACTAATTAAAGTTGTAGCTTACACAGATTTCCCAAACTGAGGTGAGTACGCTAGGCGTAGAACCTACGCCTAGCGTACTCACCAAACTATGTCTATAACTTTTGAACCATAAGGGTACTATTTATTTCCTTTGGACACTATTTGGTACTATTTAGGCACAGTTTTTTGGCATTCTTGAAATAACAGAATTCCATGGTGAGTACGCCAGGCGTAGGTACACGTTTATAGGGCTTATAGCCCTCCGATCGACTTTGACCATTTCTAGGGGTTTATAATACTTATGTAATAAAAAAATTTGAAAAATCTATAATTTACCATCCGGGAAAAAAACGCACAAAAAAATAAAAATTAGGAAATTTTGCGAATGGAAAAATCGCTTGCAGTAAAATTCGATTTTCGGAAAGTCATCGCCACACTCCTTGAAAACTACGATCTAATTTTCATTATTCTTTTGCACAGAAATAGATTTGGACACGGGCTACCACTTTTTACGGTGGGAAATCGGACAGACATCAACATCGTATGCGAAGCCACTTGACGGAAAGTAGTGTTAAATACTTAAATATATCTTGTGTGTCAATATGCATGTAAGTCAGGATGCGTGTAAGTCAATATGCGTGTAAGTCAATTTTGCGCATTCTCGTTTGATAGTTTTGGATAAGTTGATCTACATGAAGAACAACAGTATTGTTGATTTATTAATGCAATTGAACTTATTTTGTTTTTCAAATATGCGTTCTTAATCTATGAGGAGGGAACCTCCCGCTGGGGAGTACCCCCTGACTGCTAGGGACATGTTGAACAGGTCTGCTTATAGTTTTTGGACTGATTGCAGACAAGCACAGAATAAAAAAGATTTTTTCTAAACACTTCAAAATGTATCCCACAGTTCAAGAGTTATACCAGGGAGAAGGGGGTAATTATCTTACTTCAATACCATTCACTTGCTTATTTAAAACTAGGTAATCTTAAATAAAAGACAACGAAACGTTGAAACAAATGTATACTTCAAGCATTATTTAACACATAATCAAATATTACGAATCTTTAAATAAAATCAAACCAGCAGAGCAATGAACCAACTTCTTACTTCTAGTTGAAAGGTATTGTGATAGATGTTGAAGTTATACAATAAGCCCCCAGATCTCATTACTTAATGTTCGGTAAGTACCTACCTATTAACGTTTTTTTTAAATTATTTATCATTTTAGTATTTATTATAAACTGTATAATAAGAAGTAAAGTCTAGTACCTATAGGTATCTATTTCTGTGGGACAGATTTTAACCATCCTGTATAATAAAATAATTTTGTAATGACATAAGCTTACTAATGAACTATATGGCTGGCCCCAGGTGATAGCCTGCAAATTAAAATGTGCTTAATCACATAGTGCCCAATTTAATCTTGCTTATTGCCATGATTAATGTACAAAGGAATAATAAATCAATCATGGAAATCTCAACACTGCCAGATTACCATTAGAGGCGAGAGGCGTTTGATTATCACCACATTCAAGCTCAAATGGTAGGTATGAAAACTCTATAAATCCTTTGATTTTTATTATCTTAGGTCACAAGCTTTGACTAGTGCAATTTTTTGTTTTCTCTACATTTATAAAATTCTTCCATTGTTTCTACACTCGGCGTCAAAAAAATCGCACCTTTTAAAAATCATCTTTAAAAATTCTTAAACCTTATGTAGAGGATAGTGTTGGGTATCATTAGAAAGGTAACAAAAAGGAGTATCAAAAAACAATTAAATTTAACTTTCTGTTTAATTATAATTATACAAACAACATTAAAATTAATAAAATAATAAAAATCCTTAATTAAGTCCTAATTAACAACAGATAATTTACAAAGAAAAATGTACAAAAAGTGTCTTAAAATTAACTTAAAATCTAGTGTTACCCCCCCTTGCCCTGATCACGGCTTCCATACGGTCCCTCATGGACCTCACCAACTTCAGGAGCTCTTCTTGAGGGATAAGCCCCCATTCTTCAATCACCGCGTCTTGGAGCTCCTGTAGAGTCGAAGGAGCTGGATCCCGAGATCGAACCTTACGTTTAAGATGGTCCCAGAGGTGCTCTATAGGATTCAGATCCGGACTTCGCGCTGGCCACTGCATCACAGAGATTTGGGACCTCTGCAAGAAGTCGCTCACGATGCCTGCAGTGTGAGCGCGAGCGTTGTCGTGCATTAATGTGAACCCCTCGCCAAAAGATTCGGCAAAGGGGACCACATGCACTTCCAGGACCTCAGTGACATAGCGGCGAGCAGTCAGCGACCCTTGTCCGCGAGCACCTCCAGTCCGGGAGACGCAGACAAGGTCGGTTTTGCCGGCAGCAGACATACCGCCCCAGAACATGCAGGATCCGCCACCATATTCCACCGTCTCCTGGATGCAGGCTTGGGCGAAACGTTCACCCTGCCTCCGGTATACTCTTCTCCGTCGGTCGTTGCAGTAACTCCTCAATATTGGAATGAAGTATGTTATCAAAACCTTTGTAATGAAACTGTCCATAAAATAATTTTTCTTTTAACATATATGGGAACCACAGTCTATCATCAGGCCACATGTCTTCGTAAGGAATCTGGCTATATCGGAACCACTTTGGACGCATTTCTTCAGTTTCCATGGGGATGCCTTCATAGGTGGATGTGGAAAACACTCTAACCTCCATCATAACAGAATCGCCTTCAAACGTGAACTCCAAATGCCCTATGTTCTTAAATTCTGTGAGCTTAACACTAACACAGCATTCTTCATTCAATTCGCGTACTGCAGCGTCAATAATTTGTTCATTTAACTCTACTTTACCGCCAAAACCATTCCATTTGTTAATTCCAAACCCGCGCTTTTTGTAACCCAAAAGTATTTGTGTTTCAGTGCGTATGAATACCAATGTATACAGTTTTTTCAGTAACATTTTAAAGATAAATAATTAGTATGTATTTCAATTTTGTTTTTGAAGTTCTTTCTCACCGAGTCTAATTTCACCGCCACGGGCTTAGTTAAAGCATTCAAGTTGGACGGGCGGGCGACGGACGGTTAGGAGGATGTGGCGGATTGTGGCGACGGTTGCACTTTTTTTTTATTTGTTCCGTAACGTCAACGAACAGGCTAAGGTCAGAGACCATACGGCCTAATCATTAGTTTTTTTATTTATTTTTTCCCTAGATGATAATGAGTGATGATTAAGATGATGAATGATAAATTATATTCCCCTAAACCCCTTAAGTGCTCAGTAAAGATGTGGAACTTTACTGAGATCTCACGCGGACTTCTTAAGAGAATTTGAAAAGTGATGTTGCACTGTTTTGTTTCATTTGCCAACACTCATGCCCGTTCACAAACACTTATCGGTTAATAATCCACTATTATTTCACATTAATGTTCGAAAAAACACAAATTTTAAAAAATAAATCAAAAGTGAAGACAAGACTTTACTTGAATTTACTTTCCCGCCAAGACCTTGCTTGCAAGACTTTTTTTTCCTCTTAAATAATGGCTTCGTGCTGTAGGGAACCTTCCTACACTCAGGTTATTTAAGTTATTTAACAATTATGTATTTAATTATTAACTATTTACAATTAAAATATATATTTACAAAATTACACTTATACCTAGACATTTACTATAACAGCACAGATAACGTTATTAACATTATTGTTATTATCAAATATTTACAATACATTTCATTATAACATCATATCTACATAGCATGCGACCCAGCTTGTCGATATCGATCATCGACAACGTCTATCGACATGCGCCTCGCACTAGTGCGTTGGCCAGATACTTAAGCCTTTTGTTTCGCTTATGTGCGCACGCACCGGTGCAGCGGCGCCTCGTGGCGGCAGCCAGTCGAGACTCGATCACGGCGCGGAGCTTTTTTTTTTTTTTTTTATGCTAAGCCTGGCAAATTGGGGTCATTTGCCAGGCTTAGATTCCACCTGATGTTAAGTGGAAATGAAGTCCAGGCGCGAGGACAACTGGTGCAGCGTAAGAGACGTAGCATCAGTCACCCTCACTCTGCCGGCCCACAAAGTGCTTCTTCACGCCTCGTTTGAAGGACCCTATGTCATAGGTAGGAGGGAATACGTGTGCTGGTAGACTATTCCATCTTTTGGAAGTGCGACAAAGAAACGAGTCACCAAATTTCTTTGTGCGTGATGGAATGTTAGAGACTGTAAATTGGTGACTCCGGAGAGCAGCACGCGTACTCCTATGGAGGAAGGGAGAAGGAGGGATGAGGTCAAAGAGTTCTTCAGAGCACTCGCCATGGTATAAACGGTAAAAAACGCTGAGTGACGCAATATCTCTACGCAATTGCAAAGGCTCGAGAGTTTTAGTGACCTCCGCATTGCCGATAATGCGCACAGCGCGGCGCTGCAATCTGTCCAAGGCATCGAGAAGGTACTTTGCGGAGCCGTCCCAAAGGTGAGAGCAATACTCCACGCAAGACCGCACCTGTGTCTTGTATAATAGACACAACTGATCAGGCGTAAAGAATCGCCGCACCTTGTTCAGGACACCGAGTTTACGTGAGGCATTTTTAATCACGGTTTCGATGTAGTCCTTTTGGTTCAGATCGCAGCTGATATTCATACCGAGCATGTTAATACTACTCTTTAGTACTACATTAGTTTGACAGTCCAAAGCCTGCTATGTGTGATGGGAAACTTATCACCTTTCCTGTTCGCTGGAATAAACTGGAATGCTATTTAACACCATGTAAGTACCTACCGACACCTATTAATTACGCAGCTTTTTAGGTATTAACGTTGCCTTTATTGCGAGACATTAGTTTAACTTAATTTAGTGTAAATAAATAGGTAAGACTGATACTTATTACCTCAATGCTTTAGGCTGTTTAGTTGTCGAGGACATGAAAGGTCATCTGGTCATTTGGTTTGGAGTGTGCTTAGCGTGCGGACGCGACATGAGATAACTACCCATTGATCTTTCATTTGCAAGGAAAGATAATTGTAACTTCTCATAATGTGTGGTGTAATAGATTTTTACTAGGATTGATTTGAAATTACTTTCATACACTTATCATAATTACAGTTAAAATGTGGCCATAACATAACTTGATGCTATCGATAGTCGTTGGACTTAATAACTGCACCTTATACCTACGCCTAATTCAAAACATTGCAGACTAACGTAGGTACTTATCGCCCAGCTGACAACGCGCACGGGTCAACAGTCGGCCGGCCAGCCGTTCATTGCCCGCGCGTTGTAAATAATCGTTATTTTTAATTGTTTTTAATTTTATTTTTCTTATGTTATTGGTTTAAAATTAATTAGATACCCAAAGACCTTCTAATTAAAATTTACAAAATGAATTATTTAATAAAAAATAAAAAAAACACGAATTTCTTTTTTGTCATTTTTGTCATGTTTAAAACACTTGACCTGACCAGCCCTAGAAGTTTTTTGCGGTTTCTAGCAGTCACCTTATATACTTATCGCTTTCGCTTATATATTTAGACTTTCTTTCGCTTAAATATTTAGACTGTATTGTGCTCGTTTTTGTGAACTATATTTCTTCTTTGTTAAACTGTTTACTGTGCTGTGCTCACAGACGTATAATAGAACGTCTGTGGCTGTGCTGTGCTTTCTATCTTGTAGTGCCTTCTGTATTGTGTGTGTATGGATTATACAACGAACCGTAAGTTGGTGTTTTTATTGACTGTGCCCTACCACACACTTAATTAATAGTTAGTAGGACTATAAACAAATTAGCGTACATTCCGTGCACCTACTTAACTATATTGGTGACCCCTACAACACGGACACAAAACAAGATGTCGGACGATGAAGCACGCGGTGGCAACACTAGTGATGGGAAAGTGTCGACAAAACGAGAAGTGCACAACATTAACATTCGCATCCCACCATTTTGGCCTGAAGAAGTTCGCTCAAGTCGAAGGACAGTTCTCGATTTACCACATCACTAGAGATTCCGCGAAGTTTATATAAGTCTATAGTGCGATCAGCACATTTAGCCAGTGTCAAGTTTTTAATAGTAATTAATATTTTCTTTACATGAAGTGGATGATAATGAATGATAATGAACGTATAATGGTAAATGATTTTCCCCCAAACCCATCGAGACTCAATAAAGCTGTGGGACTTTATTGAGGTCTCACACGGACTTCTTGAGAGAATTTGAAAAGTGATGTTGCACTGTTTTGTTTTATTTGCTAACACTCATGCACGTTCACGAACACTTAACAGTAAATAATCCACCATTTTTTCACATTAATACTCGACAAAACACAAATATTAGAAAATAAAACAAAACTGCAGACATTACGCTTCACTTTCCCGCCAAGAAGTCCAAAACCTTGCACTATAAAAAAAAGGCTGTGGATAGAGTGCCGCTAGCGGCATTCTAGTACGGTCGGTTACGATGCCGTCATTACGGCATCCTAGTAGGTACAAAGTGTAGGCAGTGAATAGAGTGCCACAAGCGGCAACATAGTACGATCGGTTACGATGCCGTAAATTGACG
Organism: Scoparia ambigualis; assembly: GCA_963921215.1. NCBI lineage: Eukaryota > Metazoa > Arthropoda > Insecta > Lepidoptera > Crambidae > Scoparia > Scoparia ambigualis. The sequence continues at coordinate 37,033,859 of OY992509.1, read as the reverse complement.
GCATCCTAGTACGAAGCGTATAGAGTGCCACAAGCGGCATTCTATCTCAATCGGTTAGGGAACCGTAACATATTTTTTATTTGTCGTAATGTTCAGACGACATAATATTCAAAAGATATTTTTGCATGGAGTTAGATTTCTGTTGTCTAAAAAAATAACCTCGAAATTCAAGACAATCGCTACGCTGCGCTTCGCGATTGTCTTAAATTTCTAACCTATCACGTGTCCTACAGGAGTAGGGCAGCTAGTATTTCTGTTGTCTAACAAAAACTTTACGGCAGCTTAGGCGGCGTCACTATTATACCGCAAAACTTACGGTTCCCTAACCGATGGAGATACAGTGCCGCTAGCGGCACTCTATACATTTCCTAAAAAAAACCCCACGACGTTATTACTTTTATTTTAAGAAAGGAAAGGGATTTTGCCCGAACAGTCAATTCGTCAGTCTGATTTTGTATAACTTTGGTTGGATATTTGCTACTGCGGCGCTAAGGTAAAAATGTACCTATTAGTTGCGGCAATGCCTTAATTAACGATACATGTATGGGACTGTTTCTTCGTCTCATCGGATCATTCGCAAAATGTCAAGTTTCTTAAATAAATAGTTGACTTTAATTATTATTAAACCTAAAGAACTGGAAATTCTGAACGGTAGGTATATCTTCTAACTATTAGTTGACTTTAAATATTATACACTCAAACGTCCATGGTAACTAGAGTTACCAAGTGACATATAACCCCTTACGTCCATGGTAAGAGTTACCAGGAATTATGCAATTTTGCAAACTCGCATTACGACCACGGTAAATGATAAATGATTTTATTTTGTAAGTAGGTTTGTACAAACACTTTTACACGTCAATCATGTTTTTTTTTTTAAAACTAGATGAGGTCGGCGTTTCCTATCTGACTACTCTGAGAAGAAAGGCCGAAACAAACTCAGAGGTCACAGTCTCTTTTAAAGTCCAGACATAATCTTGGTCAGGTTATATGAAGACCATGTAGATCGATGTCTGAGATGGTCTTTTGAGGAAAGAACCACACAGATTGAGAGGACCTGTCCAGTCAGTGTACGCATTTGTCAGAAATCGTTCAGCTCAACTCAAGACTTAAGGAGCTAAACGATTCGACGAACAATACCAAAGAAAGGACATTTGGGTAGGCCACTTAAATTACTCAAACTGCCAGACCATGAACAAAAAAAAAAAACTAACAGAACAGAGAGAATAATAAAATTTAAAAAAAAACAATCTAATAAAATGACCCACATCGTCTTCACATTCACAATAAATAAAATAATATAAAAATTTACAAAGTAAGCAAATGTCATTGTTTATAAAAAATTCATTAATGTCAATGTGTATATAAAAAAAAAAGCAAAAAACATTCAAAAAGCAGAAATTGGAAGCAGCTCAATCCCAAGCCTTTTGGTCCTCAATATAATCTTTAACGGTTTATAAGGCTTTCTGGCACAACTTACGTTTAATGAATGATTTGAATTTATTAAGGCTTAGATCTTGAACGTGGCTTGGTAGTTTATTATAAAAGCGTATACATTGGCATCTAAACGAGCCACCTATTTTCTTGAGCCTTGTTGTAGGTACAACAAATTTGTGTTTGTTTCTAGTATTTAGGTGAGTGTAATTACCCAAAACACTTATTACGTAGGCCCATCAAAAGATTTGAGATGATTCTGTGGTTACTAATTCGGTATAAAAGTAAAAGAAATCTATTTAATGGCAAACATAATTTCACAGAAAAAAATAATGAAATTGGCGAGAATTGACAGTTCGCCAAAACGAAATTTTGCAGCCTAAGCGTTTTTAAAAATGTCGAAATACTCTTATACTCACGTCACCGTATTTTCTAAATAAGTGCACATCAAAACAATCGCATACTAATTACTTTGACTATATACATGTCTAGACGGAGCATCGCGGTACAAACGCTTCTCAAAATCCGCCCGGTTTTTGTATTGAATTTGAAATGTGCGTGACAGCCAATGATGTATAAAGTTATAGATGCGTTGTACACGCTCTAGAATGGCAATACGAATGTAAGGTAATTGCCCGACTCGCATTCAGTCAGGCACGCTCTCGCGTTCCGGCTATACATCGCTACAGTGCGTGAATTTATCAAGTTTTTCGTGGCCAAAATGCCTTCCTGTGTTTTTAGGCGGTGCACAAATTACACGGCAACTGTTAGAGACATGAAAAACGTGTCATTTCATTCGTAAGTACTGATTTTTTTAAATTAAACATTAAATGCCCGATAAATAAACTGCTGGCTGCTCCTCATGTGGGTAAACAGTGAGATGTAATCTGTTCTATGCGTGAGAGTGAAACAGACTATGTTAGCGCGGTCTAATGGCGGCCGTCGCCATGGAAACTCACATGCGTATAGAGCGAGATGTATATTTATCTCTTTCTAACCACATAATGTGTCTCTTGTTAGCGCAACGTGTCATAATAAATAACTGTATACGTAAATATAGTACTACTTGCAGCACTTTAAAATGCAATAACGTTAGCGTGTAACCTGTCTATCTTTTATATGTCTTTGGTGACAGCCGCGTATCTGACACTAGCGCAAATGGTTGCCAGCGAATACCTAATTTCCGATAAAGTAGGGAAAAAATATTTATGCACAATATAATTTTCAAATGATTCACAACATAACATAACTTTTTAAATTAGGTATGTCTATCGTATATGTAGGTATAACGTATAAAAGAAGCTGGCGTGTTTAGAAAAAATGGATGATTGAAGGCGAGGACGAGTACAATAAAATAATGCGCTAATGAAAGCCTGCGTGCGTGTGATATGTTTGTAATACGGACGAAATAGAAGCAACAGGCAGGATGATTTACATTTAATACTTAATCAAAATTGATTTTTTAATTAGAAATTTAAATATTTTAAATTATAATCAAAACAATTAATGGCGGTCTCTTTGTATTTGTTTCTTAAATAACTTTCGTTTGGATGTTACATCATTTTTCATGTTCTCTAATTTCTTATTATTTTGAAACCTTAGAGTTAAATATTTCGACAACGACTTCTTTCTACCGGATCAGTTGGAAATCTGAAAATTTAAATGTTTGCTATGTGGTCGAACAGTTGTATAGGTTACATAATGTGATGACTGCTCATCAATATCCGTGTCCAATAGTTTGCCTACATGAGACGAGAAATATTTACCTTTTAGTGGCACAAACATACACCCGCACTTTCTCAAACATCGTCATCATCATCATCAGCCCATAAACGTCCCACTGCTGGGCACAGGCTTCCCACGAGGAGATAGCACGTGGGAATATTGGGCCATAACCCACCACGCTGGCCCAATGCGTGTTGGTGGGTTTTAACAACTGTCATCTTACGACAACAAACGGATCCAACGGCTTAATGTGCCTTTCGAAGCACGGAGGAGCTCGAGATGTTTTAAATTTGGTCACCCATCCAGTGCCCCGGCATTGCAAAAGTTGCTTAGCGTGCAAGATCGCAAGCCGAACCTGCTCTGAAGCATACATACTACCATCCCCTACATACTTAGACTTAAACACACACTTCTTACAAAAATACATACGTACAGTCGAACCAACTGAATCATGACCCACTTCGCCGATCATTCCTTTAAAATCATAAATGTAGTTAGGTTTCTTCGCTTTTATTCATGTTGCACTTAGTATGTTTTAAATATGAATAAAAATGCGTCATTACGGGTTAGAGATGTATGCAATTTTAACCTTTGTTATCACTGCACTAGATATGTTTTAGACAAAGCAGTCTTAATTTGAATTTCTATTAAGATGTCATTCATACATAATCCAAACTCTTTTCACTACGGAGAAAAGGTATTATAATTTTAAAAATAAAGTGACGTTGCGTCTGATGTCAAGTTGTAGTCTGTCTGAAAAAATTGAAACAATAATTGAATTGAATTCAAACAAATCGTATAATGGCCAATTTGGCAGAACAAAGAGCTCGGATAGTAGTGCTCAGTGAACACGGCTCTAGCATTCGGGAAATATCACGAGAGTTAAATATAAGTCGGAACACAGTCAGAACCTGGATCAGAAGGCACGCTAAAGATGGTACCCTTGAAGACAGACGACGATATAATCATGGCGTTCGTCGGATCACGAACCAACAGAGAACGGAAATGCAACACCATTACGAAGAACATCCTTTTACTGATACCCGGTATTTTGCGGCACGTTACGACGTATGTCTACAAACAATAAGAAATAATTTGCACCGCACTGGGCTGCATTACAGGCATTATGCTAAGAAAGCTTACTTAACGGATGCGTACAAAATTGCGAGATTAAATTTTGCACGTAATTACTTAGACTTCGACTGGACAAACACCATCTTTACAGACGAAAAATCGTTTTGCTCTTCTCAATATGGTCGCTTAACTTTGTGGCGTTACGATAACACTTGATACACACAGGATCACGTAGTGCCCAACCAATTATCTGGCCGAATTTCAGCTAACATGTGGGCCTGTATGGATGCTGGAAGTGTAGGCGAACTTGTTCAAAATCCTTGTCAAAATGCTAAGAACTATGTCGATTTATTGGAAGAATCAATGTTACCGACTTTGCGAACAGTTTACCCGCGTGAATAAGTGCCAGTATTCACCTACGTTCATGATAATTGTCCAGTGCATACTGCCAGAATTGTCTCCAATTGGTTTACCCAACATGAAGATCAAACCCACAATGTTTTTATAAAGTTATTTTCTATTTTTTCAGTTTACCAAGTGAATGCCATTTTTTTAAACATAATAAAACCTATTGATGATATTAATAAAATAAAGTTTATAATTCTTCAACTTTACTATTTTATTATATAGTGACCACCACATATTCCAAATCATATTCCAAATGTGATTTTATAAAGAAACTGGGCCTGTTACAGACTAGGGATGTAAAGCGGTAAAATTACCCCGCTAAAATACGGTAATATTCGGTAAAAAACGTTTTAAACGTACTCATACCCACTAGGTCACTAACTAACTACTATTATAATTACACTATTATTACGAAAGTGAGTATGTTTGTGTAAATGTCTTTACTCTTTAACAAATAAATGTATTGAATGAGATTTGACAGATATATAAGAAATTTTGGAATTTTAAAAGACAGACAATGGGCCCGTTCGTACTATAAACCCCAAAAATATTCGAGATACGAATCACATCACACCTTTCGTGCGTTCAACATGTGAACTGTCGGTGTCGAGTGGAATTTCAAGTACGAATTTGTCTAAAATATGTTGCCAAAATACCATCCCAAATTCGCTTGATTTTGTGGCATATAAATTTTTACAAATAATGTAGGTAGTTTTTCGAATAGACGTTCAGATAATTTAGTTTGTTCAGTCCTCAGAACAATAACTAAATATTGTTCTGAGTTTCAGTCGCTCACCGTCACCGACAGCGGAACGGCAAGAGCGCTTATCGCCGCACAACACAGCACAATATGGTCAATTGCACTAATCGGCAACGTCGCATAATGGTTTTCATATTTGCCTTGTCAGCTGTCAGTGTCTTATAAAATGATAACAGGTTCGTTACATGCGTTTCATGTAATGTATGTTCAAGCGAATTTCAACCTACTCGTATCAAAATGACTGTAGGAAAATGACCTAAAGGTGGGTCATGATTCATTTTGGTCGACTGTACATTCCATTTCAAACATAATAATTTTTTTATTCGTTTCGAATATTGATTCGATACCATACCACAATAACAATTTATAATAATAGTATTATCAAATATTACAGTAGGTATTATATTTTTTCTTGTTTTAGAACGGAACCTATAATCCAGCCAAATTCGATGACGAATGTTTGTAAACAGATTACTGTTATACCTAGTTGCAGTAGGATTTTAATTTTTCTTGAGTGACATTCACAAGAAAACAGTTAACTATTGTGTCTTTCTTTCAAAAAACAGTAAAAATCCTAGTGAAACTAGACATTTGCACAAATGACAGTAATATGTTTACAAACATTCGGCATCGAATAGAAACCGTGACATTTATTCACGCTCCTATAAATCTGACATCAGTTTAAAAAAAAAACTTTGAAAGTGTTCCTATAATAATTATATTTATTGTATTTACTTTATTTACAACAAGACCATGTATAAATACTAACTTACAAGACTTAGTATTTTTTATCATACTTATTATATTTAAACCTCCTTTTATATTCACCAATAATGGGAATTCTACATTTTGATACCAGCAACACTACGCATACATGGCCGTTATTATTGTTATACTTTAAATTTTCATTAAAATTTATCGATACTTACAGATGAAATGTGACTTTCCTTTTCGAAAAGATTTTTCCTATGTAGTTTCGACAGAATTTCACTGAGCAAACGGTAATTTTGCGAACAATTTCACCGAAAGGCGAGAGGTAAACACTGCTTGACGCACAGACGCTCGGACCAAATATTACATGGACAGAGTCTTACGACGTTGCCGATTTTAATACGTGTATCAAAGTAAAGTATTTGTATCTCTGTCTGTATGACTGTAGTATGATATGAGTAAAAGAGATAGTGAATGTACGTTTGGTAACGACGCACTGTCGGTGTGAAACGTGTCATTTTATGACCGACTACTCGGTCAAAACATTGCTGGATTGTGCGAAATAATAGTGAAATATTAAGAAATCTTAGTGTTTGTGTTATTTGTGTAATATACAATTGACATAATATCTTGTTCAGCTGTTTATTGTTCGTCAAGAACAACAAAAGGAGGTGTGAAAGACCAGGAATTATCATTTCATACGTTAGTGATTTCTCCTAATATGTATGCTTTACTATGAGTTTTTTAATAATAAAAACGGCAAAGCAATAATTTTTGCTAATTCTAAATCATACTATATCGTACACTATTCATAAGAATTAGGTTAAAAACCTCAATTAAATGTAATTTAAAGGCTTTGTTTTTGGCATAATGATTAGTGATGTACGTATTTGTGTATCGAAGCTTTATCGATATCACTAATATTCTTTTTATTATTCTTTTTTTAGGTTCCCAAAATACCCGGAAATAAGACGTGAATGGGTTAAAGCTATTAGACGTGATAACTGGGAGCCTACAAAATATTTAAGGCTCTGTTCTAGAGTTGCAAAACTATCGATAGTTTCGCTATCGATAGTTGACCTCGAAAACTAGTAACAATATCGATAGTACTATCGATAGTATCGATACTATCGATAGTATCGATAGTACAAAATAAGCAATACTATTGATAAGAAGCAATACTATCGATAGTATCGATACTAATGCATCACAATACTATCGATAGTATCGATACTAATGCATCACAATACTATCGATAGTATCGATAGTATCAATTTTTTTTAAGTTATACTATCGATAGTATCGATAGTATTGATGTATTAAATCAATTATACTATCAATACTATCGATAGTTTCTAAAACTATCGATAGTATTACACTATCGATAGTTTAATAACCGCCGATAGTATCGTTTCCCAAATAATAGTTTATGTAGCCTTAGGGAAAATGGTTTTCTGACAGGTACTCTCTTGTGTACTTGTGACTTATAATTAAAATAATACTAATAACCCATCTCTTTCCTTGGGTTTCGCGAAACGCGACTAACGGACTAAAGACTGCACATACACACAACAATTTGACACAGGGCAACACTTCTCAAATATAAAATTTTTCCTTCTACTTTTAAATAACTAATAACTACAGTGAATTGCGAGCGGGTTATTTTATTGCCCATATTTAAAAAGTTACCAACCTACCTACTTTAAAAAAGTTTGGTTAAGTTAAACAAAAGAAAAGAAAATCAGCGATGTGGATACATTTTCGAAAGGAAGCTGATAGGCGAGTAATAATACATACTTCTAATTGCTTCATAAACTATAATTAGGAAACAATACTATCGGCTGTTATTAAACTATCGATAGTGTAATACTATCGATAGTATCGATACTATTAATAGTATTAGCGATTTAATACACCAATACTATCGATAGTATCGATACTATCAATAGTATCGATACTATCGATAGTATTACTTAAAAAAAATCGATACTATCGATACTATCGATAGTATTGTGATGCAATAGTATCGATACTATCGATAGTATTGCTTCTTATCAATAGTATTAGTTAATTTGTAATATCGATAGTATCGATACTATCGATAGGCTATCGATACTATTGTTATGACGTCAACTATCGATAGTCTATCGATAGTTTAGCGATAGTGGACTATCGATAGACAACTCTACCTGTTCCAAACATTCTGAAAAATCTTTTTTTACAGTAAATTTTTTACAGTCGTAGTTCAAATTTGAATCTTAATAATATGGGCAGGAATATGAATTGTAAAAATAATTGCTCTTCACTTTACTATACAAATTATTATTTTTTATTTTTTTATAATAGAAGGAGGCAAACGAGCAGGCGGGTCACCTGATGGAGAGTAATCTCCGCCGCCCATAGACTCCCGCAACACCAGAGGAATCGCAGATGCATTGCCGGCCTTTAAGGAAGGAATAGGTTTTAGAAAGGAATAGGAATTGTGAGAGAGGGGGGGGGGGGGGGATGGCCTCCGGAACCCTCACTGGCCAAACGAAACACAACAGCACCAAGGGCTATTATTTCACGCCGGATATTAGGGTGTTACCAGACCAATCGATCGATCGTCGATGGACGGCATCGATCGATGGTAGAATGGATTAGTCGACATCGCTCGATAGTGTCTACCAGACCTATCGATCGGTCGTTGACAGACGACATCGATCGATGGTAAAATGGATTAGTCGACGTCGATCGATAGTTTCTACCAGACCAATCGATCGATGTCGATCGACAATCGACCGGTAGAATGGATTGGGTGTTAGATCGAGCTGTTTGATTAGACGCGCCGGCCGCTTCACTTTTTTTATAAATTTATTTCGTGCCCATGAATACTAGTCGTAATAATAGAGTTCAATAATTATGCTTAAAGTTGATGATAATGAGTGATGATATATTGAACGTTTAAATACTAAATGATATTCCCCCCAAACACCTTGGGAAGCACTTTAGATTAAGCAATACCGAAAAAGGGGGAAGGGGAGGGAGCCAAAGTGCAAAAATGCATAGTTTTCAAGATATTTTTTTTTGAGGTTATTTTGGGTTTTTTTAGGAAAAAAACAAATATTCTACTAAGTTACCATTACCGTGCCCCCTCCATCTCCCTCCCCCCCCCCAAGATATTTTTCAATGAAGCTAGTTTTCTGTTGTCTAATAAAAAAAATAACCTCAAAATTCATGACAATCGCTACGCAAAAAAAAAACAAAAACAAAAACCGCTGCTTAAAATGTCATTTGGATGAAATAAGCGATCGTTGGCTTTAAAAAACGGTCGCATCCAGATCCTTCTGAGTTTGCGTCTCCGTAATAATAGTACGAGCAACATCGTACTGGCCAAGAACAACGAGTCCATTTCTAAATACATTTCGAAAGAAAGTGATGAAGTTTAGCCAGGGTTAATCGATCAACGTCGACCGACCGTTAATCGATGGGTTTAGACGAACGGTACCCGTCGATCGATTAAAGCTACCATACCTATCGATCAACGTCGACTGACCGTCGTCGATCGATTGGTTAGTCAAACGGTATCCGTCGATCGATTAAAGTTGCGTGCTGCACTGCAACGCAGCGTGGCTCTACCACTCAGTCAGTGTCACTCATTTAGCACCACCCAGGGGTCACGTGTAGGGTCTAAAGGGTATACCTACGGACGTGAGTAACTTTAACCCCCAATTATAATAACGAACTAGGTACACACCACATTAAAGTGATTATATCGATATGCTAGTCACATCCTTAGTCACGCACACATGTACAGATAGAAAGCTGCACACTAACAAAAGACGGACATGCTAAAAATCCAAAGACTCTGTCCATTGTGATATTTGGTCCGAGCACAGACGTATAATAGCGTCTGTGGCTTGACGGCACAATGACACTGACCGCCAGGATTGCGCGATAGGCCAATTTTGGCCTATAAATTTTTCTACGTTTTTTTACGGCCAGGCTCTATCTAGACATGAAAATCAAAGACTAATTATCGTTAAGTTTGTTTACATTTGTAGACAGTGACATTCCAATATAATTTTTTTCTTACCAAGCGCTATAAACACGGCAATGTTCTTTGTTATGGTTGTTGCTCACTAAACCTAGTTCGTAGTTCCGAAAAAAAAATTGAGGTGGCTCTATAAATATCAATGGGCGATTTTCTGAGATCAAAAAAAAAAGAAATGGTTCGTAAATGACTTCATAGATGGCGCTTAGCATAGATTAGTATGGCGCATGGTAAAAGGCGAGTTCATGAAGAGCACGTGTATGGCTGCGTAATATTTATTCTATTCCAAAATAGAAATAGGTTCTGGATGTCCCGAATATAAATAGTTAAGTACTTAATATTTTTTTATTCTTTTGGTAGACAAGTAAAAGTGTAGAATTTATTACAGCCTGTTATGTAGGAGGACACGGCACTAGTGAAACGCAAGGCTGCTGTTGACGCACTGTCTTTATTGGCTATAGATAGAACACTGCCACACGCACGGGTGTACGTAGGCACACGTACACATACATGCATGCATACATTACATTCCTCCCCTACTAGATAATACTATAGTAGAAATACAAGGTAGCTTCTAATTGTTAAATTATAAGTAACTGGTTAAACAACGGGATGATTTCTGTTCGGATCGAACTACGTGCTTACGACGTTTCTGCATCTATAGCTTCATAAAAATCGTCTTCTTCGTCTGTCTGTGCACCATGACGGACTCCTCTGCTAGTCGCCACCCAGGATGGCGGTGGCGGTGACTCCGTGCTCTGGTGGGGGCCACGGGCGCTGGCGGCGTAGTGTCGTGGTCCGCCTCAGCAGGCCGTCGGACGCCTCTCGTCACGGTCACCCAGCAAGGCGGGGCCGGTGACGGGTGGGACCTCACATCCCCCTCAATTGACGATGAAATGCTCGTATCGCCAGCAGTAGGCGATGCTGGGATCGATGACCCTGTTATCTCTTCTGTCGTCGTAAGCGATTCCGTTGAATCCCACAGTTGTTGACTGTTGACATAACCTTTATACAAAATCATTTGATTTATGTGTTTCTTTACAACTATTGAACTTGCACAATCTTTAATAAGGTACAAACGGTTACCTATACATTTTACAATTTCTCCTTTACACCAACAAAATTTATCTTTATTATAATAACGTTTATATAACACGTATTGGCCAAGTGAAAATAATACATTATGACCCCCCGAGCTTTAACCTGCGAACACTGTTTTCTTTTTACCGAATTAGCGAGCGAGGTAGACGAGGGCGGCGCAGGCGCAGTAGACGGGTGCATTATGTCTAAACGCGATCTTAATTTACGTCCAAATACTAGTTGAGCCGGTGATGTGTTCGTGATGGTATGTAGCGAGTTACGATAATCGAACAAGTACTTTAATAAACTTAATTTACTATCTCTAACATTTTCAAACTTAAGATACTAGATTTAATGCCCTTTTTTACGACTTTAACATAAATTTCGGCTTGGCCGTTACTAGCTGGGTGGTACGGCGGTGAAGTCACGTGACAAATACCATTAAGGGTACAAAAGTTTTCGAAATCTTTAGAACTAAATGCCGTGCCATTATCGGTTACCAATGTATGAGGTAACCCAAACCTGGACATATATTCATAAAGTTTTTCAATTAGTGCCGACGAAGTACAAATGCTCATTTCATATACGTCGACCCATTTACTGTACGCGTCCACGATTACCAAAAACATGCGTTTGTTTACAGGCCCGAGAAAATCCAAATGCACTCTATGGAAAGAGTGTGTGGGGTGCGGCCAGGGTGACAGTGACGCACGTGATGGCAAGGGCCACAGCTGGATGCACGTCTTACATGAACTTATCATTTTTTCCAGCGCTTCATCTATTCCCGGGAACCACAATCGGGAACGGGCTTCCGCCTTTGTTTTCACAATGCCCATATGAGAAGTGTGCAGTTCACCGAGAACCCTTTGACGCAAGGAATCTGGTATAACTGTCTTATGTCCTCTCATTAGGCACCCGTTTTCGTATGCTAGCTGTGATTTACATAAATAATATGGTTTTATTGCCTCATCTTTAACTTTATTAGGCCAACCTTTTAAGACACAGTCGATTACCCTGCATAACACTGCATCTTTTAAAGTCGCCTCCCGTAACGTTTGCACAGTTACCGGCAAGCTACCGTGTATAACAAAGTTTACATAGGCGGCGCGCTCGCAAAATGACGCATCGTCGTCGCCCTCCCCCTCCGCTCTGCCCGGGAGCTGTGCCGGCGCCGGCGGCAGCGGCGGCGGCAAACTAGCCCGCGACAAAAAGTCGGCGCAATTATCCTTACTTTTAACATATTCTATTGAATAGTTGTAAGCACTTAAAAATAAGGCATATCTTTGTAATCGGTTCGCCGATATTTCTGGAATACCCTTTTTTTGTCCAAATATTGATAATAAGGGTTTGTGGTCAGTACGTAGCACGAACGGCGTGGACCTCCCATACAAATATTGATGGAAGCGGCGTATGCCAAATATAATTGCCGTCGCTTCCTTTTGTATCTTCTTTCAGCGCTGTTTAATGTGCGCGAAGCGAAAGCAACCGGTTTCTCCTGCTGGTCGCTATTTATCTGTGATAAAATGGCTCCCAGTCCGCTAGGAGAAGCATCTACTGTTAAAATAATTTTTGCGTTCGGATTATAATGCGACAATATTTGATCAGACGTTGATTGCTTTTTAATTTCATTAAATGAATCATTTTCCTTCTTTGACCATTCCCATTTTGAGCCCTTTTTTAACAACTCATACAATGGAGTTAAAATTGTTGACGCGCCCGGCACAAAACACCTGTAGTAATTAATTAATCCTAAAAAGGACTGCAGCTGATTAACGTTTGCAGGTATTGGGGCTTGTAAAATAGCTTTTATTTTAATCCCTGTTTGTTTATAACATAACCGAGATAGCTGATCTCTTCTTTAAAAAAATCACATTTATCTTTTTGTAATACGAGCCCTGCCTTTTGCAATCGCTGTAATACCAAATGTAGCTTATTGATGTGCTCAGCACGGTCACATCCCGTGATAAGTACGTCGTCAAGCAGACATAGTACGCCGCTAATGCCTTCTAGCAATCCTTCCATAACTCGTTGGAATATAGCCGGTGCTGACGCCAACCCGAACACTAATCTAGTGTAGGCAAACAGGCCGCGGTGCGTATTAATGCATGTATACTTTTGTGACTCCTTATTTAGTACCAACTGATTATACGCCATAGATAAGTCAAGCTTTGTGAAATGCTGTCCACCATGCAGCTTAGCAAACAATTCGTTTATCGTAGGTAACGGGTATTGATCGACCACTAATTGTCTATTGATGCTAGCTGAATAGTCAACGCAGAGGCGGACTGATCCGTCACGTTTAAAAACCGGCACAATTGGGGATGCATACTCTGCCAGCCCTAGGTAGGTACGGCTTTCATAAAACGACATCTACCTATCGAGTGTTTTTAAACAAATTTTTACTTTTTAATTTGGCCTGTCAGAAAATCGCCCATTGATCCGTAGAGCAATTGAAAGTATGGCATAGTAAAATTTTTTAAGTAAAATTTTAAACACAGAAAAAAGACGACAACCTCAGGCGGGAATCGAACCACGCACCTTCCGCATTCCGGGCGGCTGCCTTAACCACTTGGCTACCGAGGTCTGGCTTTCAACCGTCGAAATTTGTCAGTGCTTGATTCTTATGTTTTTAGTCAACATTGCTTCATCAAATCTTAGAAGTTTTCGCCTCTGAGATCCGAAAGAAAATATTTTTACAAATATTTAAACATTCGGTTAAGATGAAGCTGCGTTTATAGAATAATATTTTATATTTTAGCGTTTTATTAACGCTGAAATATACTTAAGTAAAATTTTAAACACTGAAAAAAGACGACAACCTCAGGCGGGAATCGAACCACGCACCTTCCGCATTCCGGGCGGCTGCCTTAACCACTTGGCTACCGAGGTCTGGCTTTCAACCGTCGAAATTTGTCAGTGCTTGGCATAGTGTACGAGTACCTATAATAAAAAAATGAAATTGTTGATAATTTTGACAGTTCGCCATTTTTTTGCATAGAATTTTTTTGTGCTATTAATGTGTTAATTACTCTTCGTAATCATCGTTCTTCCTAATAATGTGCACATCAAAACAATCGTTATGGTTTTAGCTATCGAAAATGATGTGATTCTTTATAGTTTGAAACAGTGACTTACAAGTAATAACGACTTCTAAATGTCGATATAAAAAAAATATTTTTGTTTTTTGTCTTGGAATCTTCATTTTTGTCATTTTTGTTATAGCTTTTCGTAATTAACTGTTAACTTATTAAAATACTGCGTTTTCTAAGCATTTGGTACGTAGTTTAGGTTTTGATATAGCTTTAGCAATGGTTTAGTTCTAAGCTTTTTTGTCAGCTCGGGTAGTCTCGGTCAGCGTCGGCCAACTTTCGGACAGCTGTCAGAATGGCTGGACGGTAGGAGCCAATGTACATACGGGACTCGACGTCTAAGTGTAAACCTGAAAAAGTCAACTAATAAGGAAACTTGACATTTTGTTTTAATCTAAGGTCTCATCTCACGAATGGATGAATAAAACATTTTGATAAATAAATTACTTATTAATATAATCAACAGTGCACAAAATGGTGATTATTAAATCCTCAGAATAAGATATGTAATAAGATTAAATCACAATGTTACTCACTAGCTTAGAACCATAGAACCATTGAGCTTTATAACTAAAGCTCAATGCATAGAACACATATAAAATTATCATTCAATGACAATATGCAACTCCATATACACTTCTGGACACATCTATTGGCCCACCTTAGAGTTTAGGTTTCTATGGCCCCTACTTAAATATGATTGCTAGATTGAACAAAAACTATTGATGCAGTTTTAAACCTGATATATTTTACCATCTTTTTCGATCGTATTGTTTTAAATTTGAATTCAGAATACCACACGACATGGAGCTACGCCTAACAAGTCGGGTATGCGCCTTGATGAAGGCAGTTTATTTTTGAATAAAAAACATGTTTTATAAATAAAGGTTTAATTTAATAACGCGTGTTGCCTCCATGGCCATCTACGACAGCTCTCATACGATTAGGCATAGAGTTTATCAACCGCTCTATAAAATTTTGAGGGATCATCTCCGATTCCTCTTATATGGCAGTTTCAACTCCTGCATCGTCTGGGTAACTAGCTGACGAGCCCTAACACGTCGTTTTAGCTAGTCCCACATATTTAGAATACAATGAGAACCCTGATGTCTTTTATAATGATTTTTTTAACATATATTGTTCGAAATTTAATAAATCTTTTGTTCCAAAAAAGATCTCGGTTAATGGTACTGCATCTTTTAATGAATGGGCTACAATTGGTATTCACAAAAGTAGGAAACGCCTTTACGAACTTTATGGTGAACGCAACTATAACACCAGCAACGACTTCAAATTATATGTTAAAAATTATTCTAAGTTATTTTTAAAAGAGTATGCCGAATAGCCAAGGCAAACTATCTGAGTTCTAAGATTAAGAATAGTACTGACAAAATAAAAATGACATGGAATATTATAAATAGTCAAACAGGAAAGGTCAAAAGTTGTAATAATGAGTACAATTTAAATTGTGATAATAAAACCTTGACTTCTGATGCTGATGTTGCTGCAGCATTTTAGAGGTTTTTTACTGACCTTCCAGTTTCAACTACAAAAGCCTTGATTTCCTCCCCCACTGTAGCTGAATCTGTTTTGAAGGAGAATGTTAAAGATTGTGAAAGTAATTTCAGTTTTCAAAAAATTTGTGTTATAGATATATTAAAAACATTTAACACTCTCAATAAAAAGAAAACTGCTGATCTGTGGGGTAATTCCGTGGATGTCGCTAAATCAGTAATTATGACAATAGCTCCAGTTTTAGCTTGCATATTTAACGAATGCATTGACTGTGGTGTTTTTCCTGACCTAATGAAACATAGTAAACTAATTCCATTGTTTAAATCAGGTAGCACTTCTGACACCTCTAATTTTAGACCTATTTCTGTGCTACCCACATTTAGTAAAATTTTTGAAAAGTTGATGATAGACCAAATTCAAATTCATTTTCATAGAAATAAACTTTTACATTGTAAACAGTATGGTTTTACTAGGGGTCGCTCAACAACTGACGCCGGTGTTGAGCTTTTAATCCAAATATTTGATACCTGGGAGGAATCACAGGATGCCCTAGGGGTATTTTGTGATTTATCCAAGGCTTTCGATTGTGTTTTACATGAAACTTTGGTCAGGAAGCTTAACCACTATGGAATTAGGGATGCTTCTTTGAGCCTTCTAATCTCGTACTTGAGTAACAGAATTCAGAAGGTCGACATTAACGGTAAAAGATCTCCGGGATCAGTGGTTACAATGGGAGTTCCGCAGGGTTCAATACTAGGTCCATTCTTGTTTTTGGTTTATATTAATGACTTACCTTATTTTGTAAAAGACAGTCATGAGACAGTATTGTTTGCTGATGATACTTCACTTTTATTTAAAGTGAAACGACGACACCTAAATTATAACGATGTGAATAATGCGGTCTCAAAGATTGTTCACTGGTTTGGTGTTAATAACTTGCTATTAAACGAGGGAAAAACCAAATGTGTAAGATTTGTATTGCCTAACAACTAGTGTACAAATTAAAGATAAGAATGTGAATCCTGTGGACACCACTGTGTTTCTAGGCATCACGTTAGATGCCAAGCTTCAGTGGGGCCAACATATAGCTAAATTGTCGAATAGACTTAGCTCTGCGGCTTATGCAGTAATGAAGATCCGTCAGTTAACTGACGTTGATACATCTAGATTAGTTTATTTCAGTTACTTTCATAGTGTAATGTCGTACGGCATTTTACTGTAGGGAAATGCTGCCGACATTCAAACTATCTTTGTGCTTCAGAAGAGGGCTATTCGAGCAATCTATAACCTAAAGGCTGGCGACTCTCTCAGAGAGAGATTTAAGAATATAAATATAATGACAGTTGCATCACAATACATTTATGAAAATTTGATTTATGTTCATAAAAATATTGGAATGTTTTTAAAAAAAACAGTGATATGCACAATGTAAACACGAGAAGTAAGAACAAATTAGCAGTACCTTATACTAGGCTCCATAAAATAAATAATTCTTTTAAGGGTCTGTGTGTAAGATTTTACAACAAAGTACCAAATGATATTCAGAAATTAGATCTTAATAAATTAAAAATCAATATCAAAGAAAAGCTTTATAAAAAAGCTTATTATAAAGTGTTAGATTACACAGAAGACAAAACAGCTTGGATCTGAAATGCTCCAAGCACTCCAACAGCTATTTCTAATTGTCTTTATTTAATTGATACTACATTGTATTGTAATTTTGTATTGGATCATTTTTTTTATTTTTTAAATTCATATTTTGTATTGACCTGGTAACGACATATTCTTTTTTTTTGTTTGTAAATGTCGTTGCTTTTGTGCGCTGTGGTTTCTTGCGCACATTCTTTGCCACAGTTAAAAAATGAAGTCCTGAATGGGTGGTAGGTTAAAAAAGATTTGGACGATTCAAAGTACTTATCATTATTGAGTTTATTGAATAAATATATTTTGTTTTTGATTTTTAGACTGGCAGTAAGTGACCATATTAATATTAAAGTTAAATATATAGGCATCTAAAACGTGCCATCCTAGACGCTGTGTTTCGCGGTAAAAGACTTCCACTCCCGGCCTGGTGATTTTGGGTTAAGAGCGTTTACGTCCTTTTGCGCCGTTTTGCTCAAAAACTGTACTTTTTAAACCTCTTAATATCTGTTAATACTTACTTTACAAATATGTTAAATACTTACATCATTAGGCGATCTTGTAGTCGAAATAGTTTGTTGAAAACATTTTTAAATTTATGGATATTTTGGAATTTATAACACGATAACTGAACAGAGGTTTTCATAATTTGACTTTCCGCGTCAACTTCGAAGCTTAAAAATGTGTTTAAATTACTAACAAATCTAATAACAACATTTTTTTTTCAATTTGAAAGATCCTCAGCAAAATAGTTTGTTGAAAATATTTTTTGATTTTGGTTACTAACAAAAACTATAAAATTCCAAACATTGTGAATTTTTAAAGAAATTATAGGTGATAAAGTGATTGTTTTCTCTAATGTACTAAATATATTTTAGAAGATAAAAGCTTTATACCATGGATGCACAGACTTATTAAGACTAGGGGCCACTCGGGCAAATTATGAACTGATGGTGGGCCACCAGAGTCCAGAAGTATAGGTAATTAAAGACAATGAAAAATTGATAATAATGTATTCAAATTGAAAAAGAATTTATTAATTTGAAGCGTGGCACTGCATAGTGCTTACAATCTTTTTTATATTTGGCTCAAATTTACTTGTAGCAACACGTAAAACTGCTTCCAAACTTTCATTTGCAAGGCGGTTTCGATTTTTTGTTTTATTATTATTTAGGATTGAAAAGGTTTGTTCACATATATAGGTAGAACCAAATAAGCTTGCACATTTCAGAGCGTTTATGCGCAACTCTTTGTACGTATTTTTATCAATGCAGCGGTAAAAGTTCAGCAAGTCTCCTTCGTTGAATTTGTTGCGTAAATCTTGGTCGTTCTGAATGTCGATAATTTCTAACTGCATTAACTCTGGCGCATTTTCAACTGAAATCGTGAAAGGATTGCTAAATATGTCCAACAGAGGTTTCACTGTTTTAAACTCCGAAAATCTGTCTTGAAAAGATTGAATCAAAATATCTAGCTTTTTTACATAACTGAAATTAATAGCAGTTTTTTTGAATTTTTCAGCCATTTTCTTATAATTCGGAAAATGATTGTAATTTCCAGAATTCAATTGCGATCTGAAAAGTGTCAGCTTGCATTGAAAGGATGATACATGTGCGTAGAGCTGGGATATCAGTTGATTTTTGCCTTGAAGCCGTGTGTTCAAGACATTCAAATGATTTGTAATGTCAACTAAAAAAGCCAAATCACACAACCAATCAGGACTTTTAAGTTCCGGGACGTCCCTTTGCTTTTCCGCCAGAAAAATATCAATTTCTTCTATTAAATTTAAAAATCGTTCCAGTGTCAATCCACGACTTAGCCACCTTACTTCTGTATAATACAGTAAATCTCCATGTTCGCATTCAATGTCATCAAGGAATTGTTTGAATTGCCTGTGATTGAGTCCTCGTGATTTTATGAAATTCACAGTCGAAACTACCACTTTCATGACATTTTCAAATTCAATTTTTTTAGAACAGAGGGCTTCTTGGTGTATAATGCAGTGAAACTGCATGAGATCTTCAGCGTTTAAGTTTTTTTCTTGCAAATGCTTTTTCAACAAAGTAACTAGCCCAGAATTGACACCAATCATCGAAGGAGCACCGTCAGTCGAAACTCCCGATAATTTCGATAAGTCCAAATCAGTTTTTGAACACTCGTCCAAAAGTACATTGAGTATATCAACTCCTCTGGTTTGACCTTTCAATGAACACATTACTAATAACTCTTCGAAGACTTCAAAATCTTGAGTAACACCTCGTATGAATATAAGAAGTTGAGCTGTGGAACTAATATCAGTGGATTCGTCGAGTGCTAATGAAAAAAAATCAATTATCTTAGTTTTTTCATTTAATTGTTCCGCAATATTATCTGACAAAGACATAATTCGTCTTTGGATGGTCATACGATTCAGTTGAATTTTCTCAAACTTTTTTGCTGCTTCTGGACACAGTTTCTTAGCGGCAATTTCTATGCATTCTTTTACAAAATCCCCATCATTGAAGGGGCGACTCCGCTTTGCTATCATTCGAGAAATTTCATAACTAACTTCTGTAGCTGTTTCTGTATCTTGAATGGGTTTTGTAAACATAGCTTGTTGACCAATAAGCTCCCGTTTTAAAGACAAAACTTTTTGCTTTCTTAATTCGCCTGTAAACTTCGTAAAAGTAGGATGCTGCGTTTCATAGTGCCTTTTTACATTATATTCCTTTGCAATCGCAACAGAATTCTTGCAAATTAAACAAACGACTTTGTTATGCGACCATACAAAAAAGTATTTCTCAGTCCAAATTTCTTGAAACTGCCGATTTTCATCTTTAACCTTACGTTTTTTACTAGTTCCTGGCATGTCCATGTTGCGTTTTAATCCTGACTAGGATTACCACAGCACCTAAAACCAATCAATTACAGTTCCTAATTAATTACCAAAAATAATTGATAAAATATGTAGATAAAATTAATAACAGTTTTACTTACGATTTCACAACACAATTATACACGGCACTTGACGGGAAATCTACGTTGAATGTGGATCAAAATATATTATAATTATGACACCGGCTAGTCGAGTTAAAATCTACACTAGAACTAACGACACTTTACTCAAATTAAAACCGAACTGTCGGTCGCTGCGGTTAGCGTGGCTTTTATACCACGCGCATAGAGTCGAAAACTGTCTGGAGAAATCTCGAAACCGACTCTGGAAGCTTCGTGTATCTACCTACGCGAGCTATCGGGAATTTGGGACTATTGCTATCTCGCTCGCTCGAACAGTATAACGCGGCGCGCTTCCTCAAGAAAACGAATTTAACCGAGATCAGCACGAACATTACCGACCGCTGTTACCGACGCATGCACGGCGCACCGATAAGATTGATAGAGCGCGCGCGCGAGATTCAAATTACTTTTCGAACATTTGTTATTGGTTTTATTCTGGAATAGAACTCAATATTTTCGAATGTACGAGAGTATTATTTTTGCTGTCGGCGGGCCACCAGTATTCGACCGGCGGGCCGCATGCGGCCCGCGGGCCGTAGTCTGTGCATCCCTGCTTTATACTATAGAAAAAAGTGTTATTTAAAATTTTAACAAAATTGTTTTTACTAAATAAGCTCTATAATTTTTCTACAAATATTTTAAAACTACTCTAAAACTACTACAAAACCCTGCGCTCCACTCGCTTCAAATCAGTCCGCCGCGAGGCCTCTGAGAGAATGGTCACGTCGCTCGACGCTCTGCCCGGCGCGGTTGTCGACCTTTCCGTAAGTTCGAAGATAGTGCAAATTTATAGCTTGATTTGCAAATCTTAGTACTTTGGTGAGTAAATTATTACAAGCTTTTATTTAACTTGCAATGTATGTTTGTCTTGTTCGGGTGGAATTTTGCAACTCAATTTTGACCCACTTCCCGTTTATTAATTGAGCCGAAAATTTGCATACATGTGTAAATCGCGTGACAATGCAATTTTATGATTGACATGGTGCTGATCTGATGATGGAGATGGAAGGTGGCCATTGAAACTTTGCAATAAAATAGCACAACCTAATCGAGTTTGGGCTCGTTTGAATCGTCTTGACGAGTAGTTTGTCTTTCAATGGTAACCAGGGTCTGATGATGGAGCTGGATGGTGGTCATAGGAACTCTGTAATAAAACGACGCAACACCATTGAGTTTTGGGCTCGTCTCATTCGTCTTGACGAGTCCTTTGTTTTTAAATGGTTACCAAGGTCTGATCTGATGATGGAGCTGAAAGGTGGTCATTGGAACTCATTGAAGAAAGGACGCAACCCCATCGAGTCGCGGCTCGTTTGATCCATCTTGACGAGTACTTTGGTGCTAGATGGTAACCAGAGTCTGATGATGAAGTTGGAAGGTGGCCATAGGAACTCCGTAATAAAACGACGCAACCCCATCGAGTTTCGGCTCGTCTCATTCGTCTTGACGAGTACTTTGGTTTTAGATGGTTACCAGGGTCTGATCTGATGATGGAGCTGAAAGGTCGTCATAGAAACTCAGTAAAGAAACGACGCAACCCCATCGAGTCTCGGCTCGTTTGATTCGTCTTGACGAGTACTTTGGTGCTAGATAGTAACCTGGGTCTGATGATGGAGCTGGAAGATGGCCATAGGAACTCAGTAATTAAACAACATAACCCCATCGAGTAAGGGCTCGTTTAAATCGTCTAGACGAGTACTTTGCTGTTAGACGGTAACCAGGGTCTGATGATGGAGCTGGAATGTGGCCATTGGAACTTCGCAATGAAATAACACAACCTAATCGAGTTTGGGCTCGTTTAAATCGTCTTGACGAGTAGTTTGTCTTTCAATAGAGACCAGGGTCTGATGATGGAGCTGGATGGTGGTCATAGGAACTCTGTAATAAAACGACGCAACACTATCGAGTTTCGGGTCGTCTCATTCGTCTTGACGAGTACTTTGTTTTTAGATGGTTAACAGGGTCTGATCTGATGATGGAGCTGAAAGGTGGTCATAGGAACTCATTAAAGAAACGAGGGAACCCCATCGAGTCTCGGCTGGTTTGATTCATCTTGACGAGTACTATAGTGCTAGATGGTAACCAGGGTCTGATGATGGAGCTAGAAGATGGCCATAGGAACTGAGTAATTAAACAACATAATAACCCCATCGAGTAAGGGCTCGTTTAATTCGTCTAGACGAGTTCTTTGCTGCTAGATGGTAACCAGGGTCTGCTGATGGAGCTGGAAGGTGGCCATAGGAACTCTGTAATAAAACGACACAACCCCCTCGAGTTTTGGCTCGTCTTATTCGTCTTGACGAGTACTTTGTTTTTAGATGGTTACCAGGGTCTGATCTGATGATGGAGCTGAAAGGTGGTCATAGGAACTCAGTAAAGAAACAACGCAACCCCATCGAGTCTCGGCTTGTTTGATTCGTCTTGACGAGTACTTTGGTGCTAGAAAGAAAGAAATTAAAATGTATTTTCATTTCAGGTTATCGAAGATGAGGTTCCACAAACAACAAATAAGGTTGAAGGACGAAGACTAGTAGATTTTCAATACTTTTTGGACCAAATTAAAATAGTAACCACAATAGAGCCACAGGATGTACAATTGATAATTTACAAGTGATAAAAGAGCATTAAGTAGGCTTATTATCTACATTTTTTATGAAGTATAACATTTACCTTTAGATAAGTCTAAGAATTATGTAAAATCTTGTTTACATAAGAAAGGTCAAAGTGTATTTAGTTGACAATACAGCCTGGTCATAATTATATTTTCACATTATAGTTTCTTAGTCAATTATTTTTAAAACTAATTAATTTTACGCTGGTATGATAGCCTTTAACAGTAGTGTCTTACATACAATAGGTACCTACTCAAAATTTATGTTGCGTTTAAAGTAATATTCTCTTACTTTCGTTGGAGTTGCTCGAGTGTGTCATGCTCTCTCAAAGTGTCTCTGCGGTGGTGGCATGTGCGTCGGGTCGTTACGTTCCCTCAAACATGGTTAAACGAAGCCATGGCTGATTCACATGTCATACTCGTGAACGGGTGCCGCCTGTGGAGGCTGGTCTGCTCTTGCAATCTTATTTTTTACTGGTAGTATTGAATAGTCTTACTTTTTCTTGTTTCAGAGATACTGTAAGACGTTGTTTATTTTATTTTATATCGCGCAATACTTACTTTAAACGCAACATAAATTTTGAGTAGGTACCTATTGTATGTAAGACACTACTGTTAAAGGCTATCATACCAGCGTAAAATTAATTAGTTATAAAAATAATTGACTAAGAAACTATAATGTGAAAATATAATTATGACCAGGCTGTATTGTCAACTAAATACACTTTGACCTTTCTTATGTAAACAAGATTTTACATAATTCTTAGACTTATCTAAAGGTAAATGTTATACTTCATTAAAAATGTAGATAATAAGCCTACTTAATTCTCTTTTATCACTTGTAAATTATCAATTGTACATCCTGTGGCTCTATTGTGGTTACTAAGTATTTTAATTTGGTCCAAAAAGTATTGAAAATCTACTAGTCTTCGACCTTCAACCTTATTTGTTGTTCGTGGAACTTCATCTTCGATAACCTGAAATGAAAATACATTTTAATTTCTTTCTTTCTAGCACCAAAGTACTCGTCAAGACGAATCGAACAAGCTGAGATTCGATGGGGTTGCGTCGTTTCTTTACTGAGTTCCTATGACCACCTTTCAGCTCCATCATCAGATCAGACCCTGGTAACCATCTAAAAACAAAGTACTCGTCAAGACGAATGAGACGAGCCAATACTCGATAGGGTTGCGTCGTTTTATTACAGAGTTCCTATGGCCACCTTCCAGCTCCATCAGCAGACCCTGGTTACCATGTAGCAGCAAAGTACTCGTCTAGACGAATTAAACGAGCCCTTACTCGATGGGGTTATTATGTTGTTTAATTACTCAGTTCCTATGGCCATCTTCTAGCTCCATCATCAGACCCTGGTTACCATCTAGCACCATAATACTCGTCAAGATGAATCAAACGAGCCGAGACTCGATGGGGTTACGTCGTTTCTTTAATGAGTTCCTATGACCACCTTTCAGCTGCATCATCAGACCAGGCCCTGGTAACCATCTAAAAACAAAGTACTCGTCAAGACAAATGAGACGAGCTGAAACTCGATGGGGTTGCGTCGTTTTATTACAGAGTTCCTATGACTACCATCCAGCTCCATCATCAGACCCTGGTTACTATTAAAAGACAAACTACTCGTCAAGACGATTTAAACGAGCCCAAACTCGATTAGGTTGTGTTATTTCATTGCGAAGTTCCAAAGGCCACATTCCAGCTCCATCATCAGACCCTGGTTACCATCTAACAGCAAAGTACTCGTCTAGACGATTTAAACGAGCCCTTACTCGATGGGGTTATGTTGTTTAATTACTGAGTTCCTATGGCCATCTTCCAGCTCCATCATCAGACCCAGGTTACTATCTAGCACCAAAGTACTCGTCAAGACGAATCAAACGAGCCGAGACTCGATGGGGTTGCGTCGTTTTTTTAGTGAGTTTCTATGACCACCTTTCATCTCTATCATCAGATCAGACCCTGGTAACCATCTAAAACCAAAGTACTCGTCAAGACGAATGAGACGAGCTGAAACTCGATGGGGTTGCGTCGTTTTATTACGGAGTTCCTATGGCCACCTTCCAACTTCATCATCAGGCCCTGGTTACCATCTAGCACCAAAGTACTCGTCAAGATGAATCAAACGAGCCGCGACTCAATGGGGTTGCGTCGTTTCTTCAATGAGTTCCTATGACCACCTTTCAGCTCCATCATCAGATCAGACCTTGGTAACCATTTAAAAATAAAGGACTCGTCAAGACGAATAAGACAAGCCGAAAATCGATGGGGTTGCGTCGTTTTATTACAGAGTTCCTATGACCACCATCCAACTCCATCATCAGACCCTGGTTACCATTGAAAGACAAACTACTCGTCAAGACGATTCAAACGAGCCCAAACTCGATTAGGTTGTGCTATTTTATTGCAAAGTTTCAATGGCCACCTTCCATCTCCATCATCAGATCAGCACCATGTCAATCATAAATTTGCATTGTTACGCGATTTACACATGTATGCAAATTTTCAGCTCAATCAGTAAACGGGAAGTGGGTCAAAATTGAGTTGCAAAATTCCACCCGAACAAGACACATACATTGCAAGTTTAATAAAAATACGTGCAATATAATATTATACTTACATATTTCATGCATTACCTACGCCCATATTAAAAAAAATAATCGAAGTACCTATTACGAAAAAGCAAATTCGATCTAACGGATCAAAGTTAGTGAGTTTGACTACAGTGAGCAGAACTAGCCTTTTCTACACACACAGTCGCGCGCGCTCACAGCTCGCTTCTGTGTGCGTGATATTTGGACTTAAAAACCTAAACTTGAGGTCTCGCGCTCGGCGTAAACGCTCTTAAGGCAAGGGATACATGCTGCTTTACCCAGGCTTGCGGTGGAAGCTAACAGCCAGGCAGTCATTAGGGACGGCTGATAAAAATTCCCCAAGATAACTTTGGCGAGAAACCAGAATGCACGCGTACCCGATGGAAGACGCACTAGCCTCTCGCCAATTCTACCTATGAATGATTACTTCGCCTTGGCTATGTCCTTCTTAAAAGACCTGGGAGCAAAGCTGTACCTCAATCTGAGCGCACTGGTGTTTGGATCTTATGATGACACCGCATTTGACACATTTGAGGGGTTTGTACACCGGTTTTCATGGTGTCGCCATCTCTGAGATCCCGGGTTCGATCCCCGATCGGGTCAATTTAGAAATTATTGTTTTTCTAAATTGTCTCGGGTCTGGGTGTTTTCTATGTATAATATGTATCTATTTAAGTATTTTAAGTATGTTTATCTGTTGTCTAGTAACCATTTAACGAGTTTCTTCGAAGCTTCTCTTGGGCTAGATAATTGGTGTGATTGTAGGAAAGATTTATTTATTAGCCCAGTAGGCCTAGCATGCGCAACACGAGATATGTCGCGAACGAGAGACGACAAATCATTTTAAGTTGTCATGTTATGGTTTATAGACAAAAATACCACAGTTTAAGCAAAAACTACTATTAAGTCCATTTTTGATATGTTATATAAAGTTCTAAGCGCATCCATGTGTCTTTAGTGTCGATAGACATTAGAGATAAATTAATAAAACACGAGAAAACGGGTCGAGAAGAGTTCTCCTGTTGCGCATGCTAGGCTAGCAGGCTTGGTAATGTTGTCGCCTTTGGCAAGACGCCATTTTGCAGCAACAACCAAACCATGGTTGGGACCTGCCGCCAATGGGAACCACAGAGTTTGGAATGAAAAGTTTCATTCCCTGCAGTATCACATCAATGACCTATTGATGACTAAACATGGCGAAAATGTTTCTATGACGTAATACACGTCGAAAGGGAAAGAAAAAATTAATAGTTTAAAAACACTAGAAAACACGCTTTTATAAATGCACGTAAAAACAAAAAATAAATTATGGATCGTTCAAGTTGTCTTCAAGCTTTTAATTATAATATTTGATTGTAAAAGCGTGGGGCGCTGGAAAAGGAAAGACTTTTTGTATAACTTGCTGAGAAATCAAGTTAAGCGATGTTACGGGAAGCAGGTTACAAAGATTGGCGCTCTAACTGGAGTTGCAGCACGACTAATAAATGGCTCTACATTAAACAGTCTGTTCAAAGTAACAGTTTCTCGAACTCAGACAAAACATGCGCCAGCAGCGAGGAGAGACGACATTCACTGACATTTTTAACGCCTCTTCTTTCAGGAAATTAAGTAGGTACGTAAGGGTAAACAGTGGCAAAATGTAGAGTTCTTGTTCGTGGACGAGATATATTTGGTTCCCTTTGGTAACCCTTTGGCGGCATAAAAGTTATGCTCTTGTGCGACATCATGCAGCTTCCGCCAGGAAGTTAGTATTTATTTATTTATTTTATTTATTTAAACTTTTACAACATTATAATATTACATGGCGGACTTAATGCATTTGCATTTTCGGTTACAAAAAGTGGAAGAGAGCGTGAAAGTAATTTTTAACTTTAATGTTTTATATTTTTGCGTTTTATTAACGCTTAAATATACTTAAGTAAAATTTTAACCACTGAAAAAAGACGACAACCTCAGGCGGGAATCGAACCACGCACCTTCCGCATTCCGGGCGGCTGCCTTAACCACTTGGCTACCGAGGTGTGGCTTTCAACCGTCGAAATTTGTCAGTGCTTGATGCTTATGTTTTTGGTCAACATTGCTTCATCAAATCTTAGAAGTTTTCACCTCTGAGATCCGAAAGAAATATTTTTACAAATATTTGAACATTCGATTAAGATGAAGCTGCGTTTATAGATTAATGTTTTATATTTTTGCGTTTTATTAACGCTTAAATATACTTAAGTAAAATTTTAAACACTGAAAAAAGAGACGACAACCTCAGGCGGGAATCGAACCACGCACCTTCCGCATTCCGGGCGGCTGCCTTAACCACTTGGCTATCGAGGTGGTTCGATTCCCGCCTGAGGTTGTCGTCTTTTTCAGTGTTTAAAATTTTAATTTTTAACTTCTAAATAACATACTAAAAATAAACATACATATACAAATTCACAAATAAATAAATAATTATACAAATATATAAATAAATATACTACATACACTACATAATATATAATAGCTAGGACGTTACTGAGATTATTCTGCCAAGGTTTTATCAAACAGGAGCATGTGGACTTTCTTTTTGAATGCGTCACGACTCGTAGCCATCCTGACTTCCCGAGGTAGCGCGTTCCACAGGAGTATGGATTGAATATAGAAGGACGAATGAACAAAGCCAGAAGAATGGGAAGGAGAGAAAAGGAGAAGTTTATTTGAAAACCTGAGATTCCTGCCATGAGAGGTGCAGAGATATTGGAAATGGGGAGTAAGGTAGGAAGGAGCAATTGGTGAATTTAGAAAGGAGAAAAGTGTGTAAGGGCACGCAAACATCTCCGCTGACGAATGGGTAACCATTTCAGACTTATACTTTTTAGTCTAACCTTGAAACCTGATCGTGTTCAAAGTCCATTACGTGGCCTTTCTCACAAGTGCAAACTCGACTATGATACGATATTCTATCATTGAATGCCAGTGCCTATCTTCCGGCTTCATTATCAGACCTTGAAACCTAATCGTGGTCAAAGTTCATTACAAAACTTTTCTTAGAAATCCAAAACAGATATGATACGATTTTCCATCATTAAGTTCCAGTTCATATCTTCCGGCTCCATTAACTGTATTGTCATCAGAACTACATGCAGCTGCCAATTCCCATTACGCTACGACCCTTTGAAGATGGTTAAATTAGTTACCTTAGATTCCATCACATAGTTTGTTACAAACAGGACGACCTAATAAAAGCGTGTTAATAGACGCAATCATGTCATCAGCCTGTTGTTAAAATGTGATAAACATATATGTATTTTGACTTTTGTATACTCTTTATAGTAGTTGACCAATGAGGTCATTGAATTTATGCGCTATCTCGGCCGCCCTTGCTTTCTCTCTTTCACTCTTACAAAAAACATAGTACACGCATCTCACTCATGCATATCGAATTGGCATGGCAACAGGTCAAATGTCATCACTAAATGAAAATTTATATTTTAAATTTATATTTACAATAAAACATTTTTGTTGTCTCCAAAGGTTGCAGTATATTTTTAACAATCTCTGTATACACACGAAGGCATTTAATCCCTTTGACTATAAAACATGTACATAATCAAAGTTTAATCCAAATAAGTTTTTTTTTATAACAACACAAAAACTTAAAACGGTAACGATCGTATTGACGTGACAATGACTGACGAGAGACTGAGTGAATTTCAGGCAATTACCTTAATTTGTTCTAGACACTACGGAGGGCAGGCAACATATCTACACATATACCTAATATCATTGGTTCCAGCCAATTAATGTCACAGTTCATGTTCGTCTTCATCAGTGACCAAACTATCAACTGCCTTCTCACATATAAAAGCCACGTAGGTGCTGTCGCACCAGAGGTCGTCCAGCAAGCCGTCGCGGTTCATCGCGCCACAAGAGGAGCCGCCGTCGAACGACTTGTCGTTGTCGGGCTGGTTGGGCGCAAACGACGAATAACCTGCTTCTTGGATTGTGTCGCCTAAAATTAAGAATTACCATATTAAAGTAGTGAAGGATACGTATGATGCTATGTTCCTTTTGTCAAAAACCATGATTAAAGAAGTAAATGTCAGCTAGCTGTTGTCATTTCCCCTCCATAACGTGCCGGTTTTATCTCCAAGGACTCCAAGTCCAGACTCCATTTACATGAGTAAATTTCTTTACTCATGTGCTCCAGTTTTAGATTAATTAGTAATGGACTTAGGTATGATTTATTAATCTGAGTCTCCAGTCATTTATTTCAAGACAATCATAGTAAGTTAGTGGTGTACATTCAATAAAAAGTCCATTCAGTGTGAAATAAAAGTGATTTGTTTCATTTTCTACACCTACTTTGAGACTTCTTGAGAACCAGTTAAAAGTTTGTTGTGTAATTTATGTTATAATTAATTACAATCCTGACGGTCTTCTATAATTTTAATGCAGACTTTACTAAGTTTGACGAGATTTATTTTAGATTTAGATACTAAAGGCTGCTGGTCAAAACTCTCTTCGTTTGATAGCTGTTGCAAGCAGACGTGACGTGATGGTTGGTGACCTTTTGAGCCTAAACCATCTCTTTCTCCGAAACTAAATTTCAGCCGAATTACGTTTGCTATCTAAAGCGGTTTACATTCCTTCCGAAATTTCGTTCATACAAAATAGGTTTGCAACTAAGTTTATTAATTTTTAAAAAATTGTTTGGGAAGATAAGTCTCCACCATCCAACTGATTTGAAATTAGTGTCATTTGAAGGGTCTAGTAGCATAGATATTTTTTTTACTATGGCGACGTTCTTCAAATACCCCGGATTTAGGTTATAAAAATAAATTGTTTTTGAATATATTTTTTTTACAACAAAACAAGATTGCACGGGCAGACCAGCCTCCACAGGCGGCACCGGTTCACGAGAATGACATGTGAATCAGCCATCGCTTCGCTCAACCATGTTTTAGGGAACGTAACGACCCGACGCACATTGCCACCACCGCAGAGACACTTTGAGAAAGCATGACACACTCGAGCAACTCTAACTAAAGCAAGAAAACAATAAAAGTTTTTTTTAATTAGAAATAAACCCAATATTTTTTGCAACTAATACAAGTACTATAGGCTTTTTTGGGTCCCAATGAACAAATTGACAAGTATCCCATGACTGTTAATTGTAGGGTGGTCCTTTCAAAAGTAATGGATAGCACTATAAATAGCAAACGAAATCGACCGAAATTTCGCTTCGGAGAAAGCGAGTAGGCCCGCAGGAACGATGTGAACCATGTTGTATATCTACCTACTTTAATATACTTAAATAAATAAATAAATCAAAAGGCTCACCATGCACGGTATACCAAACCCCGCTCTCGCCCCAATCGTAAAAGCCGATAGAAGCGATGTGTCTGTGTGGGGAGAAGATGGTCTCAGATGGGTACTTGGCGAACAGCTCCTTGAGGACCTCGACCTCCGCGGCGCCGTTGATGATGGCCAGGTGGCCGCCCTCGGCCATGCAGGTCATGTGCGCGCGCCGCCAGGAGCGCCCGATAAGGTGAAACTTGTAGCAGCTGCCGGTTCGCCCGTCGAAAACGTATTCTGGAAATTTACATGCTAATGTTATATCTTATGCTTTCACCACACCAAAGATCGAACAGAAATTTTGCCGTGGTTTGTATACAATACCATGATCAACTATTGGCCAGCAGGTAGACAGGCACCTGTGTTGGTCTGCAGTTTGTGCTTTAATTTGTCTTACCACGTTGCTACCTAGAGCTACCTACCTAAAACTTCTAGACCATTAAAGGCGTCCTCGGGACTTGCTCACACGCTAACTATACTCGAGAGCAATGAATCCGGGTCCTTAAAGAAAAATATAAATCTCGGAAACTAAGAATGCTAGCTGAAATAAATTGTGTTTAATAGACAATTAAATACTTCTTAGATGAAAGTAATAAAATTTTTGAGTCACCTCAGAACAATAATTAGAGCATTATTGTTCTGAGGTCAGAACAATAATGACAGACCCATCACCGTAGGCTACTTTTTCTTCCTTCTTCCATCTTCCAAAGTCTCCCTTTTTCAAATTTGATTTTTTTATGACATTACTTTACAATAAATAAGAAGTTTTAATACCTTTATATAAGGAGTATTTAATTGTGTATTAAACACAGTTTATTTCATTATGCTAACATTAATAGTTTCCATGATTTAAAGGTTACTTTAAGTGACCCGTATTCATTGCTCTCGACTGTATTATACTTCAATCACAATTTGGAAATTGTTGAACTCATTTGAGGGGTTCTATTTTATAGCATTTATCATTTTTAGCATTTATTATTTTTCATTATTATCTTTAAATGCGTAGAGGGAGTAGGCAGCACCACGAGATGAGCTCCAACCGCAGATTATAGTAAAAACGATGATAAACTATAACGTACCTAATTGTCTTGTTGGGCCAATCAATAAGAGTATCTCTCTCATTGTGTCTCTGTCTTTGCGTATTGCGTAGGTATTTTATTAGGCGTATTGCCTATCGTATAGGTATAGGTTGGCAGTTGTCTGTTTTATGCTTCTATCGTCTAATTTATGCCATAATTAGTAACTAAATTAGTAACTAAATTAGTAACTAAATTAGTAACTAAATTAGTAACTAAATTAGTAACTAAATTAGTAACTAAATTAGTAACTAAATTAGTAACTAAATTAGTAACTAAAACTAACCGTGTCGCGTATCGGCGAAAGAATACTACCACCCCCTCTCTTCCCTTGGGTGCCGTAAAAGGTGACTAACAGACTAAACACTGTTAGACTGCACATACATCCAACAGCATAGAGCGGCGATAGGCTCACCATCTGTCACGCTGTGTACATGTGCAGTCGCTATTTGGTGAAAAACGGACTACGGTAGAGGACTGTTTTTGCTGTCCTCATTGCATAGTCTCTGACTAAACCTAATAAGTAGTCGTGATTAAATATAGGTATGTATTAAGTATCTAAAATATAACAATGTTTGTATCGTAGTACATAGGTATCAAAGTAGAAAATATTATTAATGCACACCCTTGTCGACGGTTCCGCAACTGGTGATAACGGCAGGCTCAGTCCTTTTTCGGTAGCAGATGAAAGGAAAGGCGTTGTCGCAGTCCACATCAGCGAGGGTGCCGTTCTGCAGCATGACGATGCAGTTCTCTTTGTTACTGAAGTTTTCCGGCTCGCCTGGTGCCCACGCAACCCGAATCTTCGACAGGGGCACTCCTGCGATATTTATTACATTCAACATTAGAATGTGGGTACTAGTTTCCTGACCGACTGGGCCGTAAACCCCAGCTCGGTTACTAGCGTTTGATATATGAATAGTACATAACCACAGCTTAACATGTTTACGTAGTACCTATATAAAACAACTGGAAAATGAACAACCTTCTATAGAGCAAAAGTTCCCCTTGGAGATGGTCGCATGGATCCCGGTGTAGATCGCGCAGGACTTGCTGATGGCTCTGTAGAGCGACGCCATCGCCAGGCGCAGGTCCTCGTGCAGCGGGGACGCCAGCACCGCTCCTGGCGTTCAAGGGTTAGGTACTTATTAAGTAAATTACATTATTTGTTCTATTCCACTACTGGCAGTGGCTACGGGCAGAACTTAGCTTTTCAACTATTTACATAGGCAGGTAATATAAGTTTCAGTTTTATTTACCTTCTGCTTTGCATTTCAAGAACGCTTCCATGAAGGTGGTGGGCATTACGTGCAACTTCAACCAGCCTTGCGCCTTGCGGCTGTAGCGGTAGTCATAACGAAACTGGCTGTCTTCTGTAAGTAACGCAACAAACTTTACGTCTTATCTATCCACGACGTTACGTACTATGTATTTATATTTATAGACAAATGGTACTATGTTAAGGCCTTAGAGCATTAAACCAACGTTAAGGCACATAAACAAAACACCTAGGTCCATTACGATTGCCGATTAGTGATTAGCGATAACTGAGGCCAAATGCCTAAAAACAGTTTTTATCAATATAACCACATCTATTAACAAAAAAATTTAATTATTATTAATAGTTCTTATATTACGTCTATGGTTAAAATAACGCACAGATTCATAAAAATTAAGTGTAGTGCTGTTCGCTAAATTACGTTACGCGTTGTCTACGATTACAATAAACTGCAAAATCATTAAACCACGAAATAAGTAACAATAAAAATTAACTCACCTACTGCAACCAGCCACACCGACAAATACAAAACGCTTCGTATTATAATCCACATTACTCGTATATTTCCGGTTCTCAGTTAATCGGCAGACCTGTCAGAAACTTAATTTTTATTTAAAGAATGAGTGTCGAGGTTTTTGACGCACAAGACAACATTTAATTTGTATCGGGAAACCCCCAGAGTTTTTTACCAAAATAATAAAATAGAAACTATGTTACGTAATTTCAGCTAAGTAGTACTGTAAGAAAATTGGTTCGGTACTCGGTCTGTTAAGTGTCTGGTCTGACTTGTTTGTGTGTATCATCGGTCATAAGTTAAAAATAAAGTTATTGTTACTAGGATCATTATAATTTTATGATTGTTTTAATTATTGATAACGATGATTGCATAAATTATCGATATTAGCCGACATCGATGTTTTGTGTTTGAAACATCGAGTATCAATGACATTATCGATGCCATCATCATCCCTAGTTTTTAATTCGAAGCAAATTCGTAGTCCCTTAATAGGGTGAGGCGGTTCGTGCCGGTATGCTGGTGTAGTGTGTGTGTGGAGTAGGATTGTTGAGGATGTGTTTATAAGGAAGAGGAAGGGGACGAGGAATTGTATAGCACAAAGAAAGAGGATGCGGATGAGGATGCGGAAAATTTATTTATGAGGAAGAGGATGCGGATGAGGAAGATTTCGCGCGCAATTTCAATTCCTCTTAATTTATGAGGAAGCGATAGCGGAAGAGGAATTTTTAACTTTCGTTTATGGGGAAGCGAAAGCGGTAGGGGAACTATAATAATTGCGGAACTTCCGCAACATGTGGAAGCAGAAGAGGAATCCTCATCAACCCTAGTGTGGAGTAGATTCGACTAAAATAATCACTGATCTGTGTGGTATAGCGGCTCACAGAAATAATGCTACCAACATAAACTAACTGACTAAAGACACATACCAGTAGAACAGGGTAATTTGGTAACCGTGAGGCTTTTTGGAAAAAAATAATATTTTTGAACGAACGCATACAAATTAACGTGAACGCAACCTTTTTATTCTCTAACATTTGGTAACTCCGTCATCTATCAATCTCGACCAATCAGAGAAAAGAACACCGCGCGTGTGATGTTATGAACTACATTTAGCGAGAGTCTGTCAGTTTTGTTCTAAATTAGTTTTTAAGTAAAAATGTTAAATTATTTAGTGTTGACTTTTGCATTATTTGTACATTTTTAAATGTATGTTACCAAATATCGCCGTCCGTAATAAACAGTTTATAAAGATATTTTGTATGCATACCAAATAACCCCACCCTGGGCGCTATTTGGAAAAGCACCTTCTTTTTTAAAATAAACCTTTAAACCTTAAAAAAAACGTTTGTTCATTCTTAGTTTTTATTTTTGTATTTTCGTAGAGTTATATCTGTATTAAGCAACACATACTTCTATATCTGTTAAAAATTAAAGGAAAAATAAATATTCAAATTTGATCCCTACTTTTTAACCAAATAGTCCCGTTCTACGGTACCTACATCCAACAGCATAGAGCGGCGATGGTCTTACCATCTATCACGCTGAGCACATGTGCAGTTGTAGTTTGGGGAAACGTGGAGCATGGCAGTGACTGCATCTGCGGTCTGCGGTCAGTGCCCAGTCTGTAGTGGACTGCATCTGCGGTCTGCGGTCAGTGCCTAGTCTGCTGTGGACTGCATCTACGGTCTGCGGTCAGTGCCTAGTCTCTGAAATCCTTTGGAGATAATAGATAAGTATGTATTTCACTAATAAATTAACAATCCAGGCGTTCACCTAATAATACCCAAGGACGCAAACAATTTAAAACCAGTTTTTTTAATGAATTATCGAGCACTCGACTTTTTTAATTGTTTAATTATTACCTGCTGATGATTAAGCAATATAAAAAATCATGAAGAGTTATTACTTTAAATTATTTTTCCTTATTTCTTGTCTACGTCATGAAAGGACTCTGGAACCGCAATTTATTATTTGCAGGTAGGTACGTGCAGATCGAGTTACTTTCTGCGTTGCTCATAATATTAGCATAGTATTATAATAGTGTCGATTCTCCAGAACATAATAACACTTGCAATTGTGGTTTCGTGTACTTATTCATTTGATATTCCTGTTTACCTACATGCTCAAGGGCAGTTGCGACGTCGTCTGTCAGCGTGTTGCAGGGCCTAGGCAAGGCGCCCAGTGAAATCGGCTGGTTTTACGCGAGTGGTAGAACTACTCTGCGTCATTAGTTCCTGATTCGCCAGATTCTTGTTTCGCCGGATTTTTTTGTTAAAGGAAAACTATTGAAATATCGCGGCCTCGGACCAAATTTGGTCCGAGATCGCGGCTTTACCTCTCTATTAAATAAAGGGCAGACATTTCAGTACAATTATAAAAATATTTAAACCCATTTCAAAGTAGGTAGTTTAAGTTATGTCCGATAGTGGCAACAAAATAGTAATTCATACAATAATAAATATAACTACATGTTTTTTTACTTAAGTAATATTATTGTATATTAATATTTCCAACAAAACAAAAATCCGACGAAACAAGAATCTGGCGAAACAAGAATCCGGCGAATCAGGAACTAATCCGCTGCGATGCATTGAGCACGCCGACGGCTCGCCTGGCGTAATACTACCCTCTTACGGAATATCGGGGTGAAACAATGGCACTCTACACTAGGGTTGCCACCCGTACTCTAAAATACAGTATTGTACTCTTTTTCATGTAGGCGTACTCTATAATCTACGACACCAATAGAGCACGTTAAAATACTTTATTTACGAAAAACTGATCGTTACTGGTTATGAGCACTTCAGAGTTCACTGAGAGAGTCTTCTCTCTTATGAATGCAAAGTGGAGAGATGAAAGGAATAGAGCTACCCTAAATTTAATAAAAAACGAGTTAAATATATAATTTTAATCTAAATTATGATTGCAAAGAGGCTGTAAATATCTTCAAGAAAGACAAATATTTGTTCAATGTCTCAAAGAGCAACAAAAAATACGTTTTTAAGGACAAATAAAAAAATACTGTTTTTCATGCTATGTACTCTATTTTTGTTCTAACAAAGTGAAAAAATACTCTATTCGTCCTAAAAAAAGGTGGCAACCCTACTCTACACTGGCGCTGGTCGACGGAAGGTGAGGGAAAGTACCGGAGTCCTATCTCTTCCCACTCGTTCCCTCACAATTCCTACTCCATCCTCAAAGATACTTCTCCTTTGTCAAGCTCGGCAACGCATCGCGACTCCTTTGAGGGTGTCCATGGAGTCTATGGCATGGCCGGCGGTGATAACTTTCCACTTTCCATATTTGCATCCTTTTCATATAAAGTTAAAAAAATTACCGTGTCGCGTAGCGGTGAAAGAATACTACCATCTTCTCTCTCCCCTTGGGCGTCGTAAAAGGCGACTAATGGACTAAATACTGCCCATACATCTAACAGAGGGCTCACCACCTGTCACGCTGAGCACAGGTGCAGTCGATATTTGGTGAAAAGTGGACTATGGTAGAGGACTGCTTTTGCTGTCCTCATTGTCTAGTCTCTAGCAAACCCTTCGGGGATAATAGTCAGGATTATATGTAGGTATGTATGTTAAAAAATTACTCACTTCTTTAGATATTGCTCGTGGACATGGATTCCGACTGGTTTAACTTCCAGTAAGAGGGTAATGGCTCGTTTGGTGCAACATCAGAACACAAACAACACTTTTAATTTACCGAATGGAGTATATCTATGTCGACTTGATCTAACTTTAACTTTATGAACTTATTTATTTATATTAACGCAAAAGTTGTTCGGTAGAGTTGCGGTTGCGAATGAGCACTTGACTGAGGAACCGAGGCGTCCGACGTCGGTAACCTGTTAGCCGGCAGCAGGCGGACTGTGCAAAAAAGCGATGAGGAAGTTCACATCGAAATGCTCCTTTACTGTGCCTATACACCAATCAAAATAATTATTGCTTGTCAGTATCGCCGGTCGGAGTAGGTAGGTTACCCTGCAGGTTGTGGCTCTTGAGAGGCCCCCGGTGCGTTGTTTTAAGTGCTGCGGTACGGGTCACACGAGTTACACTTGTGACTCGAAAGCCGACCGCAGCACCTTGTGCTTTAGATGTTGCACCCCGGGCCACAGAGCGGCCAAATGCGTCGTGTGCGACGAGGCGAAGCTCCCCAGTGACCATCATCTGGGGGGAAAGAGGTGTAGGCCCAATATCACGAAGCCGAAAGTGGCCCCGCGGACAAGGGCCCCCGCCGACGGCGAAGGAGCGTGATCCGGCTATGGACGTGGTTGAAGTGCCGACGGAGCCGGGCACTGGCGCGGAGTAGGGGAGCCGCTCGAGTGTGTTGAGTGTGTTGTGTTAGGGTGTGTCTGTAATTGGGAGGGAGGAGGCCCCGGCCTGCCATCATTGTGGAGTGGAAGAGGACACAGCTCAGCACAACCTTGAGCTGTGTAGTGCCTTCGCGCCACAGAGGCGTACGCTAGAGTTGGCCCTGGGGGGGAGAGGCACTCTAGCTCTGCCGGACGTGGTCGCCGCAATGGTGGAAAGTGCGGAGAGTTGGGCAGCCGTTGCCGGATTTGCCGCGGGGTGCATGCGCCTCAAAGAGGAGGCCGAGCGCGAGCGGGAAGAATCCGCCAACACTGCGCCAATAAGGAGGAGGAGGGTCGGGAGGCGGCGTAGGAGGTACGCCGACCTCCATCCACCTTAGGGTGATGCCGGGCGTCCGACGGAAGACAGGTTCCATACTGTCCAGCCGGACGCCCGATGTTCTCTGTTTTGTGTTAGCGTAGGTTGTCGTTAGGTTTTAGTATGTGTGTGTGGGCACTGGCATGGATATGTCGCCATATCACCCCAAGTGCCCACAAAATCCGTAAAATGTTGGGCACGATGGACTGCACTGTCTGTGCTGTCCAGCGTAGAGTGTTGCGTGTTGTCTTGGTTCGTGTAGTTCTTGTCTGTACTATGGGTAGTCCTTTCACGGACCTGGTGCGTGGCCCCATGTGGACGCCATGACGAGCCACGGGGCGCTCTTCCGAGGGCGTCCCCTGGTTCGGAGCGGACACTGTGGGGGTCACGTACCAGTAAATGTGCGGGTCTTTGTGGATGTTGTTGGGGAGCTGGCACGGAAGCTTTATGCAGAAGCCATGATGAGTGACGAAACGCCTCCCCCAAATGGGGGGCGGGTCGCTCGGAGCGGATGCGGGGAGCCCCGTGCCAGCAAATAGGGTCTGTGTTGGGTTGTGTTGTCTTTGTGTTTCTCGTTTGTGGTCGTTCATACTTGTACGTGTTGTGTAGGACTGGTGCGAGATTCCGGGAAGCGATGATGAGAGGCGGGACGACTAGATGACCAATTGGTTGAGGTCGTCGTGTCTCCCGCTGATTCGGAGCGACCCACAAAAGGAGTCCTGCATCGGTAATCGTGGTTGTCTTGCGCGCATGCCTGCGAAGACGTGGGCATGTTCGTCATCTGTTGTGTGTTGCGTCCGGCGTGATATGTGTTGTGTTGTTTTCCGCATGCCCGGGAAGGCCGGGCATGTCTGTCCGTGTTGTTTGTGTCTGCCCTCTAAATGGGCTGGTTCGTGTTGTGCCGCGTGCGCGTAGTCGCCGTGTGTTGGCGCGTAACGGCTGCTACGCTGTGGTTATAGGCCAACACACGGCGACGGGGTGGCACCGCGAGGTAATACCCCCGTGGTCAGGTCCCGTGGCCGCCACCTCAAGCCTTATGCTTTCGGAGTTTGGTCCCCCGGTGATTAGTGGGTAGGCCCCTCCCTCTCGCCCGACAATTACGTCGTGGAAAGGGGGACGGGAGAGTCCCACATATCCAGTCTCCCTTCTGGAGGCTGGAATCCATAAGCAGGGATTACACCGGGTAAAAAAAAACAAGGTAGGTTATCCTACCTTAGCCTACACCAATGAGATTTTATGATATAATCTGAATTGAACATACATAAGTAGTTTGTATTTATAATCAAAACCTCGTCCGCGAGCAAACCCCGTATCCCGTTGGTTACCGCACAGAAACCCGTGTCGGATTTGAAAAAAAAAAACATTTAGACAAGATACATTGTCCTGACAATTACAAACACAACAAAAAAAGAGTTAGCCCAACTGGTGCAGCGGTTCTAAAGCGCGAGCAAACATTCGTGACAATTATTTTCATTGACACTCGTTTAGATTTCCATTGACAAAGACAAGTATTTTTTTTAAAGTTTTTAAAGGTTTTCTTTTTTTAGGGGAAGATAATTATTTCTTGTTTTGTTGTTGTTGTTGTTGTTGTTTAGTTTTTCTAAAGTTATCTTTGCGAGCGATACATTTTAAATGACCAATTAGATATAACTGTATTGTAGGTATATTTCATTTACTTTTTTATTCATGCATATAATCACGACTATTATCCCCGAAGCATTAGTCAGGCACTAGGCAATGAGGACCGCAAAAACAGTCCTCTGCCATAGTCCACTTTTCACCAAATAGCGACTGCACATGTGCTCAGCGTGACATGTGGTGAGTCAGTCGCCGCTCTATGATGTTGGATGTATGTGCAGTGTTTAGTCCGTTAGTCGCCTTTTACGACACCCAAGGTAAGAGAGGGGGTGGTAGTATTATTTCACCGCCACGCGACACGAATAACGTAACTTTTTTTAAACTTTTTATTATTTTACTGGCAATTGTTTGGAGTGGAGGGCTTTGATTATATAAAGTGGAGGGTTGATAACCTGTATTTATATAGGATACTTCCTAGTTCAGGTATCAGCCCGCCACAATCTGCAAATTGCACCATTTTATAAATATACAAACAATAAGGCACAAAAAATGGTATAATTTGCAAATTGTGGCGGGCTAATGAACCTAAATATATTATGTTGATCGTGGTGTGAAAATAAAGCTACTTTACTTTACAAGGGGTTACTTATATCAGAAAGTCAATCAGGGGGGCAATTGCAGATTAGAGAACGATCCATTTCGTGGACTTCTCTTCAGTCTACAAGGACATGAAAATACAAGTTTAAATATTCATTTGCTTTTGAATTCAATAGGGATCAATCTCATACTAACTATACACCAATCAATCTTCATACCTTTACAACCGCATTAATAAATCTCTTCAAATATACACAAGGACAAAATATGTTGAATGTAAAAAGCTCTTAACAGATTGGCTTAAGACCCTGAATTATGAATGAAACAGAAGACATTATTGTGAATCCTAACAATTGAAATTATTATTATTATTATTATTTTATTTTTATGGCTTACTTACACTTGAACAAATGAACATGTAATAAAAATACACAATCTTTCCTTACACTTAATATATATATAAGCGTAAAAACACCGGTACATGGGTACATTTATGGTTTTAATGTAGCCTAAACCGTTAATATATATTTTTTTTCTTTACTTTGATCAAAATTTTGCTTAAAGGAGTAAGTCAACCTCGATTGTTTATTTATGGAAATAAACATTTTAAATTTTTTTTCATGTCATACTATTAACAAACTAATTTAGTGTGTTTTTCTTTCACCATCAGCCTATAAACGTCCCACTGCTGGTCAGGCGTTCCCATACGGACAACAACAGGTAAGGAGTTTGGGCCATCACCACCACACTGATTATTGGTAATAAATAGTAATACATACTGATGCGATAATAAATTTAACATAAGTATATTTATTTTTTAAATAATATTTATTCTTTAAAATTATTTAATAATATTTCAGACTCTGGAATGTTCTTGGTTAAGACCTCTGCGATATGTCCTTATACACTATCTACTATAATTAAATATCAAGTGCTAAAAGTAAGATACGTTAAAAAAGCATATAAAATGTTGCTTACGAGAGAAGAGTTATTTAACTATTAGCCCATCTTTTTACGTAATACGAGACACAATAGAAATTCTATTACACAAATAAATATTAGACACATAAATGTGTCATGCGGTAAACAGAAGATTAGTCATTCTTATTTAAGAATGACTAACATCTTAGTGAGAATGAAATTCAAAATTTTGTGTTTATTTATTTATTATTATAACTACGAAAGTTAAGACATACTTAAAATTAAATATAACCTCGAGTATTGCTCAGTTATAGACTAGGCAATTAATACATCATCAATCCGCTTCCCGGGGGGGTATCGGGACATACCAAAGCTTTTCATTTGGTACAACACAACCACAATAAATGTAATATCAATTCCTGCCCGCCACTGATTATGAAGTTCATGTTACAGTTCATGTTCATCTTCGTCAGTGACCAAACTATCCACTACCTTCTCACAGATAAAGGCCAGGTTGGTGCTGTCGCACCAGAGGTCGTCCAGCAGGCCGTCCCTGAACATCCCGCCGCAGGAAGAGCCGCCGTCGAAAGCTTTGTCGTTGTCGGGCTGGTTGGCCGCGAACGACGAATAGCCCGCTTCTTCGATTGTGTCACCTGGAATTATGACAATTATCAAGATAACATAGTTGGTATTCGCTAATCTGCACAGATTGCTACATCTCTAATTTGTTCCTAAATAGGTATTGAATAAACAAATAAATAAAAAGTCTCACCATGCACAGTATACCAAACGCCGTTCTCGCCCCAATCATAAAAGCCGATAGCAACGACCCATTTGTGTGGGGAGAAGATTTTCTCAGATGGGTACTTCGCATAGAGCTCCGTGAGGACCTCGACCTCCGCGGCGCTGTTGATAATGGCCAGGTGGCCGCCCTCGGCCATGCAGGTCATGTGCGCGCGCCGCCAGGAGCGCCCGATGTAGTGGAACTTGTAGCAGCTGCCGGTGCGCCCGTCCAAAATGTATTCTGGAAACATGAGAGAGTACCTATCTTAAGATACTTAAGCTTTCGCCATACCAAAGATCGTCACAAACGTGTGCCTCTACTTCATTTAATTGACAATTTGAGTAAAGGCTGTACCAATCTCCGTACTATCAATGCACTAAGCCACGGCCGAATTCCTGTTCGAGTGATTTTCAAACCATGAGCGGCCATTAACTACCCCAATCCTGGGTAGTTAGATTATCCTTCGATCATCTAATTACCTCATTGTATCTTTGTTTCTACGTATCGTATGAGTATTGGTTGGCAGTTGTCTGTTGTATGCTTCGGTTATCTAATTTATGCCGTAAATAACTAAAATATAATAATGTTTGACGTTTATCATAGCCTCAAAATAGAAAGTATTTAAATGCACACCCTTGTCTACGGTTCCGCAGGTGGTGATAACGGCGGGCTCGGTTTTCTTCCGGTAGCAGATGAAGGGAAAGACGTCGTCACAATTAACATCGGCGAGGGTGCCGTTCTGCAGCATGACGATGCAGTTCTCTTTGTTACTAAAGTTTTCCAGCTCGCCTGGTGCCCACGCAACTCGAATCTTCGACAGAGGCACACCTGGAACATGTATTACATTCCACATTAGACAGCGTTGCTCTCCCGTTCGACTGCATTGTAAACCCCAGTTCGGTTGCTAGCGTCTGATATATAAAAATTACTTAAATGACCACAGCTTAACATTTTATTTTTTCTTAACTTGAACTCTAACTTTAACTGGAAAATGAACAACCTTCTATAGAGCAGAAGTCCCCTTTAGAGATTGTCGCATGGATCCCGGTGTAGATCCCGCAGCTCTTGCTGGAGGCTTTGTAGAGTGACACCATCGCCAGCCGCAGGTCATCGTGCAGCGGGGATGCCAGCACCGCTCCTGGCGTTCGAGGGTCAGTTTAGTTTTAGGTAAATTGCATAATAATATTCTGTTTCAATGGAAGTAGGACTTTGAATTTTTCTTCCTTAGATTTCACTGTTTCTTAACGAAACTTGGAATTGTTGTAGTTGTATCCTTTCATATTCAAAAGAAATCTTTTCGCGTTTCTGTCTTTGACAAAGTCTGCGATAGCGTCTCGTTAGCCACCCTCAACTTGAAACTATACTCAATTGAAAGATGAGATGTGAGTGTGATTTTACAAATGGTTGTTCTAATACTGATGCAGATATTGCTCTCATAAAACATACCTATATTGGGAGAAGTCTCAGATTGCCCTTGGATCTTTTTTGCGATGAGCACCGGACACTGGCGATGAAGTTAAATTACTTTGGTCTCATAGGTTTTGCGCTTAATTTGATAAAGTCTTATCTCAGTTCAAGAACACAAATGTCGATGTCAATGGAACTAAGTCATCTGGTTCTCATGTAAGAATGGGAGTTCCATAATAGTCAATTCTTGGCCCCTTCTTAGTTTTGATATATATCAATGACCTGATTCTTTGTAGAAAACTTCTGTGATATTGTATTGTTTGCATATGATACTTCACTCATGTTTAATGTGACTAGGTGTAAGAATAATTATGACGATGTGAACAATGTTTACTGTTAATAATTAACAGCTCAATGCTAAAAAACAAAATGCATTATATTAACACTACCAAATGTTAAGACCGAACAAACCGAATGTAAGGATATACGGTGATAAATTAGTTTTGGTTGCAAAGCTAAGATAATTGGTACGAACTTACATAAGTAGTTACAATAAGTTTCAGTTTTATTTACCTTCTGCTTTGCATTTCAAGAATGCTTCCAGAAAGGTGGTGGGCATTACGTGGAACTTCAACCAGCCTTGCGCCTTGCGACTGTAGCGGTAGTCGTAACGAAACTGGCTGCCCTCTGTAAGGAATGCAGCAAACTTTACATAATTATGTTTAAGTATAAATATACAAGTTTTGAATTAGTGATTATTGAAAGAAATAAAATATGAATGTTAAATAATAAAGTATGTTAAAGTACAATGTTTTTATATATTTTGGCGTTTTATTAGCGCATAAATATACTTTAGTAAAATTTTAAACACTGAAAAAAGACGACAACGCCAAATAGTTAAGGCAGCCGCCCGGAATGCGGAAGGTGCGTGGTTCGATTCCCGCCTGAGGTTGTCTCTTTTTTCAGTGTTTAAAACTTTACTATGTTACTGTTCGCTACGCTACGTTAGT
Organism: Scoparia ambigualis; assembly: GCA_963921215.1. Lineage (NCBI taxonomy): Eukaryota > Metazoa > Arthropoda > Insecta > Lepidoptera > Crambidae > Scoparia > Scoparia ambigualis. The sequence continues at coordinate 36,988,999 of OY992509.1, read as the reverse complement.
CAACACATGATTGTCCATGTCAATGTATCAGTCGACAAATGGCAAAATTCAAGAATGGTAAAATCAAGAAATAAGTAACAATAAAATAACTCACCTACGATAGCCACCAGCCAAACAGATAAATACAAAACGCAACGTGTTCTCCACATTATATTTCCGGTTCTCAGCTAATCGGTAAACCTGTTGGAAATAATAAAATTACGCTATGGGTAAACGTATACTTCACAGGTAGTGTTTAGTAATAAACATGAAATGTTTTTTTAAAATCAATTTTGTTGAATATTAAAGAAAAAAGTGTAAAGATGGTCGAGTGCCAACTGGTCTCGATATCGGCTAACCTAATAATAAAAAAGGGATTATTAGCACCTTTCAGTTTTTATGATTACTAATGTTATGAAGTTTCAAATTAAAATAATGTGCATTTTCAAAATATGGGATAGGGTTCTGTAAAAGTGTTAATTCTGTTTTAGCGGGCTGGATTGGATGGATTTTTATTAAGTATAGTAATAAATTCTTTGCATTAAAACATGGAGTTTCAAGAAAATCATAAGTACAAATTCCACAGATGGTCTGTGTTTAATTATGTTTTGCTGAAAGCTGAAACAAAATGACATACAAATATTGATGATGACATAGAATAAAATGTAAAAAAAAGCAGTGAGCCGGCAATCCAAAGGTCTTGGGTTTGAGTCCTATTCGAGCATCCTGAGACTGGTTGATTTTTTTAGGAAACGTTTTATCCTTTATAGCTTTGTGAATGAAAAAAAATTCAATAATAAGGATATTGATGATGACGTTTAGTTCCATCAGGCATTGTTTCAACTAAAAACCACTTATTCTTAAATTATTTTTATATTTTCCATAAGATCGAACAATGTCAAAACTAAACTGGTTACTCACGCATACATTGATGCGCAAGCAGAAAGATTAGATGAATAGCTGTCTAAAGATTTAAATTCGTTAGTTATATTGTTATAAATACTTGAATACATGGTAAAGGAGCGTTTGCCATTATGTATAATTGTTGAAGTTTAGCATTTTATTGATAATTATATTGTATATTATTAGATTTATTTAGAGTTAATTTGTTAATTTTCATGATTTGTTCCAGATTCGACATATTCCAGATTCGTCGTAATACGTACAGTTGAGTAGGCACATTAATATATATCCAACTAATGTTTTCACAAAGTTCTTAAAAACGTTTAAAACATAACATAAATATATTTTGTTATGGTTTAGTAATTATTACATATTTTTACACCTTGACTGTACAATCATAACCACTCCGTCGCTTCATGTAACAATCGTTACATCTCAAAAATGCCCCCACGTGCTTCCTGTTACAATTGTTACATAATACAAAAGTTAAGCTAGACGCTCGAAATATCGCTAATCCGTGTCTCGCGGGACGTGTATGGGTGCCTTACTGAACGAACATGAACGAAGCATCAGCAATAGGAGCTGATCTGTCAAAAATAAAAACAAATAAAGTCAATGTGATTATTTTATAGTGGACGTGTTTATGTTGTGTTTACGTGCTCATCATGTATTTTTTTAAACGCCGTATTTTTTTACTTATTGTTTCTTTCTAGAGGTGTTATATATCAAAATACGCATAATTTCAGGTTCTAACTAATTATCTAGTTATTTGTTTTTAAACTGGATGGATATTCTGTTAAAATCTGACGAAATTAGGTCCTAATGTAAATTATTACAGTGGCGGTGGTTTTCTAGTGATTTCCTTTTGTGATTATTATTGTTAACTTCATGAATTGTATGTATTTACGGAGAATAATTACTAAATAGTGATTTAAAACATTAATCTCACTGTATTGTTGTTGTGTGCATGCAGATTGACTCTCCAAAGGCGCAACGTAAGTCTAACTTATGGCATGTTCCTATTATTACAGGAAGCAATAGAACTTTTTTTGAATTAGGTTGGTGGCACATATTTGTTTTTGGGCAGTTGCTTTTTTTGTGGCAGTTAGCTTTATTGTGGTGTCTTTTCGGTATGATATTTATATTAGTACCTATATATTATTATTATTACATAGGTATTAATATAAAATATTCATTTTTATTCATTTGTTTTAATAATTTTCATTTATTATTACAGTGATTGTAAATAAAATAATCTAAACATCGTATATAACATTATATGTTTTATTACGTATCAAAGTCCTAATACATTTTAGAATTTAATATGTTTATTTTAATATACTTTAAACTGAAATAATTTGTAATAAAAAAAACATACTACGATGAATATTTTTTTATTACATTCATTTAATAAATTAACATAAATAATTACTAAACCAAAAAAAATCTTTGTTCGCAAATAATCGCGACACACCCTATTCACAAACGTGTGTGCCCCGAACCTTATTTCGACGCCATATTGCCGATAAAGTGGTCGTCCGTGCGCTCTAGAGCTACATTTTGATGACTTTATTGCATAAAAACTATGAGTATTCTTAAAACGTATTGTATACGGTTGTAAACTACAGGCTTTGCTCTTTTGGTATATTTAAGTTTTATTTTAATAGCACTGTGTTAGTTTCGGCAATAAGACAACCAAAAACGTTCGATTTTTCTATCAAAGCTTTTGTTGTTTAACTTGTATGACTACAGTTTACTGGAAAGTTAATGTGTTTTTTACGAATTATAATAGACAAATATTGTATCTTTCTAAAACTGGCCATATTTTTGTTCTAGGCCTTCTAGATTTGTAGTAAAATAGGTTATAACATCCAACCCTATTAACAAGCAGATTACGCAGCACGCGAATTTTTGCGCGATTTTCTCGATTTTTTTCTGAATATTTTTTCAGATGAAACATATGTGTAATTTATTTTTAATAGAAAGATAACCTAATATAGTATACGTGTAAAATATAAAAAAGACATCACAGGCCTTTTGATTTTAAAATATAAAATAAAATAGGAAGTAATCCGTGATTTTTTTCGTCACTAAAGTATAAACCATGTTTTTTAAATTAAAACAACACTTTGTCACCACGCATTCTATAAAAACAGATGCTCTATTCATCTAACTATTCAAAACAGTAATTGGTTTGGCTTAGATCGGCTCCAGTAGCTCACAGTCGATGTTTTTGTAACAATAGTCAGGAGGCGCCGGCCCGCTTCAAAAATTTGGCGCCACTCAAGCACGTGAGGGTAAGGGGCCCGCTGGGTGCGAGCAACTGAGTGGCTAAGAAAATAACTCTTACAAATTATATTGAGTGATTTTCTAGACTTTGTGAATAATAAGTTTAATTGTTTCATTTTATGAATTAATTGAATTAGTAACAAATTGTTTTTCGTTCTATCGAGGAGAGTTTTTTGTTCCAATATTTATATTTGTTTACTTAAATAACAATTTGTATTTGGTTTTTTATTTAATAGCAAATATGATAGGTACTAAGGTGGACTGTATTACGACGAATCTGGAATACGTCGAATCTGGAATACGACCAATCAGGAATACGACGAATCAGGAATATGACGTATCCGGAACAAATCATTTTCATGATTATCTTTTGATCATTATTTTTATTTGAAGTGAGATGACATCTGAAAGGGTGCGTATCATTTCATATAATGACATATGAACTAATTACAAAGGACAAAACGTTCATTGGATGTAATTTTTACTTGATCTATATACACTTCCCATAACAACATTACGTATACTAGTCATTTGACATAATACTCATATTCTATAACAACTTTTTTTATAAAGCTGTATTGGTATAATAACATATTCTATAACTTCATTTGATATATGTTTTACTTTAAAATAAAATTAGCATTTTAACCCCAATTTGATTTAAAAAAAAATCTTTAAAAGTTAATACGTTTTGTTTTTGGTAAGGTTGTGCCACAAAAGTCAGTGACGGAAACGAATCGCGGAAAAATCGACTCCACGTAGACTTATCTGCTCTACGCTAGAGTGTAATTTAAGCCCGCAGCGCCGAAGCCGTGAAAGAAACCATGCCTGCTGCATGCTTGCTTGCATGCTGCGTGCTTGCTTGCATTCTGCATGCTTGCTTGCACGCTGCGTGCTTGCTTGCACGCTGAATGCTTGCTTGCACGCTGCATGCTTGCTTGCACGCTGCATGCTTGCTTGCACGCTGCATGCTTGTTTGCACGCTGCATGATTGCTAGCATGCTGCTAGCATGCTGCATGCTTGCTCGCATGCTGCTTGCTTGCTTTCTTGGATGGTGCCCGCGTTGGGTCTGAGTATCATATGAATAAATTCGATGGCTCCTAAGTAAATAATCGTATGTCCAAAAAGGTAATTTTACACCAGAGCATTTTAAAGACATTTTCATCCATAATTACTTTAATTTTAGTGCTATAACTTTGAAATTTACGTATTGTGTACATAACGAATGGCGCCTCAGTATGTTTCCAAAAGAAAATATGAAATTGGTTTAGTTTTCGAAATAATGTTGTTATAATTATTTACATCGGTAGTTAAATATTTTTAAAATCTTAAGTGGCACTTACGATAACTTACGTTAAAATATATTTTCAAAATATATCGTATATTTGGCATACGATTGTTTACGTTGATATTTTGTTACTCTATTTACACGCAAGTAGCACATACCATCATTAACTATGTAAATAATTTATAGTTAATGTAGTATCTCATGGTTAGTAACTTATAAAATAGTATTTTTTTATTAATTTATTTTATTTATTAGGACAACCAACAAGGCATACACTACAAAAGACTTATGTAAGTGAACTGTATCTCATTCTAAGTGCTGACTTAATTAAAGGTTGCCACGGCATGCAAACGTGAACTCAGTATTTTATTTTATTTTATTTTATTTTATTTTGAATGTTATAGTAGAATAAATTGTTTAAATGTGTTATTATTTCCAAGTATTTCTACTTTATTTGGTCTATTGACACGAAACTTACCATATCAATAATATAATAAGATTAAATATTGGTTTATGTACATAGTAACAAAACTACGAAATATAATTTATATTTTTATAAAATTAATGAACATTAAAAAAAAGTTATATAGCCAATTAATTATTAATAGCAATTAAATTAGGTAAAGGCGATTTAAATAAAAATTAAATTAATGCAATAACTTACCAGCATGATTTTTATAATTGATTACCTATTACAAAAATATTAAAGAAGTTCAAAGAATATTACAAAATATTAAATTACTAGCACACTAAATAACCGATTTTGTACATACCTACATAATTATGGTATGCTCTGTAATAAGAAATCAACAATAGGAACAGCAGGTAAGTAAGTATATGATTTAAACTTATTAAAGAAACTAAATGAACAAAACTAGCTTATATTATACAGTCTTTTTATAGAGATTGCGTTGATTAACACTTAAAGCACCATGGCAGACACCGGTGACCGACAAAGAATTAAACTTTATTGTGTTTGGTTGTGTGACAGGTAATTAATGTGTTAACAAACATACATACCAAATCACGACCGCTTCCTGGAGGGGTAGGCAGAGATCACAGTTTTCCATTTGCTACGATCCTGATAAACATCTTTTGCTTCACTTACTCTCTTAACGTTTTTCATTTACATGCTCGTCGGTTTAGGGTACTCTTGACCTGACCTTTAACGAGAACGTTACCGCTGAGGTCTTTCCCTTCTAACTATCCTATTCTCTCTCGCCTCATGCACCTTACTTGTAATTTCTTTTTATCCATCCTCTCTACATAACCAAACCATCTTACTGACTTTCATGTTTCTTCTGCCACACCCAACTTCACTTCCGTACATATTAATGTCGGCTAAGACTCCTCCATGCATAGCCAGTCATTTTTTGGGATACTATCCGGCTGCTCTTAAAGGCGTTAATTGCCCCATTCACTATACTTCTAGCATTCACTCACTTTTCAATATCTTTATCACGCTTTACATGCCTAGTAAACATCGTGCCCAGGTACACAAACTCTTTCATTTGCTCCACTTTTTCTTCTTTAATCATTATCACACTCTGTCGAACACTCGTCTATCAAGCACCATAACTTTCGTCTTACTTACATTCCTTTTCATCCCTTCACTTATTTTAATTCATTCATTTTCCTTTTACAGATCTTTGATCAGATAGATTTAACAGCCACGGGAAGGTAACAAAACACATCCTTGTTTAACACCCTTTTTGATGCACTGGGCTTTTCGAACCACTCAGTGTACGATCAGTGGAATATAAGATGATTACTTCGATAATCAGTGCCTAAAACACCTGTCTCTTTATCAAATCAATTTCTTTATAATATTACCTTTGTCGTCTCTAATCTTTTTAGTTTTAGATCTGGGGGACACTGTCAACAGAAAAGGTTGACAGTGTAATAGCTTGCGTGTTGAATAGCCGGAAAAATCCGACTGATAATCATGGTTTAGGTTACCTACTAACAAAGTACGGGAAAAAATCATTTATGCAATCCATAAATGATTTTAGGACGTACTTAATAAAGTAAAGTAAAGTAGAATTAGTACATTGTCACGGAACCCTAAAAGTTTAAGTACCTATGATTAAGACTAAATTGTTTCTTTTATTTTCCTGTAAGTTTTAAGTTCAAGTGTTACAATTGAAATTGACCATTATTAAAAGTCGACAATAGTGGTGGTGTTTCGGAAAAACTGTTTCCTATAAGTTCAGAAAGGCTTGAAATTTTTACTAAATCAGTCCCAGGTGGTAGGGGCGACATTGAAATAAAAAATGTATCTTAAGATATCACTTTTTTCCGTAATTGCAACGTAAACTATCTTATTTTGTAGATACAATGAGCCATTTCACATGGTAAATAATTGTATGTGTCAAATCCGATATTAGACATACTGTCAATTACAACGTAATTAATCGTATGTGGTACAAGCGAATAAATATGGAATTTTATTAACGACGTCAAAAATCGTAAATGTTACATACGATAGTTTTTTAATACAATTAACAACGTACACAATCGTATCTGTCACATACCATATTTTTATGTAAAAATATAGAAAAAAACAGGACAAAGCGTCAATCTTATTCAAATTAAAGTAAACTATTAAAATTACTTACTTACCAATCTGTTTTCTATGTCATTTTCAATTATAGCATACAGATTTTTTTCTGAGGATAATAGTTCAAAAACATCGATTTCTTTCTGTGTCGAAGCACATGATTGTTTGTGCGCGTAAGTATTGTCTCGAGTTGTTTTTTTTTATTATAATCACTCACTATTAAAAACTTATAAAATAATACCAACAAAACCAAAATATTTCCAACAAAAATAAAACGAACGGACGCGCGCGCCTTGCCCGGCTATATCCTCGCAACAGTCAGATACAACAATTTACGCGGCTTGAATATATTACTTACTATTATTTACGTGAAAAAAAATTCTTGTTTTTTAAGATTGTTTACTTTTTGTTTTTGGAATTGATAGCAACTAATTACTTAGTTTCAAATAGCTTAAAACATGAAAATGCCCAAAATGTTGGATACGATAGTTTACGTAGGAGTTATTAATGTTTATTATATCATATGGACATTATATCACATGAAATGATAGATTCTAAAATTATATTAAATGTTCATTATAACAAGTCAGTTGTTATATCAAATGAAATTATATTAAATGAACGTTAGATCATAAGTATTTATATCAAACATTACACACCTTATCTGAAAACATCAAATGATCTATTTATGATTGATAAATGTTATAATATTAGCGATGTCGTTATTATACAAAACGAATAATATTGGAGCTAACACGCTACCTTGCGGTACAATATATTGATTGCATTAATATTCTGAAAGTGTGGTACAACTTCCTTATTATTATTATTAGAAAAAAACGGGATTTTTTTACCATGTTTGAGTTGTTGATTTCAGTCCCCGGTATTTCGGCGCAGTTGCATGCACCATGATCATGGAGTAAATACTAAATTGAATTTGAAAAACATTAATTGAAATCACACAACAAGCACACAAAAATACTAAAATGTTTTTCCTTATTATTGTTCAGCGTGTTTACAACGACACATTGTTGCAACAGGAAACAGCTCTTAAAAAGCTTTATCCATTCGTAAGCCTGTTCAGCAATGGCAACTAATTAATATTAAGTATAATTAGTAGTAGTCGGCGAGAAACGCGATCGCCTTGGATTGATAATATAAACTAAAACTAATATTATAAATGCAAAAGTAAGTTTGTTTGTTACGCTTTTACACTTAAACCGATTTGGATGAATTTTGGTATAGGGATGGATGGAGCCCTAAAGACGGTTATAGGCTTAAAATCAACAACATGAACATGGTAAAAATCCCGTTTTTTCCTAAAAGTAATTGTAGTGACCATGAAAGTTTAAAATGTTAGTAATGTAATATTTCTATTGACTTTATCATAAATTAACTTAAGACTAAGATTCGATAAGAATCGTTGATCCATAAATTTGTGAGAGTTTAAGAAAAACCTGTCCTGCAGGCCAGACCCCCCGCAGTCAGCATCCAAATCAACCCTAAAAATATTGCCGAAGCCGATCCGGTTGGGTTGCACAAAATAAACAAAGCGAAAACAAACTTACATAAAGCTTTAATTAAAGAATAAGTTTTCTCCATGGAAGTACAAGGCAGTGTCGTCAGAAAAAGTGAAAATCCTCCCCCATAAGTTTAATCTGACACAGATCTTAGTCGATAGGATAATAACTATCCAAATCCTGGGTGTATATTTTTTATAGGGGTTTTATTACAGATCATTAAAGCCCGTAGCACACCTCCGCTGCGATATACGAGTAGCAAACCGCTGGATGAATTCGGCTGCGATCAAGTGTAGTTTGAGTAGCGGAACTTAGCGTCGCAACGATCGGCGAGTCAGCTGAGTTGAGGCAATCGAAGCAAAATGTCGTTGACTCGTCGTTATCAGTGTCAGAGGAGGAAGCAATATTATTGTGGACTTTAACTTTGAAACTCGTATAGAATGGCTTTGGCGTAAAACTCGTATAGAATTTGGGGGCACGAAGTTAATAATGAAAAAAGGAAGGAATTAGGAGAAAACCGAGTATGTAAAGAACTAGCGTCGTAATGAAGATCGTTTCTATACATAATATTTTAGAATGAACCCAGAGAGTTTTGAAGATTTAATAATCTTTTTCTACAGTCTGGAATCTGGATGATTCAATAAATAGAGAATAGGTTTATTTCTGAAAGCTTGAATTAATTTTTCTGTAAAATCGACGTCCATTTTACGAAAAAGATGTAATTTCGCTTTTTATTTTTGCCAACTCCGTTCGACAACACTTGCGAAAACAACGCGGTTCCGCAACAAAATAGCAGCCGGAGCGCGGAAGTGTGGCTGGCGTCGGATCAGATCGACTGAACCGGACAGGGAAAGAGATAGAATTATAGTCAACTCTATGCGTTAGAACAGGCAGTTTCAATAGTGTTCCGCTTCTCTTACAAACGGACAAAATATGGCGAAATTACTGCGGTTCCGCTGTTATGGTTTCGCAGCGGAGGTGTGTTAAAGAGATATGAATATACCCAACAAGAAGAATTTTACAAGATGTTATGTATTAAACGTTTCACGATCTCCTTGGTCGAGTGGTTTGTACACCGCTTTTCATGGTGTGTCGCCATCTCTGAGGTCCCGAGTTCGATCCCCGGTCGGGTCAATTTAGAAATTATTGTTTTTCTAAATTGTCTCAGGTCTGGGTGTTTTCTCTGTATAATAAGTATGCATTTAAATATTTTAAGTGTGTTTATCCGTTGTCTAGTAACCGTCTAACGAATTTCATAACGAAGCTTCTCTTGGGCTAGATAATTGGTGTGAGCGTGTGAAAGTTTATTTATTTATTTGTTAAAACAATCACACCATACCACAATTTCTTATTTTGAAGTATCTACTACAAAGTTTCGATCAAAATGATAAAAGTAGGTATCGATATTTCAGAACTTAATAAGTAATAAGTACATGCATTTGAATTCCGGCTTTATTTTTAATCTAATCTAATCTAATCTTAATTAATGGCTTCGCGTTTAGCATTAAGCCAATTTCAAGTTACACTTATATTTTTAAATTTAAATAGTATTGTAAGGTAGATTGAAATAAAATGGAGTCTCACAACACGTGTTGTTGCTAAAAGAACACGGGAGAAACTCCATGGCTTTATTTTATGAATTCATTTCGTCCCGTCTGCAATTACCTACATGTCAAACGATGCGTCGTCGCACGTCGTCGGCGTCTTGCGTTTGCGGCTGATAATGTGTTGCCACGTCAGGCCAATAAAAGCTACTCACCTCTTTAGAAATTGCTCGTGGACATGGACTCCGACTGGTGTAACGTCGAGTGCGAGGTTGATGTCACTTACAACACAAGTACAAACACATTAAATTTTTTCAATGGAGTCTTGGTTAACTAGCTAGACCTTAGTTGTCCTTTTCGTAGCTTAATAATTCGATTAATCGCTAAAACTTGATTGACGTCCTCGGAGAGGCGTCGCTTAACCTGTTGGCCGGCAACAGGTGGACTGTGCAAAAACATGAGACGAGGAAGTTTACACCGAAATGGTGCTATTATTATGTCCTTAATCTAAACAAAACTTACCTACCTACCTTTATATATGTGGTAAGCGGTTGGTGTCTAAAATCAAACTAAAAGTTTATTGTGTCGTTACTTACTTTTATTCATAATTCGTGAACTCATTTATGTTAGAATTGAACTAAACACTAAATAGTTTGATATTTTAAAAGGAAAAGGGGATTGTTCATTGTTCCTTATGATCTAGGAGGAGGCTGTCGACCTTCTTCTCGCAGATGAAGGCCAGGTGGGGGGTGTCGCACCACAGATCGTCCAGCTGCCCGTTGCGGAACATCCCGCCGCAGAACGAGCCGCCGTCGAAGGCTTTGTTGTTGTCCGGCTGCCCGCCCGCGAACGTCGAGTAGCCTGCTTCTTCGAGGGTATCGCCTGAAATGTGCGAAATGCGTTGGTTTACAACTGAATACACTACTGCTTTAGTTGCTCTGTTTCAATTGCACCATATTTAAAAGATTTAAAAATAATATAGTAAGAATCAAAACACAGGAAATGAAAAAATATCTTTTTTTTTTTTGTAGAAAGAATTAGTGGTTCAAAAACGTCCGTTTAACCATGGTGAATGTCAAGTCCTAGAGCTTAGTTGATTGCATCAAAATACCAATAATTACAGAAATTCAGTTTGTATGTAGATAGAATATAATTCAGTTTGTATGTAGATTAATATAACTTAAAAGGCGATAATAATAATAAATGTAATCAAAATAATCACCATTGACAGTATACCAGACCCCGTGTTCACCCCAATCAGAAAACCCGATGGCAACGACATCTTTGAAATTTGTAAACATTTCATTTGCGGAGTTTTTGTTGAAGAGATCTACGAGGACTTGCTTCTCGACGTCGCTGTTGATGACGGCCAGGTGCCCGCCCTCGCCCATGCAGACCGTCTGCGCGCGCCGCCAGCTGCGCCCGAAGCGGTGGAACTTGTAGCAACTGCCGGTGCGGGCGTCCAAGGCATATTCTACAAGTAGGAGAAAACTGATGAAAGATTGCCTGTTCCCGACCAGGTGGAACTTCAATGAATAATATACCTTCGAATAAAAAGCTACGTTGCCAGTGACAGCTCGTCTAATAACCCCTTGCCTGCAAGAAAAACTCCTAAAGATAACTAACAAAATTAAATAACTAATTGTGTCTGGTTTTACAGCAGCTGAGCTTAGAGCTCAATCTTAATAGGTTACTTTATTAACAGTTATTACTTTTTGAATCGCCACAGTTTTGTTAAAATGATATAATGGGATCATTATTATCCTTATCGGACTTCAACAACATTGTTTGCGCCATCTACGCGCGTGCTACGGTACTGAAACAGAACTGCCGTTATTTTTTACGGATTTTACGTAGACATGTACAAGGAAAAATTCGCTTTTATTTAAGATTTGAGTGAACATAATTGTTTACGAAGTTATATACCTAGCAGCGACTTAACTTTAAATATAGACGGAAACAGAACTTAAAACCATTTTCACAATACGACAGTCCACTGTCAGATTAACCAAACGTATACCTACCTTTGTCCACCGTCCCGCATGCCGTCAGGGGCAGGGCATTTTCGTCAGGCTTTTGCTTCCGGTAGCAGATGTAGGGGTAGATGCTGTTGCAGTCGACGTCGGCGAAGAGGCCGTTTCGCAGCATGATGATGCAGTTGTCCTTGTTTTCGAAGTTGTTCGGCTCGCCCGGGGCAAACGCTAGTGGCATCTTGGCCAGGGGAACTCCTGCAGCAGATAATAACGATTACAGCTACGATCAAACGCTACGGTTCAAATACTAGGGAAAAAGAAATATCGTTTTTATAAGATTTGAAAATAAAGGCCTTGTAAAACTTTTATCTACCTGTTGTGTACTAATTTTGTTTGAAGAGTATGATAGACTCACACACACACACACACACACACACACATACACTTTACACACAATCATCTACTCCAAAACGTGCTATTCGGTTTTACTAAAAGGCAGGAAGGAATACGCCCGTCGCAAGATTTGCACACTAAACACGAGTGTGTTTCATTTTAAATAAATAATTACAAATTAACTAATTGCATGTGCCTATCGTGCCTATCTCTCTAAAGTGACTGTCGAGACAGCCGGTTGAACGCCCCCGTTACTGTTGGAGGGACGTATGGTGGAGGCCGACCTCTGTGAGCTGATGCGGGTGACTACGAGGTGATGGTTTTCATAACATTATAGCTGACTAATTATGGTGAAAGTTTAAGGGTGGATTTCACCAAAGTAGTATAAGTCTTATTCTAAGAATAAATCCTTATTTACACGCGTGTAAATGAACTTTACGTTTCACCAACGCTTAACCTAATGATAAAGTCACTACACTAGAGTAAATTCTTATACCGCCAATTTTGGCCGTGTTAGCCCCTATTCTTAAGATAATAATGTCACTAATGTCATTTAAAGCAGCCTTCAAATTAATATTGTAAATAATAAATGCCGCATCGTTTGAGATTGTTCATTGACGAATCTGATAGCAGTGATGAAGATAATTTTAGGCCCACGCCCGAGATGGTTTAAGGAAAGAACAAATTACCTACTTAAAAGATTAACAACAACAACATTTTTTTTGATGTCATCGTCAGAAACGTTACGTCAAACAAACAATGTTACGCCAGGAAATAAAAAAGTGTAAAGCGCCTTTGCTCTTGTACGAGATAAACTGCAACTATACTTTGGTGGTTAATACGTTCATTCGTTCGATCCACTTAAGTTCGTTCAATAGCATAGAGTAACTATGCGAGAGTAACTTATTCTTACATTAGCGTGGTAAAATGAAATACAAGTTATACGTATGTTAAATTTAGGTAGTAAATTTATACTTGGGTAGCTATTCTCGAGTAATTTTGATATTGGTGAAATCGGGTCTAAGACATTTATGCGCTTGATCCTTGCTCCTTTCACATTTCATAATTTTTAATTGAACTTTAATAACTGTCCTAAGATCAAACCTTCGATAGAAGAGAAATCTTCATGGCTAATAGTGGCGTGTATCCCCGTGTACACCCCCGGGGAGGTGCTGCTGTTTTTGTACAGCAACAACATCGCCTGATGGATTTTCCCGTCCAAGGGAGACGCCAGCACCGCACCTAAGTGTAAGAAGGATAAACGTTAAGGACAATTATAAATAATTTTACTAAAGATTTTAGTAACAATGGCACTTATAAAAAAAGAAATTGCAAATATGAATCATGCGCGCTCCGATTCTAAAACATTAGATAAAATGAAATGTAGGTAATTTAAAAGGTGGAGATTTTATTTATATAGAAGTCGGGTGTATCTACTAAATTTGCAATTGTCTTCTTCCTGGAAAGAAAATAGAATGCTCTATGGCTGTGAACAAACAAAAAAAATATAAGTGCTTACATATTTCATGGTATTTATTCAATTACCTACTTATATTCTTACTTTTAATTTCTAATATAGCAGTGTTTAGGGTTCCGTACCCAAAGGGTAAAACGGGACCCTATTACTAATTTATAGAGCGTGCTTACGAGTAACTTTGACTTTACTTTAGGCGAACTTGGCTCAGTGCATCCTAAGTACGAGCTTTGATTTCGAATTGATAGTCTTAACTGTTTTGACAGAATAAGATCTTGTTTTGACACAAAGATAACCCGTAAAATTTAAAAAGGCACGGAAACGCCGCCGTAGTGCTGTTGAGGTAGTGTGCTTTTATTCAAGTTCGGTTAATATCCTGAGTTTTTCGTAAGTCACCGATTTCGGTGACTTAACCCGTGCTTAAGCCTGTGCTGAGACAGCGTCGAGGCATTGATTATAAATTCCAATTTTGTCTTAGCTCGCTATATTTGGCTTAGCACGGGTTAAGTCACCGAAATCGGTGACTTACGAAAAACTCAGGATATTAACCGAACGTGAATAATAGCACACTACCTCAACAGCTCTACGGCGGCGTTTCCGTGCCTTTTTAAATTTTACGGGTTATCTTTAGACTCCGCTATCCGTTCGTCCGTCCGTCCGTCCGTCTGTCACCAGGCTCTATCTCATGAACCGTGACAGTTAGACAGTTGAAATTTTCACAGATGATGTGTTTCTGTTGCCGCTATAACAACAAATACTAAAAAACAGAATTAAATAAATATTTAAGGGGGCTCCCATACAACAAACGTGATTTTTATAGATAATGTTACGGAACCCTTCGTGCGCGAGTCCGACTCGCACTTGACCGGTTTTTTTTGTAAAAATGTGTATGTGTGATTAACACCAACAGATTTTATCAACACCTGGAACTGCTTTTGTTTAAAACTCTTTGTACCATACGATCTACTAGAATAGTTTTGTTTCTTCTAAGTTGTAGAGTTTACTTAGTTTTATCATCATCGTGCAGTCATATGCAATATCAAACCTTATCATAACATTTTGTAGTTATTCTTAACGATGAGATTATGTGCATGTTTGGTGCAAGTACTTTGATACACACATAATAGAACATTTAGGAAATTTAATGAACTTTGAATAAATGACCACATACCTTCTGCTTTGCATTTCACGAATGCCGCGTGGAAATGTGTTGGCACCACGTGGAACTTCAGCCAAACCCCCGAATCGCAGTTGTACTCGTAGTCGAAGCGATACTGGTGGCCGTGGCCCTCTGCTACAGGAAACGGGTACTTTATAATAACCATGTGTGTCAAAAACTAAAAGCAACATACATATCGACGGTTGAAAGGTTAATTGATCCAAGCGACATTTTGTAAAACTTGCAGGACGGATTAAAGTTTTTATTTTTGGAAAAAAAATCATAAATAGACACCTATCTAATAGGCTTTGATTTATTTAATACAGTGTATCCCTAAATAGGTAAGGAAGTTTTTTAAGCTATTACTGTTCGTAATTGTGTATTATTTTAGAAATTTATGTCAGTTAACCCAAAATACATGAAATTTAGTAATTTTATGAGAAAGGCAAAATGGTTCAAGTGCCTTCCGTCAGTAAAATAGCTGAAAGTAAACTGGCTTAAGCATCGACTTAGAATAAAATAATACGAGAGAAAATAAATTAAGCTCCAAGTTAACTATCAGTTGAATATTATGCCCATATTGTACCAGAGTGAAGTAGATTGATGCAGATGCCCATTAAGGTAAAACAAAATGAACCCTTACTAGATTATATATGATATTGATGCTTAGGCCATCATTATTCAGCAACGTTTAATGTCCTTGATATTTGTGAGCGACACAGTTTTCTAATTTAGTTGAATGCAAAATGGGCCAAACGACAAAGCTTATTGTTTTAGTTTAATGCAAAATAGACCAAACGACAAAACCACAACCATGGCGAAAAAGCCAAATGCCTTAATCGACACATGTTATAAAAATTCGAAAAATCAAAATAGCTTAAGTCATCGAGTCCTCAAATTTGTCTAATTTTGTGTCGCATAGATCAATGAGCTTATCAATGGGTCTCGGTGCTAAGCGACGACTCAAACGACGGAGAAAAAATTGCTGATTCCGAATATGTATTAAACTGAATATCGCAAAAAATCTCGCTTAGACCAATTAGTCTTTCAACCGTCGATATAATCACGGCTATTATCTCCAAAGGGTTAGTCAGAGACTATAGGCAATGAGGACCACAAAAGCAGCCCTCTAACATAGTCCTTTGTACACCAAATAGCGACTGCACATGTGATCAGTGTGACAGGAGATGATCCCGTCGCCGCTCTATGCAGTTGGATGTATGTGCAGGCTTTAATCTGTTAGTCACCTTTTACGACACGGTCACGACAAAGACAAAGTTCAGTATTATAATTTTTCGCAAGGCTACGTAACCCCTTACGTACTTAATAGACAGTGCATTAATATTAAAAATACAAAAAATAAATTTACTTTACACAAGATGTGATTGTATAGTTAGTTATTTATGAATAAGAGTCAAATACATTAAAAGAAACAATAAAATTAAGATAGGAAGTCGTAAAATTACTTACCCACAACGGATAGCCATACACAGACGGACAAATACAAAACGCTGTGCATTTTCCACATAATAGTTTGCCTTATTTATCAGCGGAGAAACAACCTGTAACATTTTATCATTGGAACAATGTAAATAAGGAAATTGATCACTATAAACATATATTTTTTAATACGTATACATCGTACGTGTATTATTTTATATGTGTCGACTATCCATCTTCTGCGTGTGCTTAAGAGCTTTAACTTGTCCCGCTGTCTCTTTCTCACCATCGGAACTCAAGTTGCAAAGCAAATCACCATCCATACTTTAGTCTATTCCTAGCATAAGGAAGGGTCAAGCGCTTCGCGGCATATTCCTCGATGAGCACCGCTAAGGTGTGTGTTTCCAAAAGCCTACAACCACTCGTATTTTTTAAAGCAGGAGTGAATACGCATCTTTTGGACAAGCAGGTATTATCGTAGACCTCGTCTTGTCCGGTCGGCAAAGATCGAGGACATAACCAAACCCATTTTATGCATTTAAATTTTAAAACCACATCGATGGCAACACTGCAGGTCCTCACAGACCTTCCACCCCTGACGGAGGTAAAGAGAGCGCTACATAGACTAAAGGTGGCCGGTCTGTGGGACGCATCTAGCCTCTGACTAGCAATGGCAACGAGATGGCCGATGCACTTGCCAGGGAGGGCTCAGAGACCCCGTATATTGGTCCTGGCCGTTTGTGGCACTGGTACCTTAAACAACCAACACAAAGAGCTACCCGGCATGAGACACTCAGAATCCTTCATAGGCGAAGGCGCCCTAGGACGGAGGAAGGTCATATGTGCAGGTAGTAAAAGACAGGCCCAAATATTCACCGGAATTGGCACTATGCCACAAAACAAATGCTCCACAGCATTCTGTGCAGGGCATGTGGAGAGAAAACGGAGTGATTGCAATATCTATTGTGTGACTGTGACAACTTGCAAGGAAAATAATGAATCTCCAGGGATCGGCCTACCCGAAACCGGAATATTTTAGGCTCGTTGCCCTCAAAGACATGCATTATGGCAGTCAGATTCACCGAGGAGGCAGAGTGATAGGCCGGTGTTGCCCAAAGGATTCCAATGGGTCAACGTGCTACTGCGAGAGGAAGACTACTGCAAGCGCCACGAAGTTATGATAAGTAAGATTAACCTATATTTTTATAAAACTAAGCAATACAAAACTTACACAGTTAATGCTTTTTCTATTTGATAAAAGGCAAAGTATAAAAATATACTTATTATTTGGATCGCACCAAAAACTTAAAACTATGTATATTATCTCTTTTGGGTAGGTATATATAGTGTCAGGTTTGCAGTAAATAGGCATTTGCTCTCATTTATCGGAGACCGAACTGTTCGGGTCATAAGCTTTGAAGTATGGAGGAAGCTTTGTGATATTAATAGGGATTTCATGAAAAAAAATATATAAGAAAAACTAAAAGTTGTGACGTAGGGGTACTTTTAAATGATACAACCCTTAAGATCAAACAAATTTATTTAAACTTGGTCTCAGGGCGTGGAGTACATAAGGGCCTAGCTGGGTAGTTTGCTCTCGTCCCTGACTTAGCTTGGGGAACGCCGAGGTGTTGGGAGGCGCGTCGCTGTACAGGAGCTGCGAGCTGCGTGGTGTGTCCACAAAATGGCGGCCGCGTCGATATGCGAAGACGGTCGCGTAGAACTCCAAGCGTGGAACGTGGACGTAGGAATGTAGGACTCCAATCCAAGCGTTGAACTCCAAACGTGGAACTCCGAGCGTGGAACCCTGGAACACAACGCAGCGTGAGCCGGTTTGTCCAGCAGCCGCCGATTGCGATAGCCACCTCACCCCAAGCCAATCCGAAAAAGTCAGATGAGAAGAGACTGTAGTGTGAGGTGGGAAGCGATCACAATCAGAGCGGAGTGCACAAAACTATTAAATCTAAAACCTAGCTAAAAAGCATTGTGAGAAGCGCTAACAACTAAATCATGTTCCAAAGAAAACAAATTAAAATTAAATTATTTAAGTGCGGGTTCGAATCCCGGTCGAGGGTACTTTTAAAACATTTGGTTCCCATCCAGTAATTTAAAATTAAACTAAATATGAGATCGACCGTAGTAGTACCGGTCTCAATAATAATTAAAAAATAGCAGCGTTTTTCCTGAAATAAAACGCATATTAAAATACTTACCTAATTCGAAGCTTATAATTTGAGATAGGCACTTCCGTTTCCCGTAGTCTTAGTCTTTTTCAGTACTTTTTATGCCTCTTGATGACGTACTTCCGTTGACTCAACAGGCTTTGGCGCCATCTTAGTTTTCTTGTAGACGAATGGCACCAACCTTACTCATTGGCTCTATATATTCACCAGGCAGAGTCAGAAAGTAAGCTTCGAATTAGGTAAGTATTTTAATATGCGTTTTATTTCAGGAAAAACGCTGCTATTAAAAGTACTTGACCGTAATTCGAAGCTTATAATTTGAGAGGTGTTTGTTATCGCCTGGTGAGGAAATGGAAGGACATAAATAAAAGAATAACGCCAATGTGATATAATTAACAATTATTTTTTTTTTGAAGAAATTAAAGTATTATTATTTATTAACAATTTATTTAGCATTATAATTATTTCAACGATCCAAATGGTATTATGAACAAATTTACTTTTCATCAATTTGGTCTAATGCTATATTTAGTAATATTTATATCATTGAATAATACAAATAATTTTACATCAACTAATAGGGGTAAATAAATGTGTCACACTATTGGAACTGTTTGCTCATTGAACCTCGCGTCTGTAAAATCTCTCGAATGTGTTAGCCGAACGCCAATTTCCTCGCGCTAGAATTTCATCGAGGGGATAAGATAACCAATTTTTAGAGGCTACAGCTGACCTCACACTGCCCGGACTACACTGAATGTTTGCATCTTTAAGCAAGTGCTTTATCCATCCTGCTATAACAGTCCTCGAAGCAGGTTTAGGCGGACCCCTGACAGTCATAAATAAATTACAAGACTTTGCCATATCCCGTCTATTTTTTAATAAGGATATAGTTGTATTGATCCAGAATACCGGGTTCAATCGCATGTTGTCATTATTTGCTATCAATTTCCAGCCGGACTGCATACATCCACTAGTGTCAGTTTTTGAACCAAACTCCGGCCAAAAAATTAAAGAGTCACCCGAGTCTAAGCAATGATCTGAATCTACTCTCAGTTACGTCAAATCATGGATCTGGCGTCCTGAGCATAGCAATAAAAGGATAGCTGTATGCCGGGATGTTTGATATATATTACTTGTATCTATTGAATAAGTACACAAATATTTAGAAAGATCGTCAATATCCCAAATTGGTGGTTTTGCATTTTTGGGATTCTTAAGCGATATAGATTTTAAAATATGTTTGACCATTACATGAGAACTAAGTTGGCTAGACATATCTGCATTACACAGAGAGGAAACCACCGCTTTATGTAAAATAATAGTATTATAGGATAATCCATCAATTAAATGCAAATCAGCTAAGAATCGAGCTAACTCAGATTTCGAAGGCATCCGTACATTAACATGGTTCTTTTTTGCCCATGATAACCAACGTTTCCACGCTACCGAGTATGTTTTTAATGTCGAGTGCCGCCACGAACTTTTTAATAAAGATACTTGATTTCTATTCCAGTCTTTTATTTCCTCGGTCCACCCCCACATTTCCAAACTTCGAGAGTCAGATCGTTTACATTCGGTGGTGGGAGACCCGTCGATTTGTCTATTAGGCTCTTGTCTAGGTTCCTCAACACAAACGGAGCTTCGAGAGCTCTCGCTCGGAGGTCTGCTCGCCAAAACACTTTCTGCCACCGGGGTGCGATTTTCAAAAACACCCCTGTCGATTGGTTGAGGTGAGATAGAACCCTGGGTATCAAGAACGGTGGAGGAAATACCCACGCTAGAGGGTAATTCCACGGTATACTGAAAGCGTCGTAAAAAAGCGCTTTTGGATGTTTCTGGTCCAACGACACATAATTCCAAACGACGTGGGCTCTCTCCGAAGCGAAGAGGTCGATCATCGGAGTTCCCCATTTCTTGAAAATTATTTTTATTTTTTCGGGTAATAGGTGCCATTCCGGTGGAAGCCGGTGGCGTGAAAGGTGATCGGCATGGTTGTTGTATCTGCTCGGAATGTAGTGGATATTTTGTCCCGCCCTCCTTTCGGAGATGAGCTACTACCGTTTTGTTGTCGCACTGTATTAAGATAGAACTGTGACTCAACGTGCGAGCATGTCTTTGAACAGCATGTAGAATGGCTAGCATCTCCTTTTGGTTGCAATGGAGTTTTTGTTCCAGTGGCGACCATAATCCGCTCAGAGAAAAGTTGTCTAGCTGAGCACCCCATGCGAGATCTGATGCATCGGTTGTTAGAAAGTGCATGGGAGGAGGAGGGTGCAACATTGTTGATGAATGACAATTTTTGAGCCACCATTTGAGTTCTGCTTGAACCAATTGTGGAAGCACAAATGTTTTCGTTGCATGAACTAACTGGGAGTTCATAAATCTCAGGAGGTGACGATGATGTAGTCTCCCTCGAAGGACCACAAAACTGGCAAAATTTAAGAGACCTACGAGACTCTGTATTTCTCACAGACATATGTCTGTGGTATTTCTTTGAGGTTCACTTGTTTTTGATTTAAAATTTGACAATACTTTTTTGTGATATTTGTAACTTTCTCTTTTGGCAATGACTTTAGGTTGTCCCATGTTCTCCATAGGATCCCTAAGTACGTTAGGCTCTTTTGCGGGAACGTTACCGACTTTTCTAGATTTACGCACCATCCTAGAGTGTGGAAAATGTTTAGGGTCATTTGGACGTGCTTTTGAAGAGTGACAGGGTCTCTTGATGAACCATCAAATAGTCGTCCAAATACACAAGAATGCGTACATTGCGTTGCCGCAGGATTTGTGCAACCCAATTGCTGAGAATCGAGAAGGTTTTGGGAGCCGTGCTTAAACCTAATGGGAGGCAGGTCATTTCGAGCAGTTCTCTGTCGTAAATTAAGCGTAGAAAGTGACGGTGTGATTGCGCAACTTTGACATGAAAATAAGCCTGACTCAAATCTATTTTGCACATCCAATCCCTCTGCTGCAGGAAATCGGGAACACGATGTATATTTACTAGGTGAAATTCTTCGGCTTTTACAAATTCGTTCAACGCTTTTAGGTTGAATATTGGGCGAAGAGAGCCGTCGCTTTTTGGTACGAGGAAGAGAGGTGAAATGAAACTGGGAGAAAACTGAACCGGTTGTAAAATTCCTTGATGTTTCATTTTTTGGATTATTGCAGTCATTTCTTCCGACACGCGAGTGCAGAAGTGGTTGTTTGCTTTTGGCATGTACAAGAAAGGTTTCTTGACAAATGGTATGCGATAGCCTTTTATTAATTTTAATATTATTTCTGGTGCTCCCAATTCCCTCCACTTCTCTATGTGATGTGTCAACTGCCCGGCTTGGAACGACCTCGAGTCATTGTTCAAAATGTTTGGATTGACCTCTAGTGACATAAGAGGAAGATCCTCGACATCTTCCCCCTCTCTGTGACCCACGAGGCCTCGAGCCTCGGTATTGAAATGAATCTGAATTGTGCCCCGTAATATTATGATTGAAATGTGGATTCATATGGTGGCCACCACCCCTCGAGGGTGGTGCACGATGGTGCATAGGTCTAGAAGAGCCTGATGCATTGCATGGATACCGAGCACCACTTGTTTCTGTAATATGTTTCTTGTGGCCGGCACTTCTTGTAGGTTAATAGGTTCTGTAAGCTCCATTCTGAATGTTTTCAGATTTAAGAGGCCAAAAGGTTTTACGAACGCCACCTGCTTTTTCCAAAGTGGTTGAAAAGGCATTTGTCTCAAAAAGGTGTGTAATTGAGGGTGGTATTTTACTAAGTAAAACTTTAACAGTGGGGTCTTTTATGTGTTTAATTATAGCATCTCTTCTTACTTGTATAGCTTCGGATCTATGACCGCATACTAGTTGTAACATTTACAAATAATTCCTTAATTTTATTGCCCAATTTATTCATACTACTAGAACTTGAATTAGCCCAAGTAAGCAAGTCACGTATACTTTCTTGTAAGGCTTCTTTTTGTTCAAGGATACAAAATGATATAGCTGCATAAGCTTTATCAGCTTTAGCCGATTGTGTTGTGACATCGTAGGGTTTTATTTCAGGGTTAGATTCAAGATCTACAAAGCCTGGAGCATAATTGTACAGCTTTTGAGTATCGGCATACCTAATTTGGGACCATGATGGATTACCGAAACGTTGAATTTCGTTTAACAGCTTAATAAAGTTTTCAGGTGTCTTTGGCACTGAAGGTTCCTTTAACTTTGTCTCAATGTCAAATGTAAATTGAGAATAAACAGGGGTATCCTGAACGTCTGGCAAGTATTCGTTACCAGCAATATCATTATAAAGCTCGCCACTTATTGCTGAATAAACGGATAAGCGATCTGTATCCATATTATTGTTATAATGAGGGGCTGAGTAAAAAGGTTACGTAACTCACTGATTTCCTTGGACACCTGGTCTCGCCATTCCTGTATCCTAGTATGCCGACTTCTTTTACTTTTCTTATTTCGGCGGCGACGAGATTTCTTGTGCTTAGAGCCTGCAGTGGAACTCGAACTGGAGCTGCTAGAAGAGCTGCTACTGCTGGTGCCATTATTGCGGGCCCGCTTGCGGCGCTCCGTACTTGGACCAGCTTCAGGCATTTTTTCCGCATTTTTTCAGGGCACATTGATAGTACTCATTCTGTAAATAACCGTACATTAAAATATGTCCGCTTATTATGTAACTAGTTACATACGATTTAAAAGTAAAAAAGGAAAATCACATACGCGATACAAGTATCGAACGGAAAATCCGTTAAATAAATTACATTTCATAATCTATGTCAAGCATTAATATGGCCTTAGACAACGTTAAGATTTTTCTTTTGAAGGTAGATTTTTTTCCGTTTTAAGTACGTAAATCATTTACACTTATAATTTACGTATTACTGTCTTTAAAAGAGACACTTTTTAAAACCGTGTAATAAGCAACTGCTCTTATAATTAACACTTACAAATAAAGTGTAATAAAAACATGTACTCACGTTGTTCACAAAAAGGTATTGTTCTGTTCACTTGATTCTTATGAAAAACGTTTTTATCACTTTTACACTTTCACATCTATTTGAAAATAATTATTTGCGGCAGGAAACTTCTCTGCACGCGTTTATGCTACGGGGAATAAAACGCCAATGAGTAAGGTTGGTGCCATTCGTCTACAAGAAAACTAAGATGGCGCCAAAGCCTGTTGAGTCAACGGAAGTACGTCATCAAGAGGCATAAAAAGTACTGAAAAAGACTAAGACTACGGGAAACGGAAGTGCCTATCTCAAATTATAAGCTTCGAATTACGGTCAAGTACTTTTAATAATTAAAAGCAAATTACATATGTGCGGGTTCGAGTCCCGGTCGAGGTTACATGTAAAACATTTAATTCCTCTCTGTAATTTAAAGTTGAACTAAATAAGAGATCGACCGTATTAATACCGGTCTCAACAGAAATTAAATAATAAACAACCTCTAGAAGTCTTCCTGACAGACAAGGAAACAAATAGAAATTAGCAAACGAGTTGCACAACTAAAAATTAACATTATACAATGACGGTCACCCATTAACGGTTACATGATACAACACTTTTGAAAATCACCGTTAGATGTTTAAAACCTTGATTTGAAATTATAAACAAACCTTCGCACGCTTAGCAATGCTCTATCTACACGCACTGCATAAGCAAACAAAGGATTAACACACATCTAAATACTTACTAGCTAATAACTACTCTAATTTTAAAAACTGTTCAACACTTACCCTAACGGGGATTAAGTAGCACAATTATCGTAGAATGACGATAAAGCTGGATACTTTATAAAAATAATAGCTTTGATCAATTACGTGACCTATTAAATATTTATAAAAAAAACGTATGAAATTGCACAAATTTACAAAAGCAACGTCTGTTTAGTATGGCTGTCTCTCGAGCGTGTGAGACGACGCCAACTCCCACCGCGCAGGTAAATTAACCTACCTACTTTCATCAAATAAAAAAAATATACGAAAGGCATGTTAGGGTACCGTGCGCGCAATGATAAAACCAAAGAAACAAAATACGTTTGTTTTGCAGTTATCGAAACTATTAAGGCTTTATTTCCTTTGTAGTTATTAGTTAAGTAATTTGGTTTAAAGTAATATTTAGAATTAAGTTAATTAGGATAAGATAATCTATGTTTGTTTATTTATAAATTAAAATTTTATATAAGTATTTAATAGCTATACGTTTATAACGTTACAAAGTTAATATAATCGGAGTTCTCGGTTAAAATCATAACTGTATGACGGTTATCGTGGCTGCATAGAATCATATTAATCCGTAATATAAAATGACATTCTTAGTTTCATAAAGGTTTTTTCGTAAAACAATTTAAAAACAACGTAAAAGCCTTTAGCTGGAAATTAGAGTAAATAATAATAAAATAGTATCAACAGTTTGCCCATGATCGGGCATGCAATGTACACAAATATTATAATTTACATTAACATTAACAAAATACATAACAAATATAACAATTAATTAGTCTTTAAACCAAAGTATTAATTTAGTGTATAGAAAACATTATTAAATAACCAAGTTTTTAACTTGAGTTAAAATATATTACCATTCAATGCCTTTAAATCAGAAGGTAAAATGATTGTACACTTTAATACCATGTATGAAAGTACTCTTATAGAGCGGGCTCACCACCTGTCACGCTGAGCACAGTTGCAGTCGATATTTGGTAAAAAGTGGACTATGGTAGAGGACTGCTCTTGCTGTCCTCATTGTCTAGTCTCTGGCAAACCCTTCGGAGATAATAGTCGGGATTATATGTATGTAGGTATGTATGTTAAAAAATTTCTCACTGCTTTAGATATTGCTCGTGGACATGGATTCCGACTGGTTTAACTTCCAGTGCGAGGGTGATGGCACATTTGGTGCA
Source organism: Scoparia ambigualis (assembly GCA_963921215.1). Taxonomy (NCBI): domain Eukaryota; kingdom Metazoa; phylum Arthropoda; class Insecta; order Lepidoptera; family Crambidae; genus Scoparia; species Scoparia ambigualis. The sequence continues at coordinate 36,963,376 of OY992509.1, read as the reverse complement.
ACATTAGAACACAGACAACACTTTTAATTTACTTATATTAACGCAAAAGTTGTTCGGTAGAGTTGCGGTTGCGAATGAGCATTGGACTGAGGGACCGAGGCGTTTGACGTCGTTAACCAGTTAGCCGGCAACAGGCGGACTGTGCAAATAAGCGATAAGGAAGTTCACATCAAAATGCTCCTTTACCTGTGCCTATACACCAATCAAAATAATGATTGCTTGTCAGTATCGCCGGTTGGAGAAGGTAGGTTACCCTACCTTAGCCTATACCAATGAGATATTATGATATAATCTGAATTGAATGTACCTAAGTAGTTTGTATTTATAATCAAAATAAAGCATATTACCGAGTAGCAGCCCACCGCGTGCGACTTCGTCCGCGTGCAAACCCCGTATCCCGTTGGTAACCGCACAAAAAACCCGTGTCGATTTGAAAAAAAAAAACATTAAGACAAAGTGCCTTGTCCTGACAATTACAAACATAACAAAAAAGAATTAGCCCAACTGGTGCAGCCGTTCTAAAGCGCGAACAAACATTCGTGACAATTGATTTTCATTGATACTCGTTTAGATTTCCATTAACTTTACTTTCCTACACTCACACCAATTATCTAGCCCAAGAGAAGCTTCGAAGAAACTCGTTAAATGGTTACTAGACAACGGATAAACATACTTAAAATACTTAAATGCATACTTATTATACATAGAAAACACCCAGACCCGCCGAAACAATTAAAAAAACAATAATTTCTAAATTGACCCGACCGGGGATCGAACCCGGGACCTCAGAGATGGCGACACCATGAAAACCGGTGTACAAACCACTCGACCAAGTAGGTCGTCAAATTGTCTTAGACAAGTAATGTTTTTATAAGTTTTTAAGGGATTTCTTTTTTTAAAGGGAAGATAATAATTTTTTGTTCCTCTTGATCTGGGAGCAGGCTGTCGAGCTTCTTCTCGCAGATGAAGGCCAAGTTGGGGCTGTTGCACCACAGGTCGTCCAGCTGCCCGTTGCGGAACATCCCGCCGCAGGACGAGCCGCCTCTCGAAGGCTTTGTTATGAGCTCAGCTATCGTCATAGCAGACACAACAGAAATTCAATTATTTGCAACCTCTAGGAGCCTTCTTGGCAGACAAGACTGGCTGCCCCAGAGAAGGTCTCGGCCTTCTTACTACTCGTAACCTGCCCGAAGGAGACAATCGTCTCCTTGATGGAACACGGAATGCCGCTGAAGCTGAATTATTGCGATTTAAAGTCTACTATAGAAAGTTAAAAATCGCAATAATGCTGCATGCTGCGCTCCATTGCCATTGGAAAACCATGAGTTCAAACTTGATGCTCGATCAAAGACCAGCGCCCGCGCCGTAGATCAGGATAGGTAGGCTGCTTATGTCGACGAGTATGCGCTTCAAAGCAAGCGGTAACTTTCCCTTAATAATCTCTTTTATGGAGTAGTTCTTGGTGTTATTTGTTCTTGGTTTTATAAGATTTTGGACCGCTTTTACAAGTTTCGCTTTCTATCCACTCCATGTGATCTCATAGCAGGTTCGTTGCTCATATACCACCTATTGGCAAATGAGCAGTCTTGGTCTCAGACCGTACCAAATACTCGACAACCCACTTGTTACTACCGACCGTTATAACGCCACTAATTGAGTGTTAGATCTACACTCCAAATTTATATGTATAATGTTGTTTAAACAAAGATCTTCTTACATTACCCTAATCGGAAAAGGTCCGTCTATAATGTATATCTACTATTTGTCACATTGCGTGTATTATTTATTATTTATCAGACGTGTTTTAAATTAACAGTGTGATTGCTTTGCGACATGGCTTCAAAAAGGTAAGTTTTTGAGTATATAAATATAGTTATAAACACTACAACGTACAATGCCGTAAAGTATTGATATATTAATATAAATTAAACATAAAATAAATTCAAAATTCACGGTTTTTCATGAAAATTATCTTATGTGAAAACTGGTGGCGTTATAACGCCCGGTAGTAAAATTGACGTCTATTTATTATTACTATTAAGTTTTAGATCACTGATGAAACGACCTTTAAATCTCTACGACATAGTTGATGAATTACACAATATAGATTTTGATGACAATCTGCCCAGTGAAATTACAATTTTTCCACCGGAAAATCCAAATACCGAAATAACAGACGAAGATTCTGGTGATGAAGAATATGTGACATTACATAATCTCCCAGGGTTGGTTATTGTTTTGAGCATATTACGTAGTTTATTTCAATCACTACACTAACAATCCATTTCCATTTATTTATTAATTTTCTGGTTCTCAGCTAAGAGCTCCAGCAGAGACTACCTACAAAATTGGTGATACGTTTTCAGACAGTGAGGACTCTGAAAATCTTTGTCTGTGTTAGCAAAAAGAATACGCACTGTCAATGAAGACGTGGATCAACAGATACCTTCTACTTCTTGCTTCACTCCATTTATAAGCTGTTCATCACGAAACGTCACTCCTATAGTGTAAGCAAGTGAATTTACACAGTTGCAGGATAGTGAGGGCCAAAAAAATTTACAGTCACCTTTGTATTATTATGAGTGTATGATGAATGATGAAGTAATACAAATTTTGGTACTTTACACAAATCTGTACTCAAGCCAAAAGAATCATCGCTAATATAACTACTTCAGAAATAAAATATAGTGTTTTTTAGGTATACTTTTATAGAGCGGTTAGCGGTGAGCGGTATACCACGCAGGTATATGTATTGGGCAGGCCAACGCCAACGGCCTTACGCAGGCCTTTGTTTGATTTATTAAATATATTTTTTTCAGACATGGCACCTTTCGAACAAAACTATAGCATTGACGAAGCTATGGTACCATACTATGGAGGTGGAGGCCATAGCTACAAACAATTTATACGCGGGAAACCGATCCGATGGGGGTATAAACTGTGGAGGTGCAACTAGGTTGCGTTATGTTTTTTGGTTTGACTCAAAAATATGTTTTGTTTTGTTGTTCCTATCATACCAATGTTTAGATTCTTGGCAAATAAACCATTGTAATCAATATGTTCTGTGTTTAATTTAATTCCAAAAATGCTTTAGTTTTGGTAGCCGATATTACTACCGGGCGTTATAATAGCACTCGTTTTCCGGCTTTTCCGAAAAACTAATTATTTTTAAAATATTTTTTGAATAATACTAATTTAGTTTAGTACAACATATTAAAAAATCAGTGCAATCCGAAACAAAAAAAAGTTTCAGTAATATCTGGGTTAAATCTGTTCTTAAAACTACTCTTGAAAATAAATTAAAACCCCTCGATTATAATGTAACAGAACAAATGTACCCATTCCAACAAAAAAAAAACAATTTAATCATACACAAATTAAATCGATCTTTATTGATTTACTTTCTTCTAACATTATTATTATTATTCTAACCTTTTTTTCGCTTTCTTATTTTAGCATTTATCTTACCAGTTTCTCTAAAGTTAGCTTTGCGAGCGATATATTTTAAATGATCAATTAGATATAAATGTATTGTAGGTATATTTGATTTACTTTTTATATATGCATATAATCACGATTATTATCCCCAAAGGGTTAATCACAAGGCAATGAGGACCGCAAAAACAGTCCTCTGCCATAGTCCACTTGTCGCCGCCGTCTAAGTCGTCGCCGTCGTCATCGTCGCCGCTCTAAGATGTTGGATGTTTGTACAGTCTTTAGTCCGTTAGTCGCCTTTTACGACACCCAAGGGAAGAGAGGGATGGTAGTATTCTTTCACCGCTACGCGGCACGGTTAACGTACCTAATTTTTTTTAACCTTTTAATTTTTTTCTGGCAATTGTTTGGAGTGGAGGGCTTTGATTATATAATGTGGAGGGTTGATAACCTGTATTTATATAGGATACTTCCTAGTTCAGGTATCAGCCCGCCACAATCTGCAAATAGTACCATTTTACAAATATACAAACAATAAGGCACAAGAAATGGTATAATTTGCAAATTGTGGCGGGCTGATGAACCTAAATATATTATGTTGATTGTGGTGTGAAAATAAAGCTACTTTACTTTACAAGGGGCTACTTATATCAGAAAGGCAATCAGGGGGGCAATTGCAGATTAGAGAACGATCCATTTCGTGGACTTCTCTTCAGTCTACAAGGACATTAAAATACAAGTTTAATTTTTTTTAATTCAATAGGTATCAATCTCATACAACTATAATTAACAAACTAATTCAGTGTGTTTTTCTTTCACCATCAGCCCATAAACGTCCCACTGCTGGGCAGGCCTTCCCACACAGACAACAGCAGGTGGGGAGTTTGGGCCATCACCACCACACTGATTATTGGTAGTAAATAGTAATATATAGTAATACATACTGATGCGATAATAAATTAAACATAAGTATATTTATTTTTAAATATTTTTTTATTCTTTACAATTATGTAATATATTTCAGACTACAGAATGTTCTTGGTTAAAAACTCTGGGATATGACCTTATACACTACCTATCTACTATAATTAAATATCAAGTGCTAAAACAACTTAACCTTAGATACGTTAAAAAAGCATATAAAATGTTGCTTACGTGAGAAGAGTTTTTTAACTAATAGCCTTAGATTAAAACAAAAAGGGAAGATACGGCATTAGCGTCTCGTGAGTGAGCCGCCAAAATTAGGCCTAAAGGCACAATTTCACTTCAGTCACAATTTGCCGAGCGAACAGGCTACATCGCACTATCGCGGATATTCTACTGTGTGAAAAAGAGAAAGACGCTACTCCGCAGTGGCGTCGGAATCGGTCGTACGTACGTCGTACGTACTCGTCTGTTGCGAAGCGACCGAAACGCCAACGCGCTACTCGCTGACTCCCTCGCGCTGACTTTGAAACTTACCGCTTTGTCTCGCTCGCTCGATTTACACTTTATAGGTGTGCGTGTGTGAGTGTTTGCTTAAGTAGTTGAGTAGGACTATATTTTAAATGACTACAAGTAGGAGCATGCCGTATCTTCCCTTTTTGTTTTAATCTAAGCTAATAGCCCATCTTCTTCCGTAATACCAGACACAATGGATCGAAGATCTATTGTCTATGATACATAAATGTGTCATGCGGTAAACAGATGGTAAGTCATTCTTATTTACGAATAACAAACATCTTAGTTAGTATGAAATTCTAAATTTTGTGATTATTTATTTAATAATATAACTACGAATATATCCATGTATGTAAGGTATGTACCTATGTATGTTTAAAAATAAATATATATTCAATTATTATCCATCATATTAGGTAATATCTATTTATTAAAACTTGCGCACTTCCTCTGTCTCCTCCTAAGGTTCCACTAACCAAAGGTTGTCTGGAAGAGATCGCTTTCAGCGCCTGTGTACATACAAGTTTTAAGCTGATGCTGTTTCTTGCGTATGTGCAATAAAGTGTTTATCTATCTATCTACGAAATTTTAGACATACATACTCGTAAAATTGAATATAATCACGACTGTTATCCCCGAAGGGTTAGTCAGAGACTAAGCAATTAACACATACATACAACACGCTCATTTCCCGGAGGGGTATCGGGGCATACTAAAGCTTTTCATTTGGTACAACACAACCACAATAAATGTAAAATCAATTCCTGCCCGCCACTGATTAAGAAGTTCATTTTACAGTTCATGTTCATCTTCGTCCGTGACCAAACTGTCCACTGCCTTCTCACAGATAAAGGCCAGGTTGGTGCTGTCGCACCAGAGGTCGTCCAGCAGGCCATCCCTGAACATCCCACCGCAGGAAGAGCCGCCGTCGAAAGATTTGTCGTTGTCGGGCTGGTTGGCCGCGAATGACGAATAGCCCGCTTCTTCGATGGTGTCACCTGGAATTATGACAATTATCAAGATAATATTGTTGGTATACGCCAATCTGTACAGATGTAGTTTTGCTACATCTCTAATTTGTTTATAAATAGGTATTGAATAAACAAATAAATAAAAAGTCTCACCATGCACAGTATACCAAACCCCGTTCTCGCCCCAATCATAAAAGCCGATAGCAATGACCGATTTGTGTGGGGAGAAGATTTTCTCAGATGGGTACTTCGCATAGAGCTCCGTGAGGACCTCGACCTCCGCGGCGCTGTTGATAATGGCCAGGTGGCCGCCCTCGGCCATGCAGGTCATGTGCGCGCGCCGCCAGGAGCGCCCGATGTAGTGGAACTTGTAGCAGCTGCCGGTGCGCCCGTCGAAAATGTATTCTGGAAACATGAGAGAGTACCTATCTTAAGATACTTAAGCTTTCGCCATACCAAATATCGTCACAAACATGTGCCCCTACTTAATTTGGCTGACAATTTGAGTAAAATCATTTTTATGTAAATGCATTGTACATGTTTGTGTGATTATGTTACAATAAAAGTATTATCTATCTATCTATCTATCTCTCTAAAGGCTGCACCAATCTCAATGCACTAAGCCACGGCAGAATACCTGTTCGAGTGATTTTCATACCATGTGCGGCTACTAACTACTAAGAATACTCTTAACTACCCCAATCCTGGGTAGTTGGAGTATCCTTCGATCTTCTAATTATATCATTGTATCTTTGTCTCTGCGTTTCGTATAGTATCAGTATTGTTTGTAAGTTGTCTGTTGTATGCTTCGGTTATCTAATTTATGCCCTAAATAACTAAAATATAATAATGTTTGACGTTTATCATAGTCTTAAAATAGAAAGTATTTAAATGCACACCCTTGTCGACGGTTCCGCAGGTGGTGATGACGGCGGGCTCGGTTTTCTTGCGGTAGCAGATGAAGGGAAAGGCGTCGTCACAATTGACGTCGGCGAGGGTGCCGTTCTGCAGCATGACGATGCAGTTCTCTTTGTTACTGAAGTTTTCCGGCTCGCCTGGTGCCCAGGCAACTCGAATTTTTGACAGAGGCACTCCTGCGACATTTATTACATTCCACATTAGACGCTCTCCCGATCGACTGGACTGTAAACCCCAGCTCGGTTGCTACCGTCTGACTTATAAAAATTACTTAACTAACCACAGCTTAACACTTGTTTTGTTACCACATCTTATCGTGGTTTAACCTCCTCTGTGGTCTAGTGGCTAAGCCACCGGTTTCAGACCCAGAGGTCCCGGGTTCGATTCCCAGCGGGGGGTACATCTTTGTGTGCTCGGTTTGGTTGGTGGTAGGGCTGTTAAGTCCGCCTGGCTAGCTACCACCATCTTATCTAAGTCTGCCGCCATAACAACGATGTTTATAGCATTGTTGTGTTCCGGCAGTTTGAGGTGAGATAGCCAGTTCCTCAGCGGTTGAGGATTCCGAGTGAAGCGCGCTTCCACCTTCGGTCTTATCGTCACTTACCATCAGGTGAGATAAAGGCCAAGCGCTTACCCGTTGCCAATTAAAAAAAAAACCATTTTCTTATTATTTATTTATGTAAACTTTTGCAATATTACATTACATGGCAGACTTAATGCCTGAGGCATTCTCTACCAGTCAACCATAGTTGTGGTGCAGAGATGACATGGTACGTGCAATTATATGCGGTGACCAAAGTTGGATAGAACCATTAAAAAAGATTTGTTCCGGATTCGTCGTATTCCTGATTCGTCGTATTCCAGATTGGTCGTATTCCAGATTCGACGTATTCCAGATTCGTCGTAATACAGTCCACCTTAGTACCTATCATATTTGTTATAAAATAAAAAACAACTATATTAACCACAAATTGTCACTTATTTAAGTAAACAAATATAAGTATTGGAACAAAAAACTCTTCTCGATAGAACAAAAAACAGTTTGTTACTAATTCGATAAATTCATAAAATGAAACAATTAAACTCATAATTCACAAAGTATAGAAAGGCACTCAATATCATTTGTAAGAGTTATTTTCTTAAGATTGTACAGTCAAGGTGTAAAAATATGTAATAATTACTAAACCATAACAAAATATTTTTATGTATATGTTTTAAACGTTTTTAAGAACTTTGTGAAAACATTAGTCGGATATATATTAATGTGCCTACTCGACTGTACGTATTACGACGAATCTGGAATACGACAAATCTTGAATACGACGAATCAGGAATACGACAAATCCGGAACAAATCTTAAAAAATATTAAAACATATAATACGTTTAAAATAAACATAATATACATATTCGCATTACATAAATATTTTATAATGTAGATATGTATCTATATTACACTACATAGTAATATACTATATAAATAGGACGTTATTGAGATGATATTGCCATGGTTCTGTCGAATTGGAGCAAATGGACTTTCTTTTTGAAAGCGTCACGATTCGCAGCCATCCTGATTTTCTGAGGAAGCGCGTTCCAGAGGAGTATGAACTGGATATAAAAGGAGGAATTTCCAAAGCCAGAAGAGTGGGAAGGAGAGAGAAGGAGAAGGTTATTTAAGGATCTGACATTCCGGTCATGAGAGGAGCAAAGATATTGGAAATGGGGAGTAAGATAAGAAGGAGCATTTGGAGAATTTAGAAGAGAGAAGAGTGTGAAAAGGGCGCTAACACCTCCGCTGCCGAATGGGCAACCATTTAAGCTCAGACCTATGCTTTGAGATGTGGTCATACTTTCTTTAGATTGTAGATGAATGTGATACTGTTATTGAGCAATCCGTTAAGCTTATCAAGCAAGACTGAGTTTCGGTCGTAATAACAATTCATTTTTTCATAGTATTTTAAGCAACTGGAAAATGAACAACCTTCTATAGAGCAGAAGTCCCCTTTAGAGATTGTCGCATGGATCCCGGTGTAGATCCCGCAGGCCTTGCTGGAGGCTTTGTAGAGCGACACCATAGCCAGCCGCAGGTCATCGTGCAGCGGGGACGCCAGCACTGCTCCTGGCGTTCAAGGGTTAGTTTGGTTTTAGGTAAATTGCATAATAATGTTCTGTTTCAATGAAAGTAGGACTTTCAATTTTTCTTCTTTAGATCACAGTTTCTTAACGAAACTTGGAATTGATGTAGGTATCCTTACATATTCTAAAGAAATCTTTTCGCGTTTCTGACTTTTACAAAATCTGTGACGCCTCGTTAGCGACTGTCAACTTGAAACTATACTCAATTGAAAGATGAGATGAGAGAAAAAGTGATTTTACAAATGGTCGTTCTAATACTGATGCAGGTGTTGCTCTCATAAAACATACAAATATTGGGAGAAGTCTCAGATTGCCCTTGGATCTGAGACTTGTCCAAGGCTTTTGATTGCGTTGAGCACCGGACACTGTGATGAAGTTAAATTACTTTGGTCTCACAGGTTTTGCGCTTAATTTGATAAAGTCTCATCTCAGTTCAAGAACACAAATGTCGATGTCAATGGAACTAAGTCATCTGGTTCTCATGTAAGAATGGGAGTTCCCTAAGGGTCAATTCTTAGCCACTTCTTAGTTTTAATATACTCGTATATCAATGACCTGATTCTTTGTAGAAAACTTCTGTGATATTGTATTGTTTGCAGATGATAATTCACTCATGTTTAATGTGACTAGGTGTAAGAATAATTATGACGATGTCAACAATGTTTACTGTTAATAATTAACAGTTAATGCTAAAATAACAAAACGCATTATATTAACACTACCAAATGTTAAGACCAAACAAACCGAATGTAAGGATGAACGGGGATAAATAAGATTTGGTTGCAAAGCTAAGATAATTGGCACGAATTTACATAAGTAGTTACAATAAGTTTCAGTTTTATTTACCTTCTGCTTTGCATTTCAAGAATGCTTCCAGGAAGGTGGTGGGCATTACGTGGAACTTCAACCAGCCTTGCGCCTTGCGACTGTAGCGGTAGTCATAGCGAAACTGGCTGCCCTCTGTAAGGAACGCAGCAAACTTTACATAAATGTTTTAGTAGAAATATACAAGTTTTGAATTAGTAATTATTGAAAGAAAGAATGAATTTATAAAAATTACCAAAGTATGTTACTCTTCGCTACGTTACGTTAGTCAACACATGATTGTCCATGTCAATGTATCAGTCGACAAATGGCAAAATTCAAGAATGGTAAAATCAAGAAATAAGTAACAAGAAAATAACTCACCTACGATAGCCACCAGCCAAACACATAAATACAAAACGCAACGTGTTCTCCACATTATATTTCCGGTTCTCAGCTAATCGGTAAACCTGTTACAAATAATAAAATTACGCTATGGGTAAACGTATACTTCACAGGTAGTGTTTAGTAATAAACATGAAATGTTTTTTTAAAATCAATTTTGTTGAATATTAAAGAAAAAAGTGTAAAGATGGTCGAGTGCCAACTGGTCTCGATATCGGCTAACCTAATAATAAAAAAGGGATTATTAGCTAGTGTGTAATAATAAACATGAAATGTTTTTCTTTAACCCCTTGAGCACCGTAAAACCAGACACAATTGAATATCAATTGTTTCGCGACCGCCGGCGGTCTTATGATCTTTGACCTATTAAATCAATTTTGTTGAATATTAAGGAAAAAAGTGTAAAGATGGTCGAGTGCCCACTGGTCTCGATATCGGCTAACCTAATAATAAAAAACCAAGCCAAGTGCGAGTCGGACTCGCCCATGAAGGGTTCCGTACCAGCAAGTAACATCATATAAAAGTTCTTGTAGTTCGTTGTAACTTTGATCGATGTTTTAATTATTTACATTTACAATTATGGATTCCGGTCCGAAATAAATGAATTTTAATTTAATTTTAATTAATTTAATAATAGTGTATTTTTTTTATTTAATTAATTTATGACGTATTAAAAAAACTACTAACTAGATCTCGTTCAAACCAATTTTCGGTGGAAGTTTGCATTTTATTTTTATCATTCTCTTATTTTAGGAGTTACAGGGGGGGACGACACTCATTTTACCACTTTGGAAGTGTCTTTCGCGCAAACTACTCCGTTTAGAAAAAAATAAAAGTAAAAACCTCATATTCATTTTTGAAGACCTATCCATAGATACCCCACACGAATGGATTTGATGAAAAATAATTTTTGAGTTTCAGTTCTAAGTATGTGAAACCCCGAAAATTTATTGTTTTTTTTCTATTTTTGTGTGAAAATCTTAATGAGGTTCACAGAATACATCTACTTAACAAGTTTCAACAGTATAGTTCTTATAGTTTCGGAAAAAAGTGGCTGTGACATATGGACGGACGGACAGACAGACATGACGAATCCATAAGGGTTCCGTTTTTTGCCATTTGGCTACGGAACCCTAAAAAGGGATTATCAGCACCTTTCAGTTTTTATGATTACTAATGTTACGAAGTTTCAAATTAAAATATTGTGCATTTTCAAAATCTGGGATAGGGTTCTGTAAACGTGTTTATTCGGTTTTAAGGCTGGATTGGATGGATTTTTATTACAGTAATAAATTCTTTGCATAAAAACATGGAGGTGAAAGAAAATCACAAGTACAAATTACACGGATGGTCTGTATTTAATTATGTTTTGCTGAAAGCTGAAACAAAATGGCATCAAATATTGATGATGACGTTTAATTTGATCAGGCATCGATTCAACTAAGAACCACTCAAAAGAACAATGTCAAAACTAAACTGGTTACTGACGCACACATTGATGCGCAAGCAGAAAGACGCAGACAGTCAGATGAATAGCTGTCTAAAGATTTAAATTTGTTAGTTAAATTGTTATAAATACTTGAATACATGGTAAAGGAGCTTTTGCCATTATGTATAATTGTTGAAGTTTAGCATTTTATTGATAATTATATTGTATATAATATTAGTTTTAATTAGAATTAATTTGTCAATTTTCATGATTATCTTTTGATCATTATTTTTATTTGAAGTGAGATGACATCTGAAAACATAAAATAATGTATTTATTATTGATAAATGTAATAATATTAGCGATGTCGTTATTATACAAAACGAATAAAATTGGAGCTAACACGCTACCTTGCGGTACATCATATTGATTGGTTTAATACTAAATTGAAATTGAAATTGAAAAAAAAATGAAAAACATTTATTGAAATCACACAACAAGCACACAAGAATGCTAAAATGTTATTCCTTATTATTGTTTAGCTTGTTTACAACGACACATTGTTGCAACAGGAAACAACACTTATAAAGCTTTATCCATTCGTAAGCCCGTTCAGCAATGGCAACTAATACTATAATAGTATTAGTCGGCGTGAAACACGATCGCCTCGGATTGATAATATAAATAAAACTAATATTATAAATGCAAAAGTCAGTTTGTTTGTTACGCTTTCACACTTAAACCGCTACGCAGATTTGGATGAATTTTGGTATAAGGATAAATAGAGCCCTAAAGACGGCTCTTGGATCAAAATCAACAACTTAAAAATGGTAAAAATCCCGTTTTTTCCTAAAAGTAATTAATTGTAGTAACCGTGAAAGTTAATGTTAATAATGAAATATTTTTATTGACTTTTTCATAAATTAACTTATGAATAAAATTCGATGAGGATCGTTGAACCTAAAATTTGTGAGAGATTAAGAAAAACCTGTCCTGCAGGCCAGACCCCCCCCCCCCCCGCAGTCAGCATCCAAATCAACGCTAAAAATATTGCCGAAGCCGATCCGGTTGAGTTGCACAAAATAAACAATGCGAAAACTAACTTACAAAAAAGCTTTAATTAAAGAATAATTTTTCTCCATGGAAGTACAATATCTTAGTCAATAGGATAATAACAGTTTGGATAGTTACTATCCAAATCCTTCGTGTATATTTTTATCAATATAACGAGAAGAATAAATTTACAAGACACAAAAAAGGTTGGAACCACAATTTCTTATTTTGAAGTACTTACCTACTACGAAGGTTCGTTCAGATAATGATAAAGTAGGTATCGATATTTAAGAACTTAATAATACATGCATTGAATTCCGGCTTTGTTTTATGAATTCATTTCGTCCCGTCTGCAATCACCTACATGTCAAAGGTTGCGTCGTCGCACGTCGTCGGCGTCTTGCGTTTGTGGCTGATAAGTGTCGTTAGGCCAATAAAAGCTACTCACCTTTTTTAGATATTGCTCGTTGACATGGAGTCCGACTGGTGTAACGTCCAGTGCGAGGGTAATGTCACGGTTGGTACAACACAAGCACAAAAACACATAATTTTTTTTAATGGAGTCTAGGTTAACTAGCTACACTTAAATGGTCCTTTTCGTAACTTAATAATTCGTTTTATCGCAAAAGTGGTTTTGGAATGATATTAGTAAGTTGTAAAGGCGCGAATGACTTGATTGGCGTGGTCGGAGAGGAGTCGCTTAACCTGTTGGGCGGCAACAGGCAGACTGTGCAAAAACATGCGACGAGGAAGTTTACACCTCAATGGTGATTATTATTATGTCTATACTCTAAACACCATCACAATACATTTATGAAAATTTGATTTGAAACAGTGATATTTACAATGTAAACACTAGAAGTGAGAACAAATTAGCAGTACCTTATACTAGGCTCCATAGAATAAATAATTCTTTTTACAACAAAGTAAGTACCAAATGATATTCAGAAATTAGATCTTAATAAATTTAAAATCAAAATCAAAGAAAAGCTTTTTAGAAAAGCTTATTATAAAGTGTCAGATTACACCAGAAGACAAAACAGCTTGGATCTGAAATGCTCCAATTACTCCAACAGCTATTTCTAATTGTCTCGCCTGTAATAATTAATTAATACTTACATTGTATTGTAGTTTTGTATTGCATAATTTATTATTTTTTAAATTCATATTTTGTATTTTATGACCTGGTAACGACATATTCTTTTTTTTTTGTAAATGTCGTTGCTTCTGTGCGCTGTGGTTTCATGCGCCCGTTCTTTGCCACAGTTAAAAAATGACGTCCTGAATGGGTGGTAGGTTAAAAGATTTGGACGATTCAAAGAACTTATTAATTAAGTTTATTGAATAAATATACTTGACTTGACAACAAAACCTACCTTTATATAAGTATGTGGTAAGCGGTTGGTGTTCATAATCAAAATAAAAGTTTATTGTGTCGTTGCTTACTTTAATCATAATTCGTGAACTGAATTAATTGGGTTTGCCAATAGTGGCGTTCAATGTATTTTACAATTTATAATTTCCAAAATTTCCAAAATTTAAAGGGAAAAGGAAATTTTTTATTGTTCCTTATGATCTAGGAGGAGGCTGTCGACCTTCTTCTCGCAGATGAAGGCCAGGTGGGGGGTGTCGCACCACAGATCGTCCAGCTGCCCGTTGCGGAACATCCCGCCGCAGAACGAGCCGCCGTCGAAGGCTTTGTTGTTGTCCGGCTGCCCGCCCGCGAACGTCGAGTAGCCTGCTTCTTCAAGGGTATCGCCTGAAATGTGCGAAATGCATTGGTTTACAACCGAATACACTACTGCTTCAGTGGCTCTATTTAAATCGTACAATATTTGAAAAATTTAAAATGAAATAGTAAGAATCTAAACACAGGAAACGAAAAAAGATCTTTCCTTTTGTAGAAAGAATTAGTGGTTCAAAAACGTCCGTTTACCCATGAAAAATGTCAAGTCCTAGGGCTTAGTTGACTGCATCAAAATACCAATAATTTCAAAAATTCAGTATGTATGTAGATAGAATATAACCTAGAAGTCGATAATAATAATAAATGTAATCAAAATAATCACCATTGACAGTATACCAGACCCCGTGTTCACCCCAATCAGAAAACCCGATGGCAACGGCATCTTTGAAATTTGTAAACATTTTATTTGCGGGGTTTTTGTTAAAGAGATCTACGAGAACTTGCTTCTCGACGTCGCTGTTGATGACGGCCAGGTGCCCGCCCTCGCCCATGCAGATCGTCTGCGCGCGCCGCCAGCTGCGCCCGAAGCGGTGGAACTTGTAGCAACTGCCGGTGCGGGCGTCCAAGGCATATTCTATAAGTATACGACACGATGGGATCGATTAGATAGAGAAAAAGAGAGAGAGGGAGAAACATTTATTGACACAATAAAATAGTGACAAACAGAAAAGACAAATTGTCAATCAGGACCTCGCCTCTGCTTGTGTCGTTCCGAACGGTACGTATAGCAACAACGGTGGTATTTTGTTCTGGCGGGGCCTGTCGGTGCACGGTACACGAAGAACATACAGATTTTACATGAAACATAAACAAGTTACATTTAAAACTGTTTTAATGCAATGCAACGCGATAGTTTAAAATCTTAAGTTACATTTACATAAAGTCTGCTCAAATCAGTCTTTCGCAGAATCCGCCAAAATCTTAGTCATTTTGGAACTTTAGTTACTATTTACGAATCGATTCAGTGTGGCAACTTTGCCACACCGAATATCACGACAGCGAACACGGTGCGTCGAAAACGGTCATCAAACTGATGGTACGCCACATCGAAAGTCGCAAAATCGAATAGTTCGATGTCGAACAATTAATGCAACGAATGGTTAACATAGCGAATGTCTTGACATCAAACGAAAGGTATTAAATGAAATAAATAAATAGGTAGGTTTAACCAGACAAAAGAAGCTTGTAATTCGGTGTGGCTACTTTCGATTTCATGTAGGGGGAAGCCACTATTCATTTATTTATTTAGTTATTTGCTTGTTGGAAGACTTACAGTCAAACATCATCTAATGAATAACCAATTGGAGTTAACCCATGCCATTTACAAATCGCCACTCAAAGGAACAGTAAGTAGACGCATACCTTTGTCTACCGTCCCGCATGCCGTTATCTGAGGCATTTGCTTTCGGTAACAGATGTAGGGGTAGGTGCCGTTGCAGCCTACGTCGGCGAAGGTGCCGTTTTGCAGCATGATGATGCAGTGCTCCTTGTTCTCGTAGTTGTCAGGCTCGCCCGGGGCCCAAACTAGTGGCATCTTAGCCAGGGGAACTCCTGCACAGATAACAACGATCACAACTACACTTAAACACGACTGTTAAATACAGAAAAGACATCGTTAGGATATGAATAAGAATAAATGTCCTAAACATTTACTATTTTAAAAATCTATTTATATCTACTAAATGAGAAATACAATAAACCATTTTTGAACCATTTATGCAAATAAGGCGGTTTTTTGAGCCCTTGTTATTGTTAAACCCTTATTTCCTCTAGTCGTGTACATTTATCATAAAATAAATCAATTGCTGTCATACTCTCGAAAGCAACCGACGCAATAATTGTACTCTGAACTCCTTTAATTCATAGAAACAGTTATACTTATAATTATTTACCGAAACGCCTTGTCGAGGCTTCCGGCAACCGGAGGGCTGCCAGCCATTTAGGGACTTTGCCGCACGGCAGCGGTTCTCTTACAGATATTTTTTAAATAAGATATTTTTCGGTTTTAAATTTTTTAGTTTTAGTATAGTTTGTTGTTTTATTTACTGTTTGGTGTAAATAAAAGTCGTAATACTTATAATTATAATTAGGACTTGATAGGGATCTCTTGTGATTATTTAAAAGCTTTTGCCTATGTTGGTCACGAGGTTTAATGTGAAAAAATAGGCATTATCACAGAGCAGACCTTACAAACAACTGCACTTTGACAGCCTAGAGAATGAAATAAAAAATATTTACTAAATTAATTATAATGATTTATGTAGTTAGTTGTAAAAGCGATGTAACAAATGATTTTTCACTCCTCTTGCTCAAAAAGCGTTCTAGAGCGAGGCTAAAATAGCTTTTTCATCCCACCATCTCGGAAAGAGTATTTTTAATCTTCAATATCTGAATGGAAAAGCCGTTTTTATTCTCTAGAGGATAAAGTAAATTGAATTTAGAACATCGTGTGCACTTAGTATGTGTATTCAAAACACCATTAAACCTATTTTCTTCTTCCTCCATGGTGCCGATTTATCATACGACCTTTTTAAATTGTTAAAAACTCAGACTCGGAACCTTTTTGGTGTACCTACTTTTTTAATTTGGTTGGTAATTTTAGTGTTAAATTTAGTGTTGCACTCGAGTGCAAAGATTTTTCACCTCGTGCTCTTTTGATTCCCTCGGTAACGCTCAGGATTCTAATTTTAGAATCCTTCGCTTGCTCGGTCATCAAAATTGAGCACGCGGTTAAAAAGCAAGTTTGCACTCTTGTATAACAAATAACTATTCTTGCCCTAGGGGAAAAAGTTTTATTTTTATTTTTTGTCTGCCACATGACAATGAGCCTACAAAAAAGAAAAAGTATTTAGTCATAAGTAGAATAATCATGAATAAAGACTCGACTACTGTTTACTTAGATCAACAACTTTTTTGAGATAGCTATTATAAAAGTTTATGGTAAAATTAGTAATCATTTGAATCTTTGGACAACACAGACCACGCCCACACGGTCCACGCTTCAGCAAGAAACAACTGCACAGTCTGCACAATTGCTTAGATGGTGAGCCTTTAGCCCGTTAGTCGCTTTGACGGCACCCAAGGGAAGAGAGGGGTTGGTAGTATTATTTTGATGAGCCCATCGCCGCTCTATGCTGTTGTAGGTATGTGCAGTATTTACTCCATTATTCGCCTTTTACGAGACCCAAGTAAAGGGAGGGGTTGGTAGTATTATTTTGATGAGCCCATCGCCGCTCTATGCTGTTGGATGTATGTGAAGTCTTTAGTCCGTTAGTTCCCTTTTACGACATCGAAGAAAAGTGAAGGGTTGGTAATATTATTTTGATGAGCCCATCGTTGCTCTATGCTGTTGGATGTATGTGCAGTCTTTAGTCTGTTAAAACTCTGTTTCTATTTACTCCCTCGCTAAAGCTCGGGAGTAAAACTACCTCGTATATAATGGGTCATTTTAGCTCCTTTTATAACAATCTACTATTATATTGTGGTCCTACACATTTCTGCGCTTGCTCCTTGCTCCTTCAAACGCGATAATCAACAGTAATTAACTTTAAGCACTGTACTCTTTCTCTCTCTCTCTAGAATCAAACCTTCAATAGACGAGAAGTCTTCCTTGGTTATAGTAGCGTGTATTCCTGTGTACATCCCACAGGAGTCGCTGCTGTTTTTGTACAGCGACAACATCGTCTGATGGAGTTTCTCGTTCAAGGGAGACGCCAGCACTGCACCTAAGTGTTTAATAATACAACAAACATTAAGAATAATTTAATAAATAATTGTACAAAAGAGACATTCTATATAATTTTATAAAAACCGCACTTACAAACATAAATCACAAATATGAATCATTTAGCGGTACGCTCCGATGTTAAAACATGAGATGAAATAAAATGTAAAATAAAAAGGAGAGTTTTTATTTAAATAGAATCCGGAATGTGTTTATTAATTTTGCGATTGTCTTCTTTCCGAATAGAAAATGGAAAGTATGTGACTGTGACCAAACAGAGTAATTTATTATATAAAAGACTTTCCTCTCTGAACACTTCGGTGGCAGAGTGGCTAAGGCATAGCCCGCTCCAGAGGTCCCTATTTCAAATCGATGCATTGCTCAGCTTGGGATCACCAACCATTTGGCATGGGTGCTGATTGAGCCAGTATACCCTTCAATTGTACCGACACTTAATTTCAATGGAGGAGGATGGCCTTTGCCCAGCAGTGGGACAGTATGTTATCCCTCTGGGGGTGATAGTCGAGAAATATGTATGTGATGTACCAATAGATTATCAGCACTAGAAACTGCTTTTGTTCAAAACTCTGGGTACCATAGGATCTAGAATGGTTTGGTTTTATCTAAGTTGTATATTCAGTTTAATTATCATCATGATGTCCTATCATGTCCAAACGTTTTGTTAACGCTGCACCAGTTGAACTAGCGCTGGACGGCTTATTCCCAAAGGTCCACGGCTCTATTGTTCTTCTATTCCCTATCCTTTTCCATCAGACATCAGGGGAAGTGGAGTCACCTGTCGTGGTAAGTAAACAAAAAATGATCATCTTACCTTCTGCTTTGCATTTCACGAATGCCGCGTGGAAATGTGTTGGCACCACGTGGAACTTCAGCCACCCCCCCGCCTCGCAGTTGTACTCGTAGTCGAAGCGATACTGGTGGCCGTGGCCCTCTGTTGGATGAAACAGGTACTATAACAAAACCATGTTATGTAACTTTGTCAAAAGTAAAGAAAACAATCAGTAACGATGTTGAGTGAATTCTACTTTATCTATGGATACTCGTATATACAATGGATTTAGTGGGACAAAAGATTTTTTATCTTTAAACACTACTTAACCACTGACGACAAATAATCGCAAATGGAAGAAATAGGAGAGGAATTACATACTGCCCACCTAATATATTCATAACGTCAATAATCCTTTGCACTTATTCGTTTAAATTTTTAAAATGAAGTACCTACAAGGTATTAGTATTTAGTATTTTAACCTAACATAATAGTTACATTGTTACTAAATACCATGGACTGTCCTGTCTGATAAATAATCTGTTGTAAACGAAAGAAAAACAAAAGTTACTCACCGAAAATGGATAGCCATAACAAATACAAAATGCTGTGTATTTTCCACATTACAGGTTCTCTTATTAATTAGCGAAGAAAAGTGACAACCTGTAACAATTTTTCAATGGAACAATATAATGCTAGTAATGGATCACTAAAAACATATATTTTTAAAACGTACATGTAGCTACTTTTAAATAATGTTAGATGTGCAATTACGAAATTTTCTTACGACTTATTTTTGCTGAAACAAAAATGATTTTAGGTTATAAACAGAAATGCTTTTAGCATTGTTTATGTACCAGTAGTCTAACTCGCGATCAAGTAAGCCTTATAATCAAAAAGCATCTTCAAGGTTACACGTTGGATTATTAGAATTTCGGCCCTAACCGGGGAAAAACAGAATCCATGATGATCAAAGCAGACAGTACGTCATAATATCATACCTGAAGTTGTAAGTTGAGAAGTGGTAGATTTGTTGATTAATATAATATAATTATTTCTGTAGGTATTTACTCAATTAATTCTCTTATCATATGTACTTCTTATTTGGATCACACTAACAATTTAACACTATTGTATCTCTTTTGGTTACACTTTGTGACGGGCTTGCAGTAAATGTGTATTTGCTTAGACTTATCATTATCAGAGAGTGGACTGTTCGGGTCAAAAGTTATGTAGTGTGGAGAAAGCTGTGAGATAAAGACAGAAATATCTATGTATCATAAAACACAAGAAACGATTGCTATCGCTGATTATGCTACCAGTATTCGAACGGCAAAAACAGTACAAATAAAATGATTTCAATATGTATTATTCTTATTCTTGGTTTAAATCACATCTCTGGAATTCTGGATACCCAAAAAATATCCTTATTCAAAATAGTTAGTATTTCATGTTATTATTTAAGAATTAGTTAAGATGCGAAAGTTCTCTCCATATTGTGTTATCTCTGACCCGAAAGGTCTGGTTTATCAATCACTAACAAATCGGGGAATTTCTGTGTATTACGGAATTTCCATTATACTATAATTATAATACGAGTATATTATATTCCGCAACGGGTAGTCGCTTGTCCTCCATCTCACCTACAGAACAGAAGAAAGCACTCCTCTTCAGTAATCTCACCTGATCTTTAGTGCCGAAAGAGTCGTTAAGGGAACGCATCCGTAATCCTCAACTGCTTTCTAACCCGCACAGACGCAACAACAAGCCAACAACGATGTATGCGGGGTTATTGAATCAAGTACAGATATTTTGAGTTTAGGTAATTTACGCCCGAATGAAGAGAAAATGTAGGCTATACTGCTCATGGACATAAACACTGACTGGCTTAAGGTCTAGCAAGCGCGACATCACAAGCACCAACAACACTTGACATTTATCGAATGGAGTCTAGGTCATCATACCTACGTTTATTTCAGTAACTAATTATTTGTATTACGACTGTTATAAAGGATTGTACCGATCACTTGACCGAGTCGCTTAACCTGTTGGCCGGCTGCGGGCGGACTGTGCAAAAACATGCGACGAGGAAGTTCACACCGAAATGGTTTTTACTATGTCTATACTCTAATCAAAATCATTATCATGATTTTGTGGGTTTCGTTTGTTCTCATTCGAGTAAGGTTAGTAACTCAGGACCTATACGTACAGATATCCAAATGAAAGTCTATAACCATAAGTATTGTTGCTTGTTTTTATTCACAACTTGTAAACCCATTTGGGTTTGCCATAGCGATGTTCAATGTTCATCTTGTAGTTTATAAGTTCCACGAAAAACAAAGAAAATTTAACAGGACACCATTTGTGATATTTTGAAGGTAAAGATTATTGTTTAGTATTCCTCTCCAGCGGGAAGCAGGCTGTCGACCTTCTTCTCGCAGATGAAGGCCAAGTTGACGGTCTCGCACCACAGGTCGTCCAGCAGGCCGTCTCGGCCCATGCCGCCGCAGGACGAGCCGCCGTCGTACTCTTTGTTGTTGTCCGGCTGCCCACTGGTGAACGTCGAGTAGCCTGCTTCTTCAAGGGTATCGCCTGAAATTTACGGAATGCATAAACTTACTTGGAAAATACCATCAATTTCAAGCATCGCAGTCTGTTCGTGGTTGGATGTGATGGAACAAAAACGTGCTGTATCACGTTGGAATCGAACCGACGACGTCGCTGCTATTGGTAGCACAACAATGAGGAGGGGGGAGGGGGGGGGGGGAACACCCCTACATCTTTCTCCTCCAACTTTGTAAATTTGATTTGAAATATACACTTTTTGGTATTCAACGAACACGCATCTTATTTCACATAGGTATTTCATAAAACGGCACATAGGTATATGTTGGTTCCCTACATGAAATGGAAAGTTGTAACAACGAATGTCGTGACAGCGAACACGGTGCGTCGAACGGTCATCAAACCCGGTGATATACACGTCTTCGAATGTCTCGAAATCGAATGACTCCATGTCAAACAATTACTGCATCGAATGGTTAAGAGACCTATTACATCTCAAATGTGATTTTACGTAAAATGCCCATTTTTGCATTTTGCAGTAATTTAGCAGTTGTATTTATAGTTTTCATCGAAATAGGATAATAAATTCAAGCTTAATATTACAAACCTCCACTCTGCGAACATAAGCTAAGTTTCGGCGGCCGGCGCATCGCATTTTCTAGTAATTTTGCAGTTGTATTTATGGTTTTTATTGAAATAGGATAATAAATCAGTTATTAAATCTTTATTCCTTATGAAATAACAATTATTCTGGTATAAATTTTGCTCAATAATATTTTCGTAAATAGGAGAAATTCACTGATAACTTAAAGCGATTTTCAAAGTTTTTTGGTTTAGAATAAGATTTTCTTTCTGTATAAAATCAATGATATGTAAAAATTCCGAGGCCTCTACGCACTATACGACTGTATAAGAGATAACATTCTATTTTATTTCATTTCTTTAGAACAGTAGTTCAATCTATTAGCTTAAAAAAGTGCCTTTGCGCATTTTGTGAGAATCCCTCGCTGCAATTTTGGGTTTAATTAAAAAGTTTACCAAAATTTACAAAAATCGAGGCCACTACGCACTATGCCAATAGCTATTCTATACTATTCAATAAGTCAAACAGTAAAACTGTTAATGTATTTTTGTTTCTGAGATCAAGAACGCCAAAATTGGCAATTTTTATCAAAAATCACTGTCGAGATGTAATAGGCCTTTTAACACAGCAATTGTTGTGAAATCGAGTAAAAATAAATATTTCTTTGTAAGTAGCATGGAGCCATTCGATGTGGCGTACTATGTCGGTTTTATGACCGTTCGACGCACCGTGTTTGCTGTCACAACATTCAGGTCGACAAAGTGTAAGGAACCAGTTCTATGTTATGTTTTACGGTTATAATACCGAAAATTATATGAAACGTACCTACAAGGTAAACTGTAATTTGAAAGAAAATGTTAGCTTTTATGAAATTGTAAAACGTGAGTGGTTGGTGCTACTTCTGAAGCGCTATTATGCGAGTTATTGATGCAGAAGAATTTAATAACTACAGAAATTATATTATTTATTAGGCGGTAATAATAATGAAAGTAATCTAAATAATTACCCTGGACAGTATACCAGACCCCGTGTTCACCCCAATCGTAAAACCCGATGGAAACGACATCTTTGAAAGCTGTAACCATTTTGTGTGTGGGGTTTTTGTTGAAGAGATCCACGAGGACTTGCTTCTCGACGTCGCTGTTGATGACGGCCAGGTGCCCGCCCTCGCCCATGCAGACCGTCTGCGCGCGCCGCCAGGTGCGCCCAAAGCGGTGGAACTTGTAGCAACTTCCGGTGCGGGCGTCCAAGGTATAATCTATAAGTAGGAGAAAACTGATGAAAGGTTACTGGTCGGAAACGGGTGGAATCTCAATGAATAATATGGGCATCGTGCAACGAGCTCCTTTGAATAAAAAGCTACGTTGCCAGTGACAGCTCGTCTAATAACCCCTTGCCTGCAAGAAAGACTCCTAGAGATAACTAACAAAATTAAATTACTAATTGTTTCTGGTTTTACAGCAGCTGAGCTTAGAGCTCAATCTTAATGGGTTACTTTACTAACTGTTATTGCTTTTTAAATCGCCACAGTTTGTTAAAATGATTTAACGGGATCACCAATATGCTACGGTGCTACGGTACTACGCGCGCGAGAAATGGAGTATAAGAATATCGCTCAAAAATGGTCAATCGGGGACTTTCTCGACTGCACTGAAGTAACTGCGGTCAAATATTGTGGGCAAATAGAGCAATCTACCCGTTTTTGCGGTAGGTTCTCAAATTTTCTCTCAACGCTCGGCACACTACACTTTCCGTAACCGATCTTGAAAGAGAACTGTCGTTATTTTCTACGGATTTTACGTAGACATGTACAAGGAAAAAAATCGCTTTTATTTAAGATTTGAGTGAACATGATTGTTTACGAAGTTATAATACCTAGCAGCGAATTCACTTTAAATATAGACGGAAACAGAATTTGAAAACACTTTTCACCACTCAACTGTCCACTGTCAGGTTAACCAAACGTATACCTTTGTCCACCGTCCCGCATGCCGTCAGGGGCAGGACATTTTCGTCCTCTCGCTCTCGGTAGCTGGTCCTCTCGCTCTCGGTAGCTGGTTGTGAGCGGACGTGTTGTTGGTCCCCGTTGCAATTTTTTAAAGTGTAAACTTTTCATTTGAAGTCCTCGTAATAGTGTAGTAAGGTCTGAATTAGCTTGTCTTTTTCTTATAAGTATCTGTCAAAGATTAATATCGCAGAGTGTTCATCAAGATGTCGCGGTCACCTGGTAAACAATACAGTTCCGATTCCGATCTCAGCAAATCAGTTGAGCCAGGAACAGGTAATATTAATTTAAGAAAACGAAAGCATGATGACGATTTCTCAGAAGCATTCAAAACTTTCTGCACTGACATTACAGAAACTTTGAAAAGTTGGAGGACCGAAATGCAGAATGACATAACAAAAATGAAAAGTGATTTGGAATCGGTGTTTAAAAGTGATCTTACCAAACTAAATGATTCCTTTCTAGAATTGAAATCAGATATAAATAACATCAGAAAGGAATATCAAGTCGTTAAAACTTCTGTTCAATCATTGAACACTGAGCACACTAAATTGAAAAAACAGTTTACGAGAATTGAATCTTCTGTTCAATTTATTAGCAACCAATGCGACAGCTTAAATCAGAAAATGGAATCACTTGCTCTCGACACAACTAATGTCAATAATCTAGAATCGAGGATTGAAGCATTGACGGACAACAATAGAAGGCTGCAACTGGAAATAAATGCAAACAATCAAAGAGACCGGCTGTCAAATTTGGAAATAGTCGGGATTACAGAAACAAAAAATGAGAATTTAAAAGACATTTTCACGACAGTCGCTAAACATTCAGGCGTCAACATTACCACAGATGACATCCTGGAGATCAATCGCATCACTCCTAAAATTAAACAACATGGACGTCCTAAAAATATAGTAGTTAAAATGAAAACTCGTCTTTTAAAAAAGATAACATTATTTCTGGTATACGTAAGAATCGTATAACGACTAAAGATCTTGATATACATGGTGACATCAAACCAATCTTTATTAATGAGCACCTTACCCAGTTTAATAAATTCTTGTTAAAGAAATGTAGGGAAGCGGCAAAACTTAAACATTTCCAATACGTATGGACAAAAAATGGCAGAATATACTTAAGAAAAAACGACACGTCGCCGGCAATCCAAATAGTAGAAGAGTAATATTTCCAAAATTGCTTCGAAGTAACGACACTCGAGATCTTATTTTTCTTTGTTGCATGTTGCTGTGTTTTACCGGTTCAGTTTCCTATACTACATA
Organism: Scoparia ambigualis; assembly: GCA_963921215.1. Classification (NCBI taxonomy): domain Eukaryota; kingdom Metazoa; phylum Arthropoda; class Insecta; order Lepidoptera; family Crambidae; genus Scoparia; species Scoparia ambigualis. The sequence continues at coordinate 36,938,093 of OY992509.1, read as the reverse complement.
AATATTGTAAAGGTATTTATATTCATATTTTTATTCTTTATAATGGCGCCTATTACGATGTTCATATTTATTGTACGTTTTACTTTTCATAATAACTTTTTTAATTGTTTACGCATAAATCACTTAATCAAGTTGGGAATAGTCGTTGAATTCGCTATACTGACTACTGTAGTCAGATTTTTGAAACATCTATTGCTTACTTACTCTTTGACAACACTCGTTTACCTTTGTGTTGACGACGTTCCAGTGATATCGATACGCACAATGCAGATGCGTCCTTTAAGATATTGTAATGCTAACTTCCGGTATTATACAAAAATATTTTACCCTTCAATAATACTTAAATGTATTTATTATGGTAGTAATAATGGTATATCTAACTATCTCGCACTTCAAATTTATTTTGGCCACCGAAATAATTTTTATTATATTATGTATCTGATTACTAAAAATATTTATTTTAAAATAAGTAATTTATATTTAATCGTTATATTTTTTTACACCTACTTTTTAATGGTCCTATGCAATTAGTAAATTTTAACTACACATTCGAAAAGTCGCGTTCGCACATCGTTTACTACTTTAGAAGCGCACCATTGTTCAATGAATGCCGTGTAACACTGTGGTCGCACTTGGTTCGGTGCATGCATGCCATTTTGTTGACTTACCTCCCGTTAAGCAAAACGCTAACCAGTACTTTTATATTTTATTACGTCCGTCATCACATAGATATTTTTTAAATATTTCTATCCCTAAAACTAATCACTAACCTCGTGAACAATAGTGAAAAATGTGATTATGATAACCTATTTAGTTTTAATATATTTATAACCTTTCTAAGGTCTCGGTATTTATGTAGGTATTTGAATACTTTTAACAAAAAGTTGTTAGTGTATTTTTATTTAAAGTGAATAACAAGTATATCAGTGTTTACTACCAGAATGTTCGCGGACTCATGACTAAGTGTCTTGATCTTCGTCAGAGCATTCTGTGTAATGATTACGATGTTGTAATTTTAACCGAGACTTGGTTACACACTGGTATTTTTGACGGGGAGCTATGTGATGATAGGTACGATGTTTTTAGGTTTGATCGCGATTTACTGGCTAGTGGCAAAGCCTCGGGAGGTGGCGTGATGATTTTGACGCGCCGTTTGCTCGGTGCCGTGCGTCGCGATTTGGGAACTCATGGTTCAACAGAGGTTCTGTGGGTTACGGTGCCGGCGCGGGCGTGCGGGTCTACTAGTGATTTGCATTTGTGTGTTGTTTATGTACCGCCCGACTCTCACCGCATACCAACCGATATTGACGTGATTATCCAATGTACTAGAGATTGTATAAATGTTGGTCCGAATGATAATTTCTTATTGACAGGCGACTTTAATTTATCTTGCATTTCATGGGAAACCAACGGCCTAATTCTTTTACGAAAAGGCTCAGTCGAGGTTCAAAATGCAGCTGTGCGTTTACTCGAGGAGTTTGGGTATTTCGGGCTGAGTCAATATAATTTATTACAAAATTTTGCTGGTAACACTTTAGACCTGACTTTTTCTAATCTGCCTATTACTATCAATAGATGTCACGCGCCTCTTATCAAAGAAGACCTCGCACATCCACCCTTTAGTTTGGATATCTTGGACCTTGATGAACGGCCTCTGAAGGAATCACCGAACCCCAAACGTAATTTTAGAAAGGGTGATTACGACAATATTAATGAAATGTGTTGTGATGTCGATTGGCATGCCCTATTAAGCTCGAATTCTGTTGATGAAGCTGTGGGCAAAATGTATGCGGTTATACTAGATTGTATTGATAAGTATGTTCTTTTGAGCCAAACATGTACAAAGCGCTCGTATCCTAAATGGTATTCCCCTGCTTTAATTAATATTATAAAAGAAAAGACTAAAGCACACATGCGGTGGAAAAAATATAGCAATCGCTTAGATTATGACGAGTTTGCTATGCTTAGGGCTAGAGAACGTCGTGTCCAAAAGGATTGTTTTAAACAATTTACTAGTAACTGCGAAAATAATATTAAATCACATCCTAAGCAATTTTGGTCTTACGTAAAAGCTTTGCGCGGCGGTTCTAATTATCCCAAAACCTTAAGTTTAGGCGACAAGAGTTATACGGTTGGAAAAGACATTTGTGAAGGGTTTAACACATTTTTTAAAAGCGTCTTTGGTGTCCCTAGTGATAGTTGCGTATTGTCGGGGAAGTGCTCATTGGATGTGAATGTAATTTCTAATGTAAATACTGACCCCGAGGCGGTAAAGATATTGCTTCAGAAACTGGACAAAAATAAGGGCGCTGGTAGTGATGGGATCCCTCCTCTTTTTTGGTATAGATGTGCTGAAAGCCTAGCCCTTCCAATTTCTATTATATTTAATCACTCTTTAAAAGAAGGTATTTTTCCTCATATTTGGAAAGCAGCGCACATCATTCCTGTACACAAGAAGGGGTCGCGAATAAAGATTGAGAATTACAGAGGCATCTCCATACTAAATACTATTGCTAAGGTGTTTGAATGCATAGTGTACAAAGAAATTTATCCTGTAATTTCCCAGTCTATACCTCAGAAACAGCATGGTTTTTTGAAGAGGCGGTCTACCGTTACCAACCTGACGTGCTTTTCAAGCTTTATTTTGGAAAATATGGATGGAGGTGGTCAAGTCGACGTGGTCTACACGGACTTCGAAAAAGCTTTCGACCGTGTAGATCACTTGATACTTTTAAATAAGCTACAAGGGCTTGGAATACACGGGAACTTACTCCGATGGATAGAATCTTATCTTAAGAATCGTTCTCAGGCGGTTGTGGTGGGAGGTTATCGTTCGGATTTTATTGAAATACCTACTGGTGTGCCTCAAGGCTCACATTTAGGTCCGCTATTTTACAATGCATATCTGCACGATATAGGATCATGCTTCAAGTACTCGAACTACCTTATGTACGCTGACGATAAAAAAATATATTGCAAAATTAATGGTGAAGGTGACTGTATTCTAATGCAAAAGGACCTTGATAACCTATTCCAATATTATAACAAAAATATGATTACAATAAATATAGACAAATGCGAGTGTATAACATTTACCCGAAAAACTAAACCTATGACATTTGATTACACTTCAATGGAGACGTAATTAAACGCACAAAAGTAATTAGAGACTTAGGAGTGTATTTAGATCATAAAATGTTACTATCCGATCACATAAATTTAATTACCAGTAAAGCCTACAAAAATCTAGGTTTTGTTTTGCGTACATGTAAGACCTTCACAGATGTTACAGCTATTAAAATCGTTTACTTTGCCTACGTCAGAAGCATTTTAGAATACGCGAGTACTATATGGTCCCCTCAGTACATTATTTATAAAACATGTATAGAACGCATTCAAAGAAAATTTGTAAGCTACCTTAATTATCGTTCTAAAACTAACAATAATGCCTATGAAGATAGTTGCGTTATACATGGTATTTTGACCCTAGAGCAAAGACGCATTATGTTGGATATGTCATTACTATATGACATTGTGCGTAGCCAGATAGACTGCTCCAAGCTGGTGTCCAGAGTATCGTACCGCACGCCCACGCGCCGCACGCGCCACACCGCCCTGCTGCATGTGCCTTACCATCGTACAAACTATGCTAAAAACTCCGTTCTTTCACGAATCGCACATGTCTACAATACCACCTTCAGCGATGTGGATATATTTAACTGTACAAAACAGCAGTTTAAGAAAGCTATAGTTAATGCCTTGGCAGAGGCTAAAGATGCATAAAATTACATAAAATTACTTATTTACAATTGCAAAGAAAAAAAAATACAAAAAGGAGTGTAAGTATTTGTTTGTATTTATTTAATATTTTATTATTTTTTATTGTTATTATTTGTTTATTTATCTATTTTAACAGAAATTTTATTAATATCATAATGCAATATCTTCTTATGTATAATAATACCATTAGTTATTCGTAATATAATTTTTTTGCGAAATAAACTCGAGGATTCTGCATTTGTGTTGTCAATTTGAATGTTCTTAAGTACCTACCTTACCTGCCTAATGATGTAATTTCTAAATGGGTAGGTATATTGTTTTTTATTCTTGCAAGACTTATAAATTATTTAGAAAAAGTTCAATTCATCGCATAAGCAGTTTAATTAAAAAGAGTCAGTCAACGATTACTTTTATTTAATTTATTATTAATTTATGCTCAACAACTTACTTTTTGATACATTAGGAAAACCTGTAATTGGCCTTAATTTAAGTTTATACTATTTAAGATGAATTGTTTGTAAACGCTGTTGATTTTCTGAATAAAATAAAATAAAAATAAAATAAAATACCTTTGTCCACCGTCCCGCATGCCGTCAGAGGCAGAGCATTTTCGTCAGGCTTTTGCTTCCGGTAGCAGATGTAGGGGAAGATTCTGTTGCAGTCGACGTCGGCGAAGAGGCCATTTTGCAGCATGATGATGCAGTTGTCCTTGTTTTCGTAGTAGTTCGGCTCGCCCGGGGCCCAAGCTAGTGGCATCTTGGCCAGGGGAACTCCTGCAGCAGATAATAACGATCACAGCTACGATCAAACGCGACGGTTCAAATATTAAGGAAAAATAAATATCGTTTTTATAGGATTTGAAAATAAAGCCCCTGTAAAACTTGTATCTACCTGTTGTGTACTAATTTTGTTTGAAGAGTGTGATAGACTCACACACACACACACACACACCCCCCCCCACACACACACACTTAACACACAATCATCTACTCCACAACGTGCAATTCGGTTTTACTAAAAGGCAGGAAGGAATACGCCCGTCGCAAGATTTGCACACTAAACACGAGTGTGTTTCATTTTAAATACATAATTACAAATTAACTAATTGCATGTGCCTATCGTGCCTATCTCTCTAAAGTGACTGGTCGAGAGAGCCGGTTGAACGCCCCCGTTACTGTTGGAGTGACGTATGGTGGAGGCCGACCTCCGTGAGCTGATGCGGGTGACTACGAGGTGATGGTTTTCATAACATTATAGCTGACTAATTATGGTGAAAGTTTTAGACATTTCTGCGCTGGATGTTTGCTCCTTTCACAATTGATAATTTTTAATTGAACTTTAATAACTGTCCTAAGATCGAACCTTCGATAGAAGAGAAATCTTCATGGCTAATAGTAGCGTGTATTCCCGTGTACACCCCCGGGGAGGTGCTGCTGTTTTTGTACAGCAACAACATCGCCTGATGGATTTTCCCGTCTAAGGGAGACGCCAGCACCGCACCTAAGTGTAAGAAGGATAAACGTTAAGGACAATTATAAATAATTTTACTAAAGATTTTAGTGACAATGGCACTTATAAAAAAGAAATTACAAATATGAATCATGCACGCTCCGATTCTAAAACATTAGATAAAATAAAATGTAATTTAAAAGGTGGAGATTTTATTTAAATAGAAGTCGGGTGTATCTACTGTAACATTGTCTTCGTCCTGGAAAGAAAATAGAATGCTCTATGGCTGTAACCAAACAAAAAAATAATTATATATTTTTATGTTATTTTTTAAATTACTTATATTCTTTCTTTTAATTTCTAATTAGCAGTATTTACTGTTCCGTACCCAAAGGTTAAAACGGGACCCTATTACTAAGACTCCGCTGTCCGTCCGTCCGTCTGTCACCAGGTGACATGAGGTCTCATGAACCGTGATGTTAGACAGTTGAAATTTTCACAGATGATGTATTTCTGTTGCCGCTAAGCCGCTATAACAACAAATACTAAAAAACAGAATAAGATACATATTTAAGTGGGATCCCATACAACAATTGTGATTTTTATAGATAATGTTACGGAACCCTTCGTGTGCGAGTCCGACTCGCACTTGGCCGGTTTTTTTTGTAAAAATGTGTATGTGTGATTAACACCAACAGATTTTATCAACACCAGGAACTGCTTTTGTTTAAAACTCTTTGTACCATACGATCTACTAGAATAGTTTTGTTTCTACTATTTAGTTTTATCATCATCGTGCAGTTATATGTAGCCTTATCATAACATATTTTGTAGTTATTCTTAACGATGCGATGATATGCATGTTTGGTGCAAGTACTTTGATTCACACATAATAGAACAATTAGGAAATTCAATGAACTTGGAACAAATGACCATCATACCTTCTGCTTTGCATTTCACGAATGCCGCGTGGAAATGTGTTGGCACCACATGGAACTTCAGCCAAACCCCGGAATCGCAGTTGTACTCGTAGTCGAAGCGATACTGGTGGCCGTGGCCCTCTGCTAGAGGAAGCGGCATGTGTGTCAAAAACTCAAAGCACCATAAATATCGACGGTTGAAAGGCTAATTGATCCAAGCGACATTTTGTAAAACTTGCATGAGAACGGATTAAACTTTTTATTTTTAGAATAAAAATCATAAATAGACACCTATTTAAAAGGACTTTGATTTATTTAATACAGTGTATCCCTAAATAGGTAAGGAAGTTTTGTAAGCTATTACTGTTGGCAATTGTGTATTATTTTAGAAATTTATGTCAGTTAACCCAAAATACATGAAATTTAGTAATTTTTTGAGAAAGGCAAAAGGGTTCAAGTGCCTTTCGTCAGTAAAATAGCTGAAAGTAAACTGGCTTAAGCATCGACTTAGAATAAAATAATGCGAGAGAAAATGAATTAAGCGCCAAGATAACCAACAGTCGAAAATGCCCATTCCCCAATATTGCACCAGAGTGAAGTAGATTGATGCAGATCCCCATTAAGGTAAAACAAATTGACCCTTACTAGATTATAAAAGATATTGATGTTTAGGCCATCATTATTCAGAAACGTTCAATGTCCTTGATAATTGTGAGCGACACAGTTTTCTAATTTAGTTGAATGCAAAATGGGCCAAACGACAAATCTTATTGTTTTGGTCTAATGCAAAATAGACCAAACGACAAAACCACAACCATGGCGAAAAAGCCAAATGCCTTAATCGACACCAAAAAATCAAAATAGCTTAAGTCATCGAGTCCTCAAATTTGTCTAATTTGGTGTCGCATAAATCAATGAGCTTAGGAATGGGGCCTGTTTTGTTCTGCGTGCTAAGCGCTAAAAAAGTAGTCAAAAAATTTTGAAACCTGACTCAAACGACGGAGAAAAAAATTGCTGATTCCGAATATGTATTAAACTGAATATCGCAAAAAATGTCGTTTAGACCAATTAGCCTTTCAACCGTCGATATAATCACGGCTATTATCCCCAAAGGGTTAGTCAGAGACTATAGGCAATGGGGACCACAAAAGCAGCCCTCTAACATTTAATAGCAAGTTATTAACACTAAACCAGTGAACAATCTTTGAGACCGCATTATTCACATCGTCGTAATTTGGGTGTCGTCGTTTCACTTTGAATAAAAGTGAAATATCATCAGCAAACAATACTATCTCATGACTGTCTTTTACAAAATAAGGTAAGTAATTAATATAAACCAAAAACAAGAATGGACCAAGTATTGAACCATGCGGAACTCCTATTTTAACCACTGATCACACTGAACCACTGAACCACTGATCCCCGAGATCTTTTACCGTTAGTCAGAGACTATAGGCAATGGGGACCACAAAAGCAGCCCTCTAACATAGTCCTACCAAATAGCGACTGCACATGTGATCTGTGTGACAGGTGATGAGCCTGTCGCCGCTCTATGCAGTTGAATGTATGTGCAGGCTTTAGTCCGTTAGTCACCTTTTACGATCACTAAAGACAAAGTTCAGTATTATAATTTTTCGCAAGGCTATGTAACCCCTTACTTTCAGAATGGCCATATTACTTAATAGACAGTGCATTCATGTTAAAAATACAAAAATAAAAATAAAAGTCAAATAGATTAAAAGAAACAATAGAATTAAGATATGAAGTCGTAAAATTACTTACCCACAACGGATAGCCATACACAGACGGACAAATACAAAACGCTGTGCATTTTCCACATAATAGTTTGCCTTATTTATCAGAGGAGAAACAAACTGTAACAATTTTTCATTGGAACAATGTTAATTAGGAAATGGATCACTATAAACATATATTTTTTTAATACGTATACATCGTACGTGTTTTATTTTAGATGTGTCGACTCTCCATCTTCTACGTGTGCTTAAGAGCTTTAACTTGTCCCGCTGTCTCTTTTTCACCATCGGAACTCAAGTTGCAAAGCAAATCACCATTCATACTTTAGTCTATAAGGAAGGATCAAGCGCTTCGCGTCATATTCTTCGATGAGCACCGCTAAGGTGTGTGTTTCCAAAAGCCTACAAACACTCGTATTTTTTATAGTAAGAGTGAATACGCGTCTTCTGGACAAGCAGGTATTATCGTAGACCTCGTCTTGTCCGGTCGGCAAAGATCGAGGACATAACCAAACCTATTTTATGCATTTAAATTTTAAAACCACATCGATGGCAACACTGCAGGTCCTCACAGACCTTTCACCCCTGACGGAGGTAAAGAGAGCGCTACACAGACTAAAGGTGACCGGTCTGTGGGACGCATCTAGCCTCTGACTAGCAATGGCAACGAGATGGCCGATGCACTTGCTAGGGAGGGCTCAGAGACCCCGTATATTGGTCCTGGCCGTTTGTGGCACTGGTACCTTAAACAACCAACACAAAGAGCTACCCGGCATGAGACACTCAGAATCCTTCATAGGCGAAGGCGCCCTAGGACGGAGGAAGGTCATATGTGCGGGTAGTAAAAGACAGGCCCGAATATTCACCGGAATGGGTACTATGCCACAAAATAAATGCTCCACAGCATTCTGTGCAGGGCATGTGGAGAGAAAACGGAGTGATTGCAATATCTATTGTGTGACTGTGTCAACTTGCAAGGAAAATAACGAATCTCCAGGGATCGGTCTACCCGAAACCGAAATATTTTAGGCTCGTTTCCCTCAAAGACACATGCATTATGGCAGTCAGATTCACCGACGAGGCAGAGTGATAGGCCGGTGTTGCCCAAAGGATTCCAATGGGTCGACGTGCTACTGCGAGAGGAAGACTACTGCAGGCGCCACGAAGTTATAATAAGTAAGATCAACCTATATTTTTATAAAAATAAAGAAATACAAAACTTACACAGTTAATACTTTTTCTATTTGATAAAAGGCAAAGTATAAAAATATACTTATTATTTGGATCGCACCAAAAACTTTAAACTATGTATTATCTCTTTTGGGTATATATAGTGTCGGGTTTGCAGTAAATAGGCATTTGCTCTCATTTATCGGAGACAGAACTGTTCGGGTCATAAGCTTTGAAGTATGGAGGAAGCTTTGTGATATTAATAGGGATTTCATAAAAAAAAATATAAGAAAAACTAAATTTTTTAACTTGAGTTAAAATATATTACCATTCAATGCCTTTAAATCAGAAGGCATAATGATTGTACACTTTTATATCATTTATGAAAGTACTCTTATTATAAACATAATTATTGACAATTGGTAAATTAAAATTATATCTATACTTTAAACGTTGGTTACGGAGAGATTTACAGTTAAATAATTCTATGTTGTTTTTAATGAATACACAAATTTCTAGAACATAAATGTTAGTAAGAGTAAGTTATTTCTTCTCCTTAAATACATTCCTAAGGGTATCATTATAATACATGTTGTAAATTATGCGTATACATTTCTCACTACAGAAGACAACTCAAATGGCTGCCTATCCGTGAGCGTAGGAATCTTAGAGTTGTCTGTATGCTTTTCAACATCCTTAACGATCCACGAACCCCAAGATACCTGAAATCTAGGTTTCAGTTTCTGGGAGCCTCTCATCATCGTGACCTTCGCTCCAGTAACAACCTCACTCTTCAAATCCCCGCTCATCATTCTGGCTTCGTCTCCAGTTCCTTTACTCTATGTGCTATCCGCCTTTGGAATGCTCTGCCATTAAATATCCGTGGTGCTCAGAGTAAAATGGCATTCAAAAGACTTGTGCGTGAGCACTATTTTAGCTCTATCTAGATATTGGTTATATTATGAGTAAAATGTATATAACTAATAATATGATGTCACACTATCTGATGTATTTTATTTATATATGTAGGTATTTATATTTCTATGTAAAATATTTATTTATTTATTCATTATATTATATATTGAATCTTTGTTATGTAAGTATATTATATTTTTTGTAGATCTGTGTATTTTGTTTATGCTATTTATGAAGTTGGTTGTAAGTTGTTGTTTTTCATTTAACATTCATTAATGTATCTTTTTTGATTTATCGCCTTACCTAAGTCTCCTACATCCATACCGGTTGACTGGTAGAGAATGCCTTGTGGCGTTAAGTCCGCCTTTTGCTGTTTTTATGTGCAATAAAGATTAAATAAATAAATAAATTTCTTTTGTAGTATGAAAGTACTATGTGAATTAACAGAATTACCCCAAGAAATAATTCCATACGTTAGAAGAGGATACACATTGCCAGAATAAGCAGTTCGAACAATTTCAGAAGAGGAATTTTCTGCCAGAATAGATAATGCATAGCTATAACTAGAAATCTTTTTATTTATGTTATTAATAAACGATTTCCAATTTTAATTTGAGTCAATAGTCAATAGTCAAAATATATTTATTCAATAAACTCAATTAATAAGTACTTTGAAACGTCCAAATATTTTTTAACCTACCACCCATTCAGGACATAATTTTTTAACTGTGGCAAAGAACGGGCGCAATAAACCACAGCGCACAGAAGCAACGACATTTACAAAAAAAAAAAAATTATATGTCGGTCCCAGGTCACAAAATACAAAATATGATTTTGAATGTAAATAGTTTAATTAAATATGGTGCTCTATATAAATTAATTAGAGACAATTAGAAATAGCTGTTGGAGTACTTGGAGCATTTCAGACCCAAGCTGTTTTGCCTTCTGTATAATCTGAAACTTTATAATAAGCTTTTTTATAAAGCTTTTATTTGATTTTGATTTTAAATTTATCAAGATCTAATTTCTGAATATCATTTGGTACTTTGTTGTATAATCGTACACACAGACCCTTAAAAGAATTATTTATTTTATGGAGCCTAGCATAAGGTACTGCTAATTTGTTCTTACTTCTAGTGTTTAATTTGTGAATATCACTGTTTTTTGAAATCATTTCAATATTTTTATGAACATACATCAGATTTTCATAAATGTATTGTGATGCAACTGTCATTATACTTATATCCTTAAATCTCTCTCTGAGAGAGTCACCAGCCTGTAGGTTATATATTGCTCGAATAGCCCTCTTCTGCAGCACAAAGATAGTTTGAATGTCGGCAGCATTTCCGCACAGTAAAATGCCGTACGACATTATACTATGAAAGTAACTGAAATAAACTAATCTAGCTGTATCAACGTCAGTTAACTGACGGATCTTCATTACTGCATAAGCTGCAGATCTAAGTCTATTCGATAATTTAGCTATATGTGGGCCCCACTGAAGCTTGGCATCCAACGTGATGCCTAGAAACACAGTGGTGTCCACAGGTTTCACATTCTGATCTTTAATTTGTACACTAGTTATTACCTGCTTAACATTAGGCAATACAAATCTTACACATTTGGCTTTTCCCTCGTTTAATAGCAAGTTATTAACACTAAACCAGTGAACAATCTTTGAGACCGCATCATTCACATCGTCGTAATTTGGGTGTCGTCGTTTCACTTTGAATAAAAGTGAAATATCATCAGCATACAATACTATCTCATGACTGTCTTTTACAAAATAAGGTAAGTAATTAATATAAACCAAAAACAAGAATGGACCAAGTATTGAACCATGCGGAACTCCTATTTTAACCACTGATCCCACTGAACCACTGAACCACTGATCTCCGAGATCTTTTACCGTTAATGTCGACCTTTTGAATCCTGTTACTCAAGTATGAGATTAGAAGGCTCAAAGGAGCATCCCTTATTCCATAGTGGTTAAGCTTCCTGACCAAAATTTTATGTAAAACATGATCAAAAGCCTTGGATAAATCACAAAATACCCCTAGGGCATCCTGTGATTCCTCCCAGGTATCAAATATTTGGATTAAAAGCTCAACACCGGCGTCAGTTGTTGAGCGACCCCTAGTAAAACCATACTGTTTACAATGTAAAAGTTTATTTCTATAAAAATGAATGTGCATTTGGTCTAGCATCAACTTTTCAAAAATTTTACTAAATGTGGGTAGCACAGAAATAGGTCTAAAATTAGAGGGGTCAGAAGTGCTACCTGATTTAAATAATGGAATTATTTTACTATATTTCATGAGGTCAGGAAAAACACCACAGTCAATGCATTCATTAAATATGCAAGCTAAAACTGGAGCTATTGTCATAATTACAGATTTAGCGACGTCCATGGAATTACCCCACAGATCAGCAGTTTTCTTTTTATTGAGAGTGTTAAATGTTTTTATTATATCTATAACACAAATTTTTTGAAAACTAAAATTACTTTCACAATCTTTAACATTCTCCTTCAAAACAGATTCAGCTACAGTGGGGGAGGCAATCAAGGCTTTTGTGGTTGAAACTGGAATGTCAGTAAAAAACCTCTCAAATGCTGCAGCAACATCAGCATCAGAAGTCAAGGTTTTATTATCACATTTTAAATTGTACTCATTATTACAACTTTTGACCTTTCCTGTTTGACTATTTATAATATTCCATGTCATTTTTATTTTGTCATTACTATTCTTAATCTTAGAACTCAGATAGTTTGCCTTGGCTAATCGGCATACTCTTTTGAATAATTTTTAACATATAATTTGAAGTCATCGCTGGTATTATAGTTGCGTTCACCATAAAGTTCATAAAGGCGTTTCCTACTTTTGTGAATACCAATTGTAGCCCATTCATTAAAAGTTACAGTACCACTAACCGAGATCTTTTTTGGAACAAAAGTTTTATTAAATTCTGAACAATATATGTTAAAAAAATCATTATAAAAGACATTCGGGTTGTAATTGTATACTAGATAATTTCATTTTGTATCTAGATTACTTTTAAAGCGTTCCAGCCGACCTGCAGTTTTTGGCACAACTGTGATATTCTTTTTCATCATTTGCTTACGCTGGTGTGGAAAGCTGACCATTTGGCGACAATGATCAGAGTCCAGGTTATTAATAATTTGCTTAGCCAGTGGTTTTACATTTGTATATATGTTATCAATACAGGTGGCTGAAGTGGCAGTTATTCTTGTCGGCTCCAAAAATAAATGATTTAAGTTATATGATAGAAATAGGTTTTTAGTTTTAGTTGACTTGTGGGATTTTCTAACAAATTAATATAAAAATCACCGCAATCAATTATTGTTTTACCTACATTGCGGACTTTATGTAATGCCTCATCCATTACTTTTTCAAAAAAATCATATGACGCTGAAGGAGGTCTGTATACACTTAATACAACAAACTGCTCCAACTCCACACAAGCTATTTCTATTGTTCGCTTAACTGAGAGGCTCACTATGTCTTTGCGTTTCTTTAATTTAAACTTTTTATTAATAATAATTAAGGAGCCACCATGTATTGCATTTCCTCGATTGAACGAACTTCCTACCAAATGATTCTTAAAATTGAACATGAACTGATGGTCTTTAAGCCAGTGTTCTGTTATGCAAAGAATATCAATTTTATTACAGTTCATGAACAATTCAATCTCTAAATCTTTGCCCATCATTTCTTGGATGTTCTGGTGGACAATGTTTAAAGATTGTACATTTTTTAAATTTAATGATTGACATGGGTTTTTGCAAAAGCTATTTTTACATTCATTTAATTTCATTTTATTAACAAACATTTCGCAAGAGTGTTCCTCTTTTGTCTTATAATTTAATTTAAATAATTAATTGGAATGTCAGTAGAAACACTACTGACGTCTATGTCAAATATACATTGCTCAATAGAAGCAACAAAAGTCTATCGAAACACCAAGAAAGTTGCTTTCGTTAACTCCTTCTATTTTTGAGTTAGACTCATAATCTTGAATGTTTTATTTAAATGAGTTCGTCTTGCAGTTACGAAATTGTACAAATTTAGTCTTATTCATATTTATTTTAAGATTCAAAATTTTGTGCCAATAAACCAAATCTTTTAACGTTTTATTAATTTAAAGTTTTTTTTGGCATTATTGAAAATATCAATCACTGTATATTGTTCTCTATTTTTCAGAAAACTTTCAAATGGTTTTAATGCAATACTACTTACGCCTAGATTTTCAGGTTGAGTCAAGATTATATCATGTATAGGCCGATGCAAGCTGTTTTATTGTTAAGCTTTCCATACCTTCTTGAGAATATCAAATATTGCTAAAACTGTAGATTTTTTCTTTTGAAATCCGAATTGATTTTTTATTTAATAACCTTAAATTTTTGAGAATAACTTTCTCTATAATGTTTGAAAAGGAAGGAAGTAATGCTATCGGTCTATAGTCGCCGACGTCTGCTTTTGATCGTTTTTACAAGATTACGATAACGGATATATACATAAACATAGAAAACACCCAGTCCCGAAATCAATTTAAAAAAACAGTTTTTCTCTAAATTGTCCCGACCGGGAATTGAACCAGGGACCTCGGAGATGGCGCGACGCCAGACCCGGCGTGCTAACCACTAGATCACGGGGGTCGTCAAATCCTTAGTTATATCATATAAGGCTGTAAGTGTTTGTGAACGTGCATTTATGGTCTTTTTAGCCGGATGACAGGAATTAATGCTGTCTGACATTTTTAAACTTTACCACTCAAGGGATGTTTTAAGATTTAAAGGATACACAGAAATTGTCATTATTTAAATAGTTGGCATTTCATATTGAAACATAATAACATGCGAAAGAGCTCTCCCTATGGTGTTATCTTTGACCCGAAAGGTCTGGTTTATCAATCATTAACAAATCGGGGAATTTCTGTGTACTGCGGAATTCCCGTTATACATTATAATTATATTGTAATGAAAATTATAATGTAATTAAAATTATAATACGTGCTGTGTGGCGGCGGCTCATTCAAATAATATGTAGAGCCACGCTTCGTTGCAGTACGCATTGAGTCGCCCGGAGTGATACCACCCTCTCGCGAATATCCGGCGTGAAATAATGGCACTTGGTGCTGTTGTGTTTCGTCCGGCCAGGGAGGGTTCCGGAAGTCCTTCCTCGCCTACTAACAGACTACAGACTGCACATACATTCAATAGCATAGAGCGGCGATTGGCTCACCACATATCATGCTAAGCACATGTGTAGTTGCTATTTATAGTACCGTAGACTGCTGCAGTGGAATGCTTTTGTGGTCCCTATTTCCCAGTCTCTGACTTATGAAGTGATATAATACTAGCAGATCACCGGCGATTTCATTCGCGTGGACCCCGTACCCCGTGACGAATTTTCAAAATGACTCCCCTCCCAAGAACACTTATTGTGACGTAACTATAGTAGTTAGATATTATGCTATCGCGACACTTTTTGTAGAAAATGGTAAAAGTCATAGCACGTTATTTTGTTCTATCATCAATAGTTTTCTTAGCGCACGCGGTGTAACGAATTTATTAAAGTATTTTTTAAATCGGTCAAGTAGTTTCGGAGCCTATTCAATACAAACAAACAATCAAATGTTTCCTCTTTATAATATTAGTATACCTAGATTTAGCGTTTTAGTCCGATTTTTATAAAAAAAATATTATTTTAACAAATACAGATTTAATTATAAAGAACAAAAATATATTAATTAGATGAACGTCCTTCCGATCCGAAATCCGCAGCAAAAGTGGGCGATGCTCGCCGCTCAGCCGGCTGCCAGCGCGCCCCTCTTACACCTCGCACCACCATCGCGTGACTATGACGTCACACTTAGGCCACGCCTACCGAAGCCTATTCTTCGGCTAAATCTAGATATTATATTATATCCCGCAACGGGTAGTGCCTTGTCCTCTATCTCTGTAAGTTAAGTAACGATAAAGTCGCTAGTGGGAGTCAAAGTCAAGTCAATTCAAAATATATTTATTCAATAAACTCAGTTAATAAGTGCATTGAATCGTCCAAATCTTTTTTAACCTACCGCCCATTCAGGACATCATTTTTTAACTGTGGCAAAGAACGGGCGCAAGAAACCACAGCGCACAGAAGCAACAACATTTACAAAAAATATATATATTATATGTCGTTACCAGGTCACAAAATATGAATTTAAATGTAAATAGTTTCATTAAATATTGTGCTTTATATAAATTAATTATAGACAATTAGAAATAGCTGTTGGAGTACTTGGAGCATTTCAGACCCAAGCTGTTTTGTCTCCTGTATAATCTGACACTTTATAATAAGCTTTTTTATAAAGCTTTTCTTTGATTTTGATTTTAAATTTATCAAGATCTAATTTCTGAATATCATTTGGTACTTTGTTGTATAATCATACACACAGACCCTTAAAAGAATTATTTATTTTATGGAGCCTAGTATAAGGTACCGCTAATTTGTTGTTTTTTGAAGACATTTCAATATTTTTATGAACATACATCAGATTTTCATAAATGTATTTTGATACAACTGTCATTATACTTATATCCTTAAATCTCTCTCTGAGAGAGTCACCAGCCTGTAGGTTATATATTGCTCGAATAGCCCTCTTCTGCAGCACAAAGATAGTTTGAATGTCGGCAGCATTTCCGCACAGTAAAATGCCGTACGACATTATACTATGAAAGTAACTGAAATAAACTAATCTAGCTGTATCAACGTCAGTTAACTGACGGATCTTCATTACTGCATAAGCTGCAGATCTAAGTCTATTCGATAATTTAGCTATAAGTGGGCCCCACTGAAGCTTGGCATCCAACGTGATGCCTAGAAACACAGTGGTGTCCACAGGTTTCACATTCTGATCTTTAATTTGTACACTAGTTATTACCTGCTTAACATTAGGCAATACAAATCATACACATTTGGTTTTTCTTTCGTTTAATAGCAAGTTATTAACACTAAACCAGTGAACAATCTTTGAGATCGCATTATTCACATCGTCATAATTTGGGTGTCGTCGTTTCACTTTGAATAAAAGTGAATAAATGAATGAATCAGCAAACAATACTATCTCATGACTGTCTTTTACAAAATAAGGTAAGTCATTAATATAAACCAAAAACAAGAATGGACCAAGTATTGAACCCTGCGGAACTCCCATTTGAACCACTGATCCCGGAGATCTTTTACCGTTAATGTCGACCTTTTGAATAATGTTACTCAAGTTTGAGATTAGAAGGCTCAAAGAAGCATCCCTATTTCCATAGTGGTTAAGCTTTCTGACCAAAGTTTCATGTAAAACACAATCAACACACCCCTAGAGCATCCTGTGATTCCTCCCAGGTATCAAATATTTTTATTATTAATTATTATTTACTATGTTTCATAAGGTACCAGGAAAAACACCACAGTGAATGCATTCATTAAATATGCAAGCTAAAACTGGAGCTATTGTCATAAAAGGAGGGAGTGCACTTCACATGGAATTCTAAACTATTTTCTAAGTCGCACAGATGTACTGAAAAAAACATGCACTGAAAAAAAAGGGTTGTTCCAGTGAGAATCCTGTGAAATTCACTGTACTATTTTTACAGTGACGAACCCTAAACCCAGTTTAGTATGAACTACTACGCAATTATATTTAAATGTTATTGTTTTAGCTACGTAAAAATATTTGAGACAATTTCTTAAACAATAATATATGGTGTATGCAATAAAATTACTTGTTGTGTTTACATAACTTGCATTAGGCTCTACATGATAAATGATTATATCGTAGTATAAATGTATAACTTTTTGTAGGAATCACAATATATTTTGTAGGGTTACCTATCATAAATTCGAAATTTGCCTGTACGAATTTTATTTGGCCGAAAACGTTTTGTAATTTTTTGTTTTCCATAATTTTCTTTTTACCGAAAACACAATTTACAAAGTTTTGAAATGCCGATTATCGATTGTTATTTTTTTCAAAATCTCCATATTTTGAAATCCCTCTCAACGTTTGGCCGAAGCTATTAATGCTAGACGATTCATTTTCCAGAAACACGTTTCCAATATTATTAAAATACAACATTTCAAATAATTGAAATCCATAATATCATCGAACAACTTGTAATCGTAGTAACGTTTAAGCATGCAAACAAGCATGCAGCAGGCATGGTTTCTGTCACGGCTCCGGCGCTGCGAGGCTCCGGCGGTCCCACGCGAGCTTAGATGGCTAACGCTCACCACCTGCTCCTCAGCTCGCGGGCCGCCTCGCCCCTCCGCGCCTACGCAGGCTTGAATTACACTCTAGCGTAGGGCAGACAAGACTACGTGGAGTCGGTTTTGCCACGATTCGTTTCTGTCACTGACTTTTGAAACACAATCTTACCGGAAACATAAAGTTTTAACTTTTTAAGACATTTAAGATTATTCACCTAATAATATGAAAATATGAAAAACAAAAATAACTGTTTTCATCAAATATCGACTGCACATGTGCTCAGCGTGACAGGTGGTGAGCCCACACTATGCTGTTAGATGTATGTGCAGTATTTAGTCCGTTAGTCGCCTTTTACGACACCCAAGGGAAGAGAGAGGGTGTGGTAGTATTCTTTCACCGCTACGCGACATGGTTGATATTCCTAATCTCATGAATTAATATGACATGACATCTGAAATAAATACTTGAGAAATAAGTAGGTGTCTACCGAGTTAATTACTTACCTATGATTATATTGATGTAGCTATAGGCACTCCTTTAGCGACCAATCCGCGAGGATTTTTACAATGTCTTCGTTCATATTAAAGTTAAAATAAGTTACCAAAATAATGTATTCTGAGATAAGTACCAATTAGGTAACTTGGTGTCAACTCCACACAAGCACCAGTACGACTTCACCGTGACGTCATCTACAATCCCACAAATTGTGTTCGTAACGCACGCGCGCGCACGATAAGTTAAAACTGGATGAATTCCATTGGGAACAGCTTGATTTTTCCACATAATACGCGAGCGTCATTTTTTATAGTTACTAACGAACTACGCTGTCTAACAGAATTATATCACTACGTTTCAGTAACAGATGGGCGATGCGGCGTGCGCCAGAGAATGAATAAAACATGCACGCCTGGTCCCGCCTACGCCCGCGCCCCGCCGGCTTACTCTTCATTTTGTGTTTGATGCTAAATGTATTGAAAATTAATTCAATGGGTATCTAATACTGTGCAAAATTGTTAATGCAATATTTCATCTAGTTATGGTCTCAAATCGTTCAGTAAAATATGTCTAAACAAATCGGTATACATGATGTCATCATTACAATAACCCAATAATATCACAGTCACTATAATAGCGACGTAAAAATAGTTACAAAAATATTGTATTACAGACACTTTCCATTTGCTACACAGCCTGGGGGAGTGGAGGGGGGGGGGGGGGAGGGATGCTGATGTAAATGTGAAAATGATAGAATGATAGTCAAGGCGCAGTTACGAGTAATCACAATTGTGTCATTTACGTGATTTCACCATAACAAATTTGTTAATTTGTTCCGTAGATGTTACGAGGTTACACCAGTTGAATTAGTAACAGTGCTTGTTACAAGATGTCACTAAAAGTCGTTTTTGCCGTCAAAATCACGTAGTCTATGCTCAAGACATTTACGGGTTATCACCAGAATTACTAATTGAAGCTTTCTGAATCAAAATCTAATTTGACCGAAAATTGTTAGTTACGAGCTATCACATCTAGACCGACGATATCTTTATTAATGAAATCCAAACTCGGCGTTCTTGTTTCTACTGGCCCTATATCTCTAGAAGCAAAGCGCTTCCAGGTCTACGCGAAATCTTTAAGAAGCGCAAGTTAGGTGGATGAAGAATTGGGGATATTTATAGAAATTCCGGCGCCCGGGACATACATAGGAATTCCGGGACAATCCCGGTCGGCCCCGGCCACCTGCCAACCTTAATCCTGACACACATCCTACGGGAACGTCACCGATCTGATCATAGTACGTTCGCCGAGGTCTTCCCCTTTCCGTCTTCTCTTATTTTTTGGGTAGTAATGTAGTGTAGTGTGTGACTCACCTCACACCTCAATTACATGTCACACCGGCAATCAATTAGTATTAAATCATACTTAAGACACTATAGTCGTTTCTCCCAGTCCCCACATTGCAGTAGAAACAATATTTTTTCAGTGTGCCAACAATGATGTACTTATGCGGTATTATTGAATAAAGTCCAGATATTTTGCACTGAAACAACATTGTAGATAATATAAGTGAACTGTAAAGTTGCAAAAAAAACATGCGACGATAATGTTCACATCGAAATGGCTAATGATTGTACATATTATACTATTATTACTGGTATCGCCGGCTCTCATTGAAGTAGGTATGTACCCTTGTATGGACCTATATGCGTGGTTAGTAAGCCATTTGTATTTGCAATCAAAATAAGTTTATTTCACATAATGTATTGTTGCTTACTTTAATTCATAATTTGTGAACCCATTTGGGTTTGCCAGTAGCGAATTATAGCCTAAGGCTAACAGTCGCCTTTACAGGTAAATGTATAATTTACAATTTACAAATTCTAAAATAAATAAAAAGAATTAAACAAACCACCATTTAGTTTGATATTTTAAAGGATAAAAGAATTTATCTTGTTCCTTATGATCTCGCAGGCTGTCGACATTCTTCTGTTACAGGTCGTCCAGCTGCTCGTCCCGGCCCATTCCCTAAAATGCCCTTCGCTTTTTAGGATTAAATTAGAATACAAAATTTTTACGACCTCTGTGGTCGAGTGGTTAGCACGCCAGGTCTCTGAGATCCTGGGTTCCATTCCCGGTCGGGACAATTTAGAGAAAAACTGTTTTTCAAAATTAATTTCGGGTCTGGATGTTTTTTATATGTTTATGTATATTTATCCGTTATCTTACCATATTAATGAGTTTTCAAAAGAGTACTCATCTTAGACTAGATAAATCTTCTTCTTCTTCTTCTTCTTTTTGTGCAGTGGCATTTCCCTTTGGATTTCGCCAATATCCAGTTTTGCCTAGATAAATGGTGTGAGCGTAAACAAAATGACGTTAGTGTGACGTAGAAAAACAATGTTTAACTACATTATACAATACCTACATTAATCACAACTATTAACCCCGAAGGGTTAGTCGGACACTAGGCAATGAGGGCCGCAAAAGCAGTCCTCTGCCATAGTTTTCCATGTTTAACTAAATAATGCTATAGCGTATAAAAGTAATGCCGATAATTAAACAGATGAACAACTGGTGCTAGGAGTGCGGATTGTGGCACAAGACTTATCCTTGGGCACGTTTCATAATAATATATCAAATCTGTCTACTTTTCGAGGATTATTTAATGCTTGGCGACGTTCTCAATTATATAACTGGCCAAAGACTATTACATGACGGTCATTAACACCTACTAGCTGCAGTATAATTAAAATAGGCTTCTGTTTATCTACTTTGAAAGTCTAAGGGCCACTGTATGGATTGAACGTACTATTTCATAGTTGGTAGTGCACGCTTCTTCTGCGTGTCAGCCTTGCTTAGGGTGAGATTTATAGAGCGTGCTTACGAGAAACTTTGACTTTACTTATGGCGAACTTGGCTCAGTGCATACTAAGTACGAGCTTTGATTTCGAATTGATAGTCATACAAAAGTTGAGACTAGGCTGAGCTTAGTGTTCCATTTCAAGCATAACCTTCTTAATTGTTCTTTAAACTTAAAAGAAAATAAAATGATTTAAAAAGTACTTTTAACTTGTACTAAATTTAATCATTAATTTGAATCATTAACAGTTATAAATTACAATATTTTCATAAACTTAATTAAAGTAAGTAAAGTAAGTAAATAAGTCAAAAACTTTTTGTCGTTGTTGGCTAACATATTTTTTGAAACGGAACGCACTGGCCCCTCTGACAGTGACATGACAAATGCAGTCTGTCAAGTCAAATAAATTGGCTTTTGGGCGTTGTTTTTTACGATCCGTACGATCCATAACGAATGTTTAGTCAATTGTCTCGTATAATTAAATGAATTTGCTATGAAATACAATAACTATCCTTAAATTAAAATCAATTAATTGAAGAGATACTGTTTTGACAGAAAGATATCTTGTTTTGACAGAAAGATAACCCGTAAAATTTAAAAAGGCACGGAAACGCCGTAGAGCTGTTGACGTAGTGTGCTATTATTCACGTTCGGTTAATATCCTGAGTTTTTCGTAAGTCACCGATTTCGGTGACTTAACCTGTGCTAAGCCTGTGCTGAGCCAGCGTCGAAGCGTTGATTATAAATTCCAATTTTGTCTTAGCTCGCTAGATAAGTCTGAGTAAAGTGTAAGTACGATCTATAGATTTCAGCCTTAGGGTGAGATTTATAGAGCGTGCTTACGAGAAACTTTGACTTTACTTATGGCGAACTTGGCTCAGTGCATACTCAGTACGAGCTTTGATTTCGAATTGATAGTCATACAAAAGTTGAGACTAGGCTGAGCTTGGTGTTCCATTTCAAGCATAACCTTCTTAATTGTTCTTTAAACTTAAAAGAAAATAAAATGATTAAAAAGGACTTTTAACTTGTACTAAATATAATCAATAATTTAAATCATTAACAGTTATAAACTACAATATTTTCATAAACTTAATTAAAATAAGTCAAAAACTTTTTGTCGGTGTTGTTTAACATATTTTTTGAAACGGAACGCACTGGCCCCTCTGACAGTGACATGACAACTGCAGTCTGTCAAGTCAAATAAATTGGCTTTTGGGCGTTGTTTTTTACGATCCGTACGGTCCATAACGAATGTTTAGTCAATTGTCTCGTATAATTAAATCAATTTGCTATGAAATAGAATAACTATCCTTAAATTAAAATCAATTAATTGAAGAGATACTGCTTTGACAGAAAGATATCTTGTTTTGACAGAAAGATAACCCGTAAAATTTAAAAAGGCACGGAAACGCCGTAGAGCTGGTTGACGTAGTGTGCTATTATTCACGTTCGGTTAATATCCTGAGTTTTTCGTAAGTCACCGATTTCGGTGACTTAACCTGTGCTAAGCCTGTGCTGTGCCAGCGTCGAAGCGTTGATTATAAATTCCAATTTTGTCTTAGCTTATATATTCCAATTTTGTCTTAGCTCGCTAGATAAGTCTGAGTAAAGTGTAAGTACGATCTATAGATCTCAGCCTTAGGGTGAGATTTATAGAGCGTGCTTACGAGAAACTTTGACTTTACTTATGGCGAACTTGGCTCAGTGCATACTAAGTACGAGCTTTGATTTCGAATTGATAGTCATACAAAAGTTGAGACTAGGCTGAGCTTAGTGTTCCATTTCAAGCATAACCTTCTTAATTGTTCTTTAAACTTAAAAGAAAATAAAATGATTTAAAAAGTGCTTTTAACTTTTACTAAATTTAATCATTAATTTGAATCATTAACAGTTATAAATTACAATATTTTCATAAACTTAATTAAAATAAGTCAAAAACTTTTTGTCGGTGTTGGCTAACATATTTTTTGAAACGGAACGCACTAGCCCCTCTGACAGTGACATGACAACTGCAGTCTGTCAAGTCAAATAAATTGGCTTTTGGGCGTTGTTTTTTACGATCCGTACGATCCATAACGAATGTTTAGTCAATTGTCTCGTATAATTAAATCAATTTGCTATGAAATACAATAACTATCCTTAAATTAAAATCAATTAATTGAAGAGATACTGTTTTGACAGAAAGATATCTTGTTTTGACAGAAAGATAACCCGTAAAATTTAAAAAGGCACGGAAACGCCGTAGAGCTGTTGACGTAGTGTGCTATTATTCACGTTCGGTTAATATCCTGAGTTTTTCGTAAGTCACCGATTTCGGTGACTTAACCTGTGCTAAGCCTGTGCTGAGCTAGCGTCGAAGCGTTGATTATATATTCCAATTTTGTCTTAGCTCGCTAGATAAGTCTG
Organism: Scoparia ambigualis; assembly: GCA_963921215.1. NCBI lineage: Eukaryota > Metazoa > Arthropoda > Insecta > Lepidoptera > Crambidae > Scoparia > Scoparia ambigualis. The sequence goes on along the minus strand of OY992509.1, from coordinate 36,914,067 downwards.
AGTAAAGTGTAAGTACGATCTATAGATCTCAGCCTTAGTGTCTCACCCTACATACATATAATCACGACTATTATCCATGAAGGGTTAGTCAGAGACTAGGCAATGAGGACAGCAAAAGCAGTCCTCTACCATAGTCCACTTTTCACCAAATAGCGACTGCACATGTGCTCTGCGTGACAGGTGGTGAGCCCATCGCCGCTCTATGGTGTTGGATGTATGTGCATTCTTTAGTTCATTAGTCACCTTTTACGACACCAAAGGGAAGAGGGGGGGGGTAGTATTCTTTCACCGCGACGCGACACGGGTACCTCACCCTATCAGCTGGAATATCAGGACCACAGTATCACTATTTTAAAACTGTGTCACGACCGTGTGGAAATGAATATATTTATTTGGTTTTACAAGATTTTAGGATACGATAGGGGAGTAAGGGGGAGAGCGGCCTAAGATCTTGCCGGCCCCAATAGTCAACTTCACCTGGACGTGATGCTCCCTGCTAGACAACAGACGAGGCTCTGGCGGCCGAGCAATGGCGGTATAACCACACGCCTCACCGGGCAACCGGTGGGATGAGGTTTCAGGGACCTTGGTGCTTAAATGGCCCCTAAAAGTCTGATGCAGAAGGCAACGGGAAACCACTGCATTATATTCACAAGAAAATCATCATTGATAATAAGTACGGAAAAGGAAATAACGAAGCGTCATGCGATCCGGCTAACGCCCGGCACCACCTACCCGGGCGAATGTGCTACCGGCCGAAAATATGCTACTGGTGCAAATGAATCGAACGCTGAGACAGTATCAGTGCGACATCCTCATCGTATTGGGACCTGGAACATACTGAAGGAAACACCAACGTCCCGCTTCTACGCCGCGGTGAGGATGGCCACAGACCGGACCCGATGGAAACAGTTCGTCCAATCCAAAGTGCTGCCGTGATGATCACGATCCTCAGTCATGAGGGAACGACCGAAGAGAGGATACGAAAACAGTTGCTGTAGATACGCTACAAAAAATATTGTACAAACTTTTTTAAGTAAGTACTTACTTAAAAAATACAATTATAAGACGTAAGTAAGAAAACAGCTAGCTCCACGTAGTTAATGCTTTTTTATCAAGTAACTATAAAAAAAATAGTATTCTTAATTTTTTTCAAAATCTGTAGTGATTTCGAAACATATTTCATGTTAGAGAAACGTTTGGTATCAATTTTCAGATAGACAGATAAAATACTTATAAAAAGATCTTGATAATAAAGGAATTATATTTATATTCAATTCTAAACACATCTGTAGCTATATCTACTTATATATAAGTGGGAATGAAAGAAATAGTTTGCTTAGTAGTTTGGCATTAAAAATAATATTCGAAAGTGCTCTCCACATTGTGTTATCTGGGTTATATTTTGACCCGAAACCTCTGTTTTATCTGTCACTAACAACATCCGTGGTCTTCGATAAGTTTATCGAAGTGCGTTTTAAATAAACTGTTACTTATTACTTTATTTGAAACGGACTTTTAACCAGCCAGCCACTATATTTTTTTTTAATAAATTAATTAAATGAATACACTAATGACTATTATCCCTTAACCCCTCACTCTTGGATTTTTTTGACACTTTTTTGACAGTAATTGTCAACGTCAAATTAGACAGAATCGAGCATAGACTATGCTATATTTAGCGATAACAATACATAAGATGAACTACAGAACCGAAATAACCAAACTTGTTCACACTAAAGTAGTCTCTAAGTCTATGAAAACACGGTACAAAGTCAAGTGTGTTTTTGTAGGTGCGGTCTCATGAGACCGCTTGGGGTTTGAGGGGTGGGTTAGTCAGAGACCTAGGCAATGAGGACGGCAAAAGCAGTGCACTGCCACAGCCCACGTTTCACAAAATAACAACTGCACATGTGCTCAGCGTGATAGGTGGTGAGCTCATAGCAGTTCTGTGCTGTTGGATGTATAATAATAATAATAAAATTTCCTACACTCACACCAATTATCTAGCCCAAGAGAAGCTTCATTATGAAACTCGTTAAATGGTTACTAGATAACGGATAAACATACTTAAAATACTTAAATACATACATATTATACATAGAAAACACCCAGACCCGAGACAATTTAGAAAAACAATAATTTCTAAATTGACCCGGCCGGGGATCGAACCCGGGACCTCAGAGATGGCGACACCATGAAAACCGGTGTACAAACCACTCGACCAAGGAAGTCGTATGTGCAGTCATTAGTCCGTAAGTCGCCTTTTACTACACCCAATGGAAGAGATGAGGCGGTAGAATTCTTTTAGTGAGCCGCCACCACGTAGCTCTGGCACTCCCGCAGGTAGGTGCTGTATAATGCAGGGACAATTATTCATAAATAAATACATTTTGCAATTTTACCCGGGGTCAGGCTAAGCGTACCTATTCTGAGACGCAGGCGACGCAGTTCCGCGCAGTGCAGAGCAGGGGGCCTACTCTCTTTCTCCGAAACGAAATTTCGACCGATTTTCGTTGTTTCCATAATTTCGTAGTTACAAAATAGGTTTGGCATTTAGATTATTATTTTTTAGAAAATTGTTTGTCAAAAATTATGGAAAGCGCTTAAATGGCAGACGAAAATCCCACTGCTCTGCACTACGCGGAACTGCGTCGCTGCGTCTCAGCATACGCTTAGCCTGGGCCCTTATTCTGTAACGATTCCTTGTTTCAAAACCACGTTATCCTTAAAAAGTTACGATATCTTCCCAAAAACGTATGCGTTTGACGTTTGTGCGCGGTAAGGTTTAGGTGTGGAATCTATAGATTGCGATACAGAATCAGGGCCCTGAGGGGTGTTCACGCGGGGACGAAGTTGCGCGCGGGCCGCACGTCGCTCTTGTAGACAAATCTACTAGCGAAGTCATGTACACACGGCGTCAGATCAACCTACCCAAAACTGTCAAATTTTTACAATCAAATTTGAACTTTATTGTATAGTTCTAAGAATCAATATTCATTGGAGAAATTTGACAGTTTAGGGTAGGTTGATCTGACGCCGTGTGTTACTTATAAGCAGAGGTCGGAATCAGGTAGAGGTTATATAAGTACCTACTTACACTGATTTTAAACAGCGAAAAATAAAGTGGATATGCCTTGTACCGTTATACGTACATGGAATTATGTTTTATTAAGATTATAACTAAGTTCAATCTAAAACTAGCAAGCAATCTAAAACTGGCAAGCACTGACCGTGACAGCCTCAAATCCCGAGATTAATTTTAAAGAGCAGATAAATTTATTAAATTAAAAATGTATTTACTTTTATACAATTTAAACCACTGCACACGTGGCGTTGCCTTTACATCAACGACATCGGATGTCCGAAGTTGCAAAATTCCAATGCGCACACGCGCGATGTTGCCACATTTGTAGTTCGCGCAACAAAGCTTGTGAGAACAAAAGAAAACAATAGAAATCCCGGGAAGATCCTAAATAATATCAATATTTTAATGCAAGTACCTATATAACTGTACCTGATTCCGACCTCTGCATAAAAGTCATAAGCTTCTAAGAATTTAGGTACCTACTGTCATTTGTTTGTGCAAATAAATTATAATATATAAGAAGGAGGCAAACGAGCAGGCGGGTCACCTGATGGAGAGCCATCAATCACCGCCACCCATGGACATCCGCAAAACCAGAGGAGTCGCAGATGCATTGCCGACCTTTAAGGGGGGGGGGGGGGGGGGGGCTCCCGAACTCTCACTGGCTGGACGAAACACAAAGCACCAAGTGCTATTATTTCACCCTGGATATTCGTGAGGTGGTTGTTTTACGCCGGGCGAGCCGGCCCATGCGTGCTGCAACGCAGCGTGGCTTTACCACTCAGTCAGTGTCACTCATTTTTAGCACCACCTATTATAATTTGTCAAAATGTTAATTTAATTTTTAATTAAAATGTATCATGATAAATATTGCTGTTTTATTTCATTCTCATTGAGAGTCAGTCAGACTATACATAAAACTTTATAGACCCTAAACGTATTTTGTGACATATCTGGTACATACTGAAATACTCAAATATTTCAGAAAATATTGAAAATAGATTTTTTAAATAATTTTTTTCTAAACATGGATAACATTTAAAAGTACATATATTTTTTTTGTTCAATTTAGAAAAATCGTGCACTGTAGGGACCTACGGACGGACGCCAGTAACTTTAACCCTTAAAATATTGAGATATTTGTTTAGTGATATAGTTTCACTCGGTTTTATTTACTGTTTTTTTAAAAGTAATACTACTGTGAGCTGTTTTCTCGTGAATCTCCCTCAAGAAAAAGTAAAAATTCGAGTAACACTAGATAATATTTGCAAAAAGAAACGTGTTTCATTATAATTAGAAACCATTCTTTACCGAAATTGGCTGTAGTAGTGTAGACAGGAAATTTTTATGACAATTAATTTAATAGTGACAGCAGTAATGTCAATTAATCTTTGTCAGTCCTCCTATTATTTGACTTGTAGACCGATAACGGTAGGTTTTGAGGTTTCAAAAATATGAAAGTTGTTTGTGTTTCGCATATAGTTTCCGAGCCTTTTGCCCAACCTAATAATTATATTAGTTAGTGTCATCCTAGTTAACTACTTGCTTAGGTAGAAATTTAGGTATTTGTCGCTTCGATCAGTATTGGACGAAAAGAAAATTAGAGATGAAAATTTTACTGTCATGATAATAACGAAGTAGTAACTGTACCCCTAGCACGAAAAACTCTCGTAATGGTATAGTAATCGTGTTTGCTTACTATTCGATAACGCTCACGCACGATAGTCACACAAGATAGATATATAATAGACATAACATTTAATTGATATTGTGATAACACTATTGACACTATTCTATTCTTAATTCACTACCCTGACATTCAATTTACAATATAATAATTTAATTTAATTTTAATATACCTAATAATTTTTCGTTATACTTACTTACTAATTAATTCAATGGAAATTGTAACAATGTCGTATTGTATTTGTATTTGCATGCTTAATAATTAGGCGAATCATGATGTACGTAAATATTGTCACCATCCTTATTACCATGTATTCTAGCAAATAAAGAATTATTTTTTTTTTAATTTTGATAGTAGTTTGGTAGTAAAAGTTTCTATCGTGCCCTCACACAGAAAAAGTGCGTTTATAAATCCATGTGGGTTATTGTGGTTAACAAATAAATAAATAAACTACTTAATAAGGACGATATTCATTTAAAACTTGAATTTTTATTTACTGTCATACTAACCGCAATAAAATATTTCGCTAAACTTAATATTTACGGCCTAAATATGGGTTTTGTTGTTTTTTCGGCATGAACTCACTAACTAAATAGTTTCTGAAGGTCCAATAAAAATGTCAACTAGATCAAGTAGAAGTAGGCTCAGAACCTCGGACCATGTGATATTTGGTCCGAGCTCAGAACAATAATTGCTTTAGTTATTGTTCTGAGGAAGTAGGTATCCCTCACAGAAATATATGTCTATATGTCTAATATATGTATTCTGTGGTATCCCTCTACTTTTTGTAGGTAATAGGTATCCTAGCAACTACATAAACAAAACCTCTCAAACGAATATCTCAGAGAGTCAAGTGGAATTCAAGTGAATTTATTGTTAAACTTAGTATTTCACCCAAGTCCAACGATGAGAACTAGGTAGTCCAATGCAATTTGCACAGGGGAACCCGATTGGAATAGTGGCGAAAGGGTATGGTGATTGGAACCTTCCTGGCATCAGCCTAGGACCACCATCTCCAGCACTAGCAAGAAGTGGATTCCCCTGTGATGATTGAAGCTTCGAGTGTGTTGTATGAATAATGATTCATTTATTTTATAAAAAGATGTATGTCAGGCATTTGTGATAGAAGTTAAAAGTACTTAATATAATTATGTGTACAATAAAGACTCATGAATGAGAAAACAGTTTTTATTTTGGCTGTCACTTAGATTAAAACAATTAATCTAAGGGCTGTCACCAATAAAAAATACAAATAGTGATTTTTATTAAGTAATATTCTATCATTTTATTATATCCTCCTATAATTAACACGATAAATTTGGTTTTATTTTTTTATTTATTAATTTATTACACAAAACAGATAAACAGCAAATAAAAAATATGAGTAACATGATTTTTTACATAAACTATGAGTAGGCTGTATCTCCAAACATATGCGTAACCAGCATGATATTCAAGTGCGATAAGATAAATTAAATTGGGCAAATAGTGATTGATTACAATAATAATTAATACAATACAATGCAATTAATAAAATAAAAAACAATTTAAAACAAAATTAAATCAAAATCAACAATATTACAAAACTAAAACAAAATTAACGATAAATAAATTTAAAAAATTACAATAAAAATATGTCAAAGCCTTCAATAAATTAAAAAAAAGATAATATAATTAATAAAATTACAAAAAATAAAATAGTAATATAACATTCTAAAAAAAAAAAGTGAAACAATTCTCACAATTCTCTTAGTAAACGGGCGCAAGACATTACGTGGCGTCATAGCCCTCAATGGAAATCAGCCCATGTAAAGCAGATTTCCACGTAGCAATTGATGAAGCATGGATATCAGGCACACCGTCTAACCGGTCCAACAAAGTGTTGTAATCGCGACACATTCTGAAAATAGGATTGTGGAATGACACGTTATTGTTGCAGAATGGAACTGATAGAGGACGATTGTGTCTAGAAGAGCGGGTCGGAACCGCTTATATAGGTAAGTTAGGTCGTGCACTTTGCGGCGGCTCTCCAGACTCTTTAAATTAAAATAATGTAATTGCTCTGTATACGTTGCAAGTTCTCTTTCCTTGCCGTATCTTAGTGTTAGGACCCTGAGAATGCGTCTTTGAATAGATTCTAAGCATGTCTATACTTCTTATATTGTGGTGACCATACTACGGAGGCGTACTCGAGCTGGCTCATTATAATAAAGAAGAAGATCAAAGAAATTTTATGATTTTTTAAACATATTTGGGTACAATACTAGCACCCCCTCTTTCCTTGGACGAGACCCAAGAACCCAATGAACAAAAGCGACTGGCTAACGGACTAAATACTGCACATCCATCCAACAGCACATTGTGCAGTCGCTATTTGGTGAAAAGTGAACTATGGCAGAGGACTGCTTTTGTGGTCCTCATTGCCTAGTCTCTGACTAACCCTCCGGGGATAATAGTCGTGGTTATAATGTATGTATGCTTTTATGTATTTAAGTATGTAAAAATATCCGTTATTCAATAAATTTACACAATTAACCTCAATTTTTGATGTCTATTTCTCTAATACTATAACCCACACTATAAGCATAGAAGTAATAACTTAGTAACGGAAGATTTCTATTTAACATAGCCATAATTTTCAGTGTCTGAAACAATGACCTTTTATAAATAGACTAGTCATACGTGAACGAATTGCATTTAAAAAATGGCGAAATTGTTTCTATGACGTAATACACGTCGAAACGGAAACAAAATAAATACAATCATGTCAAGCCTATTGTTAAAAAGAGATAAAAACTATTTATGGTAACCGACCAATTGGCAACAGCACATTTCCCATTGTACGGCTATCTCGGCCGCCATGGTTTTCTCTCTTTCACTCTTACAGAAAACATAGTACACGCATCTCGCTCACGCATATCGAATTGGCAACAGCGCAAATGTCATAACTAAATGATAATTTTCTATTTTAAATTCATATTTACAATAATTACAAATGAAATTAAACACTTTTCGTGTCTCCTACTGTTGCAGTATAGTTTTTGCAATTTCTGTATACACAGGAAGGCATTTTATCTAACAAACAATATAAAAAACTTCTAGGGTACAAACGTAATGACGTGACCCTGACTGACGTGTGACTGAGTGAAGTCCAGGCAATTACCTTGATTTGTCCTTGCCACTACGGAGGCCAGGCAACGTATCTAAACCACGGACCTGAAAAAAAGACGGACGTAACCTCGTCTAATCATGAGTGAAGCATGCTTAAGGCCGCCCGTTTATGGTGTGTGCGTATTTTGAGAGTTGCCATCATAAACCATCAATTTCCCTAATTTTTCAATCTCGCAAACTAAAACATTGTTAACATTATGTAATCATATACATATGATTAAAACGTGACATTGCATAAACCATGTTTTTATTCGTTGTGAGCTCCCGATATTTCAGCAATTTAAACGGTTGCACTTCAAAATCTTATTGTTGATGACTTAACAAACATCATTTTTAAGACCACATTGATAGAAAAGAAAACACATGTTACTTGAACGTATAAACAAATATATTATTTACTTAACATAATGTTTGATGTTTGTTGTTGGCAGATGTAAAAAAAAACAAACAAACATACAAACATTCACATTCTTAATATCATATTATTCTACTATTCTATAGTCTACTAAAATCATTAGGTCTGTTACCACTTTATTAAGTAGATTTTTAAAAAGGCACAATATCTGCAACGAATACGATATCGTACGTGATGATGACGTCGCCTGTTGATCGTTTGCTATTCCTCTGACATTTGATGACATCACAAAAAGCGTTTTACAAAATTAAATGTTACATAGCATTAAACATTAAATTAATCCTTGTACAAAAAAACAATAACTACCTGCAGTATAGGTAACGAAGTGCTTTGTATTTGTGTTTCTGGAGAGTTCGAAAGGAACTGCAAGTAATAAAATAATTAAGAAGCAGCCAAAGAAATAATAAATTAATAACAAATATAACAAACACAATAATATTAACCCTTTTTGGAACGGCACACGGAACCAAACACCGTAGCCCCTTAGCCGTAGTTACAAAATCTACGTCATCAAAATGTGCACTGCACACGGTACTAGCAGATGATGGGTTCCAATTGTTTTCTCCTCTGCAGTTTCAAATAATTAAAACCCAGTCATCTCTATGATTTTTATTTCTAGAAAACCTATTAAAAAGGGATGCAAGAGTTATTTCATAAAAAAATATAATATAGGTTTTATTATTTTCCTTTGCGATATATATATACGGAACCCTAAAAAGTTACGAAATCTGATCGTACCGAGTCACATGCAACAAATACAATTTTCCCCACTATAAGGGTAATTTTCCCGTAAAAATGTAGCCACATTGTTGCACTTTTGTTTACAATTTTCATCACATTCAATAAAACATAAATAACGAAAAAATATCACGAATCGTCAAAACTTACGCGTGGTATGTGATTCCTTGTGATTTTTTAAGTTTACTCATGTAGTTCTTTGATGATTTCACCACACAAGACGGCATTTTTTTCAAATTTTCGTCGATACAAAAAGACGTGTCACTGCCGCTGTCACGCGGGTAAAATGGTGGCGGGTTGTCGGACCTGCTGTATTTGTGTGAGTGTAGTGTCATGTACAACAAACGAAATTGTAGGACCTTGCACGCTTCACATCTTTATAGTGTGACATTCCGTCCGTCTTTTTTTCAGGTCCGTGATCTAAACATAAAATATCATTGGTCTTAAATCACCTACTATATATTAAATAAATTCCACAGCAACCATAGCGACAGCTCTGTCAGGCGAATGACATTTACCTAAGAGGATGTAATCACAGCGTAGACGTTACGATGGCTAGAATATGAAATGATACGATCCGTCTAAAGCGAGTTCGTGCTTCCGATTTCCACGGAGTTTCATATATTTAGCTCTCGTTAACTATACTACCTACCATCACGATTACGATCGTGCTATGGAATTTTAGTTCTCTAAATGACCATAGCGGCGCTGCTTTAGTTTTCATCTCAGAATATTTTATATTATCTATGGTTTTCATACAAAATAATACGATTACCTTCGATCAACAGTTGTATTGTTGATCGAAGACGATTACGATTACCTTAACTTGTACCATAATGGTTCGTGCTTGGGGTACGATGTACATAGGCAATTTGTGTCATTCTGTCCACGAGAATCCTGATATTTAACAAGTAGGTACTTATCACGTCGCCCAACTAGCTCTGAAAGAATATTACAATAGGTTAAATAGGTGTTACGCGTTTTAGAGTACTGATATTTGTTGTTCAAAATTTTTTGTGTCGAATTTATCCACGACATTTATAGATAGTTCATTGTTTTATCACAATGACAAACCCTGTAAAAGCCACAAAAGAAAGTGCAAGTTATTAGAGTTTATGTGTTTTTGATTATTATGGTGTAACAAAACACTATTTATAATTTGTGTCGTTTTAATCCACGAATTCTTATTATTTAAAAAAAACAGACTTCTAATCACGTGTAGGGCGAGCGCGGGGAAGACCGCGGGCGCGGGCGGCGGCGAGCGAAATTCGAAGCGAATCGAAGCGTTCGCTCGCGTCAGGGATGAATTATTATTAGACCGTGCGGTGCATGATGCGTGCCGTGTGCGTGGCCCGGACGGGGCGCTGATTTGAGATGTTGCATACATTTTGTATGAAACAGTTCATATTACACAGTGCATGATGACACGGCCCGCCCTAATATAAATACAAAATGTATGCGCAACGTCTCAAATCAGTGCTCCGTCCATGCCACGCACACGGTACGCCACGTGCACGGGCCGTTCTAATATAATTCATCCCTCAATCTAAAATAATATTGACCCTTATGCTACGGCCACACTATCGCGCTAGTGCGAAGATTCGCGTTGTCGCGACACGTCTGGCCAAACACTTCAATAACACGATGCATCATCGAGTTATGCTACGGCCACACTATTGCGCTAAAATTCTTGTTTCGTTGTCGCGATAAAAACTTCGTGTTCCGTTGTCGCGATAAAGCTTGGCCACATTAAAAAAAACTTCGCGACGACGTCGCGATAATCTTGAACTTTGTCGCGATAATGCAATTCAACTAGTGATGGGTAATATATTTGAAACTATTATATCGATAGTTGATATCGGATTCTTAAACTATAGCTAACATAATTATATTTTAATATCGGTGATATCGGTATCGATCATTTCTACAGACTAAAAATTCATGCAATATCGTGTTTTTTCCACTATATAGTTTCAGAACGCATTGAATCGATATCGGATTTTGATGCAATATAGTTACTTATAAGTTTATTTTCAATAGATTTAGATGACTCAGTCAGTTTACCCATGTTCTAAGTGAGTGAGTGCCTATTAATTAAGTGATAATGATTTAGTTAAGTAAGTTGAATTTTTCTAAAATAAATTTTTGTACAATAATTTTATTTCATTAAACTTTTACAAGCACATTACTTTGTTAAATACTACCTATCAATGATAATTCTAAAAAAATAAGCGATACGGTATAATATTCTTGAATCGGATCACGTATAATATAGATTAATGATCTCAACGCACACCGCATTTCTGACGCGATATACTGTGTTTTCTAAAATATATGGTTTCAGCCATGCGATTCTCTAAGCGACACAATAGACGCTGCTCGCATGGCTGTGATCTGCTGTCTCTTTCCAATTTTATGAATATGGAAGAGACAGAGTCATTTCTCAGCGCTGCGGCAGCCGCTGCTACCAAGGCTTTAACTTAGAGAATCGCACTGCAAAACGCATCGATATCGGATTTGACGATATTGATGCAATAATTAAACGTTTTAGTAACTTTATATGATTTGTATAGCCCACTCCTATTTTCAACGGAAAAAATGGAAGAGGTGGTTGCTCTTTATTACATTACATGTCGGGAAATAATTATTTACCGCATCTTTATTATTTGAACAAAATAAATGAAAGGATCAAAAAAAATTAAAAGGCGATGGTGGATGTTATCTATCTATACACAAAAATCGAAAAGAGTTAGTACTCTTATATTATTTAACTTTTTTTACGTTTGCTAGTTTTGAATACTAGTTTATTTAGAATATTTGATTATTTGCGTTAAAAACGCTCAAATAAACTTTGTTATATAATATTTATAATATAATATTATCTTACAAATAAAAACTTTTTAAAATGTGTTTTTAAATTGGGAATAGTGTCGGAATAACTGGTTCCTAGTTATATAATGTATTCTGTGGATTGGTCTATGGCTTTATTTGTTTTGACGTCACTTTGATACTCAGGGGTTCGTGACAATCTACTTTTGTTCATTTTAAAATAACTGTTCATGTGCCGAAAACATGCAGATCACAGCACAGCGCGGAATACGGAATTTACCCAGAATAATGTTGCTGTATTGTCAAAATAAATACAGCATCTCAATCTTACCATACATATTTGTAAATAAATTAATATACACATATGTTAATAAATATGTATAAAATAACATTGTAATTTAAAATTAAACACACTTAGTTACTGGACTTCAAACGTTGTTACTCTGTCGGTGGACAGATAGACCCATCAGCTACAAATCCTCGCACTACGGCCAAAATACTTTTAGCCGTCAGATACCTGATCAGTCTTGTGAGCCTGCTTGACTGGCAGTAAGGAAATCCATCCTTGTACCTTATTCCTTCCACCTTTCCGCTTGTTACCTTAAGGTCGACCGGTACAAGCATCCTTATTTATTTATATGTGTATTTATTAACTTATGGTTAGGGCTAGGGCCCTTTTCCAACGCATGTAAACAGTGCTGGGTGGAAACCTTGCTACCTTTAAAATTACCACTTAATTCCTCGGAGAATTCATTCGCTTTAATTTTTATTTTATTAAAAATGATAAAATATTAAAAAATTAAATTCAGTATACATGTCCCAACTCGGGACACGGACCACCGTCTCCAGAAAAAGACAGCCTGATCTGGTACACCGACGGATCCAAATGGAGTCGGGCACTGGAGCAGGTATCTTTAGCAATGATGTCAGTGTATGGGAAAGTTCTCTACTGTTTTTCAGGCAAAAACTTTTGCAGTTCTCCTGTGCGCTTAAAAATAATCTAGAACTCGCTCCCAAGAAGCGTAACATATTCATCCTGAACGACAGCCAAGCCGCGCTCAAGTTACTTATATCGCCTCGAATCGACTCCAGCCTTGTGCTTGAAACCACGAAAGCCTTAAGAGGCCTATTACATCGCGAATGTGATTTTTGCGTAGAAAGCCCATTTTCGCATTTTGTAGTAATTTTGCAGTTGTATTTATCGTTTTTATCGAAATAAGATAATAAATTTGTGCATAATATTATAAATCTTTATTCTGTGAGCATAAGTTGAATTCGGACAGCCGGCGCATCGCATTTTGTAGTAATTTTGCAGTTGTATTTATCGTTTTTATCGAAATAGGGTAATAAGTTCATTATAAAATCTTTATTCCTCATGAAGTAACAATTACTCTGGTATCAATTTTGCTCAATAAGACGTAGATAGGAGATATTCACAGTTAACATAAAGCAATTTTAGAAGTTTTTTGGTTTAGTATAAGATTTTTTTCCTATATAAAATTAATGATATCTAAAAATTCCGAGGCTGCTATGCACTATTCGACTATATAAGAGATAACATTATATTATTTTTATTTCACTTGTTTAGAACAGTAGTTCAATCAATGAGCTCAAAAAAGTGCCTTCGCGCACTTTATGAAAAACTTACTCTGCAATTTTTGGTTTCATTACAAAGTTAAGCAAAATTTACAATAAGCGAGGCGGCTACGCACTATTCCAATATTTATTCTACACTTTTCATCAAGTCATAATTGTTAATCTATTTTTGTTTCTGAGATCCATAACGCCAAAATTGGCCATTTTACGCAAAAATCACAGTCGAGATGTAATAGGCCTCTTAAACAAGCTAGGTAGGCACAACAGGGTGAGGTTGATCTGGGTACCAAGCCACATGGGAATCCAAGGCAATGAAATGGCCGATGCACTTGCTAGGGAGGACTCAGAGACCCCATATATTGGTCCTGAGCCGTTTGTGGCACTAGCATCGAGTACCATCAACAAAGCCTTCAAGGACCACATCCAAAACAGGCATAGAACCGAATAGAAAGAGCTACCCGGCATAAGACACTCAAAATCCTTTATAGGCGAAGGCGCCATAGGACGAAGTAAGATCATATGCGGAGAGGAGGTAGCAGAAGGCAGGCCCGATATTCACCGGTGTTCTGACTGGGCACTGTGCCACAAAACAAATGCTTCACAAAATGCAACTAGCAATAGACAACCTGTGCAGGGTATGTGGAGGGGAAACGTAGTCCATGCATCATGCCTACTGTGTGACTGCGACTTTTGCCAGGAAAAGAATGAATCTTCTGGGATCAGCCTCGCCGAAACCAGAAGATTTTAGGCTCCTAGCCCTCAAGAATATTGCCAAGCTTATGGCAATTATCTTCACTGAGGAGTCAGAGTGATAGGACGGGGTTGCACAAATAGGCGATCAGCGTCAAAGGTTTGTGTGGTGAGCACGAGTATTTTGTGACCGAGGATGGATGGATGGATGATTATTAGTATTTATGTACGTTTGTGTATCTGTTATTCAGTCACAATAGTTCGGGCTATGCTTAGTTTAGGGCTGAATGATTTGTGTGACAGTTGTATTTTTTTTTCAATTTTGGGTCTTGGGGGTACCATAAAACTGGTCCTTATTCGTAATATTGTATTACTTCTAATACTTTATCGTTACTCCAATCCATAATGAACGAAACAGAATAACTTCGATAGTCGTATTTGCAACACGTTCACAGAGTTCACACCTCTAATTGTCTCGCAGTCAACTCCTCTTAGGTCAACTAATGTGTGCGAAGGAAGTGCAGCCGCACGAACTTTATCGCGACAAAATCCTTTGATGTGCGGCAATTTACCGACAGCGGCGCGTTAACGCGATGATGCATTGCGCTAAGACAAAGTATTTGGCCAGACGTGTCGCGACAAAGCGAATCTTTGCGCTAGCGCGATGGATGGTGTGGCCGCAGCGTTAACGCGCCACTGTCGGTTAACTGCCGCTTATTTGACTGCGAGACAACTAGAGGCGTGAACGTGTTGCAAATACGACTATCAAAATTATTCTGTTTCGATAATTATGGATTGGTTTAGATTCGATAAAGTGTTAGAAGTAATACAATATTACAAATTAGAACCGGTTTTATGGAACCCCAAAAACCCAAATCACAAAAAAAATTCACAACTGTCACACCAATCAATTAGCCCTAAACTAAGCATAGCCCGAACTATGGTGACTGAATAACGGATAAACCAACATACATAAATACTAATACACATCCATGACTCGGTCACAAATGCTCGTGCTCACCACACAAACATTTGTCGCTGACCGCTAGACCACACGGCCATCAAACCGCCTATATTTAACTTTTTAATATTTTATCAATTTTAATAAATTAGAAATTAAAGCAAGTGAATTCTCCGAGGAATTAAGTGGTAATTTTAAAATGAACAAAAGTTAATTATCACGAACATCTGAAGTATGAAAAAAAAAAAATATTAAAAAAATTAAACTTTTCTACAATCACACCAATTATCTAGCCCAAGAGAAGCTTCGAAGAAACTCGTTAAATGGTTACTAGACAACGGATAAACATACTTAAAATACTTAAATACATACTTATTATACATAGAAAACACCTAGACCAGAGACAATTTAGAAAAACAATAGTTTCTAAATTGACCCGACCGGGGATCGAACCCGGGACCTCAGAGATGGCGACACCATGAAAACCGGTGTACAAACCACTCGACCAAGGAGGTCGTCGAAAGTGTCGGCAAAACAAATAAAACCATAGACCAGAACAGAATACAAAATATAACTAGGGAATAGTTATTCCGACTCTATTCAAAGTTTATTAGGAAGAATTTGAACCTTCTTATTCCAAATTTAAAAACACATTTTGAAAACTTAGTAGTTTAAGTAGTATAATAATCCGTTAACAAATATCGATATAAGTTTCGAATATATTACCTACCCCTAGGTAGTTAAATTGCATTATCGCGAGAAAGTTTAAGATTATCGCGACGTCTTTTTTGATGTGGGTAAGCTTTATCGCGACAACGGAACACGCTAACGGAACACATAGTCGCTAGAGGGCGCCACAAAGTAAACATAAGCTCCGTACGAATTTATACTAAAAACCAAAATTTGGTCTCTAATATTATACTAAACGTGTGAAATAAGTGCTAAAAGTAATAATTAACAGCTGTGAGTGTTATCCCAATCATTCGTTGGACATGGACAAAAAACAGTGAAAAATTTGTGAACTGTGAACAAAATTCTAAATAGCAATTTTGCAAACCTCTTCTACCAAATAGTAAGCCATAAATGCAATTAAAATAGAAACCCGAATAAAGTGAATTAATATTGTAAGCTCAAGAATTATCAAAAAAGCTATTTTAATTTACATTTATAGCAATAATAATGATGGACGGTAAGAGTGAAAGAGTTGGTAAAAAGTGATAACAGTGAAACTCATTCAAATTCAAACAAGTACCGTTTCCACAATACCTGCGGACCGCTGTTGTAAATTAGTACTAGTACCATAATTTGGCCGCCGCTGTTATAGGCTCCGCGGCGCAGCGGATAAGACATCGCGTTAATTATCAAGAGGTCCGGTGTTCAAATCCTGGGAATTTGATTTTTGTGCACTTTGACGATTTGAAATTTATTTTTATTTAAATCGTACTCTGTAGAAAGATTGTCTGCTTACATTTCACAACATACAAATAAATTATTAATATTCAAAATGAGTTTTCTACAAAATATCACATTCCGCAGACAACGAACACAGTCTTTGAGTGAAAAAATGGACAAAGATAATATTAGAGGAGATACAACATTAGATATAACTGATGTTACTGCAAATAGTTTACCAAACATTTCATCAGATGGTGAGATGGATGAACAAATTCAGGAACTAAAGAATCAAATTGACAAATTAAAGGTGGATCTCCTATCAGCCAAAGAAGAAATTGACAATTTGTCTTTAGAGAATACACAACTTAGAAGAACAATACAAACATTAGAAACAAAACATGAAACTTATAAAAAAGCAACAAAAAATTTAAGTAGCAGTTTATTGAACACACCAAATAAAATCACGCCTAGAAAAAGTAAATTATTGAACAAAAAATACTCCAGGGAACCTGTGTCTGGTGAAGTAGTTGATAACATTAACATACTAAATAACGTGTATCAAGAATTACCAAGGAACAATATTCTAGAAAACAAAGGTAAAGTGTTTGATTTGTCTAAAGTTAGTATTACAAACACCAATATCAATCTAAAATTGCAACAAATACCGAAAAAAATAAGCCTGCTGAGTACCTGTAAAGGCAACAAATTGAGATTGTTAGCAGAAGATGTTCTAGATAAAAACTAGAACTTTGCCATTATTTAATTCCAAATGGAGGTGTTCAACAGCTGCTTGAAGGAATACATATGAAACTAGCGAATTTCACGATCAATGACTATTGTATCATGTTTATTGGGCCTGAGGACTTCAAAGTAACAAATAATTATGCAAAGTTAGTTTCCGTTATTAGAAATAATGTTAAAAATATTTGTCATACTAATTTTATAATTTGTTCACCAACATATAAGTGTAACAAATATTCAACGGCGTTTAATTGGAGAGTTGAGAATTTTAATAATTTATTATATCGAGCCATAATGAAAAACATGCATGCATACCTTTTAGATTCAAATTTAAATTTAAACTACGATTTCAAAATGTTTTATAGACACACTGGTAATTTAAGTAACTTTGGACTACGAACAATATTATATGACATCTCTAAATTAATTAATGACATTGAATTTAATAATAATTACATATTTTGTAATAACATAAATAATAATGATATTATTGCACCGCTAAGGCAAACTTCTAGTTTTACCAGTGTAACTCCAAAAAAAGGTACTATACCATACTATTTTAAGAACCGAAATGTTACAAAGAATAATGCCTCTATAGGAGTAACGCACAATAATTTAATATGTGAACAAAATAATAGCCAACACTTTTTTCGTCCATAAAATTAAAAAACAGAGTTCAGAAACATTAAAAATACTACATCAAAATATTGCGGGAGCTATAAATAATTCAGAGAAAATTACATTAGCATTCATAGAGTTAAGTCAACAAAATAATGAAATAGATGTGATATGTCTCAGTGAAACTTTTATTAAAAAAGGAACGGAAGATTTATTTAAAATTCCTAATTATAGGTTAGTCGCATTTTATTCACGTGATAAAAGACGTGGTGGCACTTGCGTTTTAGTAAAGAATTGTATGGAATATAAGAATATTAATTGCATTAGTGAAATGTCTTGTCAATATCAATTCGAATGTACTGGTGTGGAGCTTTTGACTAATAAAATAATTATAGTTTGTATATATAGGATACCAGGTAGTAATCCAGATATATTTTTTAACAAACTTAACATTCTTCTTACAAAACTAACTACAAAAACAAAAAGATAATTTTATGCGGAGATTGGAATATTGACACTTTAAAAATAAACAAAATATCACAAGAACTCTTTAGTATTTAAAAAAAATTATAATATGACATTACATATCAAGTCACCTACAAGACAATTGGCTTGTCTTGACCAGTTTGCAAGTAATTTCAAACAAGTTCAGTCTAATGTCTACCATCTTGCTTTATCTGATCACGAAACTGGACAAATACTTATAATTAAAATTAATAAAAAATATAAATTACTACAATGGTTGGAAACAAAAAGAGATTTTAGTGATGACAATATCAGAAAGTTTCTTAATTGTATATCAGCCCTTACATTTTCTGATGTGTACGAACACTTAACCTTAAACGGTGCCTTTGAACATTACACCAATTATTTTCATTATTTTATAAACTATGTTTTCCGAGATAAGAATTAAAGTAACAAACCGTAAACGTAAAATAAATTGGATAACAAAAGGTCTTAAATTGTCTTGTGTACGTAAAAGATACCTTTACTTAAAATATAAGCAATCTGGATCTAATAAATTTGGTAATGCTAAGTATTATAAAGCATATAATAGTGTATTAAAAAAATGCATACATAAATCACAACAAATACAAAATAAAAAATTTATTGACAAAAACAGAAATAAATGTAAGGCGTCTTGGCAAGTTTTCCAAGATAATATTAATAATACTACATCAGTTAATCAAATTGGATCAATTAATATTAATAATGAGACATATGATAATCCTCAACATATAAGTAACATTTTTAATGATTTTTTTATTAATTTGACAAATACATTTCAATATAATCAGAATGACATTAATAAAACTATGAATATAAACAATAATCATACTATATTTTTACAACCTACTGACGAAAATGAAATTTTGGGAATTATTAAATCTCTGAATAATACGAATTCTACAGGACCAGATGGAATTTGTACAAAAATTATCAAGTTATCCGCACAGCACATATGTAAACCATTAAGCTATAATATTAATCTGTCATTTGAACAAGGAATGTTTCCAAATGTGTTAAAGAACTCAATTGTCAAACCCTTGCTAAAAAAAGGTGACGCTACTGATGTCCACAACTATCGGCCTGTAACTCTTATCCCAGTTATAGCTAAAATATTTGAAAAGGCTATTCTAAAAAGACTATGGAATTTTGTAAAAAAACATGATTTACTTCAGAATGAGCAGTATGGATTTCGTGAAAATAGCACTACATCTCTTGCTTGTTTTAATTTAGTAAGGGTCATTACAGAAGCAATTAATAATAAATTACCAATTACAGCAGTGTTCCTTGATATGAGCAAGGCATTTGATTTTGTTGACCATAAGCTTCTATTATATAAATTGGAAAGATATGGCATAAGAGAAAATGCACATACGTGGCTCTATAACTATTTACAAGATCGAAAGCAATGTACAGAAATAACAAAAATTTTTAGTGGTAAAAAAACAACCATTCGATCGTCAAATAAACAAAACTTCTTTGGTGTACCACAAGGAAGCGTACTAGGTCCATTCTTGTTTTTAATGTACATTAATGATCTTCCTAATGCCACACATCATAGAACTATATTATTCGCTGATGATACAACATTACTTATAAAATGCAATTCGAGAGATGATTATGAGAATGACATAGATAAGATAAGATAAGATAAATTTTTATTGCCATAAAATTGTGTAAATACATAGCAGGTGTCATGCATAAAATAATGCTTTAAATAGTGTCGTTAAATGGCTAAATGCTAATAATTTAAAAATTAATGTAAATAAAAAAAAAATGATTCAATTTCAAACTAATAAAGCAAAAAAGTTAAACATTAATATAACATACGGCAACAATACAATTGAACAAGTGAAAACTAATAAATTCTTAGGTATAATTATGGATGAACACTGTGATTGGAAAGTGGATGTTGAGCATACCTGTGACAAATTAAACAAATTTGTCTTTGCATTAAGGCGTTTACGTATTACCGTTTCTGCCGAAGTGGCGCTCAGCGCATATCATGGTTATGTTTCATCAGTGCTTGCGTATGGAATAATGCTATGGGACAATTCAGTCGAAGCAAATAAAGTTTTTATGGTTCAAAAGAAATGCGTCAGAGCCATATGTGGTGCATGGTTCATGGAAAGTTGTAGGCAATTGTTTAAAAGACGAAAGATACTTCCGTTGACTTGCATGTATGTCAAGGAATTGTGTATATTTGTAAAACTACATCCAAATTATTTTAAAAAACAGTCCGAAGCCATTTCCAGGAACACAAGACATGTACATAAACTGTATTTACCTGCATGTTAATCCGAGATATATAAAAGAAATGCTTACCATATGGCTATTCATGTTTATAATAAGCTACCAAATACATTTAAGGACTTACCTCTTGTTACTTTTAAAAATAAATTGTCCAAATAGCTCCTTGAAAATTGTTTTTATAGTATGAATGAATTTAATAATTATAAACATATTACGGATTAATGGACATTAATAAATTTAATAATGTGATTCAATATTATAGATAGATGCGGTATGATTTATTAATATAATTGTGTAATTTTTCTACTTATTTCAATATTATTGTGATTGTCTTATTGATTTTTTTTTTGTTTAAATTCGTTCTTTGGATGTATTTTTTGTGACATTTGTTGTTTTTTTTAATATATAATTTTTACTTAGTAATCGGTTTACAAGAGACGATTTCTTATTAATTTTGTAAAATCACATTTTTAAATATTTGCACACCAATAAACTGGTAGAATGCATTGGCTCAAATGTAATAATAATAAGATAGTCAATAGTCAAAATATATTTATTCAATAAACCCAACCAATAAGTACTTTGAATCGTCCAAATCTTTTTTAACCTACCACCCATTCAGGACATAATTTTTTAACTGTGGCAAAGAATGGGCGCAAGAAACCACAGCGCACAAAAGCAACGACATTTACACACAAAAAAAAGAATATGTCGTTACCAGGTCAATATAAAATATGAATTTAAAAAATAATAAATGATGCAATACAAAACTACAATACAATGTAGTATCAATTAAATAAAGACAGTTAGAAATAGCTGTTGGAGTGCTTGGAGCATTTCAGATCCAAGCTGTTTTGTCTTCTGTGTAATCTGACACTTTATAATAAGCTTTTTTAAAAAGCTTTTCTTTGATTTTAATTTTAAATTTATTAAGTTCTAATTTCTGAATATCATTTGGTACTTTGTTGTAAAATCTTACACACAGACCCTTAAAAGAATTATTTATTTTATGGAGCCTAGTATAAGGTACTGCTAATTTGTTCTTACTTCTAGTGTTTACATTGTGAATATCACTGTTTTTTGAAAACATTTCAGTATTTTTATGAACATAAATCAAATTTTCATAAATGTATTGTGATGCAACTGTCATTATATTTATATTCTTAAATCTCTCTCTGAGAGAGTCACCAGCCTTTAAGTTATAGATTGCTCGAATAGCCCTCTTCTGAAGCACAAAGATAGTTTGAATGTCGGCAGCATTTCCCCACAGTAAAATGCCGTACGACATTACACTATGAAAGTAACTGAAATAAACTAATCTAGATGTATCAACGTCAGTTAACTGACGGATCTTCATTACTGCATAAGCCGCAGAGCTAAGTCTATTCGACAATTTAGCTATATGTGGGCCCCACTGAAGCTTGGCATCTAACGTGATGCCTAGAAACACAGTGGTGTCCACAGGATTCACATTCCTATCTTTAATTTGTACACTAGTTGTTACTTGCTTAACATTAGGCAATACAAATCTTACACATTTGGTTTTCCCTCGTTTAATAGCAAGTTATTTACACTAAACCAGTGAACAATCTTTGAGATCACATTATTCACATCGTCATAATTTGGGTGTCGTCGTTTCACTTTGAATAAAAGTGAAGTATCATCAGCAAACAATACTATCTCATGACTGTCTTTTACAAAATAAGGTAAGTCATTAATATAAACCAAAAACAAGAATGGACCTAGTATTGAACCCTGCGGAACTCCCATTGTAACCACTGATCCCGGAGATCTTTTGCCGTTAATGTCGACCTTCTGAATCCTGTTACTCAAGTATGAGATTAGAAGGCTCAAAGCAGCATCCCTAATTCCATAGTGGTTAAGCTTCCTGACCAAAGTTTCATGTAAAACACAATCGAAAGCCTTGGATAAATCACAAAATACCCCTAGGGCATCCTGTGATTCCTCCCAGGTATCGAATATTTGGATTAAAAGCTCAACACCGGCGTCAGTTGTTGAGCGACCCCTAGTAAATCCGTACTGTTTACAATGTAAAAGTTGATTTCTATGAAAATGAATTTGAATTTGGTCTAGCATTAACTTTTCAAAAATTTTACTAAATGTGGGTAGCACAGAAATAGGTCTAAAATTAGAGGGGTCAGAAGTGCTACCTGATTTAAACAATGGAATTATTTTACTATGTTTCATTAGGTCAGGAAAAACACCACAGTCAATGCATTCGTTAAATATGCAAGCTAAAACTGGAGCTATTGTCATAATTACTGATTTAGCGACATCCACGGAATTACCCCACAGATCAGCAGTTTTCTTTTTACTAAGAAGGTTAAATGTTTTTAATATATCTATAACACAGAAATGAAATGTACCTGTACCTGTATTTTCGCAAATAAAGATATTATGATTATGATTATGAAGTTTTTATCGCAAGAACGAAACAAGTATTTTCGCCGTCTAGTGTGACCGTAGCATTAGAGCAAAGTATTGACCACATTGACCATATTGACCATTGCATTGACACTTGCATTTTCAGCAATTCGTACCAAATCGAATTGCTGAAAATGCAAGTGACAGATGTGACACAAAATTAAGCTTCGTAGATACGACTGTATCCACAAGCAAGAAAAAAAATAACTTTAGATTTTTTTAACGTATGACCCTTAAATAGCCTAGCGCTATCGGTCTATTGGGCTCGGAACACATCATGAACACATTAGCGGAAGGCGCTT
The DNA here is from genome assembly GCA_963921215.1 of Scoparia ambigualis. Classification (NCBI taxonomy): domain Eukaryota; kingdom Metazoa; phylum Arthropoda; class Insecta; order Lepidoptera; family Crambidae; genus Scoparia; species Scoparia ambigualis. Next base: position 36,890,631 of record OY992509.1, on the reverse strand, counting down.
CCTTCTAAACTTCGTAATCGTATTTGCTACAAATTATTGTGTGTTAGAAACAAACATACGCTGTTATAATATTTAACCGTGTCGCGTAGCGGTGAAAGAATTTTTGGGGGTCAAAGTTGCTCGCGTCCGAAGGTTTACCCTTGAGACCCTACACGTGATCCCTGGGTGGTGCTAAATGAGTGACACTGACTGAGTGGTAGAGCCACGCTGTGTTGCAGCACGCATTGGGCCGGCTCGCCCGACGTAATACCACCCGCTCACGAATATTCGGCGTGAAATAATGGCACTTGGTGCTGTTGTGTTTCGTCCGACCAGTGAGGGTTCCGGAGGCCCCTCCCCCCCCCTCCTCCCATTCCTATTCCTTCCTTAAACCTATTCCTCCCTTATAGGCGGGCAACGCGCCTGTGATTCCTCTGGTTTTGCGGGTGTCCATTGGCGGCGGTGATTACTCTCCATCAGGTGACCCGCCTGCTCGTTTGCCCCCCTCTTTTATAAAAAAAAAGAATACTGTCACGTTGAGCACATGTGCAGTCGCTATTTGGTGAAAAGTGGACTATGGCAGAGGACTGCTTTCGCCGTCCTCATTGCCTGACTAGCCCTTCTGGAACAATAGTTGTGATTATATGTATTACCCTTCAAGTGGCAAACGCCATTTCGCATTTGTCGGACATGTGCATTTTGTCCCGCACCGGGATGACATTTTTAGGCACTCATGTGCATTTGTCCCGCTCCGGGACGATGACGTAGTGCGTCGGTTTTGGCTGAATAAATGTAAACAAAACAGGTTCTGCACTCTTTTAACTCACACGAACGTTAGATCATAAAACAGAGACAGACTATGGGTTAACAGAAAATGGCAACGACAGAGACAGTTGCTTATAAAAGTGTCTCGCTCTCGACGCGCTCGACTCGCGTTGTGTAGTCCGGCTGGTGTGTAAAGCTAGTATTGTAAAAAAATATATGCGCATGTATCTTTTTGTTACTTTATGTTTTAGAATAACATATTAGCTTTGTATTTAATAGTAAGGTATTAACTAAAAATACTATAATTTTATAATTATAATAGTTTTTGTACCGAAATTCGGCATGAATCTTACGGCCATATTTGCACTACGATGCTGTTTTGATTATAATTTTTTTAAATTTTATTCCATAAACATTTTATTTTCATTACGAAAATGCAACCTTATGGTATACGTTTTATATAAAAATCAGTTAAATTACAGTTTTTTTAAATCTAAAGGGTAAGGCAATTAAATAATGCACATAACCCACTATTTTCAAAATGGCGTCCTACTTTTATTAATTTTCCAAAATGTCCCGGAGCGGGCCATCTGCCACTCGAAGGGTGTGATACTGAAATCAAATGCAAACCTAAAAAAAAACAAATGTAGCTTACTTATGTAGCCCTTGGTATATATAACATATACGAGTAACTACATAGATTCTAGAAATATGAATGGTAAATGTGAACCGATACGCTTTTTACATCTGCGTTTTTTATCTAAGTAAAAAACGCAGATGTAAATGATGTATGTCTTTCCGCCTTTGTACATACTAGTTTTAAGCTGATGTCATGTGTAACTGTTTCTTGTGTATGTGCAATAAAGTGTTTATCTATCTATCTAAGTGATTTTTTAATATATATATAACCTAATTTTGTACATTTAGACAACAGTAAAAGTTTACACTTAATTCTTGATATATTAAAAATACTGCCTTGGTAGCCGAGTGGTCAAGCGCTTGGTTCGATATTCGGAGTTTCCGTGTTTAATTCTTAAATCGGGCAAAGTGTTCTCGGATTTTTGATGCCCAGGTTTGTGATCAGGATCACCAACCCGCATTTGGAAAGCGTGGTAATTAAGCCAATAGTCATCAATTGTAGCAATGACTTGACTTCATTGATGGAGACCCTTTGCCCTGCAGTGTAAACAGTAATAAACATTTTTAATATTTATATATTTATTTTTTAATGATATCTCTAAATACAGGGTCTAACAAAATCACTAAGCGAACGTTTAAGAGCTGTATCTATACATCATTCTGAATACAATGACAAACAATGGTCTCCAAACAGTCAGATCAATCCTCAATCCAGTTTTATAGGGGTTTTTCAAAGTTATGTTTTCTAACAAACTAAGTCAATTAAAATAATGCAAATCATGAAACATGCTGTATCTTTACTAACACACACGCAAGCGTCAATAAAAAGATAGCTCAGTGTGCTCCAAGTTTAGTGTGCATATTCGGCTATCTTTGTGTGCGTGTAGTACAGCTGTATGGGTTTGGAAAGGGTGTATTTTTGTGAATTATGATGTTTTGTTGATTATCTCGGTAACGAGCCTGTAGTTTGGGACTAAATTTGGTGAGCATGCTCAGTGTGATGTATAGATGTGATGCTCCCCTTAAACGCTCGCTTATTGATATTGTTAGACCCTATATAAAGTAAGACGTCATTGAGAAATCTAGACAATACAAATATTTACAGAATATTTTAGAATAATTATTTTAATATAAAACGACATAGAACAGAAGCTCAATATGATTGCACTTGCTTGGTTTTGATAACAACTTTGTTTTTTATTTTAATCTTAATTACCATGAAAAAAAAAAATTAAATTCTAATTAAATACTGTCTAAAAAGCACAACAATTATATATGAAATACATTTCACTTCAATAATTTCTCCTGCTCATCACAATTTTCGATGGAACTGGTTGAAGAAGTGGCGGTGGACGTTCTCACGTCGTATTCAACTTTTTTGAGGCTTATCTGACTTCCGACGTCCTCTCTCCGGTACCTCTTCTTGCGTCTTACTTTCCTGTTCATCCGCTCACATATATTTACCATACTGTCTCTCAACTCCATCGGGATGTCCTTGACTATCACTTCACGGAGAAGGGTATTTCGGACATCGGTATTAACAGTTTCATGATAACTAGATATTTTTTTTACTTGTTTAAATTTATTTGTGAAATCTGACCAAATATTTTTCAATTCTTTGTTTTCTATTTTCACGTGTAACCAGACTATAATCTGTATGCAGAAAATAAAAGAGAATAGCAACAGACAAATACATACAATATATCCGATTATTGATAGAAAAGCGCACTTCCCACGATAACTGTAATCTGAAAAATCAGTATTTAAAACAGGGCACAAGTTACCATCCATGATGTCACATAAAAACTTTAAATTCTCCGAAATGGTTGAGCAGTTCGATTTTAGTTCTACCTTCATTACATCCTTTTTTGACGGCTCCATTACGACTCCGTTTCCTGTGCTTATAGCGTATATGTCAGCAATTGTAAGAGGGTGCTCTAAATCTCTGCACGTATTAATACTTGGAACATAAACTATGTCTGGAAGTTCATTTTCAGGATCAGAATCACATATTGACGCTTCCACGCACTTTCCACTACCATAATCATAGAATGGCCGCTCACCACTGTATTTGAAATCGCAGTTGACAGGTTCACATTCATTCAGAGAATTCTGATCTATGCTTTCACAAACCGACTTTTTTCTATTTCCAATATAACGAGAAAGAAAGATTCCTGATGATTTCTTATCTCTTATTATTTTTGTATCTAAAGATACGTTAACAGTTTGCCTTTCAGTAGGTGTTTGTCTCCCACACTGATAGTCTAATATGAAAACGCAGTAACCAACTTGGTCATGTTGAAAGAGAGTTGGGTATATATAAAATAAAGTTTCTCTATCCTTTGGTCCTAACGTATTATGTGCTCCGTACACCTGCATAGTGTCACAATCCTCTTCTTCGTCAGTCAAGCAACAATGTTTAGTCCAAGACGATACTTTACATGTACTTAGCCTGTTCTTATTTTCAACATCTATGTAAAATTGAATTCCAACTGAATCTCGTTCTAAAGGCGTTACACCTTTATCTAACACTGTAATTGTACCTAGTACCTCAAAGGTCAAGAATACAAACTGTATCGTAATTATTAAATATCCTATTTTTGGTAAACATTGCATCGCAATTCATTGACAGAAAGGTTGACAAGGTAGCAAAGAGAATGTAAACTTCAGAACAATAACGAACACTAAAGCCATTATGGCTTATGAAAAACATGTACCATAAAGTATTTACCTATTAGTATAAAGTCTATATTATTCTTAGGCTGAGATCTATAGAGCGTACTTAAACTTTACTGCATGCTCTATAAATCTCACCCTTAGAGCATTAAACCAACATAATATAACATTACAATAAAGTTAAATATATGGAATATATTATCATGGAACACTCGCCTTTGTATACATTAAATATTACATACTAGGTTCATAGTCAGAGACTAGGCAATGAGGGCCGCAAATAATAAAAAATCCTACTAATATTATAAATACCTAATCGAACCCTGTGAGCATAAAGACAAAATAGTTCAACATAACTGTAATATGCCGTCTACGGGGCCGTCTGTATCCATCAAATGACCCGCGAGATGGCCTTATATCACGCCACTTGATTATTTCCTATGGGGTTATGTTAAACCTGAACAAGATTAACAACAGCCTTAGCAAATATTTTAACACAGATACATCCAACAAAAATACGAAATGCTATAAATATTGCATTCGTTAGGTACCCAAGAGAATTAATTTTTGAATCAAGGAAAATTTCTACCATTTTGAACATTTACCTTAAAAGAAATAAACTTAATTTTTGGATTTCTTTAAATTTTTTAAACAAAATTCCATTAAAAATGTGTTCCATATGGCTTATTATTCATACCATCAAAAATAACAACGAATAAACTTGCAGAATTTTAAATCTCTGATAGAAACCGCGGGTTCGACTCGGTTACGACTGTAAGATTTAACAGAAAAAGTTGAATGCAGTTTTTATTAAATCTAAAATCGACGCCATGGTTCCTAAGAACAGATTTCCCTATCTCGTATAGTTTTTATTTCTAAATACTGACCCATTTGGATTGATCACCCTGTATTTAATATTTTACCATTAGATTAATACGTAGTTCCAGTTAGAACAAATCATAGGTGGAATCTATATTGATATCGATACTAACTAACTAAATGTATCATGTGAAAGCACTTATAATAATATTACAATCTTTATTACAACTCATCTTTAATATCTTTCACATTATAATCAGTCTTTATGATATCCGATGCTCTTTCAGCAATCATCATAACGGCAGCATTAGTGTTTACGCTGGGTATAGTAGGCATTATGCTTGCATCTACAACTCTCAGGCCGCTTATACCGTAGACTTGGAGTCTGTTGTTAACAACAGCTCCTAAATCATCGTCCTTGCCCATTTTGGCTGTCCCTACTGGATGATAAACATTATAAGTAACCGTTCTTGCCATACATTTCCAATAATCGCCACTAGCAAACTCAGTGTCATCACAATCTATGTGCTGTATTCTTCTCAATTCAGCATTCATATCCTTAAATGTCGGGGTATTAATTATTTCCGTAACTCTCTTTATGCCATTGACGAAAACTTCTATATCTCGCTTATCTCTAAAATATTTAGGATATATTTTGGGAAAATCAGTTGGATTTTTAGTCCGTAAAAGTATTTCACCCCTAGAGTATGGCCTGCATAAGGCTACATAGAAAACAATCAATTCTTTATCTGTATTATAATTAGCAAATTGCTTACAAATATCATCTTGTAAGGACATAATATTTGTACACATTAAATAAACATAGGATGTGTTTGGCACAAAATAATTGTGATCAATCTGCACGTCTGGTAATTCTTTTCCTTCCGGCACAGATAAGAAAGCGTTAACATTCGGTTGGTCATAATTAGTAGCGTGTGGACCAGACTGACCTATCAAATATTGAGCAGCCGCTTGTAGCCAATAATTATCATCCTTAGCTGTAGCTCCAGTGTCAATTGTTACAGGAATTGGGATCCTAACATGGTCTTGAAGGTTTTTCCCGACTGCCAAGTGCGCTTTCACTTTAATATCAAATTTATTAAGATGTTTTTTTGGTCCTATACCAGACAACATCAAAAGTATAGGTGTATTAACGGCACCTGCACTTAAAATTACATCTTTGGAAGAGTAAAACGTAGCCGCTTCACTAGTTCTCAGAATTACTTTAACTCCCGTAGTTCTATATTCGTCATCAATTATAATTTTAGTAACGTAAGCTAGTGTCAAGACAAACAAATTCTTTCGTTTACTAGCAGGGTTGAGAAATGCCGTGGCTGTGCTAACTCTTTTCCCTTTATGGTTTCCACCTCTTAATTTACCAACACCCATTTGTGTTGGTCCGTTCAAGTCATCTAGATATTCTAAGCCCATTTCTCGATAGGCCTTCGTTAATTTGTCAACTATTTCTGGGTGAGTAAAATTAAGTTGGTCTATTACAAATTCACCTTCAGTGCCATGATCTTTTAGTAAATCAGGGTTATTTAGAATAAAAGGGTCTATCACTTTTTCGCTTTTCATAAAAGATTTCTTAATCGTTGGCCAGTCCCAGCCATCTTCCTTCTCCAGTTGCCAAGAAGCGTAGTCTCCAGAGCTGCCGCGCATATGGAGGAGCCCATTGACGGACCCAGTACCTCCAAGGACTCTGCCTCGCGGCCAAAACGATCTTCCATCTACGCTGCCTCTGTTTGTATTGTTGTCTCTCTCTGTATAGTATTGCCATACATATTTGCTTCTATGCAAAGCGCCAGAGAAATTAGGCACCTAAAATAATAAACATATGGTTTATTATGATGAATATATTGTTTTCTGAGGTTTAAGCGAGCACTACATATTGAAATTAAACACTTTTTTACGGATTTAGGGAAAGTCTCCCTGTGACCACGGACCCTGGAAAGGGTTCGAAACGTCAGGATGATATAAAAAACTATGTAAATAGTAAATTAAACGCGAGTTAATCCGTAAAAACGTGTTTCATTTCAATATTATGAATAAGCTTGGTTACTTTTTGAAGTAGTTTTTTTTAAACATTGTACGATGACTAAATTTCTAATTTCTACAAAAATGTAACTCAAATATTGTTATTATAACTATGCATAAAATACTCACGATAGCTTCCAATGGCGGATCCTCGCCTGCCTCCAAGAGGAGCACCTTCCAGTCTCCGACCTCAGAGAGCCTGCTGGCAACGACGGAGCCCGCAGTCCCGGAGCCGACTACGATGAAGTCAAATGTGTCGCCATCTGTAAACACCGTTCCATCAGCTGGCACAATGTTGTAATGTGCACGCGCTTGTAAAGGCGCCAGATGATCGACCTACCACAATATGTCAAATTTCTACAATAGAAATTAAACTTTACTCTTCGGTTTTAAGAATCAATATCGATTGGAGTCAATACCAGTTTTGGATAGGATGATTTGCTGGCGTGCGTATAACCTTTTTAAAATATGTAAATATAAGGTGACTGCTAGAAACCGCAAAAAACTTCTAGGGCTGGTCAGGTCAAGTGTTTTAAACATGACAAAAATGACAAAAAAGAAATTCGTGTTTATTTATTTTTTATTAAATAATTCATTTTGTAAATTTTAATTAGAAGGTCTTTGAGTATCTAATTAATTTTAAACCAATAGCATAAGAAAAATAAAATTAAATATAATTAAAAATAACGATTATTTACAACGCGCGGGCAATGAACGGTTGGCCGGCCGATTGTTGACCCGTGCGCGTTGTCAGCTGGGCGATAAGTACCTACGTTAGTCTGCAATGTTTTCAAATGTGCGTAGGTATAAGGTGCAGTTAAGTCCAACGACTATCGATAGCATCAAGTTATGTTATGGCCACATTTTAACTGTAATTATGATAAGTGTTATTGTTCCCGACGGGTGTAGTCGCCGAACAGTTTAGCCGTTGTGCTTCGATGTGGACTGTATGTTCTTCAATAAAACTCGGTTCTTGATTAGTGCTTCTTTATTCTTCAAGGTGGGGTCCGGAGAGCTTACAAATTCTGCTCTGACCGGCCGTGACTTAAACACATTATGGGTTGGCAACTAGCAGCCTTGTGGGACAGCTGCCGGCTCATGTGGGCAGTTTTACATTTTACCATAACTAACTACCCACATGAACCGTCGTAATTTGTGCAGCTGTCCCTTTCGTTCGGACCTCTCTTTTTATCTTAAATTTATTACCTACCCTACGGTATCACTCGTAATCTGGATACCCTACTTATTTATTTTCTTAATTACATTGATATTCCTAACAATAGAAACCTATAATTACGAAAGCTAATCTCTTACTTTCCTAACTTTAATTACCTTAGAGAGGCGTAAGGCCCCTGGGCACGTATACTTGGCCCTTACCTTGTCAAAACCATTACCTGTTTGATAACTTTTACCTTTTGTTTAAATGAAACGCAAAAAATTAAAATCTATATTATCAAAAAACCTTTACACATATGAGACTTAATCTACTTATGCAAATACACATACCTAAATTTAGCCGTATTATATCTAACTATATAATTGATGATTAAACGAACTTACCTGTAAGTGAAGTTCTATCATAATTATACGAAGCGCCTCGTCCGAAGAGATTATATTATTGTTACTTGTAGTACCGCATATTATGTGGCCAATCGTGCACTAGTTTAGAGTATTTCTTTGTAATTTTTATAATGTGGGTAGTCCTCTTGCTACGTGGTGACCGCCATTACGCTCCTTCGTCATGTAGTTTAGAGTAAGATCCTGAAATCATTGATATACATTTCCTAAGAGATTAGTAACGGGATCGTTAGGGTGGGTGGGTTGTTACTAATCTCTTCGGACGAGGCGCTTCGTATAATTATGATAGAACTTCACTTACAGGTAAGTTCGTTTAATCATCAATTATACTTTGCGCCTCGTCCTTCGAGATTATATTATTGTTACTTGTAGACTTTGAGAGTATGTGGCGGAAATTGTATCAATGATACCACCTACGTATTAAATAATAATAAAATATATACTTATATCCTTATGCAAGTATATATATATATATATATATATTTTTTTGTAACTTAATGTATTTACTCATCTTGATCTTAATTTAACATTGTTTCATCAACTCATTTAATACGATAACTAAATAACAATCACTTAACGTTAAAAATAACGAATTTGTTATATTTGTTAAACTTAATATACTTCTCATAAATAAAGAACATGAATGTCTACTCTGTGCATTTAAACCTTCTAATAATTGGTTATTGAATGAGCTAAGGATACATCTTTAGCTTGGTGTGTCGTTGATGTTGATGTGGTGTGGTATGTGATCATTACAATATTATTTAGAATGATTATAACAAATAAAGGATTGCATCGCAGCCGACGCTTACTTGTCCTGTATGCCACATGAGTAAATTCATGTGCCTTTGCTGTGCGCCGAGGACACGGACGTGTCGATCCCGCACTCACTTGATGTAGGTAGTTGTTTTATTCAGCGGCTAAGGTTTGCGTGCCAACTGCATTGTGCGGCTTTTTATACCTACACAACAGTTGGGTGGGTGCTACCAGGGTAATGCTACGCACTCGCGCCGCGAATCACGACATGAATCAGAAACAATCACAACATAATTTATTTTTCATATGGCTAAGTCTAAGTCTCATGCTTATTGTAATGTAGACGGCTGTCAAAATAGTGTAACTTAAGTAACTAATAGCATAAAATAATAGTTTTATCTTTTTTCAAATAACCGACGGTTAAGAGAGAAAGGTAAATATTATGTGTCTACCTACTTCTTCTTTGTATTGTAATAGTTACTTCTGTATCGAAGAAACACAATATATTCAGGAAGTAATTATGTATGATTAGCGCGAATAGAATAGTTAATTTAATTTATTAACCGCCAATTTCGTTACTATTCGCCTTGACTACTTAAATAAAAAAGTTTTCGTTTTTAATTTCACGGTGGTTTATTTAGTAATTCACCGTCCAAATACTGGTCAGGTCAATATATTATTAAGTAAGTATGTATGTTTTTTTTTTTTTTTAAATTTTATCTTCTCTCATGTAGTAACTTCTCTCTAGTGAGTTCCGAACTGTTAATGTTACTGCATTCTATTAGGAAGTGTAATACAAATTACTTTGCACTGAATTTTAAGCATGGACATATTTATAAGTCCACGATTTTAAGCAACTCTGATCTTATTGCACAAAATATCCAAATGGGTCGACATGCTGCTGCACCTCTGCAGGCCCCATTAGGATTAGAAGCAACTCAAATCGGTGATAGAATGAATTCTAATTCTAATTCCGACCCGCGCCGACATTTGTATAATACTTATTTGAAAAAAGAGCATCACGAAAACAAGCATCCTAGAGCTGGTAGGATTTCAATTAAAAACTAAGGTAAACAACCAAATCGTCATTTCATTGGTACTTACTGCAAAAAATGTAAGTTCTTATATGTTTTCCTATCCAACACTTTAACACGTAACGTAACGTATTCGTACGGATAATAAAAAGTTAACTAATATTTAAATTAAACTGAAGAATTTGTGATCTATACAAATAAATATCAATCGCCACGAATGTATGTTCGAGCATCACTTTAGAACGCACCTGTGTCTGTGTCATGGTGGCTAATACCTACTTACTTCTTTTTTTTTTTTGTGTGTGTTTGTTATTGTCAAAGTATTTGAGACATATTTTGAAAATTTGCCATCGGTCACGCGGGCCAAATCGCGGGTGAGCCGCTAGTTCATTAAACATAAAATTGTTTTTTACAATGTAAGAAACTAAAGGTGCCTATTATTTTATGTATTTTTTTTTTTTTTAGTTAGCTTTCTTTCTAGCGTTGCGTACAAGGACCTGCGTGACCAATCTTTTACTTATTCTTTTAATATATCTATATTACGAGTTTATAGATTAGTTTTCAATTTATCCTATGAAGTGAAGTATTTGTTCTATTAGGAACTATGTACCTACATATTTTATATGTTCATTGCAAGTTTAGAAAAAAAAATGGAATGTAAAGTGTTGATTGTTTTAACCTGCTTTAGAAGTTTTTATTAAGTGCATGCATATAATTTTCACTTAACTGTTGTTAAACTTAACAAAAATAAATAGCAATATTGTCTGCAATCTATTATGTAGGCCACGGTAAGTGCCAGTAGTTTAATGAGAAATTTCATAGTTCCTTTGTCAAACGATAACTCAGGTAGAGTTACCACTGACATAAGTGGTGGTGGTAATTTGTGTTCCATGTGTATCTATACTTTAATAATGTAGCTGTCGAAGATAAAACACGCTTGCAAAGAATCTCTGTATTCTATCGTCCTTGGATGTAGGTCCTAATAGAAGTGCAAGGAGTACTAAATATTGATATGTTGGGCGCCCTGTTAAAAAATCCAGTTAAAATTTTTGTTTGACAGTAGGAACGGGCACCAATGAACATAGTGGTGAACTTTTTTTTTTTTTTTTTTTTTTTTAAATTGTTTGGTTTCTGCCAAACCTACACCTACAATAGACGCGTTCATATGTTGAAACTGGAAACGTAAAAAAAATTGAGGCTGTTGTCGTCTTGAAGAATAGGTAGGTCAAGCCTAAGTGAGACGTAGGGAAATGTAAGATACCTTCAAATTGACCTTACTTTAATTTATTAAAATTAAAATGAATTTTCTGCGAGAACTTTCAAAATTCCCGAGAAAGGAAGAGAAGCATAAAGGCGTATTAGCCTTGAATACTGGAAGTATGAAGGCGTCGACAGCAGCTGCATCATAATCTCTATGGCACGAGATGTTGGCAGGCTTCACACTATTTATTGATGCGGATTGCAAAAAGATCCAGCTCAGGGGACCTAAATAACAATGAGTTAGGTTTTAGTACGTAACGCCACCTATTTAGTTGATAATAATGATAATAATATTGTAAGGTGAATGTTATTTCAAGAAAAATAAGGGCTACATTTATAACTTAGTAATTATAATAGTAAAAAATGATGATATCTTTCTAAGCTAAGCTTAAGTTTAAAAAGCGGTGTCGCAGATAACAACGTCCGTCCCCAAAAAAGGAGAAAGGGTAGACAATAGAATAAGACATTTACAAGCAATAACAATAACCAATTTAAACACTAATGAGTAAATTGTATTTAGTTGAAGTAGGAAACTGCAGTTGATCCTATCTAAACGCAACAAAATCTGGCAGTCTGACAGGTCTATTGCGAAACATTTTGCGAAAATAAAAGAATAATAAGTAATAAAATATTATTATTTAAAATAGCTGATGTGCTTTTATTCGCTTTCCGTTTGACGAACTTCCACTAGCCTCCCTTTCTAGATAAGCTGCCCCCAATCGTTGAGAGACATTTTCGAAAGGCGTCATTTCATATGTGACTCACTGAATTCCACCATTGCAAAGCCATCCGCAGTGATCTGGGGATATTTTTGGTGTGGAGAAGCCAGTATTCTATTGCAAGGCAAGCTGACACCGGTAATCCCCTTAATAAATTTCATAGTAGTGCGGGATGACGAAGGAGCGTAATGGCGGTCACCACGTAGCAAGAGGACTACCCACATTATAAAAATTACAAAGAAATACTCTAAACTAGTGCACGATTGGCCACATAATATGCGGTACTACAAGTAACAATAATATAATCTCGAAGGACGAGGCGCAAAGTATAATATCATAAAGTCGAGACTTCTGTCCGTAACAGGCTCCCCCCGGCGCAGCATCCGCGTAGCCTCTTCACTCCATCGGCAGGACAGCCAGTCTCGTCGTCGGTCGTCGGAACGTGCCGCCTTTGGTGCGCACCTCTACGTTGCGCACTTCGTTGTCAGGTCCAGGAAATGTCTTCGTGATGACGCCTCTAGGCCATACATTGCGGGGTAGTGTGTTATCCACAATTATGACCACGTCGCCCTCTCGTACGTTGCGTCGCTCGGAGTCGCGCGTGCCGCCGCGCGGTATGAGTAGTGGTAGATACTCGCGCAGCCAGCGTCGCCAGTGTACTCGTCCGCCAGCGCCTGCGCCGCCCGTCATGTGTTTCGGTCGGCGCGCTCGCACGGCCCAGTGGTGGGCAGGCCGCTCGAGCTACCCAAAAGGAAGTGATTGGGTGTCAGCGCTTCCGGTTCGTCGATGCTCACAGGGACGTGTGTTAGAGGCCGAGCGTTGACAGTGTGCTCGGCTTCGGCTAGTAGCGTCATAAGTACTTCTTCACGCGGTGACTTCTCGTTGAGCGTAGTGCGCAGCGCCGTCTTGACTGTTCTCACCAGCCGTTCCCATGCGCCGCGCCGCCTTGGTGTGGCGCGCCTGGCGAAATGTAACGCCACTCTGTGCGTTGCGTTAGCGCGTATTCTCGTAGCGCTGGCTCCCATTCTTCGTATGCGACCTTTAATTCTCGGTCCGCGCCTTTAAAATTCGTAGCGTTGTCACTATATATAACGTGGGGCCATCCCCTCCTGGCCACCATTCGTCTTAGAGCCATAATCGCCGAGTCTGTAGATAAGCTCGCTCGCCATAATCTGCTGCCCGCGCGTAGTTTCCAGGACACTTTGAGACGGTCGATGTCGTCTGCGAAGCTCTCTCGTTGCGATTCGATGGCTATAGTAGGCGCTCGGCCTCGTTGATATGTTCAATTGTCATGTTACTAGCGCGGCGGCGGCATCTCTGAGTGAATAGTAGCACGTTCGCCATCGTTCTAACTAAACGCTCGTAGGAAGAGAAGCGTTTAGCGTCTGGCACTACGCTACTATCACTCTGCCACGTGTGCGTGTGCGTCACGCAGTGTTCACTCTCCGCGCTGTGTTCGTTGTTGATGACGTCACTCGTAGGCCATTCGGTTTCGTTTTCGTATAAAAATGCCGGTCCGACAAACCACCGATCATTCTTCGTTTTCATAATCTTACTGCCGCGCGTTACGTCGTCCGCGACATTGTGAGCCGTAGGGACCCATCGCCATTGTGACGGCATCGTCGTTTCTGTGATCTCAGTTAAGCGGTGCGCTACATAGGGGGTGTAACGCACCGTGTCGTTATTTATCCATTTCAACACTGTTTGTGAATCGGTCCAATATACGACTCTCTCAGGTTGCCATCTTTGTTCATTCAATACTGAGCTCGCTAGTCGCGTAGCTATCAACGCCGCTTGCAACTCCATTCTCGGAATACTTTGTTGCTTTATCGGTGCCACTCTGGCCTTAGCAGCGGCGAGTGCGACTTGTATTTCGCCATTTTCACCCTTCATTCTCCAATATACTGCAACGCCGTAAGCGACCTCGCTGGCGTCACAAAAAACATGTAGCTGCTTTCTCGTCACTCCCCCCGTATGTAGACGCCGGGGTAGACGCAGACTACGTGATGCCCTCAATCCGTTCAACCATTCATGGAACTCGCCGGCCTCGTAATCGGGTAAGACCTCGTCCCATTCTATTTTTAACCGCCATATGCCTTGTAAGATGATCTTCGCTCGTATAGTATAATAACTCAACAGTCCGAGTGGGTCAAATATTGACATAACCGCACTCAGCGCCTCTCGTTTAGTAGGAGCGCGCCTCATTTGCTTCACGTCGTCGTGCACGCGAACCATCTCGGTGTTAAACGCCAACTCGTCTGTAGCAGCGTCCCATAGTAAACCGAGCGTTCTGCCCCATTGCTGAAAACTAGCGCCGAGCTGTCGAGGTGATGTGTCACGGCTTTCTGCTGGCAGCTCACGTAACACGCACGGTCCGTTAGAGTTATAACCGGCCAGCGTGAATCCTGCCTGCGCGTGAACCTTCGCGACCTCCTTTATCGTTTTAATCGCTTCTTGCTCGGTGTCGTAGCAGTCGACGTAGTCGTCCATATTATGGTTTCTCGTAATTGCCTCGTATGCGCGCAGATACTCGGCAGCGTGCGTTTCAGCGTTCCAATCTCTCACGCTGTGCGCTAAGAAAGATGAACTCTTAGCTCCGAATATCATTGACGTCATTTTGTAGCGCGTAGGTGGCTTCGTTCGGTCGGCGCCCCTCCATAGGAACATCTGAGTGGGTTGGTCACCTTTAAATATCTTAATTGCGATAGCTTGTTCGCGAAATCGTAGTAGCAGGCCCGCCTGGTCGCGTAGTAAGTCGGGACCCTCCAAAAGCTCGTCATTCAGACAAACTCCGTTTGCTTCGGCGGCCGCGTCAAAGACAACTCGTAGTTTTCCGGGCTTATTCGGATTTGTTACGGCGAAGTGAGGTAAGTACCATAAATGCGGGCTCATCAAATCGCTCTCGCTACTTTCCTCGGCATAGTGTTTATCAAATAGATTCTCTATTTGATTCGTATAAGCTCGTTTGAATTCGTCAGACTTGTCCATCTTCCGTTCTATGGATTTCAATCGTCTCAATGCTGACTCGTAACTTGGCGGCAGCGTGACGTCATCACGTCGCCACGGTAATCTAACTTCGTATTTTCCGTTGACTTTCTTTGTCGTCGTTCTAAACGATTCCATGGCGCGTGCATCACTCGGGCTCACTCGCTCCTTCTTTGTTATTCCCAGTGAGTCAATTTCGAAGTGCTTCTTTACCGTAGCATGGAGTTCGTTGTCGGGTAAAAGAGTGCGCGAGATCGTCGCGCACTGCGGCGTGTTTACGTATAACACCGCAGCCGTATTACTCTCCATCAGCACGCTTGACCGTGGCGCTGATCCGTGTATTACCCAGCCCAGCTTCGTGAGCGATGCGATCGGTTCGTCTCGCTTGCCCTGTAGCAATCTTCGTGTGACTATGAGATGCCAATTGTCTGCCCCAATCAGTATTCGAGGCTTGACATGTCCGTAGCAGACGTTGCTGTTTGATAACTCTTTCATATGAGCGTATTTCAAACAGTCGTTGTGCACCGTCTGTCCGTTGAGTGATAAATCTTTTATCGTTCTAGCTTTAATGTCGAATTGTCGTTTATTCGTAGTTGCAATTAACTTTAAATTCATCGTCTTGGTTTCGCACGTCGTTTGTGTATTCACGCTTCGTATTTTCAAATCGTTCGCCGGCCCGTCCGCGCCTACGTAGTCCGCCAGGTCTTGTTCGATTAGCGTAACAGTCGACCCCTCGTCGAGCAAGGCGTATGTGTCGATTGACCCCTTTGGTCCCTTGATGGTAACGGGACATACTTTCAGTAACACCTTGGTAGCATCGGTCGAGTGATTAACAGACGCCACCATCTCGGTTTCGTTCGGCCTGGTGCGGTGTTCGTGTAGCAAGGCGTGGTGGGGATGGCGGCAATCATCAACTCCGCACAGATCGCGTTTATCGCATTGTAGGCGACGGTGTTTCTTATTCGCACAACGGAAACACACTCCGCTTTTCTTTATCCATTCCCATCGTTGTTTAACCGTCATGGTTTTAAAGCGATCACATTGCGGCATGTCATGACGTCCTCCACAACATAGACATTCTTTGTTTATGACGTCATCACTTGTTGCGTATACAGCCGTATTTTTCTTTCGCTCGATTCGTTGTTTCACGTTCGCTCGTGTTTCCGTAATAACGTTCTTTCGCGTAGGGTTGTAGCTCACGTATGCATACTGTAGGGCTCTGTCGGCTTCTCTCATGAGGAAGTGGGATAGCGTGACGATCTCAGGCTCGGCATAGCTTCCGTAGTCAGTTGCGTAGTCGCACCACCTTGAGCGTAGGTGCGGTCCGAGCTTGTCCACCACTTCTCGCGTTAACATTGGATTTCGTAAGTACCCTCTGTTGTCGATATTATCGAGTATGCACACAATGTTCTGCAGTTTGATCGCGAACGTGTTCAATTCACTGGCCGTCGTGCCGGGACGCGGCAGTCTCTTAATGTCGTCCAGCGCTCGATCAATTATTACTTCTGGCCGTCCGAAGCATTGCTCGAGTGTTTTCATAACCACTTCCGGGTCCACGGCCGTATATAAAAGAGCGGACACCGCTTCCTTTGCTTCATCTTTAAGACAGCTTCTTAATCGTGCCAAGTTCTCGGCTTTGCTAAAGTTAAATTGTTTAGTCGTATCGCGCATCGCCGCTTTAAACGGCAACCATTCGGCCGGCGAGCCGCTGAATATAGGCAAATCCAGCGCCTGTCGTGGTACCGGTCGATTATGCATCATTTTCTCTAGTGTAAGTGCGAGCTTAACCATCCCCGTGTCGTCTTTGCTAGTTTGATCACGGTTCGCTGCCTCTTTCACTACGTTTTCGTTTTCAACATATGGCGAATCAGTGAGGTGGCGACCTCTGTCCATCTCACTTGCGCGTGCATCCTTTTGTCTTTGTCGCACATTTCCGACTTTATCTGTGTCGGGCTCATGCACGTTCCGACGCCGATCCAACCATTCATCCACTCTCTGTTGGGCAATATCGGCGGGTAAGCTCTCCGGTTCTAAATCCGTTTCTTCTTCAATAACGGCGATTTCGTATGCAAGTCTCTTCTTAATCATTTCCGTTTCCAATTGTAACTCTCGCCGACGTACTTCGGCGAGCCGCTCCTCCGCTTGAAGTTGCGCTTGTTTTACTCGTGAGGCGACGCTCGTTGTCGATCGTACCGACGGCGGCCCGGCTCTGGGCGCGTCGGGTGGCGGTGCGTCGTCGTTGCGTCTAACTTCCGTAGTGGCGGTGATGCCGCGTTCAGCGGTCTCTTGTTGCGGTTCCATTGGTGTCACGATTGAGGCAAGGTTTGAGGGTGATGCGGGTGGTCTGTCGAACGTTCGTAGTCCCGTTGTCGTCTCGGCTTGGCTTTGTCTTCGGGTGGTCGGCATCTTCTTTCTTGCTGCCCCTACTCCTAACAATCTCAAACGGGCACGCTATGTGGGGAGCCCGTCCAAGGATGGAGTTCGTGCGGGAGTGGAAAGGTAGGACCTACCCAGCAGAGAGTCGACGTGGACAACGGGGCGCTCGCGAATCGGCTGGAGTGTCCGACAGCTTAGGCAGTGCCTACAGAAAGGACCCCCGCTCCACGACAAACCGTACTGGCGTAGCCGGACTCTTAAGCTTGCCCTAAAAAGGACAAACTGACGACCCCGTCCGATAAGTCGTCCCGCCTTGAACGGCGTTTACTCAGAACGCACACCGTTTGGCACCGTTAGGTGATGTGACGTTTTGAGCCGCGGTCCGCCCGCGTTAGCACTTGTTGCAGAACACAAGTGGTGTGGTTACAATACGTTGGTGGTTACGTTGGTGGTTACGTTGGTGGTCACGTTGGTGGTTACGTAGATCTTCTATCTTCAAATGGACGAAGGCTTCAGTTCTTCAAATCCGGCTCCGAAGGTCCAAAGAAATTGTTCCCGACGGGTGTAGTCGCCGAACAGTTTAGCCGTTGTGCTTCGATGTGGACTGTATGTTCTTCAATAAAACTCGGTTCTTGATTAGTGCTTCTTTATTCTTCAAGGTGGGGTCCGGAGAGCTTACAAATTCTGCTCTGACCGGCCGTGACTTAAACACATTATGGGTTGGCAACTAGCAGCCTTGTGGGACAGCTGCCGGCTCATGTGGGCAGTTTTACATTTTACTATAACTAACTACCCCCATGAACCGTCGTAATTTGTGCAGCTGTCCCTTTCGTTCGGACCTCTCTTTTTATCTTAAATTTATTACCTACCCTACGGTATCACTCGTAATCTGGATACCCTACTTATTTATTTTCTTAATTACATTGATATTCCTAACAATAGAAACCTATAATTACGAAAGCTAATCTCTTACTTTCCTAACTTTAATTACCTTAGAGAGGCGTAAGGCCCCTGGGCACGTATACTTGGCCCTTACCTTGTCAAAACCATTACCTGTTTGATAACTTTTACCTTTTGTTTAAATGAAACGCAAAAAATTAATTATATATTATCAAAAAACCTTTACACATATGAGACTTAATCTACTTATGCAAATACACATACCTAAATTTAGCCGTATTATATCTAACTATATAATATCATAAAGTCGAGACTTCTGTCCGTAACAGTTATAATGTATGAAAGTAATTTCAAATCAATCCTAGTAAAAATCTATTACACCACACATTATGAGAAGTTACAATTATCTTTCCTTACAAATGAAAGATCAATGGGTAGTTATCTAATGTCGCGTCCGCACGCTAAGCACTTGCCGCTAACTCCAAACCAAATGACCAGATGACCTTTCATGTCCTCGACAACTAAACAGCCTAAAACATTGAGATAATAAGTATCAGTCTTACCTATTTATTTACACTAAATTAAGTTAAACTAATGTCTCGCAATAAAGGCAACGTTAATACCTAAAAAGCTGTGTAATTAATAGGTGTCGGTAGGTACTTACATGGTGTTAAATAGCATTCCAGTTTATTCCAGCGAACAGTAAAGGTGATAAGCTTCCCATCACACTTAACACTAATGTAATAATAATTAAATAAAAGTGAAAACCTGTGCTCTAAAATTTCGTAAATAAATTAAAATTTATTAAAGGACGAACTAGAACAACTTTTGTGATCGGCACATGATTATTATTACACTACTTCGGCGTGTTAAAAAGTTCATCACCTATGTATTTACAAGTCTTATTTACACCTTAAAACTAAAAAACTATCTACAAAATTGTTGCACAAGATTACCTCGTCTTTCAATGCATAAGTACGCACGCTTGCGAACGTGTCTTGCCACTTTAGCTAACGTGTCCCTATCACTTTTAACTAACACGAAAGCCGATTCTATGCGACTTTTCAGTTCGCTTAAATCATTAATTTCGTGTTCAGTTTGGCCGTACACAAGGTCTTTAACTCGACCCCAGAACAAAAAAATCTAGGGGAGTTAGGTCAGGTGACCTTGCAGGCCATGCCACTGGTCCTCCGCGTCCAATCCACCTGTCACCGTACTTAGTGTCCAAGTACCGTCGGACCCGCTGTGAGTAGTGGGCTGGATCACCATCATGTTGGAAGAACATCCCCCTCAGCTGCGCTAACGGAACGTCAACATGGTTTCCACATGCGTCTCCTAAAGGTCGAGGTACGTGTCCGCGTTCAAACGACCCAGAAACACTGGGCCAAGTACTTGGTCTTCTAAAATACCGGCCCACACGTTGACGCTGAACCGTCGCTGGAAGTGGTCAGGGCGTACCTCATGAGGGTTCTCCGTGCTCCAGTAGTGTGAGTTGGGGATGTTAAACATCCCAACTCGTGTGAACGTGGATTCGTCCGTCCACAAAATTTGTCGTCGCTCCTGACGAAGCCACTGACAAAACTCTACGCGAGCTGCGTAATCAGGAGCCGCCAGTTCTTGAACTCTCGTAAAATGGTACGGGTGGTTTCCCTCATTGTGAAGACCGCGCCACACAAAGTATTGGCTAACCCCAAAAACTTTGGCGCCATCTCGAGTGCTGGCCATTGGATGCGCTTGGAAGAACTACAAAATTGCTTCTTCCAAATCAGCTGACACTCTGGATCTGGATCTACCAGTATCAACCGCTGGTGGGTCAAAACCGCCATGTTCCCGGAAACGGTACACAGCATTTAAAATAATCATTATTGATATTTTTAAAAACCATAAGTAGCTTTAGGTAAATTTTGTTTTTCATTAAAATCAAATTACTTACCTTGATTTCAAATGTTAAGTTTTATTAATAAACTTTTTTCCTATAGCTTTGAAGGGGCTTTTTTCACACATTAAGTCAGTGTCAATTAAGATAATAGTGAGTAATAATATTAATGTTAAATGGTAAATGATTTTCCCCTAAACCCCTTATGTTTCATTAGACTTTACTAAGATCTCACACGGAGTTCTTGAAAGAATTTGAATAGTGATGCTGCACTGTTTTGTTTAATTATTTGCCAACATGCTAAATGAGAAAGATTTTTGTAAACGTGACCGAATTCTGACGTATTTTTGTACTACACTTAAGCGGAATTCGAAAATTAGAGTTGGCAACACTGAGCGGGCGGACTGCATGCGAATGCGAGCGACACGTAGACGCTGTGCGCATGACTGTGATCTGCTGTCACTTTCCAATTCTGTGAATATGAAAGAGACAGAGTCATTCTCATCGCAGCGGCAGCCGCTGCTACCAACTTTACGACTTTAACTTAGAGAATCGCACTGTGGCACTGCGCTGCGCTGTCTGTGCTGAGTCAGTCACTGAACTCACTGATTCTCATGCGCAGCAGAGCAGGTGTGTTCAGTTTCCTCGGGGAAATTTTGTTGTGTAGTGTAGGTACCTAGTTGTGTTGTAGTATGTGAGGTGCATTTGTGTATGCGCGATTAAACTAATAACTAGTATGAGTTAATTAGTAAAGGATTAGTATTATTATGAATAGGCTATCGTGAATAAAGTAATCAGTTCAGTAACAAATTAATGATTTGAGTAACAAATGGGTGTTAAGTCGTATTAAGACTTGTAGGTAGAATAGGTGGTGTTCTTTTAAATACGTTGAATAAGTGTAATAATAAATATGTGCCGATCACAAAAGTTTATTTATTTCGTCCTTTAATAAATTTTATTTTATTTAATTACGTAATTTTGGCGGAGGTTTAATTTTTATGTAATATTACATTAGTTTGAAAGCCTGTTAAGTGTGATGGGAAGCTTATCACCTTTCCTGTTCGCTGATTTAATAAACTGGAATGCTATTTAACACCATGTAAGTACCTACCGACGCCTATTAATTACACAGCTTTTTAGGTATTAACGTTGCCTTTATTGCGAGACATTAGTTTAACTTAATTTAGTGTAAATAAATAGGTAAGACTGATACTTATTATCTCAATTCTTTAGGCTGTTTAGTTGTCGAGGACATGAAAGGTCATCTGGTTATTTGGTTTGGAGTTAGCGGCAAGTGCTTAGCGTGCGGACGCGACATTACGTAACTACCCATTGATCTTTCATTTGTAAGGAAAGATAATTGTAACTTCTCATAATGTGTGGTGTAATAGATTTTTACTAGGATTGATTTGAAATTACTTTCATACATTATAACACTTATCATAATTACAGTTAAAATGTGGCCATAACATAACGTGATGCTATCGATAGTCGTTGGACTTAACTGCACCTTATACCAACGCACATTTCAAAACATTGCAGACTAACGTAGGTACTTATCGCCCAGCATACAACGCGCACGGGTCAACAGTCGGCCGGCCAGCCGTTCATTGCCCGCGCGTTGTAAATAATCGTTATTTTTAATTGTTTTTAATTTTATTTTTCTTATGTTATTGGTTTAAAATTAATTAGATACCCAAAGACCTTCTTATTAAAATTTACAAAATGAATTATTTAATAAAAAATAAAAAAACACGAATTTCTTTTTTTGTAATTTTTGTCATGTCACTTGACCTGACCAGCCCTAGAAGTTTTTTGCGGTTTCTAGCAGTCACCTTATATATATAGAAGCTTAACCGCCTCTGTGGTCTAGTAGTTTAGAACACCGGTCTAAGACCCAGAGGTCCCGGGTTCGATTCCTAGCTAGGGTTACATGTTTGTACTCGGTTTGGTTGGTTGTAGAGCTTATGCTTATGTACTTATTAGCTTATGTCCGCCTGGTAGAGATTAGGTTACTAGTTCCTCTGTAGTTAAGTATTTCTAGTGAAGTGAGTTTCCATCTTCGGTCTTATCATCACTTAACATCAGGTGAGAAGAAAATCTAGTGCTTATCTGCAATTGATTTAAAGAATATATGTTATAATCACATACCTGATACCTCGTCTAAGCTGTCCTGGGGCCAGGGCTCGGTGAGGAGGCACTGGGCGGCGAACAGATGTGTGACTAGGCTAGTAAAGGCTGCGCCGGCCGCGCCCTGCGCGTACAAAGGGCAGCTGTGCTCAAGGCAAGTCATTCTGCGCTTAAAAACAACAACTTATGAACAACAAGAGTAAGAACTTTACTGTACCGCATTCAGGTATAATAAATTATTTTTTATTCTAACAATTCATTAACAATGCTTACACATTTTAAAAGTTGCCAGTGGTGTCGCACAGCCTTATTTATTTTACAACTGGAAAAAAATTATAAATTTTATATGCGGATGGATGGCTAAACGTGTCTAAGAATGCTATAAAGATATTAAACTCAAAGCTATACAATTGTTCAATTAAGTTCTTTTTCGATCTTATTAGAAAATTAAACCCTGTTTTTATAGATTTTTGTTGGTCAACACTGTCGTCGTATACGTACTTCGATAAAAGTTATAGTCTATCTAGTATCCATATACCTTTACGTTAGTAGTTAGCGGTAATCCCCTTTTAATAATTATTATCGAGACCGAATGTGTTTATTATAAGTTAAATTAATTATAAGTTAACTTCATCATCATCATCATTCATCATCAGCCTATAAACGTCCCACTGCTGGGCACAGGCCTCCCACGTGGACAATAGCATGTGGGGATATTGGTCCATAACACGTAGTACTATTATTTATTCTGTGCCATAACCCACCACGTTAAGTTAACTTAATAATAATAAATGACTTATGTTTTCCACTAACCAGGCCCAACAAGTTGTAGTTGAGGTTATTCTGTTCGCTTACCTTTAACGTACAAACAGAGTTGACGTCCCACAATCACTGCTGGCTATCAACTGGTAAACAAGATTGTGGGAACACATTAAAATTCAATTTAAGCTATAAGCGTTGATAACGCGTGTTATATCAGCGACAGTTAATATCCACTAAGATATCGTTGGATAAAGTTTGTGACCACTACATAATACGATGTTGTTACACAGGAATATCTATATAGTTGTTTATCTACAACGAGGGTGTCCTTGGCCTTCACCTCACCTGTTGGTAAGTGAAGATAAGGCTTATGATGCAACCGCATTTCACCCGGAAGCCCAATTTACTATAGGACTGGCTATCTTACCGTGAACGGCGTCAAATAGCGGTGAAAGAATACTATCACCCCCCTCATCCCTTGGGTGTCGTAAAAGGCGACTAACGGACAAAAAGACTGCACATATATCCAACAGCATAGAGCGGCGATGGGCTCACAACCTGTAACGCTGAGCACACGTGCAGTTGCTATTAAGTGAATACTGGACTATGGCAGAGGACTTCTTTTGCGGTCTTCATTGCCTGTCTCTGACGAACTCTTCGGGATAATAGTCGTGATTTATGTATGTATGCACTGGCTATCTTATCTCTGAATGTCGGAACACAATAATGCTATCATTGCTGTCCGACGATTAGCCATATTGCGCTTGGCGTGATTCAGGATAAAGGTTGTCACCAGACTATGTAGGGTAATAGTTAGTAAAACTTCGATTTTTCTTTTTTGCCTTAGTCTTAACTGAAAAACATTTAATTAATAAAAATATTAATTAGAATATTATACTATTTTGTCCTTCTGACAAGGCAGAGGCTTCCTGAGCTTTTTGCCACTAGAGTGGAATAGATTCTGTCTATCGGGAACACCCTAAAACTCCGAAAAACTTAACACCGAATTTGAATGTTCCGAATTTCAATACTCCGAATTACATATTTCTGAAAAATTAAATTCACGAACGTCCATATTCCGAATATAAGGTGACTGCTAGAAACCGCAAAAAACTTCTAGGGCTGGTCAGGTCAAGTGTTTTAAACATGACAAAAATGACAAAATAGAAATTCGTGTTTTTTTATTTTTTATTAAATAATTCATTTTGGAAATTTTAATTAGAAGGTCTTTGAGTATCTAATTAATTTTAAACCAAGAGCATAAGAAAAATAAAATTAAAAACAATTAAAAATAACGATTGTTTACAACGCGCCGGCAATGAACGGCTGGCCGGCCGATTGTTGACCCGTGCGCGTTGTCAGCTGGGCGATAAGTACCTACGTAAGTCTGCAATCTTTTGAA
Source organism: Scoparia ambigualis (assembly GCA_963921215.1). Classification (NCBI taxonomy): domain Eukaryota; kingdom Metazoa; phylum Arthropoda; class Insecta; order Lepidoptera; family Crambidae; genus Scoparia; species Scoparia ambigualis. Next base: position 36,865,938 of record OY992509.1, on the reverse strand, counting down.
ATGTGCGTAGGTATAAGGTGCAGTTAAGTCCAACGACTATCGATAGCATCAAGTTATGTTATGGCCACATTTTAACTGTAATTATGATAAGTGTTATGATGTATGAACGTAATTTTAATTCAATCCTAGTAAAAATCTATCACACCACACATTATGAGAAGTTACAATTATCTTTCCTTACAAATGAAAGATCAATGGGTAGTTTTCTAATGTCGCGTCCGTACGCTAAGCACTTGCCGCTAACTCCAAACCAAATGACCAGATGACCATTCATGTCCTCAACAACTAAACAGCCTAAAGCATTGTGATAATAAGTATCAGTCTTACCTATTTATTTACACTAAATTAAGTTAAAACTAATGTCTCGCAATAAAGGCAACGTTAATACCTAAAAAGCTGCGTAATTAATAGGTGTCGGTAGGTACTTACATGGTGTTAAATAGCATTCCAGTTTATTACATCAGCGAACAGGAAAGGTGATAAGTTTCCCATCACACATAGCAGGCTTTGGACTGTCAAACTAATGTAATAATAATTAAATAAAAGTGAAAACCTGTGCTAAAATTTCGTAAATAAATTAAAATTTATTAAAGGACGAACTAGAACAACTTTTGTGATCGGCACATGATTATTATTACACTAATTCGGCGTGTTTAAAAGTTCATCACCTATGTATTTACAAGTCTTATTTAAACCTTAAAACTAAAAAACTCTCTCTTCGTTTAAGCGCATAGCACCACTTACTACCTCGTCACGATAGCAAAATAGCATCTCAAGATATTGCTGGTTCGTATAGGTACCTAGGCATTTTTACGCACACGCGACGCGACGCGACGCGAATGCACCAGAATGCATAAGTTGACTGCCGAAAAAATCAAAGCAGCCGTGTGTAGTCACGTGATTAGGGTTGGCACGCACAAGAAAATAAAACCATTACTTACTTAGATCCTAGAAGTTACTGACATGTCAAAACTTTGGCCTTTTGTTGATAACAAACTCTTTCACATTTTTTTTACAAACATGAATAGACAAACTTAAATAATTAAAGCTATCGTCCAAACTTGAATATTAAGCGAATTTACAATAATAAAAGTTATTAGATTAGATCAATAATTTATCTGTTAATTTTTATTAGTTAATTTGGTAAACCAAAAACTTATACTATCAAGTAAATGTTAATAAATCTAGATTGCAATTCAATAGAAAAAAAAACAAAAACTGTAATTATCCATAACCACAACGCACCAGCAGGTTTACATTGTACACAAACTAACACACTTGGAATATCAATTCTAAGATTAACATGTTACTGTATTGACTACAGTTTTATGGGATTTGTTGTGTTGGTCATAAAAATATCCAAAAATGTTTGCTCGTAAAAGTTTAAAAGGATCATAACATAATGGTTAAATAAGCTACTGATGGTAATGATTGAGATTCAAACTGGTACGCATCGCATCACTACTAGTGCGACTAGCTGTTTTTGGTCTGCATCACGTGAATTCAGAATTAAGAAAAATAAATCAACAACAAAATTAGGTCTTTTTATGTGGATGCTACATAGGTACTTGAAATCAATTTATTAATTATTCGCGCCACCGTTTCTTTTTTCTAATAAACAACGTTTTTCTTTTATCACGAATTCTTATCTTATTAACATTGAGATATTAAAACGTCGAAAAAAGTTTACTACCTCAGATGGGAATCGAACCCATATCCTCCGCAATCCGGGAGGCGGGCAGCGTTAACCACTCCGCCATCTAGATATTTTTTGACATGTCAAAATTTTTCAACACATTTGACTTGTGTTTTAAGCAACAGTGTCTCATCAAACCTCTTTCACTTTACATCCATTACACAATTAACACACGATATGAATTACGAATTCGAATTCATATCGAAAAAGAACCGCTCATAGTTAGCGGCAGCCCTAAATAGATATGGATCGTCGCAAGCGTCTTTGAAGAAACGCCGCCCGCCACACACAGTGTTGCCAAATTGACGGATTTCGCGTCAGATCTGCCGGACCCGAGGGCCTAGTCAACTGGCAAACGCTCGACCGGTGACAGCTTCAAAATCGCTCATCAAATTCGCTAGGCTACATCGATATCGATAAGCTAAGGGATATAGAACATACAGGCTTGTCTTAGTATTTTTTTGTTTGATGATAATGTAATGCTTATGTAAGATTAATAAATAGGTAGTAACCACACCGATCCTTTTGAGTTTTAGTGAATTGAATGTCACTTTACTAAGAAATTCGGGTAGACTCCTTGAGACAATTTGAAAAATGAATCAATCGCTTTTTTCGCCGGAAGTTCGCCAGGCAAGCACGTTTGTAAATAAGTACTTATAATGATGACGAGTGACTTACCCACCATAATATGATATTGATATGAGACCAAACCCATTTTTCAGCTTATAATATAAATAAATTAAGACTGAAGACCACAAGCAAACGCTTGCTGCCAAGAATTTCTCAAATATTAACAACTTGACGTCCGTCTGTAATGAAATAAGTGATAACACTAAATGTTACAAACCGCGCGAACATTTAAACAGTTTGATCTTAGATGCGAGTACCCACTAGGTAGTGATTAAAACGTTTGCATCTTGTATGAGTACATCGCCTAAAGTAACTCTATGGCGTAGCGGCTAAGGCTTTCGGGTTTAGTTGTCTAACTACAACACCTATCACATTACTTTTCTAATTGATTATTGTCTTAGATAAAATAAAATAAAAAACATTCCAAGTACATGGTTTTGCTAGTTAAATTAAAACTAATTTTAAAATATGCAAACTAGCGAAGCAATGTAGGTACTTACTGTTACTTGAAAGGTAATGCTAGAGGTTTAACTAATGCAAAAAGTCCCCGCCCGCGCTGCACCGGTTTGTGATCTTGCCAGTTAGTTACGCAACTTTCACATTACCGAGCTAAAGGATGGGTAACCAAATAAAAAGCGTCTCGAGCTCCTCCGTGCTTCGGAAGGCACGTAAAGCATACTGCGGTTGTATTGGCTCAGGGCTTAAGCCTGTTATAGCCCAGTCTGCCTTAGTGCTGTCGTTCATGTGGGAACGTTCAGGACGTTCATAGGATGACGATGAAGACAACATCGCCTTAATATAGGATTGTTTCATTGTTACTTATTTATAGCGGTAGGTACCGAAAATAATTGAAATTAAAAGTCAAATCATTTATTAAATATACGCCTTCACAGACACAATGACATGATCGTGGTCTCTACGCGACAAGTTAAAATATTTATTTATTTTACATTATTTATTTCACTGCCATTCATTATGAGTTGGTTGATAATGTTTCTAAATAAAACATAGGATTATTTATATGTTTACCAAAAATAATTTTAAAACAATTAATTTTATATAATTACCCTAGTATGTTGATAATGAATCAAGAACAACTTTAAGCCATGTTTAATGCAGTTTCATTGTTGGATACGACATGTGGTACACATCCCTTCTTTATTGTGAGCCTGATGCAGCATTAAATATTGGTGTTATTATGATTAACCATGCTTTTTGAAGGTATCCAGAATCTCCTAAGAAATTGGAACAATATACTTACTTATAGAAAGTTGTCTAAACATAAAAAGTTAGTAGGTAGTATATATTTACCAAAAATAATTTAAAAACAATTAATTTTATTTATTTATTTTATATTCATAGGTGAATCGACAGTTCTATAAAAAGTATAACACTGAAAATGTGAAACAGCAAACCATTTACAGATTCACACAAATAAAAATGTGATAGTAACATTACAAACTCAAGCAACAATTACAATCGATTACTTCACAATCGCCAAATTGATAATAACTAAACTATTACAGAGTATGCTAGATATGGAACTTAATTTGTATTATATGTATAACAAGCCACCTTATGTTAAGCCACCTATTTAAAGAAAAAACAATATTATAACAAACACAATAGAACCCACCAGATTTAATAATCGGATAATAATAATGCAAGTTTATACATATAATTACCTTTGTATGTTGATAATGAATCAAGTACAACTTCAATAGCTTAATGTTATGACTAGTAGAAATTGATATAAGTAGGTACTTAAACATTTTCTATAGGTACCTACTGCAAGTAAAATTAAATATCAAGTAAAAAATAACATTAATGTTGTATTTCTTAATATATTCTTATTTCCTTACCTAACTCTCTCAAAGTCAAAGTTTATTAAATATGAGGCTTCACTTTCTCTTATTGACATTAAAACTATATGTGTATAAAAATAAATGCCAATTGTGTGTTTATGAAGGTACTGTTTTTTAGTAGTACACACGCCAGCACATCAGGCTACCACACTTCGACCTTGAGCGCTTCAAAAGTTGAACAGAGAGAATCGTGCGAAAGAGATAAATAGCCTATATCAGTCCCACGTCAAATGAGTCGTGCTGCATTGCCGCCGCACACATACGTTATACGTTATTTTGCATGTGTGTATCACGCTCTGTAGAGGAATCGCGAAAATGAAACAATGTTTGAGGATTAATCTTAGTTATTAATATTAGAATAACTTTGGACTCATTTATTCCTAAAAGCGTTACTTAATGGAATGGAAAAATAAAAATCTTAGCCATATTTTCATATCTATTTTTTATTATAAGTAGTGTAATAATAATATCTACATTACCTCGGAAATAATTTTTGTGATGCCTTGCCGATGTAGGCACTAGGGCATTTAACTAATTCTGGATTTTCATAAATAAAAAGTAACATTTTTAATGTTAAATTAAATTATGAAATATACCTACCTACATAGCAAAATGTCAACTTATCTGATAGAAATATTTACAAAAGTGTTTCTATCGGGTGTTAGGGTAGATTGTTGTGATGACGTCGGCTTGGGACGTAAGTAAAATCACTAGAAGAATTTCGACGATCTTTGTGCCGGCCGCGGTGGCGTAGTGGTCAGCGCACTTGCCCGGAAAGCGAGGGACGCGGTTTCGAATCCCACCTACATTCTCGATTCTCGGTCCGAATTTTTTCTAGTATTTTCATAATTCCTGGGATTGTGGTATTAGGTAACACTGATTCTGTCTAGTTATTCGGTATGAGGAACTAAAAAATAACGCGACGCGTTGAAATAAAAAAACATTGGGAAGTAGCTTAAATAGATTTTTGCATTTGCGATGAATCTTAAAATTGATAACGAATAACATACTCATATGTAAAATAGCGTAATACACGCTATAACTGAATTTAGAGAATTCTCGCTCGTATTAAAATAGCGTAACACACTCTTTAACTGAATTTAGAGAATTCTCGCTCGTATTGCGATGTGGTTTATAACCTACTGTATATGCTAACTTAGAACTAAATTAACTTTATACTTAATTTTTCCCCATCATATAAACCAAATCACTATTTTATGGGTTAAATATATTTATGGCACACTGTTCCTTTTCTTAAAATAAAAATGTTGTCAACGAAGGTATTGTTTTTTTGTACATAAGTAAATCTTTTTAAATAAAGCACAATAAACTTAGAACTAAATTAACTATATTTATGGCACAGACTGCTCCTTTTTGTAGAATAAAAACGTTGACAACATTAGAGCTCCACAAAAAAAATCATATAAATAACTAAATTCAACGATGCCAAAGCCATGTTCAATGCAGTTTCATTGTTGGATATGACATGTGGTACACACCCCTCCTTTCTTGTGAGTCTGATGCAGCATTAAATATTGTTGTTATTATCATTAACCATGCTTTTTGAAGGTATCCAGAATCTCCTAAGAAATTAGAACAATATACTTACTTATAGAAAATTGTCATAGATAAAAAGTTAGTAGGTAAGTACCTATGTATTATACAAAATTGCTTGATATTGTTTTTTACCAAATAACCATGTTTGTTCACCATTCTGAGGAAGTCCATCCTCCAAATTATGAGGTAACATTTAAGATTTTTGAATCATCGTCTCAAATCTGCAAAACCACATAAAATAGTTTTATCTTTATGTCAATACTCTTTATTCTAGCAATTTTAACAAAACTGACATTTCCTGGTAAATCCCAATAAAATAATAGGCATAATACTTACCTTTATTATGTAAGTAATAATTTATTTATTAAAACTTACCGTTTGAACGTAAGGACTGATATCTTTTCCTATTAAGAAAGATGCTTGTCTGTATAAGATTTATAGGGTATAGTCAATAGGTATAGTCTCTAAGCTACCTGGCAAATTAAATCTTCATTGGAACCTGTAAAACAAATAGGCAATCTAAGTTATAAATTGATAAATGGACATTATGGATAGGTTACATTTAATATTTATACAAAAAGTCCCTTACTGTTGTCTTAATCTTGACCTTTCTTGTCATGATTAAAGGTACTTAGGTGGATTTATTTGGCCCAAATGTTTGTATGGTTTGAGAGCCCCTACAAATTGTTATGCAGCGACTTGCTCTTCGTTGCGGAAAATGTTGCATGACACACATTTATTTGGTCACTCACATCGCAACAACTATAACAGCACGCAATTCCCGGCAGACCTTAGCTAAATATTTTAAAGTTCGTAAACGAGAACTCTGAGAACTATTCACAAGTACAACAAACTCGATTTCGTTACTTTGCTCCAAGTAACGTAGGGAAACATTTCTTCCTTAGCGCCTGAGCACTTGATTATCGCAGTCCACAATAGCCCTAAAAAGAGCATTTTAAACAAAACTTTCAACACAACACAACTATTCCTTCATCAGCTGATCAAACAATCGCCATTTTGTGTGAATTTTTATCTTCAATGTTTGAGTGATCGCTAGATTAGCGATTCTTGGCTTGTCAAACTGTCAATTAGGTCTATTTTAGCGTAAATTTTACGTCGTAGGTAACTTTTGCTTATGTCAATCCCATACATTCGGTTTATCGTAGCGAAGATTTCGTAGCGTTTCATTTGTTTGCCAATTGACTAGGCCCTCCGGACTGCATGCGAATGCGAGCTGTGCGCATGACTGTCATCTGCTGTCTCTTTCCAATTCTATGAATATGAAAGAGACAGAGTCATTCTCATCGCAGCGGCAGCCGCTGCTACCAACTTCACGACTCTAACTTAGAGAATCGCACTGTGGCACTGCGCTGCGCTGTAGGTGTGTTCAGTTTCCTCGGGGAAATTTTGTTGTGTAGTGTAGGTACCTAGTTGTGTTGTGGTATGTGAGGTGCATTTGTGTATGCGCGATTAAACTAATAACTAGTATGAGTTAATTAGTGAAGGATTAGTATTATTATGAATAGGCTATCGTGAATAAAGTAATCAGTTCAGTAACAAATTAATGATTTGAGTAACAAATGGGTGTTAAGTCGTATTAAGACTTGTAGGTAGAATAGGTGGTGTTCTTTTAAACACGTTGAATAAGTGTAATAATAAATATGTGCCGATCACAAAAGTTATTTTAGTTCGTCCTTTAATAAATTTTATTTTATTTAAGTACGTAATTTTGGCTGAGGTTTAATTTTTATATAATATTACATTAGTTTGAAAGCCTGTTAAGTGTGATGGGAAGCTTATCACCTTTCCTGTTCGCTTGAATAAACTGGAATACTATTTAACACCATGTAAGTACCTACCGACGCCTATTAATTACGCAGCTTTTTAGGTATTAACGTTGCCTTTATTGCGAGACATTAGTTTAACTTAATTAAGTGTTAATAAATAGGTAAGACTGATACTTATTATCTCAATGCTTTAGGCTGTTTAGTTGTCGAGGACATGAAAGGTCATCTGGTCATTTGGTTTGGAGTTAGCGGCAAGTGCTTAGCGTGCGGACGCGACATTAGATAACTACCCATTGATCTTTCATTTGTAAGGAAAGATAATTGTAACTTCTCATAATGTGTGGTGTAATAGATTTTTACTAAGATTGATTTGAAATAACTTTCATACACTTATCATAATTACAGTTAAAATGTGGCCATAACATAACTTGATGCTATCGATAGTCGTTGGACCTAATAACTGCACCTTATACGAGTACCTACGCCTAATTCAAAACATTGCAGACTAACGTAGGTACTTATCGCCCAGCTGACAACGCGCACGGGTCAACAGTCGGCCGGCCAGCCGTTCATTGCCCGCGCGTTGTAAATAATCTTTATTTTTAATTGTTTTTAATTTTATTTTTCTTATGTTATTGGTTTAAAATTAATTAGATACCCAAAGACCTTCTAATTAAAATTTACAAAATGAATTATTTAATAAAAAAATCAAAAAAACACTAATTTCTTTTTTGACATTTTTGTCATGTTTAAAACACTTGACCTGACCAGCCCTAGAAGTTTTTTGCGGTTTCTAGCAGTCACCTTATATAATAAATCCAATTTTTCAGTTTTCCGATTTTCATAAGTCCGAACAAACAAAAACCCAAAATGTTATTAGTATGAAAAACGGAATTCAGGAAATAGTCATAATCATTATTGCATTTTTTTATTGGACAACAGAAATACTAGCTGCCCTACTCCTCTTAGGTCACGTGATAGGTTAGAAGTTCAAGACAATCGCTACGCTGCGCTTCGCGATTGTCTTGAACTTCGAGGTTATTTTATTTATTAGACTACAGAAATACTAGCTGCCCTACTCCAGTAGGTCACGTGAGATTTTTCCACTGGGACAATATTTTATTGTTGATTGATTTCGGCATTTTAATAATTCGGAATTTTGATATTCGGAATTCGTATTTATAAGACTTTGAATGATTATTGAGTCAGAATTTTAATTATTACGAATATTGTAATTCGGTATTTTGATTTTCGTAATTGTAAGTTTGGGATTTTGTAAATTTGGATATGTAAAAAAAGGATTTATAATGTATCGGAATTGTGATATTCGGAATTCATTCTTAATTATAAAATTCGGAGTTTGAAATTCGTGATTATGAGTTTCGGAATTAAATTTTTTGTATTTATGTAGTGTACCCAAGGCTATCACCTGCACCGGTTGGATGGTAAAAGCGTTGAAGGTTAGGGTAAGCCAACCTGGCCACTTTCCCGCTGTAGATCGAGAAACAGTTGTGCCAACCCTATCCGCCCCGTCGGTTATGGAGACTGCAGACCATTGGCTGCGCAATTAGAAACCATCATCTAGGTCTAAACCTCGGCGGGAGATTAAATACAATAGGTATTCCCTGTAGTTACTTCTAACTATTGTAATGCTTCTAGCTATGATATAGCTCTGATTGATGAACTGATGAACCCACAAACCCAGCTTGGGCCAGCGTGGTAGGCTTCACCTCCCCATGTGCTATTATCTTCGTAGGTAGGCCCGTGCCTAGCATTGGAATAGGCTGATGTCGATGCCGGAACCAAAATGTACTGGCCAAAGCCCTAACTATCGTAAATCGTGATAATTGCCCAGTAAAAGGCATACGGGTGTATATAAAGCTGGTGTATCTCGCAACTGTACACATCGACAAGACCTTTTCTTCTGTTCTGTGTGCGTGGAGTAAGGATTATGTCGTAGCCAAGTCTTCCGCATTTGAATTTTTATCGTGTCTGATTCTACGGCAGTCTACTGGAGAATTAATGAAGTATACTTCAATTATTGTATTCAAGTATTACGAATAGTTATCAATGACAAAGTAGTCAAAGTAGCTTGCACATTTATTGGTTATCACAATCATATTATGAATTCCGCGCTCGGGTTGGTGAGTGCTTCCGGCTTCATCTCGCAGATGAAAGCTAGCGCCACGTTGCAGATTGCAGGGTACGTCGTTGAGCAGGCCCGGCTTGCCGTATACATACATACATATATTCATGACTATTATCCCCGAAGGGTTAGTCAGAGACCAGGCTATGAGGACAGCAAAAGCAGTCCACTGCATTACATACGTGCTCAGCGTGACAGGTAGTGAGCCCATCGCCGCTCTATTCGCTTTATCGTGAGTTAATCGCTTTTTGCGAAAGCCATGGGAAGAGATGGGTTGGTAGCTTAGATTAAAACAAAAAGGGAAGATACGGCATGCTCCTACTTGTAGTCAATCAAAATATAGTCGTACTCAACTACATATGCAAACACTCACACACGCACACCTATAAATTGTAAATCGAGCGAGCAAGACAGAGCGGTAAGTTTCAACGTCAGCGTGAGGGCACAGATTAAAGAAGAGTTAACAGATACTTCACTTGGTAGAAAATTACCAATACCTACTGCTTTATTAGCCTACTAATATTTAAACTATAATAACCTACCGCGCGATCCCACAGCAATCGCATGGCTGCCTCTTCGATAAAATTAAATTAACATAAATAACTATTTGTGTCTATTTTATTGGGAACTGTGAATATGTTCTGACTAAAGGTGGTAGTAAAACTGTATTGTTTTAAATTTTTTTTTTTATATAAATTGGTGCTGACATCATCACCAAAAGTAAATAGAAGTCAGTGTGTAGGTAAAATAAAAAACTACTACTGCACAACAAACCCATCTACAGCACATAAGGCACCAGACGGCATCGTCGGTACGCGTACAAACGAATGGAACATTAAAAATTGAACAACATGCGTGCGCTTCGCTTGCGAAAACCGCACTGAATTTGGTCCGCAAACGGCCCGAGACCGCTCGGCCGGGCGGTAGGTAATTATAGCGCGCAAGTATATGGAGTGACGGAGGCCTGGTGAGGGAGTCAGCGAGTAGCGCGTTGACGTCTTGGTCGCTTCGCAGTAATCGCAGTACGACCGATTCCGACGCCACTGCGGAGTAGCGTCTTTCTCTATTTCACACAGTAGAATAACCGCAATAGTGTGATGTAACCTGTTCGCTCGGCAAATTGCGACTGAAGTGAAATTGTGCCTTTAAGCCTAATTTTGGCGGCTCACTCACTATCTACCGACCTCAATAGATAGGGTATCGCAACTGGAACTACGGGTCCGGTTGTGTTTTCAGAGGTACGACGGGGTTCCGGTTCTAGCCCCCCGCTGGTCGTGCCTTTAACCAGGCGCCTCCGGCGGGATCCGGACATGGGTTGGACTCGTAGTGGCGTGTGGTTAGCTGTAGAGCTTGGGAATGCTCGTTTGTCCTGGTATTGTGTGCCAGGACTTCCAAACTCGTGCACAGCGAGCGGGGCCTAGTAGCGGTCTCTGAGGGGCCAGAAGCGAAAAGTCCTGCGGGGAACGTGAGTTTCCCTTATAGTTGGCAGCTTTGTCCGGTGGTTTTCATTGGACATTGGTGTTGACATCTCCGGTACTAGTCTGGAGAACTAGTAGAGGCGGCCTCCTAGATGCCGTAGCCTCCGGTCCAGCCAGCCGCGTAGGACGTGGGAACTGGCTAGGCGCCCGGATGGGTTCCGAGAAGTGAGTGTGCTTACTACTCCGCTACCAAGGTGGACACTTGGGAGTCGACTTTAGAGTCGACGACCCTAGCAGTGGCAACTGCGAGTTGTGCCCTTCGTGCAACGAGAAGTGAGTGAGCTCGACAGCTCCGGTTACCTATCTGGACAATAGGCAGTGAACTACACGTGTTCACGGGGATACTCTCCTGAGACACTAGTCTTATGAGTACCGAATGAAGAGCGCGCTGCGGCGGGCACTAATTTGGCGTCAAGACCTAACGTTGGTGGTCTCCTGCGCGAGTGTTCTACTGGCGCTGGGACGTCTGGCACTTCTTGCATAACCTAACGGTTGGTCTGGGGTGCCAGTACAAATAAACTTAGTGAAATTAGGAGAGGGGATGGCTCACTCACGAGACGCTAGTGCCGTATCTTCCCCTTTTGTTTTAATCTAATAGTATTCTATGAATGAGCTGCCACCACACAACTCCCAATTATAAACGGGTTTATTAAAACACTGTCAATCTAGCTTGAACATTTATTAGTGATCACAATCATATGGAGTCCGCGCTGGGGCTGGTGAGCGCGTTGGCCCTCATCCCGCAGATGAAGGCCAGGGCCACGTTGCACGGCACGTCGTTGAGCAGGCCCGGCTTGCCGTAGCGCAGGATGCTGCCGCAGTTCTCGCCGCCCACCTTGTCGTACTGGACGTTGTTGGGCTCGTCGGGCTCCCAGTGGGAATACCCGGCCTCGGCCAGAGTTTCACCTGTACAGCATAATAATAATAAGTTATTGCTCCTGCCCTGTTCCCGTTTTCCTTGGGGTCGGCGCTAAATGTTCATTGCTTCTCCTGAGCAGTCACTCCTTTTACTTTCACATAATCCCTTACACAATCCATCCGTCTAGTCTTCTCCCACTCCATCAATGACACTTATATTTATCACTCTTTAAGTTAAGTACATGCATTTCATCCCTTCTGATCACATGCCCATACTACGACCAACGACTTCCATTGATTTTTTCTGTCACTGGCTTCGTTAAAATAACTGGTGCTACTTTAAAACTTCCTCTGATATAATACAAGCTTAATATTCATATTAATTTAAACGTTTATTCTCTCCATAGTCTGACATTTTTAAATGACAACAGTGTACAAGTCAAAAAAATAACATAGTTTTACAGTAACAGTAAGGTTGGCCCTGCCACATGGGCAACAGCACATGTGGAGAATTAAGAATCAATATTATTTATTCAGGTTAGGCCATGTTTAGGTTACAGCACTTATGAAAGTCATTATGCCAACGTTTAGCAAGTTTATTTATGGGGCAGGAGCCTTGTACTGAGAAAAAACGGCAACAATCGCAGCAAGGGCGTTTCTTTTCTTCTTTTCTGTTACAGTGTCAATTAGAATTTAAAAAAATGCCCTTCCTATCATTTTTCTATTACAATAATAAAATCTTAAAAATACCTAATATAACGACGACATCAAAAAATATAATAAAAATAAAAATTAAAAACAAAATTTCAGGTATTCAGAAAAATAAAAAGTAAGACTACAAATACTATTATACTAATAATAAAAGTAAGTTAGCAAGAGCAGACCAGCCTCCACATGCAGGCGGCACCCGTTCACGAGTATGACAGACATGTAAATCAGCCATCGCTTCACTCAACCATGTTTTACCCGACGCATATGCCTGATGCCACCACCGCAGAGACTCGGGCCATAACGCATCACGCTGGCCCAATGCTGGTTGATGTGTTTTAACGCCTGCCATCTTACGACAGCAACAGGGACCAATGGCTTTACATGCTTTCCGAAACGCGGAGGAGCTAATGTTTGTGAATGGATTGCAACGGAAGTTCATGGTAAAAGTACCCCAGTGATACCATTTCGCTCGCTCACCTTGTATTGTCAGCCACATGGTATGATCCGACCAGTCCCTGAATCCAATAGACGTGGACAACGTATTCGTTGAGCTGATCGAGTTCTCCGGGTTTTTGTCCACCATTTCTTTAAGGAGTTGGGCCTCGGCGTCGCTGTTGATGATAGCCAGGTACCCCCCCTCGGCGGCGCAGATGGTGAACGCGTGCGTCCAGTACACGGCGTCGCGGTGGAACTTGTAGCAGCTGCCTGTTCGGCTGTCCAGCTTGTATCCTGGAATAAAAGTGTGATGTTCGTTACTTCATCATCGTCAGCATTTAAACGTCCTACTGCTGGGCACAGGTTTTATCACGCTTACAACAATATGGGCTGTAATACCAACACAGTGGGCGTTGGTTCAATGCAGGTTTTTAACACGCTTTTATTAGTGTGTAGTTTTATTAGTATGTAACAAACTATGTAATGGAATCTAAGGTAACTAATTTAACCATCTTCCAAGGGTCATAGCGTAACGTTAATTAGCAGCTGTATGTAGTTCTGATGACAATATAATAATATGGTACTGTCTAACTGATCTCATGATGGAGCCGGAAGATATTAACTGGAACTTCATGATGGAAAAGCGTATCATAACTGTTGTATTCGCGGGTCAGAAGACACCGCCAAATACAGCAGAGTAAAGTGGGTTAGGCGGGAGGTCGAAAGGAACTTACCGGGAGCAGGCTTGACGAGGTCACTGGAACGGGAAGACGAGCTGACCACGGGCGGCGAGGTAGGTTGGTTTCCTGGCGCACAGTCACTACACTACACAATAGGCATTTAGTCGTTCTCTTCACATTAGGTTCAGGAGTCACTATAAATAAGGGCAGATACCAGCGCGCGTATTTTGTGGGCGTCTCGCGGTAGCTAGCAGACAGACTCGTCGGCCCGGTATATCACCAAGCGAGCGGCCGCGAGTCGCGCAGCGGTGGCGCCGCGGCAGATAGGCGGATGCGGTCGTCAACAACCGCTGAGTCAACCACCTTACAGCTGGCGGTATGATTTAAATGGCCGTTGCGCTGTGGCGCAAACATCTTCCCGGGGCCCAGGGTGGGCTCATCCAATGGGAGCCTGACGATCCGGAATACAGGCCTCCGAAGATGTCCATTCGCGGTGTCCAGGTCTACCACCCGCACGACGCCATCCTTCCCAGGCAGGGTGCGAGCAATGCGCCCCAGTCTCCATTGGAGGGCAGGCAGGTTGTCCTCCTTGATGAGGACGAGCTCGCCAACTCGGGGAGGGGAGGATGGGGACAACCATTTGGAGCGGGTTTGAAGGGTATGCAGGTAGGACCGGGTCACAGCGTCCAGAAGCGCTGGGAAAGGGCCTGTACCATCTGGAATCGCCTACGTGTGGAGATCGGCCTATCTTCCACGGATAGTTCGGGAAGGGCCGTTAGTGGGCGGCCTATAAGGAAATGTCCGGCTGTAAGCGGCTCAAAGTCTGAAGGATCAGACGAAAGTGGGCAGAGAGGTCTTGAGTTAAGGACCGCTTCAATTCGAGCTAAAAGTGTGGAGAATTCCTCGAATGTGAGGTGTTGTTCGCCAATTACGCGATATAAAAGTTGCTTTGTTGATTTTACGTTGATCTCATGTAACGCACCGAACCATGGTCCCTTAGGGACGTTCAACAACCAAGTAATGTGCTGACCAGCGAGCTTGTGCGCAATCGTGTCATTGTTTAAGGCAAGAAAGTTTTGTACTTCGATGAGCTGATTTTTAGCGCCTACATAATTTGTACCGCAGCCCGAGCGGATGAGAACCGGGGCACCGCGGCGTGCTATAAAACGCTGTAATGCCGCGAGGAACGCTTCCGTGCTAAGGTCCGAGACCGGTTCCAAATGAACCGCCTTAGTCGAGAGGCACACGAATATACAAAAGTACGCTTTTAAGAGTTTAACATTACGTAGGGTACTAGATTTAACGAGGAATGGTCCGGCAAAATCGGTCGTGACTTGACTAAATACTGGCTGAGGCGTAACTCTATCGGCTGGCAGGTCGGCCATGAAGGGCGCTTGCGGCTGGGCCCGGCATCGAAAGCATTTAAAAACTCGGTGTCTAATAATACGGCGCGCGGACAATATCCAAAATTGTTGGCGTAGGATAGCGTGTAAAGTGTCAGCGCCAGGATGGCAGTGTATTTTGTGGTAGTGGTCAATGATAAGGTCTACAAGTGGGCTAGAGCTGGGAAGTATGAGCGGATGCTGCGCGTCATATCGGATAGACGCATGGGACAGTCGTCCACCAACTCTAAGGAGCTCATCTTTAATGAGAGGTGACAGCCGCTGGAGTCTGACGGAGCAGATTTTGCCAGTTTGAAGGCGGTGGATGTCCTCTGCAAACTCATTGTGCTGAACACTGCGCACCCAGTAAAGTAGGGCTTCTCTTCGTTCACTGACGTACAAGGGGCCTGAGCGTCGCGAATCTGGGTGGTGTCTGCAGTTGTGCAGAAAGCGTTTTAGACAAGCTGTCACTCCGACGAGCTTGTCTAGTGAACTGAACCAATAGTCAATAGTCAATAGTCAAAATATATTTATTCAATAAACTCAATTAATAAGTACTTTGAAACGTCCAAATATTTTTTAACCTACCACCCATTCAGGACATCATTTTTTAACTGTGGCAAAGAACGGGCGCAAGAAACCACAGCGCACAGAAGCAACGACATTTACAAAATATATATATATTATATGTCGTTACTAGGTCACAAAATACAAAATATGAATTTGAATGTAAATAGTTTAATTAAATATGGTGCTCTATATAAATTAATTATAGGCAATTAGAAATAGCTGTTGGAGTAGGTACTTGGAGCATTTCAGACCCAAGCTGTTTTGTCTTCTGTATAATCCGACACTTTATAATAAGCTTTTTTATAAAGCTTTTCTTTGATTTTGATTTAAAATTTATCAAGATCTAATTTCTGAATATCATTTGGTACTTTGTTGTATAATCGTACACACAGACCCTTAAAAGAATTATTTATTTTATGGAGCCT
The DNA here is from genome assembly GCA_963921215.1 of Scoparia ambigualis. Lineage (NCBI taxonomy): Eukaryota > Metazoa > Arthropoda > Insecta > Lepidoptera > Crambidae > Scoparia > Scoparia ambigualis. The sequence continues at coordinate 36,849,718 of OY992509.1, read as the reverse complement.
AGTATAAGGCACTGCTAATTTGTTCTTACTTCTGGTATTTAATTTGTGAATATCACTGTTTTTTGAAAACATTTCAATATTTTTATGAACATACACAAGATTTTCATAAATATATTGTGATGCAACTGTCATTATACTTATATCCTTAAATCTCTCTCTGAGAGAGTCACCAGCCTGTAGGTTATATATTGCTCGAATAGCCCTCTTCTGCAGCACAAAGATAGTTTGAATGTCGGCAGCATTTCCCCACAGTAAAATGGCGTACGACATTACACTATGAAAGTAACTGAAATAAACTAATCTAGCTGTATCAACGTCAGTTAACTGACGGATCTTCATTACTGCATAAGCCGCAGAGCTAAGTCTATTCGACAATTTAGCTATATGTGGGCCCCACTGAAGCTTGGCATCCAACGTGATGCCTAGAAACACAGTGGTGTCCACAGGATTCACATTCTTATCTTTAATTTGTACACTAGTTATTACCTGCTTAACATTAGGCAATACAAATCTTACACATTTGGTTTTTCCCTCGTTTAATAGCAAGTTATTAACACTAAACCAGTGAACAATCTTTGAGACCGCATTATTCACATCGTCATAATTTGGGTGTCGTCGTTTCACTTTGAATAAAAGTGAAGTATCATCAGCAAACAATACTATCTCATGACTGTCTTTTACAAAATAAGGTAAGTCATTAATATAAACCAAAAACAAGAATGGACCAAGTATTGAACCCTGCGGAACTCCCATTTTAACCACTGATCCCGGAGATCTTTTACCGTTAATGTCGACCTTTTGAATCCTGTTACTCAAGTATGAGATCAGAAGGCTCAAAGAAGCATCCCTAATTCCATAGTGGTTAAGCTTCCTGACCAAAGTTTCATGTAAAACACAATCAAAAGCCTTGGATAAATCACAATATACCCCTAGGGCATCCTGTGATTCCTCCCAGGTATCAAATATTTGGATTAAAAGCTCAACACCGGCGTCAGTTGTAGAGCGACCCCTAGTAAAACCATATTGTTTACAATGTAAAAGTTTATTTTTATAAAAATGAATTTGCATTTGATCTAGCATTAACTTTTCAAAAATTTTACTAAATGTGGGTAGCACAGAAATAGGTCTAAAGTTAGAGGGGTCAGAAGTGCTACCTGATTTAAATAATGGAATTATTTTACTATATTTCATGAGGTCAGGAAAAACACCACAGTCAATGCATTCATTAAATATGCAAGCTAAAACTGGAGCTATTGTCATAATTACAGATTTAGCGACGTCCACGGAATTACCCCACAGATCAGCAGTTTTCTTTTTATTGAGAGTGTTAAATGTTTTTATTATATCTATAACACAAATTTTTTGAAAACTGAAATTATTTTCACAATCTTTAACATTCTCCTTCAAAACAGATTCAGCTACAGTGGGGGAGGAAATCAAGGGTTTTGTAGTTGAAACTGGAATGTCAGTAAAAAACCTCTCAAATGCTGCAGCAACATCAGCATCAGAAGTCAAGGTTTTATTATCACAATTTAAATTGTACTCATTATTACGACTTTTGACCTTTCCTGTTTCACTATTTATAATATTCCATGTCATTTTTATTTTGTCATTACTATTCTTAATCTTAGAACTCAGATAGTTTGCCTTGGCTAATCGACATACTCTTTTGAATAACTTTGAATAATTTTTAACATATAATTTGAAGTCATCGCTGGTGTTATAGTTGCGTTCACCATAAAGTTCATAAAGGCGTTTCCTACTTCTGTGAATACCAATTGTAGCCCATTCATTAAAAGTTACAGTACCACTAACTGAGATCTTTTTTGGAATAAAAGTTTTATTAAATTCTGAACAATAAATGTTAAAAAAATTATTATAAAAGACATTAGGGTTGTCATTGTATTCTAAATAATTTAATTTTGTATCTAGATTGCTTTTAAAGCGTTCCAGCCGACCTGCAGTTTTTGGTACAACAGTGATATTCTTTTTCGTCACTTGTTTACGCTTGTGTGGAAAGCTGACCATTTGGCCACAATGATCAGAGTCCAGGTTATTAATAATTTGCTTAGCCAGTGGTTTTACATTTGTATATATGTTATCAATACAGGTGGCCGAAGTGGCAGTTATTCTTGTCGGCTCCAAAAATAAATTATTCAAGTTGTATGATAGAAATAGGTTTTTAATTTTAGTTGACATCGTGGAATTTTCTAACAAATTAATATTAAAATCCCCGCAAACAATTATTGTTTTACCTACATTACGGACTTTATGTAATGCCTCATCCATAACTTTTTCGAAATAATCATATGATGCTGAAGGAGGTCTGTACACACTTAATACAACAAACTGCTCCAACTCCACACAAGCTATTTCTATTGTTCGCTCAACCGAGAGGCTCACTATGTCTTTGCGTTCCTTTAATTTAAACTTCTTCCTAACAATAATTAAGGAGCCACCATGTATTGCATTTCCTCGACTGAACGAACTTCCTACCAAATGATTCTTAAAATTGAACATGAACTGATGGTCTTTAAGCCAGTGTTCTGTTATGCAAAGAATATCAATTTTATTACAGTTCATGAACAATTCAATCTCCAAATCTTTGCCCATCATTCCTTGGATGTTCTGGTGGACAATGTTTAAAGATTGTACATTTTTTAAATTTAATATTTGACATGGGCTTTTGCTAAAGCTATTTTTACATTAATTTAATTTCATTTTATTAACAAACATTTCGCAAGAGTTTTCCTCTTTTGTCATATAATTTAATTTAAATAATTAATTGGAATGTCAGTAGAAACACTACTGACGTCTATGTCAAATATACATTGCTCAATAGAAGCAACAAAGTGAGTGAGCAGGTCAAAGTCAAGACCGGGCACTGTGACCAGTGACGGGACGTGTTTGGGCTTAAGGCCGGGCAGGGCGTGATGGCCCAGAGCTAAGGGCATCGCAGGCCAAGACTCACAAGGCTGTCCAAGCCACGTGGGAGACCACCATAGGTCGTGGGCTGACAGGGATTGCGCAGCCATCCCTCTGCTTGCGCAATCTGCCGGGTTGAGCTCGGAAGGTACGTGTCGCCAAGTACATTCTGGTGAGCCTGAGCTGATTTTGACTACCCTGTTGGCTTCAAAGGGTTGAAGACGGTGAGGCGGTGTATTGAGCCAGGCCAGGACTATCGTACTGTCTGACCAACATATGTGTTGTTGAATACTGATATGGGCCGATAACTGAACCGACACACGGATCATGAGCTGGGAGAGTAGAGTGGCGGCCGACAACTCTAACTTGGGGATTGTGAGGCGATTCTTGATTGGTGCGACTCGCGACTTGGCGACAATCAAGTGTACCAAAGTATCTCCGGAGGCATCGAGCTCATGGAGGTAAACAACGGCGGCAAACCCGGCTTCAGAGGCATCTGCAAACTCGTGAAGCGAGTATGCAGCTGAGCCTTTGTTTGCACAAATGTGCCGAGGGAAGCGAATGCTAGACAACAGCGGCAGATCCTCTGAGATGTGGTGCCACTCCGTTTGTACTTCAGAGGGAGTGGGCTCATCCCATTCCAGCTTCAGTAGCCACAATTGCTGAAGCAGCAGCTTTGCGCGGAAGATAACGGGAGAAACCCAGCCGTTTGGGTCATAAAGTGAATCTACGGTGCTTAAAATAGACCGCTTTGTGACATGTGTGATGGGGGGCAGAGAGATGCGGTAGGTGAACTCGTCTGACTGAGGGCTCCACTGTAAACCCAAGACCTTAATGGACGTGGATTCTGGGTTCATGTCGAAGTCCTTGGGCATGTCGCATTGGTTGTCGGGAAATCTCTCGAGCAGCTTAGGCGAGTTAGATGTCCACTTACTGAGCTGAAAGCCGCCTAGGTCTAGCAGACTTATCAACTCGTCCCGAAGTGCTTGGGCGGATTCAACTGTGTCATGACCACACAAGATGTCATCAACGAAGATAGACTTGCGAAGAACCTGAGCGGCTCCAGGGTAGCGATGGCCTTCATCATCAGCCAGCTGAAGCAGAGTGCGGATTGCATGGTATGGGCTTGATCTTAAGCCGTAGGTGACTGTATTGAGGGCGTAGGTGAGCAGAGGGTGATCTGGTGAGGACCGCCATAGTATCAGCTGATACCGTCTCTGGTCTGGGGCAACCAGCACATTTCTGAACATCCTCTGAATGTCAGTGCTGAAAACGACTGGATGCGTTCTGAAGGACATGATGATGTCCACAATGTCCTGTTGAAGGGCGGGGCCTGTGTGTAGGCATTAATTTATGCTGACACCATTGGAGCTTTTGCAGCTACCATCAAAAACAATGCGCAGCTTGTCCGACCCTGACTTAAATACGCCATGGTGAGGGATGTAGAAGTGAGGTTTATGGGCGAATGTATTTGGGTGACAGGGAGCCATGTGCCCTAAGTCGATGTATTCGGCCATAAAGTCGACGTATTTAGAACGCAGAGACGGGTTCGCCATTAGCTTCTTCTCAATATTGAGGAATCTGCGTAATGCGATAGGGTGAGTTTTACCTAGTTGAGGGGCGTCCTTTAGAAAGGGCAGAGCGACCGTATATCTGCCTGAGGGATCGCGTGTAGTGGTAGAGCGGAAGATTTCCTCGCATTGTTCCTCCAGGGGATCATTATGAGTGTGAGATTGAGGGAGGGGCTCCTCAGACTCCCAGAACCTTTCCAGACTCTGACGTATGTCCTGGGCTGATTCAGCTGAGCCTGGTTGTGAGCTGACGACGTGAGCTGAGTTAACCTGCTGCGCCGGCTGCGCATACAAGTCCTCAATGGGTCCTATCAACGCGAAGTCGAAAATCGTGCCGAAGGCTATGGGCTTGCCCGGGCCCAACGAGACCTTAGTCCCGTCCAACACCTGGCCTAGAACGTCCGACCCCAATAAGAGGTCGATCGGGGCTGGTGTGTGGTAAAGCTGGTCAGCCAATGGCACGGGTGGCTGGCCTAGTACGTGGGAAATGTTTGGTACCTTCTCTAAGGGAAGGTAGCCAGTGACGTTTTTTAAAATGTGAGCTGTGGCAGTGATTGTAGGAGTATCATTGTGAGTGGGTCGGCATACTATTGTTATTGCCGCCTTTGACTCATGTTTGTGCTGATTCCCAACTCCTGTAATTTTTAAAGAAGTGGGTTTTGATGGCAGGTTCAAAAGTCGTGCCATGCGTGACGTTATTAATGTCAGCATACTGCCACAGTCCAATAAAGCTCTGGCTGTATGAAGATGGCCATGTACGTCCGCGACTCTTAGTGAGACGGTTGGCAACAAAATGGGTGTGCCAGTGGGCACAGAAGGTGAGTGAGCTGATTGAGTATCAGCTGAAATTGTATGAGCTGAGTATGTATCAGCTGTGTGGGCATGGGTTGACTGGGCATGGGCTAAATCTACCTCTTCGCCAGGGTGCTCCGTGATAGTTGGGAGTCATAATTGCTGGCGGCGTTCGCGGGGCCTACCTGGCGAACCGGACCTGGGCGGGCTGGCTCTGTGAGCAGAGCTGGGTTGCACCTGTTTAGTCTGTGCGGGTTCGTGCCGCCTGCTGTTTCTGGGGCGCTCCCTCAGCTGTGGGGGTATATGTGCTGACGATGAACTGGGTGCGTTGAGTCGTCTGGTCGATGAAGGGACGTGTGGTGGTTCGTGCTCCCACAGTCCTTGCATGCCCCCCTTGACCTGCACTCGCTCTCGTAGTGACGGCCGAGACAACGCTGGCAGCGCTCGCGTGCCCGTACAAAGTCCCAACGGCCCTGTGTTGGCTGGGCATTGTACCATCTGCACGTCATGAGCGTATGTCCCCTGGTGGCTCAATAGGGACAGTAGGACGTCGAGCGTGAGGAAGAGGACGAGGACGATGATGAGAAGCAGCTTCGCTGGAAGGCCGAGTATACGGGGAAGGGCTGACTGCGAGCCGGGGAGGTGGATGGGCGGTGACGCATTTGCTGCGCTGGGCGGAACGGTTGGTGAGTAGGCTGATCGTAGGCGCGGTGAGGCGATGGAGCTGAGGAGCGGCCACGGTAATGGTCGGGTTGTTGCTGAGCCATCTGAGCATAAGTGCGATGGGGCAACTGTGGAGGCGCGCGGCTACGAGAAGGGCCGGGCAGGGCGTGAATGGGCTGCGGCTGGGCTATATTGGAGAACTCTGTCTCCACACAGCGCGCGTGCTCCTCGAGGTAGGAGATGAGGTCACTCAACGTGGGCAGGGTGCTGCTAGACCCGTGTCTGCGTTCAAATAACGTGCGGAGCTCACCCTTAAGCTTTCGCACCACTATCGACACAAACACGTAGTCGTCTCCTATGGGCAGATCCAAATTACTAAGGGCACACTGGGCGGACACCAGCGGAGTGAGGAAAAGTGTGCGTATGTTAGAGCGCGTGTGGATGCTCGGCAGCCCCAGGATTATGTCGACGAAACTATCAATGAGAACCCGGCGGTTCTCGTACCGCTTGGTAAGGATGTCCATGGCCACGGCAAAATTTTCATTGGTGACCTTTAGGTGGGACACCATGCTAAATGCCTCACCGCTGAGACTTGAGAAGAGATAGTGGAGCTTGACTGCTTCCGACAAGGTCGCCATGTCGTCAGTCAAACTCCTGAACAGCGATTGCGCTGTTCAGGAGTTTGACTGACGACATGAAGGAAGGCCAGTCCTCCACTTTTGAGCTGAACCTGGGCAGCGCTATCTTGGGGAGGACGGCTGTGGGCGTATTGATGCCGAAACTGGGCTGAGCGCTATGGGTTGGGGATGATGTGGAAGAGGTTGAGATTTCCTCCCTAGCCATGAGTATCCTTAAGTATGCCCCGGAGGCTTTTGTGTGGTTCTCAGTGTATGTCCTCTCAACCCCCTCGTCTAAGTTCTCCTCGTCAAGAATGCTGTAATATACTGAATCCAGCTTCTCCTTAATACCCTGTACCTGTGCGAAACGCACGTTAAATTCTGTTATGGAATGTTTGGTGTCGCCAGCAATGATCCGTGACCCCACCTCTAGGAGTTGGTGTATTGCTTTGGCGGCCTCCCTAAATATCGCGGCTTGTGACTTGGTCGGCATCGCGATGAATAAAAGGAGACAAGAAAAAATAAAAAAAATAAACAAATTCAAAGGCAGTAAAAAGAACAACACCCTGTATATATTCTATAGTTGGGCTGGATGTATTTGTTTACTAAGGTAAGGGCAAATGGGCTAAAATTAACGCAACAATAAAGAAAGCAAAACTATGTTGGGACGCCTTGTATATGGCCCACGGGTGGGCAGACGCATGTGTATGTGTATGTCTGTGTCTATTGAACGCGCGTACGTAATATTAGCCGACCGCAAAACAAACAACAAACAAAACAACAAAAGAAATCACGTCATCCGTAGCCCACTATGGGGAAGGCGCTCACAGTCGGGCAGACCTGCAGCGGAAACTAGCGCGAAGAATGAGTCGGTCGCAAAAAAAAGTAAACAAATAATAAAAACTTAATTAAAAAAATTGGGACACTCTGTCTGTGTCCCACAAGTGGGCAAACGTGTGTAGAAGCGAAGGCGACGCACGCAAATAGCCGTAAGCGATATAAAAAAAACACTGATGAAGCTAAATGAAACACACTAAGCTCATGTGGTGAGCACGCACAAAAATGAGCCGATTGCAAAGGCAAAAATTAAAAACAAAAAAACTATATAAAATTAACACGAGCGAAAAAATAAAGCACGCTACTCGGCACGCGTGGTGAGCATGCACGAGATTTGAGCCGATTTAACACGACAAGAACATAAAAAATTCATTAAAAAATAAAACGGGAAAAATAACAATATCGTCTCTCGTCATAGTACCATACAATTATCTAGACGCGGGTGTGTTATACGTAACTAAAATTATATGTGCAGCCGATAAACGTAACGCAAACGTAACGCAATAATTTAACTACTAATTATACTTAATGTATCATTAGACAACGATCGTATAGGTTCCCACACATAGATCTGTGATCAGACAATCGGATGCATACACGAGATCAATATGAAAACAACATGCAGAAATAATTGCGTTAAAATAATTCGGATGTTGTGTGGTCGCAATCCTAACACAAACGATTTATAACTACCTGACGAAATTTTTATTGGGACAGGGTAAAGTTACGTGAACAAATGAATTTAGAAATGATGGCACGAATTAGATTATGGGCGGAAATAATTATTTTTAGCGGACTGTAATTGAATGAGCTGATGGAACGTGAGACCAATTTATGGTGAAATGGTAAAAGTTTACTGGTTACGGGAAGGTCGCCGGTATTTAATATTACCGGTTCGAAGATGACCAAAATGTATTCGCGGGTCAGAAGACACCGCCAAATACAGCAGAGTAAAGTGGGTTAGGCGGGAGGTCGAAAGGAACTTACCGGGAGCAGGCTTGACGAGGTCACTGGAACGGGAAGACGAGCTGACCACGGGCGGCGAGGTAGGTTGGTTTCCTGGCGCACAGTCACTACACTACACAATAGGCATTTAGTCGTTCTCTTCACATTAGGTTCAGGAGTCACTATAAATAAGGGCAGATACCAGCGCGCGTATTTTGTGGGCGTCTCGCGGTAGCTAGCAGACAGACTCGTCGGCCCGGTATATCACCAAGCGAGCGGCCGCGAGTCGCGCAGCGGTGGCGCCGCGGCAGATAGGCGGATGCGGTCGTCAACAACCGCTGAGTCAACCACCTTACAGCTGGCGGTATGATTTGAATGGCCGTTGCGCTGTGGCGCAAACAACTGTTTTGGATTTCATAGAAAAGTCTTGTAATGAACTTTGATCACGATTAGGTTTCAAGGTCTGATGGCACTGGCGTTCCATGATAGAATGTCGTATCATAGTCGTGTTTGCACTTGTGAGAAAAGCCACGTAATGGACTTTGAACACGATCAGGTTTCAAGGGTAGACCAAAAACTATATAATAAATGAATAGTTAAAAAAACACTAGAAAAACACGCTTTTATAAATGCACGTAAAACTAAAAATAAATTATGAATTTTTCAAGTTGTCTCTATTTCTGGGCTGAAGTGTAAACTATGTGCTTTTAATTATAGTATTTGATTGTAAAAGCGTGGGCGCTGGAAAAGGAAAGACTTTTTGTATGACTTGCTGAGAAATCATTGGCTTGGCATCAAATGATGGGCGCTCTAACTGGAGTTGCAGCACGACTAGTAGGTGGCTCTACATTAAACAGTCTGTTCAAAGCAACAGATTGTCGAACTCAGACAAAACATGCGCCAGCAGCGAGGAGAGACGACATTCACTGACATTTTTAACGCCTCTTCTTTCAGGAAATTAAGTACATAAGAGTAATGCGTCAACAGTGGCAAAATGTAGAGTTCTTGTTCGTGGAGGAGATATCTTTGGTTCCCTTTGGCGGCATAAACGTTATGCTCTTGTGCGACCTCATGCAGCTTCCGCCAGGAAGTTAGTATTAGTATTTGTTAACAATAAAGTCTTTTCTGTTCCAGCGCCCACGCTTTTACAATCAAATATTATAATTAAAAGCACATAGTTTACACTTCAGCCCAGAAATAGAGACAACTTGAACGATCCATAATATTTTTTTTTACGTGCATTTATAAAAGCGTGTTTTTGTAGTGTTTTTTATTTTATAAATAAGGAGGCAAAAGAGCAAGCGGGTCACCTGATGGAAAGTAATCACGGCCGCCCATGGACACCCGCAAAACGGGTTGGTGCGTTTGGTGGGTTCGTAACTTCTATACCTTGGGTGTCGTAAAAGGCGACTAACGGACTGAAGATTGCACATACATCTAACAGCATAGAGCGGCGATGAGCTCACCATCTGTCACGCTGAGCAGTCGCTATTTGGTGAAAAGCGGACTATGGTTGAGGACTGCTTTTGCTGTCCTCATTGCCTGGTCTCTAACTAACCCTTTGGGGTTATTAGTCGTGATTGTATGTATGTAAATAAGTATGTAACTTATATTCGACTGATTGAGCTGACAATCTTGCGATCAGCCTTGGAGTAGTCAAAGCTTTCTTTCTTGTCGGACTTTCTTTTTTACTCTATTATGAGTATCAGATTCAGATTGTAATCACAAAACAATTTATTATGTTAGGTTTTTTTATGTAAGAAGGAGGTAAACAAGCAGGCGGGTCACCTGATGGAGAGCAATCACCGCCGCCCATGGACACCCGCAAAACCAGAAGAGTCGCAGATGCGTTGCCGACCTATGAGAAGAAATAGGGCATCCATTCATTCATCATTCCTATTCCTTTACATCTGGATGTAAAGTAAAGAGTTGTGAAGGGGGGGGGGGGAGGGTGTCCGGAACTCTCACTGGCTGGACGAAACACAATAGCACCAAGTGCCATTATTTCACGCCGGATATTCGTGAGAGGGTGGTATTACCCCGGGCGAGCCGGCCCAATGCGTGTGGCTCATAGAGCTCTACCACTCAGTCAGTATCACTCATTTAGCACCACCCAGGGTCACGTGTAGGGTCTCAAGGGTAAACCTACGGACGCGAGCAACTTTAACCCCCAAAATTGATTTCCTGTTAGTAGTGGTTAAAACACAATGCATTCACGACTATTTCCCCTAAGGGTTGGTCAGAGACTAATAGGCAATGAGAACCGCAGAAGCAGTCCTCTGCTATAAATAGTCCACGTTACACCATATTACAACTGCACATGTGCTCAGTGTGGTAAGTGGTGAGCCTATCGCCGTTCTATGCGACATCCAATCGAAGAGAGGAGTTCGTAGTATTATTTTAGTGCTGTCTTTTTATTTTTTACTAAGATTGTTAAAAAAAAGGCAAATTTCAACAAGGCCACGACCTTGTGCAATGATCAGGCTAACTTACGTAAGTTCTTTTAATGCATTTAACTAATTCAGCGCATAGTACAAGTAAATTAAAAATACGTTAATTGTCACAATTTCGTGCAGGGTCCCCTTAACAAATAAATAGATAAACAACAGCAATGGCACGGCGGCCGGCACGCACCTCCGGCTCCTTGTTCTCCTCGTTGGCCTCCCCGTTGAGCGCGGCCCGTCTGCTTCTTGTAGCAGACGTAGGAGTATGTCTCGGTGCACGGCACGTCCGCCATGGTGCCGTTCTTGAGCATGACGAGGCAGTCCTCGCTGTTCTTGTTGTTCTGGCTCGTCGGGCGCCCACACCGTGCGTATCTTGGATAAGGGGACACCTGTCAAACAGTCAGGTTAGCCTTTAGTAAAAGTACAAACGTACAAAAATGGATACAATAAATACATCATCATCAAAGGCCTGTATAGAAGATGATTAAAACAGCGTCCGATTGTTAATAATATACTTAAAATTAGCGGCCTGACCGGTACTTCGTCCGTGTTAACACCCTGATTGCATGCTAAGAAACCTTTACAATGCCGGGTCGCTGGATGGGTGACTAAATTTAAAAAAAAACATCTTGAGCTCTTCCTTGCTTCGGAAGGCACGTTAAGCCGTTGGTCCCGGTTGCTGTTGTAAGATGGCAGTCGTTAAACCCACACCCGCATTGGGCCAGCGTGGGGATTGTCTACGTGGGTGGCCCGTGCCCAGCAGTGGGGCTTTAATAGGCTGATGATGATGATGATGAAATTTAATATACATAAAATAAAAGCAATTTGACGATGATAAGCATCTATCGGTGTTCTGTCAAAAACAAATTATCGTCCTTGGTTCTGTGAAACCAATACAAAAAATAATCATAGAAGTTAATGTAGTCAGTGGTGGGAACCGGTAGGGCCCAGGATTGTGATTGCAGAGAAGGTACGTAAATAAAAATAACTTGATCTAAAGGACTTCGGTGCGTGCGTTGAATCTATTTTAGTACTAAGCGCTTTGCAGGGAAACTGTTCAGCAAAGAGTCTCTCCTTACACGCTAAGTTTACTACTGGATCGTTAGCTACATATGTACGTATGTACACGTACATACTCGTACATAATAATATATACACGTCTATTGTCCCCGAAGGGTTAGTCAGAGACTGAGCAATTAAGACCGCAAGAGCAGTCTTCTGCCATAGTCCACTTTTCACCAAGAGGCGACTGCACACGTGCTTAGTGTAACAGTTGGTGAGCCCATCGCCGCTCTATGCTGTTGGGTGTATGTGCAATTTAGTCCGTTAGTCACCTTTTACGACACCCAAGGGAAGAGAGGGGGTGGTAGTATTATTTCACCGCCACGCGACACGGTTATAGTTAATATAATAATTTTAAGTTCTTTATTAATACATTAAATTTTCTGACACAAAAATTGGCGCAACTGTCAACGTCAAATTTGACAGAATCGAGCATAGACTAAGCAATATTTTGCGATCACGATGCATAAAATGTATCACAGAACCGAAATAATCAAACTTGTTCATACTAAAGTAGTCTGTAAATCTATGAATACACGGTACAAAGTCAAGTGTGTTTTTGTAGGTGCGGTCTCATGCGACCATAAAGTTACTATACCTAACGGAATAGAGCAACAAACATGAGCTGTCAAACGAAACCGAAATAGGATGGCATTTGTGTATGTCAAATTGTTTAAAAATGCGTTCAGTGATGTACTTCATGTCGCTTTTCACATTAATATCGATATCGACAATATTAATTACTAACAGCAATAGTATTCATAGAACTAAAATAGGATGGGATCCCTCCGTCGCCGCATAGCATAAAATCAAAACATGATGTTCGCAAAATATCATAATCTCAATTTACCACATTATTACAATATCATATTCTTGAAACATCATATTATTAGCAAACTAAAATATTCGATTATCATCCTATCCGTGAAATAGGTCAAGGATCATAAGACCGCCGGCGATGTGTCTGGTTTTACGATCCTCAAGGGGTTAACAACATTTTCTTAACAAAAAGTACAATTATGATAAAAATAGTGTTTTCTTTTACATTTTATTATTTATTTATTCTTCTTTACATATAAAACTGCTCATCCACTAGTCACATACACTAGTCTTTAAAACACTACTTTGCTCTGTGCGCGACAGCTATGCAATGGCAGAGCATTCCAGAGACGGATAGCGGTTAAAGTGAAAGAGCTGGAGAGGAAGCCAGTATTATGAGCAGGAATTTGGAGAGTAAGGTTGCTACTGAAGCAAAGGTCACCCTGATGAGAGGCTTTAAGAAACTGAAACCTAGATTTCAGGCATCTGGGGGAACGTGAATCATATACAATATTAAATAAAGGTAAAATTTATTATTAACAGGTTTACTGTCCAATAAATAAAACAATAGCCTAATCAATTGTTATGGACCATATTATGTTGTCTGCGGAGCAGTGAACCGGTTAATAACTAGCGAATTGCCCGCGACTTCGGCTTCGTCCGCGTCGACCCCGTGCCCTGTAAGGAATTTAAAAAGTTTTTCTTTCACACAGACCTTGTCCATTTTTTTTATTAAATAAGGAAACGAGCAAGCGGGTCACCTGATGGAAAGTAATCACCGCCGCTTATGGACACCCGCAAAACCACAGGAATCGCAGATGCGTTGCCGGCCTTAAGAAAGGAATTAGGCTCGATAAATTTAAAAAAAGTAAGAAATTGTTGATTACAAGAATTATTTTGACTTTGATATCAATAAACGGTTATTATATGCTATCGGATTGTTTTATTTCTTGAAAAGTATTTACTTAAACATTATGACATTAATTGTACTACAAATGTAGTATCCTGCTAATATGTTATTTTGCTAATAATTATGATGTTTCAAGAATATGATATTGTAAGAATGTGGTGATTTGAGATTATGATTTTTTGCGAATATGGTGTTTTGCTAATATGATATTTTGCGAACATCATGTTTTGCTTTTATGCTATTCAGCGACGGAGGGGTTGAATGTAGGTACTAAGTAGACATTACTATCTAATAAAACATCAGCAGAAGAATAGTATAATTTTATTTAAGCTTACCGAAACTAACTTAGTTGGAATTGCAGATTTCATCAAAATTCGTTTCGCTCCTCGCGTCTGTAAATATATTTCTTCAAAATGCTTACATGAACTGGACCTTTGTAAACATGAACTTTTCTTGGGAATCCAGTTTGGACGATCAATTAGCCTAAGTCATGTATTTCTAGTATCCAAGTTAGTAGGAAATCTAAAAGATACATAAATTACCTACTAATGTTATTACCTATTCTAACAGTCAAAAACTGATACCTATGGATCGGCTAAGTATCTTAAATGTGTTTACATTCCCAGGTAATTCATATCTAAACGTCATATAGGTACTTTAATAACAATAATACATATTCGTTTACGTGATAGACAATGGACACGAAATATCGATAACTTGATACAGCCTTAGTGTAAAACGAAAATTATTTCTTTACACAAATTATTCGTAAATTCTGCATTATGTATATTCTATCTTTGTTTCTTACATAAATAAATGTTTATAGAAGAGAATTATCACATTTCGTGGTTAAAATTCGAAGCGCATTGGCATAAATAAATCCTAGGTAAGAAGGTGTCGGTTTGTAATAATTTACCTGTAAAATGAACATTTTATGGGATTAGTTCGCTGTGTTGTACAACAATCTATCACTGAAAAAGTCACCATGTTTCTAAAGCACTATTACTCAAAAATATTCACAATTTCACGTAAAATCAGAAAAAATCACAAAATCCAAATTCTCAGTGTGCTGATAAGTGCGGCCGACTGTCAAACAGTATCCAAAAACGGTTCTGTTACGTCGCATCACGCATCTCTTTTTATCCCACAGTGTTGTTGCTAATGACATCCCGCTCCCTCAGCCCTTTGTTTCTCTATTCCGCTAGGTATAGTAACTTTATGCATGCGACCGCTTGGGGTTTGAGGGGATAATGAGAATTCGCTGACACTGATAGAATAAAAGCATTGAATTTGAAACCTCACTTTTAATAATGATAACCTTGCAATATCTTGTTTGTGCTTTCATAGACTAAATTCATTTAAGTAATTAAGTTTCGGTTTCCCATACAAACTTCTACGTTCAAATTTTTAAAAACCTAGGAGCTAATTTTAATGATGCTAAGATTATTGCATGCTAAGATAAATCCCTAAAAAGATCCCTGTATTTTTACTTTTGAACTAAAACTTGCACTTTTTATTTTTGTATGGGAAACCGAAATGCGTAGGTACTAAATGTGTGAGATGTGCAAGTATGAAGAATAAGTTTAAATCAGTGACATAGCCTAAAACTGAGTCAAACTTATTTTTTTAAATTTATTTAAGGGAAACATACAGCTCATTAAATACTGATAAAACAGAAGTTCAAAAACATTTCGTTAGCCAAATAAGTTTTCACAAATGTTAAAGACATACAAACTAGCTTAACAATTTATTTTTTAACGATAAAGATTACTACAAGTTACATATTTAACTTAATTAACAAAACATTTTTATTTTGCTATAAGAAATATACCTACTTAACTCACAGACGTATAACTTAACTACATGTATAGGACAATAACCTCTTTCATAGTCTTTCAGTCACTATAGCAGATGACAGACTTTTTTGAAAAATACATCTATTTCCGTATATCTACTATTAAAATTACTAGGTGCACGAACTAGAAATCTATTTTTCGCATAATAGGTCTTTAAGAACGGTACCTGTCTCAAAAACTTTAGGAGAACGAAAGTGTTTTCTTTTGAAATAAAAAGAGATTTTACGTAAAAGGTAAGGGGAGTCAATGAGGTTATTCAAAATTTTGTATTAAGGCTTGATGGCGAACCATTCTACGACACTCTAGGGGCAGCCGGCACTAAAGCATTAAAGGTTTAAAAAAAAATTTATATTGCAATTTTTTTATTATGAGTTTGTAACCTCCCCCCCTCTATATTCTTTGCTACACCTAAATCTAAACCTAAATCTAATGCCTTTCACACCTATATGCCTAGCTACCTTATAATACATACACACATCCTCGCCGCTTTACCTTAACTTAAATTATTATCTAATTCTTAAAACTAATTAACCTAATTTATCTACAATCTAATGGTTGTGTCTGGAGTTTTGTAGAGTGTGTAGCGTTTGTATGAAGATGGAACCTTAGCATAGCTTAATTCTATTTGCAGTGAATTTCAGTCAAGCAATGTAATATTATAATAACTACTATTTTGGCCAGATCGTCTAGTGAACCCTCCGTTGTTAACCGCATTTAAGTAACTCAAGTTCTTTCGTGAAAGTTTAGTAATTGGCTTATCCCTGCGTTAAATTATTTTCTCCTGACCTAATTACCTACCAGTCTATAAATCATAACATAAATATGTGTAGCCTAGCAATGATTCCGTCTGAACTGTGACCTAAATCCTTCACTGCAGCTGCGGGGAAGATTTGTAACCACTCAAAGGTAATCGGATGATAGCTTAGCTTGTAGGTATTATTATTTATTATCAGTAGCATGATACATAAGAAGCCTGGTGCAATTTATATAAAGGTTTAGTGGGATTATAAAAGTCTTGTGGAAGTATAGGAGCTCCATCCTCGCCCCCTATCGTGCCATTCAACGCATTCGTCCTTCAGGCCCCGCCACTCCAACTTCATCTTATAAAGAGTCATCACAACTTATGACTTATTTTCTCTCATATTAGGAAATATAGGTTAGCATTTTAATTATATTTATTCCTCATAAACCAATAGTGTTTACCCCAAGGCTGGCTATCATCCAAATATCCTTCTCACATTAAGAAGTTAATTGTTTAATGCAGTAACTATGTCTTATGAATTTACTTTTAGATATCTTTGACCTTCAGGAAGTAGACTTAAGTTAATTACTTTTCCATTAACTTCCTTCCTTTGTCTCTCAGACTGAGTGATTAATTTGATAGACTACCAAATCATAGTCAGTATATTTTTTTAGTAGGTAGTTAATTATCCCTGTTAATCATTAAATAAATTACATTTAGAAGTTATCTTTTACTCACTTTAATAAGTATAAATTAGACTGTACTAGGTATTAGTCTGATTGATTAGATTGTTCTCATCAAATATTTCTATGTTTCATATTATTAGAAGTAAGTACTTACATATCTTAAGAGGTCTATTCAAATGGTATTAGTAGACCATTGTCAGGCTAATTAGCTGGTTGTTATCAATCAATTATTTCTATGTTTCAGATTATTAGAAGCTCATAGCTTGCAATGTCTTCTTTCAACGACTTATCCTAGGTTCTAAACTGGTTTTAGTTGTTCAGTTTGTATCAGCTTATTTTTGCTAAGGTATCGGATGTAAAATTTTCCATACTTTGAAGAGTATAGCCATGTGAGATCGTATTGCATCCCAGGGAAAGCTAACAAATGCCTGTTTGGTCATATCAGTGTTAGAAATCAAACATCACAGTACGACTAAGCTTATTTGCTATAACTTTTTAGTATTTTTCTTGTAATAGAAAACCAGTCTAGACTTTTAGGTACTCCAAAGTAATGATGGTACGATATTATCATACTTCTGTTAATTATTTAAAATGAATAATTAATTGGTAACAACTTTAGGAAAACAATTAGAATTTTACCGGCCTGCGGTAACAGATTACTTGCCTAGCTAGGACCCACATCACTTCATCATAATTTTATTTAGCGCCGTAACTTAATTATCCCTGCCTTATTAGTCTGAATTAATAACTAACCATATATATATATCCGCCTACCTATAGATTCCTACAACTTTCCTCACTTGAAAATGCCTATATTTTGTCGAACTAACAGTCCCTCTTGTGTACCTTGCAAACTAGGCCAAGCCTCATTTAATTTAAATTCGTGGTGTGTGGTGAGAGTCGCATTGCCCCTGAAAGCAACTAACTCCTAAATGTTCTATCAGTCGAGCCAGTATACTCAGTGTGTTATTTTCCTATCACTACACTGTATGTATGGAGATAGACTCGAGATTGGACTGGGTCATACGGGTCTACCTCCAGCTAAATGGTGTCTGACCTATCTTCAACTTTCACTAGGGAGACAACTGTCTCTCCCCCATTACTCCGTCGAAGATAGTGTATTGTTTAGCGTAATAGTGTAAAACGCCGATCTTATTAAATACAATCAAAGATCATCCAGACCGAAGTCTGTTGAAAGGTACATAGGGTTTTGTTGTCACCGTGACTCGTTTCCGCCGATGTACCCCAGAATACTTCATTCTGTTAACGGATTCGAGTTGCGATCGCAATAGTTTACTTTATTAATAACTTTCAATTTCACAAATCTTAATTAATATCGCAGCTCGAATATCACTTAGCGCACTATCAAGCTCGGACGCTATTTTTCCCGTATGAGTCGTACCGCACTCTTAAGTTGGACCGCTCCGTTGACGTCCCAAAACTCAATGCCCCCTAATTTTCCGCCCTTTTCCTAAGCATCTTACTTTCGCGCCACACGCCTAAGATTTTTCCGCGCGAGCCCACTTTTCTTCCCTTCAACCAATCGCTAGCCGTTTCCCCGATCCCCCCCGCCTTCGCGTCGCGCCACGTGGAGCTATCATCCGACCTCTCTTTCTGTCTTTTTCTCAACCTCTCGCTCGCTCATAGCCGCTTTCGCCGCGCAATTCTAAAATTTTTCCATAATCTAACCAAATCTCGTCCGACAGCCAATATTTCATCGTTGAATATCTAAATGTAGCCTTCTATTAACACTTCCCTCTTAATAATCCTCCACTTAAGCCAATAATCCTATATTTTGGGAAACTATCAAAAGTTCCGTATTCCGACCATAGATGGCGTCCGCCCGTAGGTGAACCACTTTGCCGACCCCAGAGCAGTCCCCGCGAAACTCAAAATAAAATACGGTCCTAGTCAACCTAGCAACCTTACGCGAAGCCCAAATAAATGACTTCCGCTAGACGCCACCTATGTCGCAAGGGACGCGCAGAGCAGTCCCCGCGAAATTCAAAATAAAGAAGTCAAACTAGCAACCTTATGCGAAGCTTACGTAAATAACTTCCGCTAGACGCCGCCTATGCCGCAAGGGACGCGCAGAGCCGTCCCCGCGAAATTCAAACTAAAGATAAAGCGCTAGACCATTGACCATTATTCTGAACTAGTTTATTATTCCCTTTTTCATGCTTATTATATTAATGGTGCTACGCATTAATATTTATTTTAATGCTACTCCCACACATTCCTTACTAACGGACGGATATCATTCATTCTGTACCGTTACAGCCGCCCCCGATAGAATTTAAGCAGATAAAGTACCACTCTTATCTGCGGCGAATTATATCTAAACCCTGTACTTAATTAAGTACAAAATAGCACGTCCTTCCTTGCTAACCCCATTGTCATCCTAGCCCTCAAAGATATTCCTACTATTTATAGTTCTTCCCCAAATCCCTAATGACTCCTCCCTCCATAAGCTTTCTTATTGCAAAATAGCTCACACCCTCATCTATACCAATACTCCCCGATCTTCCCATTCTTCCCTCTTATTATTATTATTATTATTATTTTTTTTTTCTAAACTCATGTGATGGCTGTGTGGACTAGATTCCCTATTTCAACTCTATGTGTCATAGAGCACAGAACTTCTCTCATGGCCTCATCTGATTGTCTATGACACGGCACCCATTTTCATTGCCACCCCTTCCTCAACTTAAATTTTACCAATTTTAAAGTTATTCTCTACATTGAACAAGAGATTCAACTCGTAAGTATTTTAATCTACTCTTACCTTCCCAATTCAGACTCCCCTTTTTTTTTTCTCTGCAGTATTTGTTCTATTACTATTTTTTTTTCCATAATTTCCCCCTTTCTAACCTCGGGTAGTACTACTAACTCTCTGCCCACCTTCTCCTCTTTATTCCTTACATGCGAGACATTCTACCACTTGCCTCTGTTAATATCGATCAAGGCCCTTTTCCTTCCCCCTACGGTATCATTTTCTAAAACCTACAGTGTGTGCCAGTTCCGTGAGCATGGCAGCCTAATCAGGTAACTTTTATACCTATTATTTTGTAGCCATAGAATCATTCAAGCATGCCTCTCTACCTCCCTGGAATCATACTATTTGCCTTTATTATATGTCTATTTTTTTTTTATTTTTTATTTTAATTAGGTCAAAACCCTGTCTAATGAGTCACTCAAGATTCTATTCAGTGCTTTAACTATTTACTTCCTTCCCTCTTTATGGTTATATTTACAGAATTTCAATATGTGTGACCTTCTAGTGTTGGTTCATTACGCCTTTAGCAGATTTTAATTTTGCATTGGCACAAGGCACATTATTAGTATTATAACCTCCCGAACGTTCGTAACTCTAATTGGTTACTTCCTAACTATTCTACTCTACTTTCAGCCTTCCGACCAGATGGGAAAATACTCCAGCAACGCAAGATCCCTTGACTACGCCAAAATGACATGCCATCAAAAGCCTCTGTTTCTGCAGCCGAAGACATTATCTCTCTATAGGTCAGTCAAGTATAATTGTCCTGATTTAGCCTTCATCAGACGCCCCCAAAGGAACCGCCCTACTACAGAACTCTCACATCCTTCAGGAAGGCTAATTTAGGAGGTGTAGCGCGGATGGTAGTCACTTAATTTTATTGTGTGTAAAGCGACCCCATCCCTGTGGCACACCTCCGAAATTCCGATTCATTATTTTTTTTTCTCCAATTTAAATCAACCTGCTCATTATCTAAATTGTGTCTTGTGCCCCGCGTAATTGAATAATGTTCAAACTCCCTAATTAAACTACTATTACTACTTTAACAGTGCCAACTAAGAGTGCTCCTTGCGCCTCCTATAAGTTTATTTAATGGTAGGTTCCTTTTTTTTTTCTTTTTGTGTATATAGGCGACCAAGGACCTCGCTTACAGCTCGCCTTCCTCGCTGGCCCCGTCAATTTAAATATTCTACCCAAAATTTAGCGAGTTACAATCGGAAATGACAAGGTTCGAACCTTATGCAATTGGAAGTTCTCTAACATAGCCAACAGACCTCATCTCACCATTAAGTCAGACATATCGCAATTCCAGTATCTATCTTAATTCGTAATAGCTAACATTATATATAAAAATATATTCTCTGTTTACAGATCCCGGCTATTTCTAAGCCGCAATGGCGGTGAAGTTAAGGGTTTAATGAATAAAGCATTTGAGGTCATTTTTGCTAGCACAAGGAAATACCCTGCTAGAGTGATCTGTCATAACGCCGACTGTATGAGGTAAGTTTCCCTCCACCCTTTTCCTTATTCGACATAGACGACATTAACCTACAATTAACCTTTAATTTCTTTTATTCTCAGAATGTCCTTAAGTTAATACCCGTCTCTAATTTACTAGAATAAACAGAATAAGATTACTAGGGCTAAACAAAATCAGAATAAAGCACCCGACCTAACATAACTAGACTTATGTATTCACACTTGCAAACAAGATATCTTCATCTTCCCGTGTTGATTGATCTTGCTAACACCATTTCATCAACTCAATGTCCCGGCCTACATATTTGAAAACTGCCAATTAATTAGTTTGTATAACACAATTTTGATGCAACATGTAGTTCACATTAACTAACAATTTTAAGGTTGTGTCTTAATTCCGACAATAACCTTTATTAGCACTAATTTTAATCATCTACAATTACGTCACGTACATATTAGGTGCCAATAATCCAGATTATTTAAGATTTCTAACAATTCATAATAATCAATAACCAACAGGATCATCCCGCTTGTGACAGGCGGCGCTAACCTTGCCACAAGTTAAAACGCGTTTCGTTTGTCCTATCATTCCTAGCTTTTAACCAATTCATTGAGTTATTATTTGCTAATCAACTGTTAATCAAGCTTATTTAATTCCATAATAACAATTTTAATATAGCAGTATTAGAATATTATTGTAAGTTCCAAACATCAACATTACTGCTTAAGTATTTGAATGGCCTAGTGCGAACTAGGTTTCAGGTCTCACCTCGGGAAAATAAATTTCTTAGCGACTCTAAAATCCATTACTAATAACAGGGAATTACCTGTTAGTAACCTTTACTCTAAGAGATTTATTCTCAGCTCGCAATGCCAGTTGCTTTATTTCCGGCATGAATGGTTCTGCAGACTATGCGTCTATATTTATCCTACAACTTAAAAATAGTGGCACATATAATCGTTCACCGTTTTATAAGTAGTTTGTGTTAACTTTTAAAATGTTAAAATGATGGTTTAACTAACTATTATTATGTGACATCCGCCCGCAACTCGCCTTTATAATCGATGTGGTAACATATGCTATTGATCCCCATAGCATAACAGTGCTCTAGTTCATTAAATTTTCTGCTAAATTCCCCCTCTCCCTCTCACTCAGCCTATCTATTTTTTTTTTTTCCCTTTTTTTTTTTTTTTTTTTTTTTTTTTTTTTACACGCGCCCCCAAGAATCCACATGGCCTATTTAATTTGCTTTTGGCCTCGGAAGCTACCAACCTTATTAGTCACCAGTCCAGTAATAATGTTTTAATATATTATCCAATATGTCTATTTTTTTTTTCTTTTTCAGTACAATCCCAGTAACTACAACAATCTACCACCAGTGCCTACTCTCCTTCCACTACATCTGTACGAGCCCGAAGCAGCTTCAAGATGCTGTTACCCCGGCCCAGAATATGGGCCTGCCTCAAGCCCTACTACCAGAACCCACCATTACGCTAGTTTCATTATTCTATAGCTATGTTATTAGAGCCTCTGATCACTCGTCCCCTTGTCTCCTCCCTCTCTCTCTGGTCCATTCCCTTTACCCTAATAGTAGTTATCCTTGCCATCTAATTATCGTTTCTCCGACATTACTATTTTTTTTTTTTTTTTTTTTTTTTTTTTTTTTAGAAAAAGCCGCCAACACACCCCTACGTCAATATTCATTTACAAGTCTCAACCACTAAGATCTAATTTTACTACTTTAGTATCTTTAAAATAATTGTTACCCAGAGGGATTTGTTAAGACCAGCATAATGTATATTAACGTGCCTTTTCCCGACCCGACTGAATCTATATAATGCAAAGTAATGTCTTTTATTATTAAAATCGAACTTATCTACTAAACAGGGTACCTGAGGTTCTTCTCTTTTAATAAACATTTTTCAAAGTACATAAATCTTCTTATTAAAATTAACTTAGCCACTAGGGTAACATTGACTACATCACATAGCTTAGACTCTTTATTTACTTAATTACAATATTAAATCTTTAATAATAAAATAGCGGGAACAATAATTATGTCTTATTCCTCGACCAAAGATAACCAAGCTGGAATAATCCGATATTCCTTGTCTAATAGACCAAGAATAACAACTCAACTAAGGTACTTATAATTATATCATCACATTACACATTAATCTAATTTAATCTACAATCCTTCCTCATCTGGCTAAACCTATTTCCCCTCCCCTGTCAAAGGTAATTACAGCTAACTACTTTTCCCGGCTCAGCCTCAACCCAGGGCGGTGTCCAAAGTTATTGATAATAGCGAGATAGATGAATTGTGTTGAACTTCCCCCTAACCTTGTCGGTATATGGATCCACTAGGACATAGACATTCTGGTAGGGTCTAGCAGCGACAACAAAAGGTCCCTCGTACAGAGAGGTAAATTTCTTTGTAATCTTCTGACTGGCATCGGACTTATTTAGCTTCCTTATCTTTACTGTATCCCCAATCTGATATTGTATTATTCGATATCTTTGGTTAAATTTATACTGTCGATTTTCCCCTGCCCTTTCTAAATTAACCCTGGCTGTTTCTCGTATCTGTGTAACCGTACCCCTAGCAACTGGTCTCCGAAGTACCCTATCAAAGGTCATTTCAGTGGGTTCCCCATACATAATTTCACAAGGAGTAAAACCTATACTTTCATGAAAGGTGTTATTATAGAGTATCTCTAGCTTGGGCAACACCGAAACCCAACTTCTATGATTGCTCCTACAGTAAGTTCTAAACAGTCGTCCTAACTCTTTATTTACCCTTTCTGTTGTATTAGGCCTAGGATTTCGAACAGTAGTATGCACTATTCTTACCCCAGCCCTCTCCATCTCACTATTCCATACCTTACTTACGAATTGGGACCCATTATCTGACAATATAACTTTAGGCTTAATTATTTTAAAGAATTTCTTCATTCCCCCTACCACCGACCTAGAAGTAGCTTTTCGCAAAGGGTAGAATTTGACAAACTTACTGAAGGAATCTTGGATCACTAAAATATAACTCATCCCGAAAAGTCCCGTTGGCAAAGGCCCATATAAATCAACCATCACCAATTCGCCTATGTCTTTAGTGATTATCGACCGGCACGGCCCAACATACTTTATAGTATTGCTTTTAGTAATTTGACAGTCATGACAAGCCCTTACGAATTGTTTTATATATCTAGTAATTCCTCTCCAATAAAATCGATCCCTTACATACTTTATAACTTTGTAAGCACCTTGGTGTCCCATTTCAAGATGTACTTGTTTAACTAAATCTTCCCGTAGCCGTTCGGGCAAATAGACCACCTTCCCTAAATCCTCCCTGGGAGTAAAATATAAAATATCGTTATCTAACTCACATCTCTCTATTATCCTACCTAACTTACTCCCTTTTCTTTTTTGCGATAACCTTTCCACTATTTCCCTCAGCTCAGGGTCCTCTCGCTGTAATTTAGAAAGGTTCCTAAGTTTCTCATTTAACTCCTCATTCACTTGCGTTTCTGTATATAATATCTCGGGACACCTAACCTTTTCCTCCTGCAATATTTCCCCCTCCGGCAGATATCGCGATAATATATCCGCTGCTACATTTTCGGTGCCCTTGACATGCTGTAATTCATATCGAAATTGCTCTAAATAATTAATCCACCTAGTAACCCTAGCATTGTACAGTTTCCAACTCCTAGCAAATATCAAGGCTTTATGATCAGTACGAATAATAACCTTCGTCCCCCTCAGATATGTTTCAAACTTAGCTAGGCAACAAATGACAGAATAGAATTCTTGTTCGGTGACCGTCCAATTTAATTGGGCTCCTTTAAGTATTTTACTATAAAACCCTAGCACCCTGGGTTCCCCCTCTTCATCTAGTTGGTACAAAATTCCGGCTATCCCTATTCCTGAACTATCTGTTTGCAATAATAAGGCTTACTGAAATCAGGATGCTGTAGTTGTACCGTGGCCACGAATAATGCCTTAATATTGTCAAAAGCTGTCTGTTCAATTTCTCCCCAATGCCATTTCACTTCTTTCCTTAGTAACTCACATAACGGCTTACTATGGAAGCTATACCGCGGTATAAACTTACGATAAAAATTGCACAACCCTAAGAATCCGCGCAAATGCTTTATCTTCCTAGGCCGTGGATAGCTCTGAATGCCCTTGACCTTCTCAGGATCTGTACTGATCCCTGTTGTTGAGATAATGTACCCTAACATTTTGACCTCTTTACTTAAGAACCGGCATTTCTCTTTGTTGCAAGTCAGTCCAGCCATTTCTAACTTTGCTAGAATTATGTCGAGGTGTTCTAGATGTTGTACCAAGTTGCCTCTAGTTATGACGGCCAAATCGTCCAAATAATTAACGCAAAACTCCCGTACCTCCGGTCCTAATATTATATCCATGGCCCTACTAAAACTACCCACCGCCGTCTTTAGTCCCTGTGGTAATACATTATAAACATAGGATTTCCCATTAAAGGTGAACCCCGTATACTTTTTACTTTCTAACGATATAGGGAATTGGAAATACGCACTATTCATGTCTATGGTGGTAATGTAATTAGCCCCATGGAAGGAATTAATCACATCTAATTGTAACGTAGGTTTCTCAGTTTCTGCTACCATGTACTGATTTATACCGCGAGCGTCTAGCAGTACGCGTATTGTCCCATCTCCCTTAAGTGTGAAAGTTAATGGACTACAATAAGGCGTGGAGGCCCTACTAATTATACCCTGGTCTTCCATTTCTTTTAGCTTTGTTTCCATTTTTTCTCTATAAGCGTAAGGTACCGGATATGACCTCTGTACTACAGGAGCATGGTTCTCCATTTCGATCACATGTTCATAGCAATTGGCCCTCCCTAGCTTAGACGAAAACAACTTTGAATATTTCCCTAAGAGGCTTTCCAACTTCCTTAAACCTTCCGAGTCCAATTCTATCCCTACCTGTATCCCAGACGGAACCCTTCCCCCCTTGTTACACACTAACGACTCAACTTCTACATTAACCAGCTCATTCTGTGCAACAAATTTGATAATATGGTCGCCCCCCTTTGTGCTGATACTAATTCCCACTCCTCTCCGGTTTAAGTCGATTTTAATCTCATTTTCCTTCATCCAGTCAAACCCTATTATTAACGACCTAGATAGCCCGGGCACTATCAGAAACCTTGTATCTACTTGCAACGACCCTAGCCGTAGCGGCAGAAGTACTAACTGTCGTATTTCCGCACTCTTCTGTCCAACCGCTGATTTAACTTGAAAAGGTCTCACGGGCATCAACGCTATCCCCGGTTCCCTACTTTTTAATTCACCCCAAAACTCGTCAGAAATACAGGTTAAATCGCTCCCGGTGTCGAACAATCCTAGGATCTTAAAGTCGTATATCCGTACCTCAACTTCGGATTTATAATTCGATAGTAGCTCCCCCCTATCCTTTTCTTCCTCGAATACTGAAGCTACAATCCTAACTAGATTACCCTTCATTTGACCCTGTTCAACCTTCAACCTTAACGTCTCTACCAACCTCTGCTCGACATGCATTTCGACGGGGTACGCCTCACAGTGTCCTACTCCCTCTGTTTTTCCTCTAACCAAAAGTTTCCTTATCAGGGGAATTGCTAGTCCTCTACCATTTAATCCTAACGTTTGTCCTGGTTTCCAATTCATCCTACTCATCATCTGCCAACCTTTGCTCCCTAAGGTTGAGGCTGATCCGGGAACAACATTCTCAGCCTCCTTTAGTTTAATCCTGTACCTTGTTGATCAGCTGTAATTCCTACGTCCTCCTCTTCTACCGCATTGATTATTTCCCTTGGACGCACTACGGGGTTTTGCATTGCCGCCGGCTTCCTCCAAGCAGGATAAGTTTTCTTAGTATTTCCCCACCTTCTCTCTGCCCCCCTAGTGCCTTCAGGTATGGAGTAATTATGAGCCTTTTGTTTCCCTATGCTTTCCATGTCCCTCAAAAATTCAGCGGTGCCAATTATGGTGTTTATCCCACTAGTCGCCCAAACTTGTTGTACATTTTTAGGATAGTGTCTTATAACGTCCGAAACTATCTGTTTTTCCGACATGGGATAGCTTAACATTTGCGCCTTTCCTACTATTTGAAGAAAATGGTTTAACATGGACGGATTCTCTTGCCTATCCCACCATCCTTGTACCATCTCCCTTCTCAACTCGCTCTGGACATTTTCGCCCCAATAAGTGGCTAGAAAATCCACCTTAAACTCCTCTACCCCTATCCATCTTTCCTTATAAATTCTAGCCCAATCTCGAACCTCTCCTACCAGGCATTCTTGTATCTGATCCAGCTCCCTTCCAACTCCTATTCCTCTCTTTAGATACCCCTCTAAATCCTCCAAAAAGGTGATAGGGTGTTCAGTAGATTTGTTTCCAAATTTAGGTTTTTCCGTGTTTACATTTTTTATATTATACACTATGTGCCCCGCAGTCCCATTAGTAAGCTTCCCTTCCTCTCGCGCCTTCCTCGTCCCCACATCGTTTTCAGTAGTCTCCTTCCTCAAACTCTCTTCCCTCTCTTTTAACATGCTAGATCCCTCTTCTACTATTGTCATTCCTTCATTATTAATTAGTTGTCTTTCCCCTCGCACTAGGGTACCTACTCCCTCAACTTCCGCGCTCAGCCTAGCGACCTTTTCCGTAAGCACTCCTATTGTCCTCTTCATCATTTTGTATATTAATCCTATCCCGTTCTGCTTCTCAGCTGTCTTTCGGTCTAAGACCCGCGCTCGCTTAGCTGTACTCCTAGGTACCTCGCACTCCTTTTCCCTCGTCGCAGTCCCTCTCATAATTCCTTCCTGTTCCCGGCCTGGTTCCTTATCCTCATTGACCCTCATCCGTTTGGTTACCCTCCTAGTCACTCCCATCTCCCTTCCGTTCTCGAGGTTCCTCTCCATCGACTCAGTTGGCTCTCCAGATGTGGCTACGTCCTCATACCTCGCCGGCTGCCTATGGGTCCTTTGAGACTTCCGGGTAGCCATTTTCTCTAGTTATCTAAGTAAGTTGTAACTCTTATGTGTACCAATTCGGAGTTGAAGGAAAGGAAGCTAGCGGCGAAGCTCTTCCTTTCACTCATCTCCTCCTATTAGTTTATTTAGGAAAGCGTCACGAACGATGTGTGGTTCTCCTTCCTCTTTTTTTTTTTTTTTTTATTATTAATATTATTAAAAATTTTCTATTCTAAATTTTTCCTCTCTTTTTTTTTTCTACTATTTATTATTATATTTTCTTTCGACCCCTATTTTGTCCCGAAGCTCAATTAATATCCACCTTCCACAATTATCCATCATCCGTTTAGGTATCCTCGAGAAGTATTTCTCTTTTTTTTTTTTCTACTAATTCGCCTATCGTATTCCTACTAACATCTCTTCAGCATATATAATTTCTACCGTTCCTCAATTAAATATAATTAAAGCCGGCTCTAAGATAATTATAAATATAATATTTTAGTGTCGTGTGTGTGTAGAATCAAACTTCGACTAGTCAATGATCCCTAGTAAGTCGGCATGGTTGCCCTAGAAGAACCATCAACTAACCAAAGCTAGTGTCTGGGATACACCGTCAGGATATTCTCCTTCGGCACTACCCGATTAGTCAGTACCAGCCTCTTATACAAGTGCCTCTTTCGATTTACCCACAAGCAAAGCTGCTGGCTTATGTAGACGCGGTCAAGCATCCGATTCAATGTTTTTGTCTGTAAAATGGGTGATTATGTTTTGCTTTGTGTACTGTAATTGAGTATTGTAACAAGTACTGATTGGATATGATTTATAAAATATATATAATATTTTGTAGTAGAATAAACTCACTACACCCTATCCTGTGCTATGCTACCACTAGTATACCTCCTACACTTTCTCACCCACAAGAGTATCTCCGCCCAACTATATTTATATAAAACCAATAATTAAATATAACCAAGTGCAGGTTCTAATGTACTTATAAATATAATAGATTAGTGTCGTGTGTGTGTAGAATCAAACTTCGACTAGTCAATGATCCCTAGTAAGTCGGCATGGTTGCCCTAGAAGAACCATCAACTAACCAAAGCTAGTGTCTGGGATACACCGTCAGGATATTCTCCTTCGGCACTACCCGTTTAGTCAGTACCAGCCTCTTGTACAAGTGCCTCTTTCGATTTACCCACAAGCAAAGCTGCTGGCTTATGTAGACGCGGTCAAGCATCCGATTCAATGTTTTTGTCTGTAAAATGGGTGATTATGTTTTGCTTTGTGTACTGTAATTGAGTATTGTAACAAGTACTGATTGGATATGATTTATAAAATATATATAATATTTTGTAGTAGAATAAACTCACTACACCCTATCCTGTGCTATGCTACCACTAGTATACCTCCTACACTTTCTCACCCACAAGAGTATCTCCGCCCAACTATATTTATATAAAACCAATAATTAAATATAACCAAGTGCAGGTTCTAATGTACTTATAAATATAATAGATTAGTGTCGTGTGTGTGTAGAATCAAACTTCGACTAGTCAATGATCCCTAGTAAGTCGGCATGGTTGCCCTAGAAGAACCATCAACTAACCAAAGCTAGTGTCTGGGATACACCGTCAGGATATTCTCCTTCGGCACTACCCGTTTAGTCAGTACCAGCCTCTTGTACAAGTGCCTCTTTCGATTTACCCACAAGCAAAGCTGCTGGCTTATGTAGACGCGGTCAAGCATCCGATTCAATGTTTTTGTCTGTAAAATGGGTGATTATGTTTTGCTTTGTGTACTGTAATTGAGTATTGTAACAAGTACTGATTGGATATGATTTATAAAATATATATAATATTTTGTAGTAGAATAAACTCACTACACCCTATCCTGTGCTATGCTACCACTAGTATACCTCCTACACTTTCTCACACAACACTTAACTAGTAATATCATTTTTTTTTTTTTTCAACATCTTAATCGTTCAACGGAGATAGACAATTGTGCAAGATACTCTTCTTAATGGGCTAATCCAACCCAGTGAATTTAATGATTTATCTATCTCTACCTATCCTAACTAATTAGTCATGTAGTAAGGTCTTTTCTTTTCACCGCTCTCCCGACTTAGATATCTCTAAGTAACTCACAACTGATAATATTAGGTAAGTAGGTATAGTAAGCTGTGCCCAGCGAGCTTTACCTCTGCGTACGTTAACCTCATCTTAAGCTAATAATAATCCTTTATAAATCTTTATAATTAACTATTTATCACGATTTCAACTATACGGTAAGAAGCAATGATTACCGGTAACGACTACTTACAACGCCGCAAGAGTATTACAATTATACATATTATTATTAGACAGCACCCTTTTACCATCATCCAAAATAAAATCTTTTATTGGTAACCCAACGCCATCTAGCCTCGCTAATAGGTAACCTCCCCACAATAGAGTAGATATTAGATAGTTGTTTCCAGACGGTAACGACTTTTATCGCCTACTAGACGTATTTATCCGTTTATATTATGCATCCCAAACTACGTTGCTTTTAAACCAAAATTCCTACTAGCAATGAATAGTCATATGATTCTATCCCCTACATGACATCCCTGCTACTTGTTATTACTTATAATCGCGATTCCTCATCAACGCGTGTATTTTGAACCGTAATACTATTTTATGTTACTTTTCCTAGGATTTTAGCGAACTAACAAAATGAAGCGGCATTTCCATTGTGCAGAGCAATTGTCCCCATTTACATGTCACATAATAATAATTCCACCACAATGTCATTGCATTCTAATCTACTACGTGATAAGTATTAGGAAAATCTCTTTCAATGTAAAAATCGCAGGTATTAAAAATAACAGGTATGGAAAATAACAGGTGATTCCACTTGCTATAACAAAATCACATGATTACGCGATAAGGAAGTTTCCTCTCCGATTGGTTTTATGACGTCATGTTTTATAATCATTCCTAATTCTAGATTGTTTATGGTGTCGCTAAATCATTGGTCTCTATGGTCCAACCATAGACAAAGAACGTAATAGTCCTTGACTAGCCTAAACTACTCTATGGATTTCAGATGTGAGACTCAAGTACATTATTATATTTTTTTTCTAACATAACCAACAAAATAAAATATAATACGTGGAATAGCACATCAACTAAAAACCGCAATCGCTCAACGATTATTAGTCAAAATATAATTATTATTAGTTTTATATTATGCTGTTAGCGTCATAACTTTATAATATTGTACAGCATATCGCCGTCCTATAATATAAATTGAATCCAGCAATAATTAAGTTGGTTACCTCTGTCCAATCTCGCCCCCTAGCCTTCCCATCCGACAGCAATAATAATTAAACCGCCCCCTATTCTACAAATCTTTCTAAATCAATAAATGTTGAACTATGTCACCCCATCGACTTTTTACGATCCTAAAAATAACTCAACACAAGGCTGTATGAACCAGTTGCCTATGCCTATATGAAATCTATCACCAGGAATAGAAACAAAACTACAGTTACCATAACTCTTAACGTCAACAATTAACTTAGCGTCTCAAAATCGAATACAAAGTCTTAGTACTACAATCTTCAATCACCATACATTCAACCGTAGTATTTTTCTTGTAACAATCTCAACCAAAACAAAAATTACACCCGAAGCAATTTCATTGTCCCCTAAAATCGAGTGCCAAATCGACAGATGTGTCATTATCTTACATTGCCTCTCGCAACAACGGACATCCCTGGAAGGTATTATATTTCAAATAATACTCATTACGCTATTGTTTTGTAGCTTTATCTCCTCCTTTGACCTTTAACCTAACCTGAAAATCTTTTTGTTACAGATTTCGGACAACAAAATTTTAGCTCCAGCTCTCATTGCGACTGTCTACAATATTGGTCTTAATCTATTATCAAGAACCCGTAATACAAAGTGTATGAATCAACTTTAGAAGATAACAACGTTTATTGTGAAAAGTGTCAAATTATAATTCTTCAATATCTCTGAATTAATTAATCTTCATTGAATTATTCCCTATTAAGCCAATTCTAAACTCACGCATCGCAACACGACAACAATTTGTGGGAAAAATCCCACTTCTAAATTAAAGTATTACCGCTTGACTGAAATCCAATACAACTATATTAATGATAATTTATAACTTAACTTTCTAATCCTGGTCATGGCTTACCAAATTGTAACCTCCCCCCCTCTATATTCTTTGCTACACCTAAATCTAAACCTAAATCTAATGCCTTTCACACCTATATGCCTAGCTACCTTATAATACATACACACATCCTCGCCGCTTTACCTTAACTTAAATTATTATCTAATTCTTAAAACTAATTAACCTAATTTATCTACAATCTAATGGTTGTGTCTGGAGTTTTGTAGAGTGTGTAGCGTTTGTATGAAGATGGAACCTTAGCATAGCTTAATTCTATTTGCAGTGAATTTCAGTCAAGCAATGTAATATTATAATAACTACTATTTTGGCCAGATCGTCTAGTGAACCCTCCGTTGTTAACCGCATTTAAGTAACTCAAGTTCTTTCGTGAAAGTTTAGTAATTGGCTTATCCCTGCGTTAAATTATTTTCTCCTGACCTAATTACCTACCAGTCTATAAATCATAACATAAATATGTGTAGCCTAGCAATGATTCCGTCTGAACTGTGACCTAAATCCTTCACTGCAGCTGCGGGGAAGATTTGTAACCACTCAAAGGTAATCGGATGATAGCTTAGCTTGTAGGTATTATTATTTATTATCAGTAGCATGATACATAAGAAGCCTGGTGCAATTTATATAAAGGTTTAGTGGGATTATAAAAGTCTTGTGGAAGTATAGGAGCTCCATCCTCGCCCCCTATCGTGCCATTCAACGCATTCGTCCTTCAGGCCCCGCCACTCCAACTTCATCTTATAAAGAGTCATCACAACTTATGACTTATTTTCTCTCATATTAGGAAATATAGGTTAGCATTTTAATTATATTTATTCCTCATAAACCAATAGTGTTTACCCCAAGGCTGGCTATCATCCAAATATCCTTCTCACATTAAGAAGTTAATTGTTTAATGCAGTAACTATGTCTTATGAATTTACTTTTAGATATCTTTGACCTTCAGGAAGTAGACTTAAGTTAATTACTTTTCCATTAACTTCCTTCCTTTGTCTCTCAGACTGAGTGATTAATTTGATAGACTACCAAATCATAGTCAGTATATTTTTTTAGTAGGTAGTTAATTATCCCTGTTAATCATTAAATAAATTACATTTAGAAGTTATCTTTTACTCACTTTAATAAGTATAAATTAGACTGTACTAGGTATTAGTCTGATTGATTAGATTGTTCTCATCAAATATTTCTATGTTTCATATTATTAGAAGTAAGTACTTACATATCTTAAGAGGTCTATTCAAATGGTATTAGTAGACCATTGTCAGGCTAATTAGCTGGTTGTTATCAATCAATTATTTCTATGTTTCAGATTATTAGAAGCTCATAGCTTGCAATGTCTTCTTTCAACGACTTATCCTAGGTTCTAAACTGGTTTTAGTTGTTCAGTTTGTATCAGCTTATTTTTGCTAAGGTATCGGATGTAAAATTTTCCATACTTTGAAGAGTATAGCCATGTGAGATCGTATTGCATCCCAGGGAAAGCTAACAAATGCCTGTTTGGTCATATCAGTGTTAGAAATCAAACATCACAGTACGACTAAGCTTATTTGCTATAACTTTTTAGTATTTTTCTTGTAATAGAAAACCAGTCTAGACTTTTAGGTACTCCAAAGTAATGATGGTACGATATTATCATACTTCTGTTAATTATTTAAAATGAATAATTAATTGGTAACAACTTTAGGAAAACAATTAGAATTTTACCGGCCTGCGGTAACAGATTACTTGCCTAGCTAGGACCCACATCACTTCATCATAATTTTATTTAGCGCCGTAACTTAATTATCCCTGCCTTATTAGTCTGAATTAATAACTAACCATATATATATATCCGCCTACCTATAGATTCCTACAACTTTCCTCACTTGAAAATGCCTATATTTTGTCGAACTAACAGTCCCTCTTGTGTACCTTGCAAACTAGGCCAAGCCTCATTTAATTTAAATTCGTGGTGTGTGGTGAGAGTCGCATTGCCCCTGAAAGCAACTAACTCCTAAATGTTCTATCAGTCGAGCCAGTATACTCAGTGTGTTATTTTCCTATCACTACACTGTATGTATGGAGATAGACTCGAGATTGGACTGGGTCATACGGGTCTACCTCCAGCTAAATGGTGTCTGACCTATCTTCAACTTTCACTAGGGAGACAACTGTCTCTCCCCCATTACTCCGTCGAAGATAGTGTATTGTTTAGCGTAATAGTGTAAAACGCCGATCTTATTAAATACAATCAAAGATCATCCAGACCGAAGTCTGTTGAAAGGTACATAGGGTTTTGTTGTCACCGTGACTCGTTTCCGCCGATGTACCCCAGAATACTTCATTCTGTTAACGGATTCGAGTTGCGATCGCAATAGTTTACTTTATTAATAACTTTCAATTTCACAAATCTTAATTAATATCGCAGCTCGAATATCACTTAGCGCACTATCAAGCTCGGACGCTATTTTTCCCGTATGAGTCGTACCGCACTCTTAAGTTGGACCGCTCCGTTGACGTCCCAAAACTCAATGCCCCCTAATTTTCCGCCCTTTTCCTAAGCATCTTACTTTCGCGCCACACGCCTAAGATTTTTCCGCGCGAGCCCACTTTTCTTCCCTTCAACCAATCGCTAGCCGTTTCCCCGATCCCCCCCGCCTTCGCGTCGCGCCACGTGGAGCTATCATCCGACCTCTCTTTCTGTCTTTTTCTCAACCTCTCGCTCGCTCATAGCCGCTTTCGCCGCGCAATTCTAAAATTTTTCCATAATCTAACCAAATCTCGTCCGACAGCCAATATTTCATCGTTGAATATCTAAATGTAGCCTTCTATTAACACTTCCCTCTTAATAATCCTCCACTTAAGCCAATAATCCTATATTTTGGGAAACTATCAAAAGTTCCGTATTCCGACCATAGATGGCGTCCGCCCGTAGGTGAACCACTTTGCCGACCCCAGAGCAGTCCCCGCGAAACTCAAAATAAAATACGGTCCTAGTCAACCTAGCAACCTTACGCGAAGCCCAAATAAATGACTTCCGCTAGACGCCACCTATGTCGCAAGGGACGCGCAGAGCAGTCCCCGCGAAATTCAAAATAAAGAAGTCAAACTAGCAACCTTATGCGAAGCTTACGTAAATAACTTCCGCTAGACGCCGCCTATGCCGCAAGGGACGCGCAGAGCCGTCCCCGCGAAATTCAAACTAAAGATAAAGCGCTAGACCATTGACCATTATTCTGAACTAGTTTATTATTCCCTTTTTCATGCTTATTATATTAATGGTGCTACGCATTAATATTTATTTTAATGCTACTCCCACACATTCCTTACTAACGGACGGATATCATTCATTCTGTACCGTTACAAGTTTATTTTGTAAACGTTGGAATGCATTAATATAAAGATGATACTGGGGATTCCATACAACGGAAGAATATTCAAGGGATGATCGTATAAAAGAGTTGTACAGCAAACATAAAGTGGTATAATTTTTTAAACTACCACTTTGTCTAAAAATAAAGCCAAGCATTCGATACGCTTTTGCTGTAACTTTTTGAACATGTGGCTGAAATGATAATTCTGCATTGTGTGCTGTACTGTATTGTCATCTGTATGATAATTCTGTCTGATCTAGATCTTTATGGATATGAAAATTTACATGATACAGATTTACATCTGGATGTCTTCGGTTTAATTCCGAAGAACCAACTCTGGGCTCAGACATCCCACATGAACAACAGATTAGGTCACAACTAGGGTTACCATTTAGGAATTAGAAAAAGTCTTGACAAAAACCTGACATTTCGATAAAAGTCCGGACTTTTTAGTCACAAAATGGAAACATTACTCACTTTTTATATTATGTTTTTAGATAAATGAGAGTTAATAAAGATTATTTATTTTTTATGTAGTTTTGTTACTCGTATTTCAAAATCCAGACAAATAAAAGAGCGTCCGGACATGTCCGGACTATACCAGACATACGGTAAGCCTAGTCACAAGTCACCACGCTGGTCCAATGCGGGTAGGCGGAGCATGTGAAAATCAATACACAATAGACTGACCTTCGATTGAGGAAAAGGATCCTTTGGAGATGGTGGCGTGTATCCCGGTGATGAGGGCGCAGGACTCGCTGTTGGAGCCCACGTGCAGCTGCGTCATGGCCTCTTGTAAGCCGTCGTTTAGGGGGGAAGCTAGTACTGCCCCTGCAAAACACCAGGGTTACACATACAGTCGAGCAAGGCCCTGTTAGACCACTTTGGGGGATAAAGTTACTCGCGTCCGTAGGTTTGCCCTTAAAACCCTACACGTGACCCCTGGGTAGTGCTAAATGAGTGACACTGACTGAGGTAGAGCCACGCTACGTTGCAGCACGCATTGAGCCGGCTTGCCCGGCGTAATACCACCATCTTACGAATATTCGGCGTGAAATAATGGCACTTGGTGCTGTTGTGTTTCGTCCGGCCAGTGAGGGTTCCGGAGGCTCTTTCCCCTCCCCCCCATTCGTATTCCTTCCTTGAAAGCTGGAAACGCGTCTGCAATTCCTCTGGTTTTGCTGGTGTCCATGGGCGGCGGTGATTACTCTCCATTTTAGGTGACCCGCCTGATGGTTGGCCTCCTTCTTTTATAAAAAAAAAACTTTTCCGCGATATTCGCGCTTCCTCGACTTACATTCATCAATCATTCAAGGCTACTCTTTTTTTAATCCATTAATGGTAAGCACTTCATTTCACCTTATTGTAAGTGGGTAAGCACTTCATTTTACCTGATGGTAAGTGGGTAAGCACTTCATGTTACCTTATTGTAAGTAGATAAGCACTTCATTTTACCTGATGAAAAGTAGGTCAGCAATTCATTTTACCTGATGGTAAGTGACAATAAGGCCGAAGGTGGAAGCACGCTTCACCCAGAATCCTCAACTACTGAGGAACTGGCTATCTTATCTCCAAACTCTCCGAAAAACAACAATGCTAGTTATGTCGTCAGTCTTTAGATAAAATAATGGTAGCTAGCCAGGCGGACTTAACAGCCCTACCACCAACCACACCAAGTACACAAAGAGGTATTCCCCGCTGAGAATCGAACCCGGGACTGGATATGGACTTCAAAATCGGTTAAAATTATACCCCGATAGGTTTGTCAGAGACTTGGTTACGATGAAGACTACAAAAGTAGCCCACTTCCACAGTCTACGTTTCAGCAAATAACAACAGTACATAATATGCTGTGCAAAACACCAGAGCCACAACCCAACGCATGCCACTGGGCCCGACGTTCGGCTCTTCCTGTCCAACTGCCGCCAGCCCACACTTAATTAAAGGCAAGAAGACTCGCGGCAATCATTAATATTGGACACACGTTTTATTATATTAATCACGTATAATCATATAGCATCATACAGCATCATAATGCTGAAGGAGGTCTGTATATTACATTTCCTCGACTGAACGAACTTCCTACCAAATGATTCTTAAAATTGAACATGAACTGATGGTCTCTAAGCCAGTGCTCGGTAATGCAAAGAATATCGATATTATTACAGTTCATGAACAATTCAATCTCTAAATCTTTGCCCATCATTCCTTGGATGTTCTGGTGAACAATGTTCATAGGTTCTACATTTTTTAAATTTAATGATTGACTGGGGCTTTTTATAAAGCTATTTTTACATTGATTTAATTTCATTTTATTTACAAACATTTTGCAAGAGAGTTCCTCTTTTGTCATATAATGTAATTCCAATAATTTGCTAGAGGTGTCCTCTATTGTCTTTTAAGCTAATTTAAATTATTTGGAACATACACTTCTCACTCTACACCGGGCGAGCTAATATTTCTCTGGAAAGCGTCATCGAGAGCCGGAATAAACTTGAGACTGACACCGAGAACATGTTAAGTCATGTCTCAGATTGGGGCCGACATAACCTAGTCCGCTTTAACCCCTCTAAAACACAAGTTTGCGCATTTACCGCGAAAAAACATCCCTTCTTCGTATTTCTGAACTTTGAGGGAGCTCCCCTTGATACCAATCCGACTATTGGAATCCTTGGCGTCGATATTTCGAGTGACGTTCAGTTTCGTAAGGTAAAGCTAAATTAGCTTCGAAAAAGCTGGGTGTGCTTAATAGAGCGGGTCAGTATTTCACGCCTGCCCACCGTTTACAACTGTATAAAGCACAGGTCAGGCTGCATATGGAATACTGCTCCCATCTCTGGACTGGAGCACCCAAGTCAATCAGTCAAGTCAAAATATGTTTATTCAATAAACTCAATTAATAAGTACTTTGAAACGTCCAAATATTTTTTAACCTACCACCCATTCAGGACATCATTTTTTAACTGTGGCAAAGAACGGGCGCAAGAAACCACAGCGCACAGAAGCAACGACATTTACAAAAAATATATATGTTATATGTCGTTACCAGGTCACAAAATACAAAATATGAATTTGAATGTAAATAGTTTAATTAAATATGGTGCTCTATATAAATTTATTATAGACAATTAGAAATAGCTGTTGGAGTAGGTACTTGGAGCATTTCAGACCCAAGCTGTTTTGTCTTCTGTATAATCCGATACTTTATAATAAGCTTTTTTATAAAGCTTTTCTTTGATTTTGATTTAAAATTTATCAAGATCTAATTTCTGAATATCATTTGGTACTTTGTTGTATAATCGTACACACAGACCCTTAAAAGAATTATTTATTTTATGGAGCCTAGTATAAGGCACTGCTAATTTGTTCTTACTTCTAGTATTTAATTTGTGAATATCACTGTTTTTTGAAAACATTTCAATATTTTTATGAACATACATAAGATTTTCATAAATATATTGTGATGCAACTGTCATTATACTTATATCCTTAAATCTCTCTCTGAGAGAGTCACCAGCCTGTAGGTTATATATTGCTCGAATAGCCCTCTTCTGCAGCACAAAGATAGTTTAAATGTCGGCAGCATTTTCCCACAGTAAAATGGCGTACGACATTACACTATGAAAGTAACTGAAATAAACTAATCTAGCTGTATCAACGTCAGTTAACTGACGGATCTTCATTACTGCATAAGCCGCAGAGCTAAGTCACGCAATCGACTGTCATTCCATCCACATCACCTTGATGGATGGCGGTCTACTACTGTGCGTTTTTCAAGAAATTTCTTGCCTGGAACTACAGTGTTGTGGAACCAGCTCTCGGCGGCGGTATTTCCGGACCGTTACGACTTAGGGATCTTCAAGAAACGAGCCTATTCCTTCCTTAAAGGCCGGCAACGCGCCTGCGATTCCTCTGGTTTCGCGGGTGTCCATGGGTGGCGGTGATTACTTTCCATCAGGTGACCCGCTTGCTCGTTTGCCTCCTTCTGCTATAAAAAAAAAACATATTCCAAATTCTGAATTGGCATGTCAGTATTTTGCAGCTCAATAGAAGCCGCTGAGCTAGCCATGTTATTGGCTAAATACTTAAAATAAAATTATAGCGAAATTGCTATCTTGTAACGTTGTTACATTAAAACTTCTTTAAAAAAAGAAGTCGCTTGAAATAAGTCTTAAGATAATATTTATCTTTTGTCAATATAAAATTATTATCTCATAATTTATTTATGTCTATTATTTCTACTTTCTTTTGAAATGAAATGAAATGATTTCTTTTCATAGAAAACCATTGTATTCAATGTCAAATTATGTTTAAATCTATAATTATTTTCTTCGTGTGGCAAGTTTTTACTGTAAGGAAGTGTGAACTTTATAATTTTTGGAATATTAAAAGAAAGTAATTTTTCATAAAAGTAAACTAATACTTTTATGAAAAAAGACGATAAAACGATAAGACCGCCTTTGCCCATACTAGTATTAAGATTGTGTCATGTGTAACTGTTTCTTGTGTATGTGCAATAAAGTGTTTATCTATCTATCTATCTTTTTTGTTCACATTTCCCCTTTTCCCAATTAAAATAATAACAGTTCCTACATTATTAAGGTCATGTGAAATCAATTTTTCCATTATATCATGGTATGTCAAACCAGGCATACAATAATTTAAGACAGTTTGCCCCTCAGTGTTTAATAATGCCCCTCAGTGTTTAATAAATAAATAATTAAGGTCTATAATTTTCCTGTTGGCCGTACTACCTACTTATAAATACATGCAATAGTAGGCAATGTATCTATTTGCTGGTTTACGTTAGAATTAATAGATGTGTACCTAGTAGTAAAAAAAAGTTAAAATATAAATATTTATTTATTTGTACTACTACTTACTATTTTACTCAGTGTCGAAGGTGAATTAACCAAAATGAATTAAAAAAATTGCGTTTGACATAGATGCGTTGTTGTTGTATAACGTGTTGATGAGTGTCCACAAATTGTGAGCGAGTGAGACAGTTGCTAGCAGCGCTCTGTTGAGTAAGACGTGTGTATGGCCAGTTTGGAAACCAGTTCGACGCGAACCTGTATTTTTAGCGGAAAATTGATCATTTTGAAAACGCGACGCCCGCTAGAGGCTGAGTATGTTTAGCAAGTGCGGTGAAGAGTGTCAGTGAAGAAGAGAGATAGTTCCATCGTCGACGGTTTGTTTACAAATTCAAAATGGCTGCGTACTTGGCGGTGGTTGGATTTATGTTTTCCGCAATCGCTACAGGTATGGAAATCCCGTTATTGTATTGTTACTGTGTCTTAAGATGGAGTAAATAATTAAAGGCGGGTCATCTCGTGTCAAGTTTGTTGATAAGATTGCAATGTTGACGCAGCTGGCGACAGATGGCGCTGTCGGCGTTGTAAATAAACTTTGTATAAGTAAAAAAAAAATTAACAAAAAAAAAACCGACTCAAAAAAATTTTACTGAAATAAATGCACTAAAACGTAAAAAAATAATTGCGTAGTTTAGTTTGTTCAATTCACTTGCAATATTAACATTTATTTTACTCAATCTTATAATCTTAAAAATATTTTTGAAGGTAAACATTAAAATACATACTATATTATTTATTATATTAGCCCATATTGACCTATTGCTGGGCAAAGGCCTCCCCCCCCCCCCCCTGGAATTCGCGGTCTTCTGCGTGTGTTGGCCAATCCTTCACGTAAGCATCCAACTCATCTCTCCACCTCCGTCTGGGTCGGCCTTGCTGCCGTTTAACCCCATTGTCGTTTTTATTCATAAATATGTTTAAGCCTTTAACAGTTGTCGTGTTCATTAGTAAATAGATTTTATTAGGTATTGCTACAAGCTGGCACCGATTCTAAAAATATTTTTTAAGATTATAAGATTGAGTAAAATAAAGGTTAATATTGCAAGTAAATTGAACAAACTAAACTACGCAATTATTTTTTACGTTTTAGTGCATTTATTTCAGTAAAATTTTTTGGAGTCGGTTTTTTTTTTGTTAAAATTTTTGTTTATTTCTCGCTTTTTAGTGAATCGTTCCGATCTATTTATCGAAAGTGAATATTAGTAAACCTACAAAACGCGCTACTTGTATAAGCCAGCGCAGTTTAAATGCGACAAGCGAAGAAAACGAGAAACGCCTATCACAAAGTAGAAAATCAACATCCAAAACAGACGGCCAGTTACGCCCCCTACGATGATGACTTGCGAGTTACTAGGGTTCACCGTTAGGGAAACTAGAGGAACGTTTTTGTCTTGCTCAAGTCACCATTGATCTGCTCAATCGCTTCTCAGAGGTTCTCAGCCGAGGCCTGAGAGTAAATTTGTAAGTCATCGGCATAAAGATGTTAAGAAGAGTTTAGGCAAGAAGTGACAGAATTAATAGTGTGAATAGTGTATGTTTAAATAATAATAGAAATGTTTCGGAAGGAGTGATAAAAAGTGGCCTATGTCACTATTGTTCTTCAGCTATCTATGTGCAAAATCAGGTCAAAGCGCAAGTGAGAGACGGACGAACAAACAAACACACTTTCGCATTTACAATATTAGTCAGGAAGGATTTATTGCCGGAGTGGATCTCATTTGACCTATGGCTGAAAATACCAAAATTGCTATAGGTATGTCTACAATATTTGAGGAGTTCCCTCAATTCCTCAAGGATTTCACCATCAGAACTGAGTTCCGGTACCTGCCTTCTTTTAATTCGTCACAGTCGCTTAACTATCTTAATCGAGATATCTTATCGCCACTCGTGAAATACTTATCATTGAGGAGTTCCATTGACATTCTGTGGTCTTCTTCATCAGTTCTACTTCATCAAATGATACTTTCTCAATGCAAATTCTTGACTTATTGCTGAAAATATCAAAATCGCTATAGGTATGCCTACAATATTTGAGGAGTTCCCTCAATTCCTGAGGATTCCATCATCAGAACTGGATTTTGATAAAAATGGGAATATGAATATGAAAGAATATGTTTTACTAGATTAGCGTTAGCGTCAACTTGAGTCGCCCTAAATCATTCCAATAGGTTCTAGATACCTAGGTACTTTAATTAATTAGTAAGAAAGTGACGCCGCGCGGTGACGACTGCATTAAAAGAGCAACATTTTTCGATTACCGATTTACATTGCGATAGTTAAATTAGACATGTATTTAATTCATTAACTTATTGACATTGCTTAAATTAGGTACTGTTTGATATTCTTATATTTGATTACTTGACAGTGTCACATAATATTACCTATAAAAATAATGGCAAAAAATATTTAAAAAAGACAAAAAGAATTACTTATACATAAGTCGTATTGAAGTAAAGACTAAGTTAAAACTATGGAAATGCAAGAAACAATCACATATAAGCAATTAGTGTGAAACCAACTCACAATTTGCACTAGTTAGAAATTCGACATATTTCTAACGTAGTCGACAAAAAAACGGATTGATAAATCAATCATAGCTTAGGTCTAGGCACAGTGACATAACGTAACACAATGGTTCTTTGGGTCTATTCAGAACATATTTTTTCCCTTGAGTGTCACGTAGTTTCCAAGAGGTTACTAAACTAACAATTAAAGTTCTATTGTGTCTGGTTAGACGATAGTCTACCGCATATAACTGTAGGCTAAATAAATAACTTTACTACTTACGTATACCAATTAAG
Organism: Scoparia ambigualis; assembly: GCA_963921215.1. Taxonomy (NCBI): domain Eukaryota; kingdom Metazoa; phylum Arthropoda; class Insecta; order Lepidoptera; family Crambidae; genus Scoparia; species Scoparia ambigualis. The sequence continues at coordinate 36,806,359 of OY992509.1, read as the reverse complement.
TGCTCAAGTTAAGCTTCATTAAAACTTGTTTTTAATAGATAATTCGATAATGGATCCTATTATCACTAACGACATACAAAAATTATTCTAAATGCTATTTGCATTGATGTTTGAGAACAAACATAAATATTTTTGTAACTCACTGTTTATAATGTAATGTAAGTGAACTCTGTCGAATAGCACACACTGCTTGAGTTCGTGTAAGAGCAGTGGACATGAGGTCATTGACTATAGCCCTATCCACAGGCTCATGGGCTCGATCTCGCGGTGCAAATACAAATACAAAATGACTTTATTTTCTCATCACAAAAAAAACTCATGGTTACATTACAGGTGGACGTTATGTTTATGTTTTGTGAGAGACTGGTGCCTGAGAGAGGTTTTTGAAAAAAACCCGTTATATGGGTCACCAGTGCCCCACTCCACGGACTCATGGTGGGTGGATGGAAATGTAGTATTGGACGGTATTTTACAAGGAAAACAAAAAAGAAAAAGTAAAACAAAACAAGATTACAATAATAATACAAAAGTTTGTGTGCATATGTATGTTTATATTGGTGTATCAGTGTGCGTGTTTTGTGTGCGTGCGCGTGTTGTGTGGATGAGTGAGATGAGATGTGTATGAGTGTGTGTGTACGTGGATGTGCCTGCGTGAGGATGACGTGTTAGTGTGTGTGAGCGTGTGAGTGGGAGTGTGAACAGTGCAAGGCTACTACTCATTAAGACACATCTTTGTTGATGGATAGTGGCAGCGTTTATGAACATGGGAGTAAAAAACTTTCAGTTTTGTCGTAATTAAGATCGCGAAGCCATTTTATAATCGCTTTTTTACAGCTGTTCTTTGGAAGGGGATATATACTGAAGATGCTGTTTAATTTATTATAAATGAATGGTCCGAGGAAACAAAAAAAATTATGAGAGAGACTTGTGTTTAGCTTTTGTGATTTGCAGACCTTGCCCTTCCTGCGTTTTCCTATAACTAAATGTGGATCGTAATGCAGCTGGGAGTGTTTTTTGAGCGCAACTTGGAGAATAAAAGTTTGCCTTATTGTAAGAACGTTCCAATGCCTATAAAGGTCAGTGGTTGGGTATCGATATGGGAGGCCAGCACTCACCTTTAGTATGGCTCTCTGCGCTCTCTCTAAGTGGATGAGGTGAGATTTTACTGCTCCACCCCATGAGGTGATGCAGTAGTCTATTAAGGATTGGCAGAGAGCGTAATATACCATTTTGACTGTCTTGCGATCAGCTACATGTTTTAAGGACTTAAATATATAAATCAGTTTACGTAACCTAGTCGCAAGTATGTCAATTTGAGGTTTGAAGGTGAGTAATTGGTCTATGGTTACTCCAAGGTATTTATAGTTATCGGTTCTCTGAAGGGTAGGACAGGAACAAAGAAGAGTTCCCGTAGGGCAAGAGTGAGCTGTTAAATGAAACGATGGTGCAGGGAGCTGGTTTGATCTGTGGGCAAACGCTATGTATTTAGTCTTTGAGACGTTCAGAGTCAGTACGTTATTATGGAGCCAGGTACATACTTCATTAAAGCCGCGTTGTGCACTGATGAAGACGTCTTCCCAACTGTCGCCGCAGAAGAAGAGGGCAGTGTCATCAGCAAATGTCAATATTGTGCCGTTTTGGAGTTGCATATTGCAAAGACTATTGACATACACCAAAAATAGCGTCGGGCCATTTATACTTCCCTGCGGCAAGCCAAAAGTCACCGTTTGTTCATCACTAAGCCACTGGTCAATCCTGACTCGTTGCCTCCTTTGTGATAGGTAGTCTTTAAATAAATTTAGAGGAAGGCCTCTAACTCCCATCTCCTCCAGCCTAGATAGAAGGTGGGGGACAGAGACCGTGTCGAAAGCCTTGGCTAAGTCTAGGAATATTGAGAGACATTTCTTTTTATTATCTAGGTTGACTATAATTGAGTGAGTCAGAGCGTGCACAGCATCATTGGTTGACCTACCACACCGGAAGCCGAACTGGGATTGTGATAGGAGAGAATGGGTTTCTAAAAAGTTTGTAAGTCGCTTGTTCATTAAGAGTTCGAGGATCTTAGACATTGTTGGTAGAATTGAAATTGGTCTAAAGTTGTTTACACAATCCCTCTCCCCCCCTGCAAAAACGGGTTAAACCCTTTTTGCCCTCTTCTTTGCCGTCTTATGCATCTAAAGTGGATGGACTCTGTAGATAGATAACTGCTTGTTTAAGGTCCTATCACTGTATGTGCTGTTGTCCATGTAAAAAGGCTATGGTTAGGTTTTTTACCATAAGGCATTTAAGCCCAGCAGTGAGACGTTTGAAGGCATTAAGCGGATGAAGGAAGGCAAAGGAACGCGAGAAGGATAGTTTTTTTTTACAAAAGAAGGAGGCAACCGAGCAGGCGGGTCATCTGATGGACAGCAATCACCGCGCCCATGGACACCCGCAAAACCACAGGAATCGCAGGCGCGTTGCCGTCCTTTAAGGAAGGAATAGGAATTGTAAGAAGTGGGGGGGGGGGGGGGATGGGCCTCCGGAACTTTCACTGGCCGCACGAAACACAACAGCACTAAGTGCCATTATTTCACGCCAGATATTCGTGAGAGAGTGGTGAGACGCAGCGTGGCTCTACCACTCAGTGATTTTGAAATTGTCATCTGCAATACCTTTTTGAAGACCTCTGTGGTCGAGTGGTTAGCACGCCGGATCTGGTGTCGTGCCATCTCTGAGGTCCCGGGTTCAATTGCTGGTCGTGTCAATTTAGAGAAAACTGATGAAAACTTGGGCTTGATTATTGGTGTGAGCGTAAACCACTTTTTGTTAAATTTAATTAATACCACCACTACTTTCTAATGCTCGTCATGTAATACGTTAATTGCTAAATACAAATCGATCGTTGAAAGACTAATTGGTCTAAGCAACATGTTTTTCGATATTGAGTTAAATATATGCGTCGTTTGAGTCAGGTTTATAAATTTTTTGACTACTTTTTTGGCGTTTAGCACCCAGAGTAAAACAGGCCTTATTTCTGAGCTCATTGATATATACGACACAAAATTAGACAAATTTGAGGAGTTGATGACTTAGGCTATTTTGACTTTTCGAACTTTTATAACATGTGTCTTTATGGCATTTGGCTATTTCGCCATGGTTGTGGTTTTGTCGTTTGGTCATACATTACATTCAAAAACTGTGTCGCTCACATGTATCATAATGGACATTGGACGTTGCTGAATAATGATGGCCTAAGCATCAATATCTACTATAATCTAGTAAGGGTTCATTTTGTTTCATCTTGTAGTTCCCCTAATGGGCATCTGCATCAAACTACTTCACGCTGGTGCAACACCGTCATGTCGCATTGGGCATTTTTAACTGTTAGTTAACTTGGCGCTCAATTCAGTTTCTCTCGTATTATTTTATTCTTAGTCGATGCTTGAGCCACTTTACTTTCAGCTTTTTACTAACGGTAGGCATTTGAACCATTTTGCTTTTCTCAAAAAATAACAAAATTTGATGCATTTTGGGTTAACCAACATAAATTTTCTAACATATGTTGTTTAAAATAATACACAATTGCCAACAGTATCAGCGTAAAAAACTACCTTACTTAATTAGGAATACAATTTATTAAAAAACTAAAAGTCTATTAGATAAGTGTTTATTTATGTTTTTTTTTTCTAAAAACAAAAACTTTAATCCGTCCTCCTGCAAGTTTTCCAAAAAGTCGCTTGGATCAATCAGCCTTTCAACCGTCGGGGAAGGGATCATATTGTAATTATAATTGTTTAATGTGCTGTTTAATTTTGTTTTCCAATAGTGAGCAGTCAGTTTCGCTTCGACTACACTTACAACGTAAAAGCGACCGGGTGGCTGAAGCTGCACGTCGTGCCTGCCAGTTTCCACGATGCCTTCAAGAGATGCAACGCGGAAGGTACAAAAAGAACTGTATTGTCTTCTTTACGTCCTGGTCTAAATAAGTCAAACTTTCTGGTATTCAATGTTAATTTTATAGATCTTGGCATACATTAATGTTTTTTTTAATATATTTTAGCGTTTTATTAACGCTTAAATCATCATCATCATCAGCCTATACTTGTCCACTGCTGGACATAGCACAAGCACGATCTGCGGCCACTCTCATCCAGCTCTTGCTAGCCACCTTGCGAAGATCGTCGCTCCACCTTGTCTGAGGGCGTCCTACGCTACGCTTGCCGATACGCGGTTTCCACTCCAGAACTCGTCTACCCCAACGGTCATCGGTTCTGCGACTGATATGGCCGGCCCACTGCCACTTCAGCTTGCTACTCCGGAGGTGTGGAGTAGGAGTGTCGTCGTGTTATTCTTCAAAAAAGGAGACAAAACTCTTCTGAAGAACTACCGATCCATTTCGCTCCTGAGCCACGTCTACAAGCTGTTTTCAAGAGTCATCACAAACCGCCTTGCGCGAAGACTCGACGAATTTCAGCCCTCAGAGCAGGCCGGGTTTCGAGGAGGATACGGCACCATAGACCACATTTTAACAGTGCGGCAGATTATACAGAAGGCCGAAGAGTATAATCGGCCCCTGTGCCTTGCATTTGTGGACTATGAGAAGGCATTTGACTCTATCGAGACCTGGGCTGTTCATAAATCCCTGCAACGATGCCAAGTCGATTAGCGATATATCAAAGTGTTGAGGTGTCTCTACAAAGCCGCCATCATGGCCGTCCAAGTACAGAATCAGCAGACAAAACATATCCACTACATCGAGGTGTGAGACAGGAGGATGTGATATCCCCAAAACTATTCACGAGTGCCTTAGAGGAAATGTTTAAAACGCTGGACTGGAAAGACGTGGCATCAACATCAACGGCGAATACATCTCACACTTGCGATTTGCAGACGACATCGTCATAATGGCCGAAACGTTGCAGGAGCTACAACACATGCTGAACGGCCTAGCTGATTCTTCTCGACGCATCGGTCTGCGGATGAACTTGGACAAAACCAAGGTTATGTTCAACGAACGTGTCGTCCCGGAACCGATTGCAATACAAGGCAGTGCTCTCGAAGTTGTTAAAGAATACGTCTATCTTGGGCAAATTTTAAACAACTTCGAGAAAGAGGCCAACAGAAGGATACAGCTGGGCTGGGCTGCATATGGGAAACTACGTCGGGTCTTTACGTCGCCAATTCCGCAATGTCTAAAGACGAAAGTCTTCAATCAGTGCGTCATTCCCGTCATGACATACGGAGCCGAAACGTGGACACTGACGGTTGGGCTGGTTCACAAGTTTAAAGTCGCTCAGCGGGCTATGGAAAGGGCTATGCTCGGTGTTTCTCTGAGGGATCGGATTCGAAACGAGGTGATCCGGCAGAGAACCAAGGTAATCGAGCTTAAATATACTTGAGTAAAATTTTAAACACTAAAAAAAGAAGACAACCTCGGGCGTTAACCTCAGAGGTGAAAACTTCTAAGATTTGATGAAGCAATGTTGACTAAAAATATAAGCATCAAGCACTGGCAAATTTCGACGGGTGAAAACCGGACCTCGGTAGCCAAGTGGTTAAGGCAGCCGCCTGGAGTGCGGAAGGTGCGTGGTTTGATACCCGCCTGAGGTTGTCGTCTTTTTTCAGTGTTTAAAATTTTATCTTGGCATACTTCAGTTTTATTATTTGTACCAATTCTCGAAAAATGTATGCATAATTCGGGGAATAAAACGGATTTGCCCCGTAATCTTTAATTATGAGGAACTAGCAATCTTACCACTGACTGCCGGAACAGAAAAATGGCGACAGACACGCCTTTTAGCACTAGACTCAGGGCCGTTTTTTCGTTTTTTTACTACAACGAGCAAGTGCTTGGCCTTCATCTCACTGGTGGCCATTCAATACATACATACATAGATTCACGAGTATTATCCCCAAAGGGCTTTTCAGAGACTAGCCTCTCAAACCCCAAGCGGTCGCATGAGACCGCACCTACAGAGACACACTTGACTTTGTACCGGGTTTTCATAGACTTACAGACTACTTTAGTATGAACAAGGACAATTATTTCGGTTATGTGGTACATTTTATGCATCGTGATCGCAAAATATCGCATAGTCTATGCTCGATTCTGTCAAATTCGACGTTGACAGTTGCGCGAAAATTTCCACGAATGAGTGGCTAGGCAACTAGAATTGCAGTAGCAGTCCTCTGCCATAGTCCATTCGCCAAATTACAACTGCGCATGTGCTCGGGGATGAGCCCATCGCCGTTTTACTGTTAGATGCATGTGCAGTCTTTAGTCCTTTAGTCGCCTTTTACGACAACCAAGGAAAGATAGGGTTGGTATTAGATTCTTTTAGTGAGCCGCTATTCCGTGCGTGTGGTAAGTATACTAAAGGGCTCGTTTCATTCTTTCAACTTTAATTTCTGAGCTATGAGTAGGTACACGTTTAGCTCGACTTCATAGTGCCATTTAAAATTTCCAGGCGCGGTTCTAGCGTCACCTTTAAACATTTACCTGAGGAATGCCATGATAGCTCTGCACAAGAAGACGAACAGTGACTCCTGCGGACTGTACACGGGGATTCACGCCACAATATCGAAGGGAGCCTACACCTCCATTGAAGGTACATACATATAAAAGACAGTTTTTTACGTTTCAGTGTTTTTTTTAAAGAGTTTTGCATGTTCCCTTAGAAATATCAATTGGTTATGTCGAAAACGTTAAGTAACAAATGAAGTGCATAGAAATGGTACAAAAATGTTTGTGAAATAACAATATTCTGTTACATTACATGTAACAAAATATTTTAAATATGATAATAAAACATAAGAGCAACTTTATACTTATCAGGAGTTCCTCTATCAAGGATTCCCGTGGTGTGGGCCCCCGACGAGCCCGACAACCACAACGACAACGAGGACTGCATCGTGATGCTGCAGAACGGCACCATGGCGGACGTGCGCTGCGCGGAGACCTTCCCCTACGTGTGCTACAAGAGGAAGACCAGGACCCTCGCCATCAACGACTGCGGCACCATCGACAACGGTAACACATAACACACAGTCAGGAAGTCTCCGGTCGACTACTTTCCAGTGATATCCGCGTGCGCTATTCATTTATTATTATTTATTTATTTAATTATTACGTACATATACTAACAAAAATAAAAACAATATATCCCGTAAAACCACCTAGGCGGTTTGACTGCCGGATCAAGTTTAAGTAAAACAAATTAAAAAACATTATCTGAGAAAACAAAAAAACCTTATCTAAGATAAGATAAGGCAAGAAAACATAATCTTCATAATCTACATTAATAAACAAAATTATTATTCAATAATTATTATTATACTATTTCAAACTACCTACTTATAATTATTACATTAAATTATCAATGAAATACTTTTTAAGAGGCCTATTACATCTCGAATGTGATTTTTGCGTAAAATGCCCATTTTCGCATTTTGTAGTAATTTTGCAGTTGTATTTATCGTTTTTAACGAAATAGGATAATAAATTTGTGCATAATATTACAAATCTCCATTCTGTGAGCATAAGTCGAATTCGGACGGCCGGCGCATCGCATTTTGTAGTAATTTTGCAGTTGTATTTATCGTTTTTATCGAAGTAGGATAATAAATTCATTATAAAATCATTATTCCTCATGAAGTAACAATTACTCTGGTATACATTTTGGTCAATAATATTAACGTAGATAGGAGATATTCACAGTTAACTAATAGCGATTTTCGAAGTTTTTTGGTTTAGAATAAGATTTTTTTCCTTTATAAAATCAATGATATCTAAAAATTCCGAGGCCGCTACGCACTATTCGACTATATAAAAGATAACATCATAATTTTTTTATTTCACTTGTTTAGAACAGTAGTTCAATCGATGAGCTCAAAAAAGTGCCTTCGCACACTTTATGAAAATGTTTATCTGCAATTTTGGGTTTAATTAAAAAGTTAAGCAAAATTTACAAAAAGCGAGGCCGCTACGCACTATTCCAATAGCTATTTTACACTATTCAATAATTCATAACTGTTTATGTATTTTTGTTTCTGAGATTCATAACGCCAAAATTGGCCATTTTACGCAAAAATCACCTTCGAGATGTAATAGGCCTCTTAAGCTTAATTTTGAATTTGTTTTTGTTTGGTTCGTGTCTAATGTCTGATGGCAAGCTGTTTAGTACATAGGGTAGGCGCTTTTTGATAATTCTATCTCCAAAATAATTATTAACCCTAGGTACGTCATACTTGCCAGCAGACACTGCCTTTGTACTGTGGTTATGGTTCGCAAGAGATAGGCTATGCTCTCGATTGCCATGCTGATTGACTGAGAGCTCTTTTATAAGAGCCATCTCTCCTTCTGCGAAACGAAATTTCGAACGATTTTTGTTTACTTACTGCGTTTTCTATTCCTTTCGAAATTTCGTTAGTCAAAATCAAAGTCAAAGTCACATTTATTTAGGCTACAATAATTAAGCACTTATGAATGTCGCTATGCCATCGGTTCGTAAGTCTAACTATGGGCGGGACCCTTGTACTGAGAAGAACCGGCAAGAAACTCGGCAAGGGCATTTGTTTTCTCCCTTTTTTTACAGAGTCAATACAATTTGGAAAATTCCCCTATCATAGAAGGATATTTTCCATTACAACATTTAAAAAAAAACATTTAAAACGATTACAAGACAACACAACACATACAAAAGAATATCCAATAAAGAAGTATTGCTAAATTTCAAATAAAATGAACAACGTCTTACAGTATCTTTGAAACAAGAAAAATAAAGAATATTTTTAATACAAATAAAAATAAGATTTCAAGAGCAGACCAGCCTCCACAAGCGGCATCCGTTCACGAATATGACATGTAAATCAGCCATCGCTTCGCTCAACCATGTTTTATACAAAATAGGTTTGACATTTACATAATTAATTTTTTGAAAATTGTTTGAAATTAAAACACAAATGGAAAGCGCTATACCCAAATAGCAAACGAAATTCGGCTGCAATTTCGTTTCGGAGAAAAAGAATAGTCCCTCAGTAACGTGCGCATAGATCGTGTGCAAGCGAATATCGCCGGAAAACAGGGATGACCCCATCGCCGCTTTATGCTATTGGATCATTATCATCAACATGAGCCTATATTCGACCACTGCTGAACAGGCCTCTCTAAAAACACGCCGCTGAGTATGATCCGCGGCCACTCTCATCCAGCTCTTGCCAGCCACCTTGCGAAGATCGTCGCTCCATCTTGTCTGAGGGCGTATTACACTACGCTTGCCGATACGCGGTCTCCACTCGAGACCTCGTCTACCCCAACGGTCATCGGTTCTGCGACTGATATGGCCGGCCCACTGCCACTTTAGCTTGCTTATCCAGTAGACTATGTTGGTTACCTTGTTTCTCTGCCGGATCACCTCGTTTCAAATCCGATCCCTCAGAGAAACTCCGAGCATAGCCCTTTCCATACATGTTATTGGATGTATGTGCTGTATTCAGTCCGTTAGTCGCCTTTTAAGCCACCCAAGAGAATAATCAGGCTGCCTCTAATCGAGATGCGTCTAGACCTTTAGCCGATAGGTTCAAATCCCAGGTAGTTAGATGTTGCGCTCTGTTAGGATAGTGTCAGGATGTTTGGGGGACACCTGTTTAGCCATCGATATCTTTTCCAAAATTGTCGCCAAAACAACAATACCAACTCTTGTCGAGTGGAGTGCGCTTCACTTTCGGCCAATGCGTAAAGGCAACAAAATCAGTCTGTGAATTCCAAAGAAATGGAAATAGTTCTAAGGCAGATTCACATTTCACACAAACATACTGTTCTTCCTTCATAAAAACCATGAGTTGTAAAAATCCAAGTGTGGCAGTTTCATTTAAGTTTTCGAGTCATTCATTTCATTACCCAGTCGTTATTGCTGACTGTCCGATGACCTCGGTGAATGAGTTTCGTCCTTGTTATTAGAGTGCGTACGTACGTTTATAATATCTTGCTAGTTTCGCACATACCAATATTTAAGTTGCTGCCTAACGTCGTTCTAAATTACTGGTATTTTGGCACTGCTCATTAAAGACGACACAAATAATTCTATCGCATGCGACACAGCTATTGAAGGTGGCTCCCCACCTTCAATAGCTGTGCGGTATTTATTTATTTATTTATACTTTATTGCACAAAATCAAGTACAAATGGCGGACTTAATGCTAAAAACATTCTCTACCAGTCAACCAGTAAAAAGAGTTAGAAAAAGAAGATAGACGGCGCAAAAAAGATACCTACTAAATATATATTATTTATATAACATAACTACACATAATATAATTATAGATAATATACTACATAAACTACACAAATCATATGGGCGCTGATGATGTTATACACTAAGGTTAAAATAATGCTCGCGAGTCATTCGCTTAAAAGATTGTATGTTGTGAGCTTGGCGAATCTTAAGGGGAAGAGCGTTCCAAAGACGAATTGCGGTAACGGTGAAGGAGTCGAAAACGAAGTTGGAATGATGTAGAGGAGTTTCTAAAAGAAGGTTATTGGAAGAACGAAGATTGAGTGAGTGAGAAGACCCTAGGAATTGAAATTTAGACTTAAGGTAATGTGGAGTACGTGGATCAAAAAGAATATTGAACAGCATACAGACCAGTCTATGGTTTCTACGTTCGCGGATGGGAAGCCATTTCAGCTGTTTCCGGTAACTGGAGATGTGATCATACTTGCGAAGACCATAGATAAATCTAATGCAGCTGTTCAGGAGACGTTCTAATTTGTTAATGAGGTCTTGATTTGCATCAGATAAACAAACATCTGCATAATCAATGGCAGGCAGCACGAGAGCTTGAGCTAACATGATCTTGGTACAGGACGGGAGAAAGTTTTTAAATCTGTAAAGGGATCGTAGAGTACCAATGACACGGCGAGAGATTTCACCAATCTGTTTATGCCACTTCATGGAGCCATCTATGAAAAGTCCCAAGTTCTTGACCTCTGGCTGAAATGGTATGACGTTTCCACCATACCATAAGGGAGTAGTCGCCGCATTGTCCAATTTACATAATTGACGAGAACTTCCAATGATGATCGCCTGACACTTGTTTGGGTTCACATCGATACCAAAATTAGAAGACCATTTACAAATATTGTCAAGGTCGAGGTTCAGCCGCGCAATGACTTGGTTCAGATTAGTGACATCCCCCTGAACATAGAGCTGTAGGTCGTCTGCATACAGATGGTAAGAGCACCTTAGATGGGATGTTATAGAATTAATAAAAATAGAGAAGAGTAGAGGAGAAAGAATACCGCCTTGTGGAACGCCAGCGACCAGGTCACACCAGTCGGAGAGAGATTTGTCCACACGGACGGCCTGTTGGCGTCCACGAAGATAAGAAGAAAACCAATTTAGCACCGAGGCTGAGAATCCCAATTTTGAAGTGAGCGAGGAGGATATCGTGATCAACAGCATTGAAGGCGTTAGAGAAGTCAATTAAAACCAATACAGTCAATCGAGACTCCTCCATCCCGTCGCGAATGTCCTCCGCCACTTGGAGTAGGGCTGTGGTAGTACTATGTCCGGGCCTGAACCCAGATTGATACGAGCAGAGATGATTATTAACATATATGAAAGAGGACAGCTGTTTGTGTACGACAGCTTCTAAAATTTTGGAGAGGAAGGGCAGGATGGATATTGGTCTAAATTGAGTTAAGGTGTTGGGATTTGAGGTTTTTGGGAGAGGAACTGTGTAAGCTTTACGCCAACAAGCAGGAAATATGCCACAGGAGAGGGAATAATTTAACATATGGGTGATAACGGGAAGGACACTCTCCAATACATGCACCACCATAGTACGACTGATATCATCACATCCCACAGCCCTAGACTTAATAGCGAAGATAGTTTTGCGAATCTCATCCTCGGTGACAGTGGTGAAACAAAATTGAGGGTCAGCAGGATTAGAAGCAGAAGATAAAGCGGAAATAGTGGCTTTTTTAATTGAAGAAGGGAGAACATTAACGGAAGTGAAATGCTTGTTTAAATCATTTAGGGGAAAAAAAGTTTTTTGCTGAGTCTGGGCTTTACCAATACCAAGGGTACGGAGAAATTTCCAAGTATGGGCAGGGGTCGAATCAAAAATATGGGAAAGAATATAGCGACGTTTAGCGGACCTCACCATCTGATTGCAGCGATTTCTAGCAGTTTTGAAGGCGTCCCAGTTAGAATCGGTTCGGCACTTTTTAAATGTTTGAAATGCTTTGTTACGCCTTCTCATTGCGATACGCACTAAAGGTGTTATCCAGGACGCAGGGGGTCGTTTCAAGCGCACGTCCTTCAGCGGTGCGTGGTTATCAAAAAGTTTTTTGATGATAACATTAAAAGCTGAAACCATATCATCAACAGTGGTGGCGTTAAAGACGGGCGACCAATCAATAGACTGTGCGTCGTCCCTAAGCTTCTCTACGTCCATTTTTGCAAACATACGAATTCGGACCACTGCAGGCTTTGATTTTGGAGGCTTAGCCTTATACCCAAGAAATAGTAAATCGTGTCTGGAGAAGCCAGGAGCAGGCAGCTGACCATACTTGATGGTATTGTCTTGAGAGGATGTTATTATGTGGTCGATTCGCGTATCAGGTGTGGTTATATTGTGATGAGTGGCATCAAGAGGCATAAAAGTAAGGTTAGCTGAATGCACCACCGATCGTAATCTAGATGACTGAGGATAATCCCTCAACAGATCAGTATTAAAATCACCCATGATTACATGATGAGTGTAATCCGTGCCAATCGAGTCTAATAAGGATTCTAAGTCAGAAATGTAATCAATAGAAGGTGGGCAGTATATAGCGCCAAGAACGACCTTTGTAGCTTTTAAAGTAATTTCTAAAAGTAAGAATTCCATACAGCCATGGCGAGAAGAAGAAGAGGCAAGAAATTTAAAAGGAATGTTGTTAGATAGATAAATAGCAACTCCTCCACCACCTTTACCGACACGGTCATTACGGATAAGCTCATACCCCGGAACACTAAATGACGCGGAACATAAATTTGGCTTAAGCCAGCTCTCAGACACCAGGACCGCATGTACACAATCAGAACTAAAAGTTTCTAATAGTTCAGAGTAATGCGACGGTATGCTTTGAGCATTAATGTGGCAGACATTAAAACTGTCTCTTATGTTATAGAACTCTTTCCTCAACAAGCTATTCAAGGTAGAATTGTCATAAAGACTTTGATCGGGCGTATGGAAATACAAGTGAGAGTCACTAACTGACATAAAACTGTCATCATCAGACATCATCAGAGCAATTAATAAAAATAAAAATATAAAATAAATATAAAATACAAAACAAAATAAATAATGTAGAACAAATCATTAAAATACTACTCTTGCTAAAAAACTATATCGTATCTAGCACTTCCTACCGGCCGAAAGGTTTACAAAAAAAAAACATATAAACAAAGCTTATCGATTAATGTTAAAAACATTTTTTTAAAAACGTTTAAAAAACAGACTATTTACAGCACAGCAAAATTAAAAGTAAGCTAAGTTTAGTCCTTAGCAAAAAATTCAAAAAAGGTGGTGCCAAGGCGCTAATTTAGTTACAGTACTTAGACTGCACTTTAAATAAATAAGGTTAAACTGGCTGTAAGAATCTAACTCCTTGGTCTAGCATGTTGACATGACATTAACACTTATCAACAACACGAAAATCTGACTGACAGGTAAACAAAACAAACAAAATGTGAAAAAGTTAAACCGAGTCACAAAAAAATGAATAAAATCGGTTTTACCCGCCCAAGCAGTTTAAAGACAAATAGAAAAGTGGGTACCTATCTATATATATTAAATTATTGTGGGCTCAAAATTGATAACTTATCATAGCAGCAATGCTAATTAATTGAATCGCTAAGCCAAGGACCACACTACACACCGTGACCATTAAATTTAATCAAAGACTACTGCATTAATGCAACATAGAATCACAATTATTACAATAGCGATCGAGGTGCTGCGAGGTTACTTGGAGCTTTTAACAGTGCGCCTAGATCTTGTCGAAGCCATAACTGCCTTTGATGAACCGGGCGCCGACTTTTTAGCTGCACTCTCCTCCACGCTGCTGACGGACCCTGGATGAAGTGCAATCAGGCTATTTAAGTTCTCGACAGATGTAATACGCTGCCGTGACCCATCTGGAGCCTTTACATGTACGCTCCCGTCCAACGTCCATACGTTGGTCATGCCAAAGTATCTCCGAGCAGCCTGAAAGAGGGCCTGACGAGTCTTTGTAAGGAATTCGTCCAGGACCAAATTAGAGCCCTTTAACTTCGTCGTGTTTCTCCAGACGCTACGGCGCATACCTGTATCGGTGAAGCGAATGACCAAGGGACGAACACGGCCGTTATTGAATGGCCCTAGCCGGTGGCAATCCTTTATTGAGTTGCTTGAGAGTTCCTTCATGCCAAGGTGCCTGCTTAATAAGGATACTGCTGTTGCCCGCAAGTCTTCATCGGCCTTCTCAGGAACACCGCTTAAAAGTAGGAACTTCCTTCTGTGTCTTAGTTCCGCTGACTCAATAGACCGCAACAGCCCATCGATTTGCTGCCTAAGATTGGATAGAATGTCCCAGACTAAGCTCTTAAACTTCATGAACTCTGCGAAGAGCCCAGCTATGTCCTGTTTTGGAGAAGGAGCTTTCAGCTGCGCCTCAAAGTCATCCATCCTCTGCATTAGTTTCTTCTCCAGTGACATCTGAGTATTAAGGACAGCCGCAGCCTCAGTCATTGTAACTTCTATGTGTGTCAAACTTGCAGATAGAAGTGTAACGGTAGGTCAGTGCAAATACAATGCTATATACACATCAGACAGTGATACCTTTAATACTTAATGATATTTTACTATTAATGAAGTGATTAAACACAATTACACTCACAGAAACAGTTTCTTTATATTTTTAAATTAAATAAATTAGTGGAGATGATGTTGTTAATTTTACTACTACCGCCGAAAAAAAACGGTATCAATTCGAGTCAAAGTTGGTGTTTTGCATAACGTCTTAAGACATTATGCAAATAAACTTTCCTACACTCACACCAATTATCTAGCCCAAAAGAAGCTTCGCTATGAAACTCGTTAAATGGTTACTAGACTATGGATAAACATACTTAAAATAATTAAATACATACTTATTATACATAGAAAACACCCAGACCCACGACAATTTAGAAAAACAATAATTTCTAAATTGACCCGACCGGGGATCGAACGCGGGACCTCAGAAATGGCGTGTTAGGGGTTGAGCGGGGGTTGTTGGTGGAAAATGTTAAATGATAAAAATGTTTATGTAACTAAGTAATTATATTGATGTTCTACAATGTTAAATAATGTTAATGTTTACGAGTAGGTAACACGACCGTCGTCGCAGCGCGGAAATGTACATACTAACTTAAAAACTATAATACAACTATCCTTTATTGTACAAATAAATAACATTTACACACACGTTACACAAGACATATACAAGGGTGAGCTTATCTCTAAAAGAGATCTCTTCCAGCCAACCCTAGCTGTGGTTTTAAAAGCAAGTATGCGGGACTAATAAAATGTAAATTTAAATACACACTTAGATAAGACAGACAAATAAATAATTTGATCCGTAACTACATATACTTATTATCTATTTATACATATATAAGCATACCTACATAATATATAAATACATAAATACATAACATATACACAATATATACATATAATAATAAACAACATTAATTTAATAAATTATGTTACTGATTAATAATAGCGTTGGACAGGTAGTACTCTTTGAGCTTGTGTTTGAACGATTCCACCGATGAGCTGTCACGGATACTGGCAGGCAGTTTATTCCACATTCTGGCTGCATTCACTGTAAACGAATTGTGGAAAAATTTGGAGTTTGATTGAGGATAAAGGAGGGTTCTTGTGTCACAGGAACGTTTAGGCCGGGAAGAGTCTGGTAAGAGGTTAAATCGGGATCGTAGATAATGTGGAAGTTGGGGATAGTTAAGAATTTTGAAAAGGAGGCAAAGGATGTGCATATCTCGGCGTAGTCTAATTGGAAGCCACTTTAACTTTGACCGGAATTCTGAAACATGGTCATAATTACGCAAACCAAATATAAATCGGATTGCCAGGTTTTGCAGTCGTTCCAGTTTGTTAAGTAACTCCTCAGTAGCATCTAAATAGCAAACATCGGCATAGTCGAGAAGAGGGAGCAAAAGGGACTGAGCAAGCATAATTTTGGTATTGTACGGTAAGAAAAACTGAAGTCGCTTGAGGGAATGATAAGAATAGTGCATGCGCCGACTCACCTCATTTACCTGTGATCTCCAAGATAGCGTGTGATCAATAATGATTCCTAGGTTTTTGGTTTTTTCGGCATATGCAAGCTTAACACCATCATACGAGATATCGGGAAGATCATTAAAATCCAATTTGCCATACAGCCTATTGCTACCAATAATGATTGCTTGCGACTTCGCTGGGTTCACAAGCAATCCAAATGCATCAGCCCAAGTCTTCACCAAGAGAAGATCGTTGTTAATCGCTTCGATAGCGGAGCGTGTGTTGGCTGCATCAAAATGTTTATAAATTTGCAAGTCGTCTGCATATAGGTGGTACGTGGATGAAATTACTTTAGTGAGCTCATTTATAAATAAAGAGAAGAGGAGGGGTGAGAGTACACCACCTTGTGGCACACCCGTAGTCAGAGGAGCCCACTCCGAAAAAGAGTCATCATTCTTGGTTCTCTGGCAACGATTGCAGAGGTAGTCTGAGAACCAAGATATCGCAGCGGGGGTAAAGTTAAGAGAGCGGAGAATGGAAAGAAGGATGTCATGGTCAATAGAGTTGAAGGCACTGCTAAAGTCGAGTAACACAATAATCGTAAACAATCGGTTGTCCATGGCATGGCGAATATCGTCTGTGACGTTTAGCAACGCGGTAACTGTGCTATGGCCAGGACGAAAACCAGATTGGTATGAACTTAATAAGCTATTTTGGGAAACAAATGCACACAGTTGTTTTTGAACAGCACCTTCAAGGACCTTGGAGAGGAATGGAAGGATAGAGATGGGACGGAATTGAGAAAAAGTGTTTGGGAAGGAGGTCTTCGGGATGGGAATAACATGGGCCAATTTCCACTCACTAGGGAAGACGTTGGTTGCTAGCAAAGAATTTAAAATGTGAGTGATAATTGGCACCACGTCGTCAAGGATAGGTATAAGCATGTCACGGCAAATGCCATCTTCACCTACAGCTTTGGAAGTTATAGAAAGAATGCTCTTCTTAACCTCCCCCACAGCGACCTCGCGAAATGTGAAAGGCTCGCAGTCAAGACGGGCAGCACTGTCCAGCATGGCAAGCGTGGCGGCTTTGGTAGAATCGGCAACAGTAACTGGTGAGTTAGTAAAATGTTTGTTAAGCAGAGTAAGGTCAGGTAAGTCACCAGAACCGCTGCGATCCCCATCCCTACCCACACCTATGGTCCTTAAAAACTTCCAGATTTGAGCTGGAGGTAGGTGGTGTAGCGAAGAATGAATGTATCGCCTTTTGGCATCCCGACAAAGTCTGTTGCAGAGGTTGCGCAGCTTTTTATAGGAGTGCAAATTATCATCACTTGGAAACCTCTTAAGAACAGACTTGGCCTTATCCCTGCGTTGCATGGTCTTTTTAATTATAGGTGATAGCCATGGCGCAGGAAGGTGTTTAACGCGCACTGGTCTGAGAGGAGCGTGTGTATCATATAGGTGTGTTAAATTTTTATTGAAAATATTAACTTTCTCATTAACTGTGCAAGCCGCAAACAATGCAGACCAGTCAATTTTAGTAAAATCTTCCCTCAAGCGTTCCACACATACACCACCAAAATTACGGCGAAAAAGGACTTTGGTTTTTGGTTTGGGTTTGCGTACTCGATAGGATAGAAATATGAGATCATGGTATGAGAATGGGGCAGTAGTTTGTCCATGTAAAAGGACTGAATCTGGACTTGAAACTATCTGTACGTCTAAGAGAGATGGCTGACAATTAGGAGAATGATGGATGGCCGAGAGTGGGAGCAAAACAAAGTTGACAGACGTTACATTAGAATTAAGACGACAGGACCGGGAGTTATTTTTGAGTAGACAAGTATTAAGATCACCCATCAATATTACATGGTTGTAAGAAGAACTAAGGGATTCAAGGGTTGTCTCAAATGATTCAAAATAATTTACATGACTACTGGGACTGTAAACCGCTCCCACTAGAATAATGGAGTGATGTAGGCTAAGCTCCAAGAACAGATATTCCAAGGACCCGGTGTATGTACCAGGAGACTGGCTGACAACAGAGCACGAGACTATCAAACGATGCAAGCGCATCAGCGGACTGTGACGTCAAACACAATACGTCACAGTGTTTGGTGCTATTACACCAAACATGGCGACACCATGAAAACCGGTGAACAAACCACTCGACCAAGGAGGTCGTCGAAATGGTTGATAGATGGATGTTTTTATAGTATTAAGGATATCTTGGACTCAAGTTTTGCATGTTAATTATTATTGATAAGAGGGCTATTCCAGCAATATATAACCTACAGGCTGGTGACTCTCTTAGAGAGAGATTTAAGGATATAAGTATAATGACAGTTGCATCACAATATATTTATGAAAATCTTGTGTATGTTCATAAAAATATTGAAATGTTTTCAAAAAAAGTGATATTCACAAATTAAATACTAGAAGTAAGAACAAATTAGCAGTGCCTTATACTAGGCTCCATAAAATAAATAATTCTTTTAAGGGTCTGTGTGTATGATTATACAACAAAGTACCAAATGATATTCAGAAATTAGATCTTGATAAATTTAAAATCAAAATCAAAGAAAAGCTTTATAAAAAAGCTTATTATAAAGTGTCGGATTATACAGAAGACAAAACAGCTTGGGTCTGAAATGCTCCAAGTACCTACTCCAACAGCTATTTCTAATTGCCTATAATTAATTTATATAGAGCACCATATTTAATTAAGCTATTTACATTCAAATTCATATTTTGTATTTTGTGACCTGGTAACGACATATAATATATATATTTTTTGTAAATGTCGTTGCTTCTGTGCGCTGTGGTTTCTTGCGCCCGTTCTTTGCCACAGTTAAAAAATGATGTCCTGAATGGGTGGTAGGTTAAAAAATATTTGGACGTTTCAAAGTACTTATTAATTGAGTTTATTGAATAAATATATTTTGACTATTGACTATATTGACTATTGACAGAATGGAGCACTATATTTACTAGTAAGATCTTTATGTAACACATTTGTAAACCTATTCTATGCAAATAAATGATCTTATTACAGTTTGTTGTTGCTAAAAATTTTGGCACCCTTTTTCATTTCCTTACTTGTTTTTATAAGCTTTCCTAATTGTGATTGTTGAAACGTATAACGTAAATAAAGAATTTGTATGTTCTTTACTTATTAAGCTGTTATGGAGCCAATTACTCCGTGCTAATCATCCTTACAGCCGATATCGCTAGCACGGCAGACTGGTGACCGCAGATAATGTCATGAGACGTTATATGCAAAACACCAACTTTATAATGGACATCTCGACTCATGGGGCATCACCTCCCATATATATATTTAACGGTTACTCTTCACGGTCGTTTTCATCGTTTCACGGTCGGTCGTTAACGGTCTTTTTACCGAAAACACAATTGACAAAGTTTTGAAATGCGATTATCGATTGTTATTTTTTTCAAAATCTTTATGTTTTGAAATCCCACTCAACGTTTGGCCGAAGCTATTAATGCTAGATGATTCATTTTCTAGAAACACGTTTCCAATATAATACAAAAATACAACATTTCAACATTTGAAATCCCTAATATCATCGAACAACTTGTAATCGTAGTAATGTTTAAGCATGCAATCAAGCATGCAGCATGTAAGCAACCAAGCATGGAGCATGCAAGCAAGAATGATAAGATAAGATAAGATAAGATCATTTATTTGCATAGAATAGGTTTACAAATGTGTTACATAAAGATCTTATTAGTAAATATAGTGCTCCATTCTGTCAATAGTCAATATAGTCAATAGTCAAAATATATTTATTCAATAAACTCAATTAATAAGTACTTTGAAACGTCCAAATATTTTTTAACCTACCACCCATTCAGGACATCATTTTTTAACTGTGGCAAAGAACGGGCGCAAGAAACCGCAGCGCACAGAAGCAACGACATTTACAAAATATATATATATTATATGTCGTTACCAGGTCACAAAATACAAAATATGAATTTGAATGTAAATAGTTTAATTAAATATGGTGCTCTATATAAATTAATTATAGGCAATTAGAAATAGCTGTTGGAGTAGGTACTTGGAGCATTTCAGACCCAAGCTGTTTTGTCTTCTGTATAATCCGACACTTTATAATAAGCTTTTTTATAAAGCTTTTCTTTGATTTTGATTTTAAATTTATCAAGATCTAATTTCTGAATATCATTTGGTACTTTGTTGTATAATCGTACACACAGACCCTTAAAAGAATTATTTATTTTATGGAGCCTAGTATAAGGCACTGCTAATTTGTTCTTACTTCTAGTATTTAATTTATGAATATCACTTTTTTTTGGAAACATTTCAATATTTTTATGAACATACACAAGATTTTCATAAATATATTGTTATGCAACTGTCATTATATTTATATTCTTTAATCTCTCTCTAAGAGAGTCACCAGCCTGTAGGTTATATATTGCTCGAATAGCCCTCTTATCAATAATAATTAACATGCAAAACTTGAGTCTAAGATATCCTTAATACTATAAAAATCTATCAACCATTTTGACGACCTCCTTGGTCGAGTGGTTTGTTCACCGGTTTTCATGGTGTCGCCATGTTCGGTGTAATAGCACCAAACACTGTGACGTATTGTGTTTGACGTCACAGTCCGCTGATGCGCTTGCATCGTTTGATAGTTTTTAAGTTAGTATGTACATTTCCGCGCTGCGACGACGGTCGTGTTACCTACTCGTAAACATTAACATTATTTAACATTGTAGAACATCAATATAATTACTTAGTTACATAAACATTTTTATCATTTAACATTTTCCACCAACAACCACCGCTCAACCCCTAACACGCCATTTCTGAGGTCCCGCGTTCGATCCCCGGTCGGGTCAATTTAGAAATTATTGTTTTTCTAAATTGTCGCGGGTCTGGGTGTTTTCTATGTATAATAAGTATGTATTTAAGTATTTTAAGTATGTTTATCCATTGTCTAGTAATCATTTAACGAGTTTCATAACGAAGCTTCTTTTGGGCTAGATAATTAGTGTGAGTGTAGGAAAGTTTATTTATTTATTTATTTATTATTTCCGCAATTGCCTAGTCATAAGGATTAGAGGTCCGTCTTTAAATTGTTTCGGAATTTTATTATAAATTTTAATACACATGCAATAACAGCTTTTCTGAAGAACAGCGGTTTTGGGTTTTATATCTAATGCAAGCCTGTCATTACATCGTGTATTTCTTGGGTATATGTCCCTTGCTGTTTGAAATAATTCAGGGTATAATTTTACAAAATAAAGGATAATGGCAAAAAAAAACCCAGGCCCGGCGGAAAAAATACTTATATCAGATTTTTACTAAAAATGTGTCATTAAATACTGCATAGTTGGAATCGCCGAAATATTTTTTTAAAAGTGTGAAATTGCTTTTCTAAATTGAAAAAAATATTAAAATTAAAATTAGTAAAATGATTGGGTTTATCGGACTAGCTTCCGCCTCCGGTTCAGTCAGCGGTGTTAATCCTTGCCCATAACTATCTACCTACCTACTTACCTAGTTTCATCCAAATCAGTTCATTGAGGCGTAAAAGCAGAAAAAACGTCCTAAACATTAAAATATCAAACCATCGCTATTTTCACATTTAGAATATTATAGGCTCCGAATATGATTTTGTCCCATTCGGTGTCGAGACCCTTGGTCCGTGAGGTCCTAGCGCTATAAGGCTTTTTAAGGAAATGGCAAAAAGGTTAGTCGACATCACAGAAGACCGAAGAGCTGGCAGCTACCTCGGACAAAGAATTAGTCTTGCTATTCAAAGGGGGAACGCTGTCAGTATCTTCGGAACCTTGCCTAAAGGGACTCCTTTTAATAATAGGTATATATTAGTTTTTATATTATATTTTTAAGGTTTTTAGTTTTAGGTTCATTGTTCTTATATTTTTATATTCCTTAATGTATTATTATTATTATATTTTTTTAATATTACTTAGGTGTGATGTGATTATTACTGATACCTATATATGTATATTAACAAAAAAATAATTTTTCTTTTATTTTTATACATTGATGATTTCTGCTACTACTTTATAGTCAATAGTCAAAATATATTTATTCAATAAACTCAATTAATAAGTACTTTGAAACGACCAAATATTTTTTAACCTACCACCCATTCAGGACATCATTTTTTAACTGTGGCAAAGAACGGGCGCAAGAAACCACAGCGCACAGAAGCAACGACATTTACAAAATATATATATATATTATATGTCGTTACCAGGTCACAAAATACAAAATATGAATTTGAATGTAAATAGTTTAATAAAATATGGTGCTCTATATAAATTAATTATAGGCAATTAGAAATAGCTGTTGGAGTAGGTACTTGGAGCATTTCAGACCCAAGCTGTTTTGTCTTCTGTATAATCCGACACTTTATAATAAGCTTTTTTATAAAGCTTTTCTTTGATTTTGATTTAAAATTTATCAAGATCTAATTTCTGAATATCATTTGGTACTTTGTTGTATAATCGTACACACAGACCCTTAAAAGAATTATTTATTTTATGGAGCCTAGTATAAGGCACTGCTAATTTGTTCTTACTTCTGGTATTTAATTTGTGAATATCACTGTTTTTTGAAAACATTTCAATATTTTTATGAACATACACAAGATTTTCATAAATATATTGTGATGCAACTGTCATTATACTTATATCCTTAAATCTCTCTCTGAGAGAGTCACCAGCCTGTAGGTTATATATTGCTCGAATAGCCCTCTTCTGCAGCACAAAGATAGTTTGAATGTCGGCAGCATTTCCCCACAGTAAAATGGCGTACGACATTACACTATGAAAGTAACTGAAATAAACTAATCTAGCTGTATCAACGTCAGTTAACTGACGGATCTTCATTACTGCATAAGCCGCAGAGCTAAGTCTATTCGACAATTTAGCTATATGTGGGCCCCACTGAAGCTTGGCATCCAACGTGATGCCTAGAAACACAGTGGTGTCCACAGGATTCACATTCTTATCTTTAATTTGTACATTAGTTATTACCTGCTGAACATTAGGCAATACAAATCTTACACATTTGGTTTTTCCCTCGTTTAATAGCAAGTTATTAACACTAAACCAGTGAACAATCTTTGAGACCGCATTATTCACATCGTCATAATTTGGGTGTCGTCGTTTCACTTTGAATAAAAGTGAAGTATCATCAGCAAACAATACTATCTCATGACTGTCTTTTACAAAATAAGGTAAGTCATTAATATAAACCAAAAACAAGAATGGACCAAGTATTGAACCCTGCGGAACTCCCATTTTAACCACTGATCCCGGAGATCTTTTACCGTTAATGTCGACCTTTCTTCAAAACTCTAGTTGAAATTTCATCATATCCACATGAGTTTGAATTTTTTAGTGATTGAATAATATTTAGAGTTTCATTTGGTGTAACAGGTTCAAAAAATTTGATTTTGACGTGCTTTTTATCAATGAGAGTACTTTTAGCTTACTATTAGCATCATATTCATATTTATTTCCTGTCAAACTGATGTAAAAATCATTAAATAATTCTGTAATTTCTTTTCCATTTGAGATAACACAATTTTTATGTAAAATATCTGAAATATGGTTGTGTGGAATTTCATTTACTATTTTGTTCGTTATTTTCTACGAGGCTTTAATGATGTTCTGACCTTGCCGGAGATATTTATTATTACAGTTTTTTGTGCTATTAACATACACTTTCTTAACATTTTTGAGTATTTCTTGTAGTTTTCCTCGTTGCAACTGTCCTTTTTCTTATAATACTTGAAACGTTAAGATCTCTAAGTTTTAAAGCAAACCTTTAAACCTTTAGTTATCCATTTTGGCTTCAAAAATTTACTGCCCACTCTTACCTTCGACACTAGAAAACAAGATTTGTAAAGTGTACAGAAAAGTTCATGGAATCTATTAAATGACGCGTTCATGTTCGTTTCTCTGTAAACATCCATGAACGATAATGAACTCAAGCAATTCCGAAATTTGATAGATTCTCTTCACCATAGTGTCTTTTGTAGATAAACCATTGTTTTAATTTTGATATTTTCTCTACAGAGAACGATAATAATTGAGCAGTATCGTGGTCAGATAGCTGAAGCGGTAACGTTACTCCTGATGCTGACTTTTTGTTACTCAAAATATGGTCAATACAATTACCTCCTCTGGTTGATTTATCTATGTGAAGTGTCAAGTTAAAATATTTTGCTACATCTCTTAAGTGATGAGATACTTTAGTATTAACCAAAGTAGTTATGTTAAAATCACCAGCTATTACAACCTTGTGCCATTCGTATTTCTTAAGTAGTTCATAAACCCCTGCTTCTAATCTAGTTAAGGAAGAATGAGCATGCATATTATTTGAAGTACACACAAAATTATTAACCTGTATTCAGGAATGTTTACACCACAGCACTCAAATATACCTGGTAAAAGATATTTGTCAAAATAATGAATCACCTTATAGTTAAGCCATTTTTGAAGCAGAATGCATGTGCCTCCGCGCTTACTCTTTCTAGAATAGTTAGCTGCCAAATAGTAGTTAAAAAGATTGGTATTCTTCTCATCAAAGTTCTGTAAAGCGTAACACAACCGGCTGTGTACCACAATCAATTAGTTCAGAAATGGCTAATTCGAGTAGGTCTTTTTTCGGAAGCAAGCCTGCATGCAGCATGCAACCGAGCATGCAGCAAGCATCCGAGCATGCAGCAAGCAACCAATCATGCAGCTAGCAACCAAGCATGTAGCATTCAAGCAAGCATGCAGCAAACGTGCAGCAGGCATGCAGCATGCAGCTAAGCATGTAGCATGCAGCCAAGCATGCAACATCATCCAAGCACGCAGCATGCAGCAGACATGGTTTATGTCACGGCTCCGGCGCTGCGAGGCTCCGGCGGTCCCACGCAAGCTTATCGTTGCAGATGGCTTGCGCTTATTAGAATATAAGCATTGTATCATTAAACTGTAACATGATGTGTATTCCTTATTTTATGCAATTTTTAGTTGATAAGTATTTAAATTGAATTAATGAAGTTACAATTCATTAAATATACATTCTTACCAAATTTAATACAATTTTGTTAATAATTTCCATTGTTTGTATCGTGTATTAATTCGTTTTCTCAAATCAAATACTCCCGTACCATGACGTGACGTCATACTTGTTTCTCACTGCTTATAAAAGGCGTTGTCTCTGCCGACACGAGTCAGTTTGCTAGCAGCAGTCGAACGAAGCGGAGCTCCCAAATAAGTTGAGTATTATTGTTATACAATATGTAGCTATTTCTATGCTTATTGTGCTTTATTGATTGTGTAGCGATATAAAGTAATAAATCTAGTGTTGTGTGTTAATAGCTTAGCTAAACTGTGTTGAGACTATGTAATAGGATATAGTATGTATGTGGTGTAGGGTATGTTTACAGGAGCTGATTGTAGCATTATAAAAGAGAGTATAGTTAAATCTATTGGCTGTCCTCTCACTCCATGTAGTTTACAGCTCCAGGGAATAGGAAGGGGTAGTTTGCATGTTTTTGGCTTAGTCACAATTCCAATTAGGAGTAATGATGTATGTATAGATCTTGATTTGTATGTTGTTAGAGATTATGATTTTTCTTTTGACCTTCTAATAGGTAGAAATGTTATTGAGTACCCAGATATTGAAATTGTTACGGATAGTAATGGTAGTAGGTTGTCACGAAAAAAAGTCTTAGATTCTCAGCTTAATGTGAACTTAGTACATGCTGATCATATAACAACAGAATTTTCGGAGTTATTTTCTAAAATTAATCATTTACCCACTGATCTTCAATCTAAAGTTATGTCAATTTTTCAAAAACATCCTGGAATTTTGAATAAAACTGGTGATGTGCAAACTGGTGAATTGAATATACGTTTAAAAAAAGATGATATTGTGTATTATCGACCTTATAGGCTGGCCCCAATTGAAAGGGAAAAGGTTAAAGACATCATTACAGATCTTTTGAACAAAAATATTATTAGAGAAAGTGATTCCCATTTTGCCAGTCCCATACTCTTAGTGAAAAAGAAGGATGGCGGAGACAGAATGTGTGTCGATTTTAGAGCTTTAAATAAAATTATAGAAAAAGATCGTTATCCCCTGCCTTTGATTGAAGACCAAATAGATAGGCTAGGTACTGCAAAATACTACGTGTCTATTGACATGAAAAATGGTTTTTACCAGATACCAGTTGGAGCAGACTCTATTAAATATACTGCCTTTGTCACGCCGGACGGACATTACGAGTTTTTAAAAATGCCTTTTGGTATATGTAATGGACCGTCCGTTTTTCAAAAAGCCATTAACAAAGCGACTCACCACTTAAAGTTCCTTCTTATATATATTGATGATATTCTTATACCGTTTTCTGATATTGAGGAAGGTGTTACTTATTTGGAACAAACCATTGAGACCCTTAGCAAAGCTGGTTTTACAATCAATTTAAAAAAATGTAGTTTTGTAGTAGATAACATTGAATATTTAGGCAGAAACATATCCAGCGAAGGAGTTAGACCTAGCGAAGTAAAGGTTTCAGCTTTAACTAACGCTCCAGCTCCCAAAAATGTTAAGCAGGTTAGGCAGTTTATGGGCTTAGCCAGTTATTTCCGCAAGTTTATTCCTAGTTTCGCTGCAAGGACAGCTTGTATCACAAAATTAACAAAAAATAATATAAAATGGGAGTGGAATACTGAACAAACCGCTGCTAGGAATTATGTTATTGACTGTCTGGTATCTAAACCTCTCTTGACTATATTTAATCCAGAATATGCTACCGAATTACATACAGATGCAAGTGCCTTAGGTTATGGAGCAATTTTATTACAAAAAGTTAATAATATAAATAAAGTAGTAGCATACTATAGTAAAAAAACTTCCCCAACAGAATCGAGATATTGTTCTTACGATCTAGAAACTTTAGCTATTTATAACGCCTTAAAACATTTTAGAGTATATTTACTTGGCATACATTTCAAACTCATAACTGATTGTAATTCCATTAAATCTACAGCTAGTAAAAGGGATTTATCTCCTAGAGTGGCCCGTTGGTGGACCTTTTTACAAGATTTTAATTTTGAGATTATTTATAAGAAGGGAAAGTATATTAATCACGTCGATTTTCTTAGTAGAAACCCTGTAGATTCCGAATCATCAATACGTATAATTAATGTCATAAACGAACCGCAGCGGGCATCTACTTCCAGTTCACATTCATTTCCCTCTAATACAGATCAATCCTGGTTAGAAATTGCGCAGCAAAATGACTATGAAACGCAATCCCTAATTGACCGAACACTGGTTGGTGAATTAGATTCTAATCAATATTTTGTTAGAAATAATTTACTTTACTATAAAACTGAACCTGATTCTGAGCCAAAATTATACATACCAAAAGGTCATAGGCTAAGCATCCTCAAACTATTTCATGACGAGAATTGTCATGTAGGGTACGATAAAACTATGCATAAAATCAGAGAAAACTTTTGGTTTCCTAACATGTCTTCATTTATCAAAAGATATTTAACTCACTGCTTAATCTGTGTCGAACGAAAAGGACATTCAGGGCCCAAGCAAGGTTTTCTATTTCCTATAGAAAAGACAGCGATTCCATTTCATACTATTCATTTAGATTGCACAGGTCCATTTCCACTATCCAGTGAAGGGTATAAATATGTATTATTTATTGTAGATGCATTTACTAAATTTTGTTTATTAAAGCCGCTCAAAACTCTAACCGCATATGAGTTGATCCCAGTTGTACGTGAAACTATTACAATATTTGGTACACCATCACTCATTATTACTGATAGAGGTACAAATTTTAGTTCAAATCAACTCAGATCCTTGTTCAGAGATTTACAAATTGAACATCACATGATTGCTACAGGAACACCGAGAAGCAACGGTCAAGTAGAACGATACGTGGCTTCAGTAACAAATATGTTAAATACCATGGTGACCGATTTGTCAGATTGGCCGAACGCTTTATGGAAAACACAACAAACTGTAAATACAACATTACAAAAAACCACTGGGTTTTCACCTCTACATCTATTAATAGGTGTCAATGCAAACATACCGTGTGTCCAAGCCCGATTGGATGACGTTCTTAATAATTCGGAAACTAATATTAATTTGCAGGCTGATAGCGAATTAGCTCACCAGCGATTATTACAAGCGGCAGAAAAATTTAAAGAACGATTTGATAAAGTAAGGCGAAATAACAGAGTATATGAATTAGGAGATTTAGTGTATGTTAGTCAAGATCACCGACGTAATGACAAATTAAAACCTAAATATAAAGGTCCTTATGAAATCACAACTTTACTCCCAAATGATCGCTTTGCTTTAAGGGGTACAGGTAATCTTAGGAGTATTGTAGTTGCTAAAGAAAAAATAAGGTATTGGCCAGGGGAATGGGTTGAGCAAAATACGGTTGTTGAGGATATGTTAAGCAATGATTAATTCAATGTATTAAGTAGTGTTTGTGATTTTGATGATTAATTGATTAATTTGATTATGATTTTGAGTATCTCACTGGTTGGCCATCTGCCTGGTGCTGAACTGGCTTCACTTACAGTGGGTCATGATTAAGTACCACGAGGCAGTTGACCATAACACCACTGAAGAGTCAATTAATTGTGTGAAAGTTATGTAGAGCTAACGTAAGCTAGAGCTTTGCTGTTGAGCCATGTGTTGGTAATGGTTTGGCTTCACTATCAGCAAGTGATGGGACCAAATACCTAGAAACACTTGACTGTAAAAAAAAAAAAAAAGAAATAAAATGATAATGATTTTAAAGAGTTAATATTTGGGTACTTCGAGGACGAAGTACTGTCAGTATGGCCGTAATAGAATATAAGCATTGTATCATTAAACTGTAACATGATGTGTATTCCTTATTTTATGCAATTTTTAGTTGATAAGTATTTAAATTCAATTAATGAAGTTACAATTCATTAAATATACATTCTTACCAAATTTAATACAATTTTGTTAATAATTTCCATTGTTTGTATCGTGTATTAATTCGTTTTCTCAAATCAAATACTCCCGTACCATGACGTGACGTCATACTTGTTTCTCACTGCTTATAAAAGGCGTTGTCTCTGCCGACACGAGTCAGTTTGCTAGCAGCAGTCGAACGAAGCGGAGCTCCCAAATAAGTTGAGTATTATTGTTATACAATATGTAGCTATTTCTATGCTTATTGTGCTTTATTGATTGTGTAGCGATATAAAGTAATAAATGTAGTGTTGTGTGTTAACAGCTTAGCTAAACTGTGTTGAGACTATGTAATAGGATATAGTATGTATGTGGTGTAGGGTATGTTTAGACACTTGCTTAATAAATAATGTGTTAATTATGATTTAACAAGAAATACAACAATGGTTCTAATATTGATTTTTATTCATAGAATCTATATGGATCCCCTCATTTATTAAATCTCTTTGCTATGTAAAGCTTGCTTGATTGATTAGCTTAGTATACTTTAATCAGTTTCATAATTCATTAAGATCCTATTACAAATTATCAAATACATAAAAAAAACAACCCTTACATAACAAGCTAATATCATAAAACTCACACGCTCACCACCGCAGCATCGGTTTGCTGGCCGGCTCGCCCCTCCGCGCCTATGCGGGCTTAAACTACACTCTAGCGTAGGTAGACAAGACTACGTGGAGTCGGTTTTGAAGCGATTCGTTTCTTGTACCACAACCTTACCGAAAACACAAAGTATTAACTTTTTAGGACATTTTAGTTTACTTACCTAATAATATATGAAAACAAAAAAAAAAACTGAAACAAAGAAAATCTGGGTAACTTTGATATTTTAGAGAAAAAGTTATTTCGAATTTAAATTTCTTATGGATATGAAATTTATTGTAAGCAAAACATCTTCTAAAAGAAAAAAAGAAGTTTTGATAATTGGCAAATAGTTTTACTAAAAATTTAAGATTAACAAAATTATGTAAAATCAACAATCTGGTATTTAAAACTACGTCATACCGTTTTCGAACAATTGAAATTCGTACAGGAAAGTTTCGAATTTATGATGGTTACCATATTGAATACTTCTGTTCTGTTATTAACTCTGCCTCGGCGAGTAGGTACCTACGATTTCTCACGAACAATTTGGAGGTTTAGAGCTGGATATTCTTACGTTACCGAAGTTATTGATCAACCTTCCTGTTGTTAATAAAAAATTAGACATACATATTTAGCTTAACTGTCAAACTAGTAGGCAACACAACAGATACATTGAGAAAACCCCTTGTCTGTCATGAAGACGCCTAGAGATGGCTAACAATTGAATTTCTATAATTGTGTCTGGCAAGTGCCTAGTATTACGATAGCTGAGCGCTTAAATTTGGCAGTGAGGTGATATAAACCGTATCGAGTAGCGGTAAAAGAGTATTCTTGATCCAAAGTAGTATTACCACCCCCTCTTTTCCCTTAGGTGTCGTAAAAGGCGACTTATGGACTAAAGACTACCTACACATCATCCAACAACATAGAGCGGCGATTGTGACAGGTGGTGATCACACCTGTCACACTGAGCACATTGTGCAGTCACTATTTGGTAAAAAGTGGACTATGGAAGAGGACTGCTTTTGCTCCTCTTTCTTGCTTGCTTCCTCTTTGCCTAGTCTCTAACTAACCCTTCGGGGATAATAGGTGTGATTATATGTATGTAAGTATGTAGGTTATGACCGCGGATCGTGCTCAGTGGCGTGTTCGTGGAGAGGCCTATGTCTAGCAGTGGACTAGTATAGGCTGATGATGATAATGATGATGATGCAGGTTATATTAAAAAGAGCGTAAACGCATCAATAAAAGAGATGTTGAACGCAACTGACAATTTATGAATGAAATTTACTGATACCTTGAAATTTTTTACTGTTTAATAAAATGTTTTCGAATGGCGCGCCTCTGTAAATTCAACAGAGAATATTTCACTGCAGTCAGAAACGAAGGAATTAAAGGGACGGTTAAGTTAATTTAAAAAAGATCAGTTTAGAAGAAACATTTTAGATTTTTGATGGTAGCCTTTAAGTACGAAGAAATTTAAGTTCCTCCTTGTTTCACTTAAAATTTTGCTTGTATTTGTGATTTTCTTGTTATTATTCAAATAAATAAAATGAAAAATTGTATTAACCCAAAGCTTTACCAGAAAATGTCGTTGCTTCTGTACGAAACTGTGCAGTTTCTTGAGCCCATTCTTCTCCACAGCTAAAAAATGACGTCTTGAATGAGAGTTAGGTTAAAAAGATGTTTTGGACGATTCAAAGTACTTATTTTAAAAGATTTTTAAATAAAAAGATTTCAATTTTGCCTTTAACATCACTGAACTTCCGATTCCAGATTACTCGATGGATCATAGAACTGGCAAGTGCTATAAATTCCATCGCGTTGGAAGGAGTTGGAAGAACGCGTACATGACCTGCATCGCGGAAGGGGGTCACCTGGCCGTCATCAACAGCGCCACAGAGGTCGATGTCATCAAGGACGTCTTCGCCAAGGTGCCCGCCAAAGAAATCTTCTCCAAGTACAAGGACGTGGCCTCCGTCGGCTACTACGATTGGGGAGAATTTGGCGTGTTTTACACTGTTCACGGTATGTTGACTTTGAATATTTGTAGTTGTAGTTTTTTATGTTCTTCAACGGGTAAGCATAGGCCTTAATCTTACCTGATGTTAGGTGATGATAAGGCAGGCAGTAAAAGTGCACTTCTACTGGATTCATCATCTACTGATGAGCAAATACATGATTTACATTCTTCTAACGTTCGAGTTAGTCTACTGCGGGGTGGGTCTTACGGGATCTGCGGTGCAAATAGCAATTTTATCATTTTTAAAACAATAATTTTTATCATGATTTTAAAGTTCTGCTCAGAATATAAAAATTAAAAAACACTGTTCTTAGAGTCTTCTTCTACAAAACATAGGAATGCGTTTGCATGAAAATGACGATTTGATGTAGTTGGTTACTTTTTAAATACACAAATTACGAGTAGGTAGGTATAATAATATAATTAAAGGTGATTGCAAAACAGAAAGCGTGAAACGAGGCGAATGGATATGGCGATCATTATGATCAAAAACTAGTTGGCCATGAATCACATCGTCTTCATATTTTGTTTGGAAATAAACACCAGTGGTGATTTATAATAGTGATTGAGAATATTATTTATGCAGTTCGTCGATTCCAAATAAAAAGAAGTAGTCTTGTGCCTTGGCCCAAGCGTAAATTAGGGCGGTCTAACCGCACCTAGAGAACTAACAAACGGACGCTTGCTAGTAGCAAATTATAAATACAGCAGCGCGCGCATTGTACGACGAATGGAATAGACAGGGGGTGAGTGTTTGCCAATTGTCTAGGGGCTGCAGCATCTTATAACGCACGTTAAAATCGACGCGCTGCGGCCTTCGCGACTATTAAATTGGCAGAAATATCATGACTGAAACAAAATGTACCTAATAATGGGAATTTAGTCCATTGAGGTAAATAAACTAGAGAAGACGTCCCATACAATAAATGTGCAATTGTGCACAGCTACAATGATACTTGTACCGTGGTGCGGGGCTTACCTAGTTGTCATAGATATGTCTAAGCGCGCAGATGCGACACACTGTTCATACAGTTTTATTACCGAGTTTTAAAGTTGTAAGATAATGTTGTTGAAAAAACTAACATGTTAGTTTTTATACGAGTATTTATTGATTGTTGTTAATTGTAATATTGAAATGAAAATAAGTAAATAATATAGTTAAAACATTTCATAATAATAATAATCTTTTTCAATTATTTTAGAAAATGTTTATTTAAGTAGGTACGTGTAAAAATATTGCTGAGTATCAAATATTCAGATGCTCAACTTTTCCAAGCATTATTGAGATGAGATTTAAAAATCGTATTTGAGTCTGCCCGCTTCATCTGATTTACTTATTTTACAAATATAAGTTTAACTACTCACAGCACATAAAGTAAAATAAAAAAGTCGTGTTCCAATTTTTTATTTTAAATTTCACATAAAGCGTTAAAAGTGTTACTTCTGCACAAAACAGAAATATTGTTACCCTATGCATTTTACCGAAACATAACCGCTGCTTCATGTGTCGGTGATTTGATAAAATAATTATTTTATCAAATCGCCGACACAAATGCATATTAATATATATATATTACGATAATTTATTACGTATTTCTAGGTGAAAAGTGATTCCTTTGGTTTTATTTGTATTTCCTGAGTTGTTTAAACAGTACCATAACACACATAAAAGCATATTTTAATAAAATAAAACACAGAATATATGTATTGTTGCGTCTAGCGCCTGCCACTACAGTTGGAGCGAGCTGGCTCTAATGCGTGATACAAATAATCTGTATAACTGTCTGTATGAACACTTTTACAAATAACATTTTAAACTTTCATGGTCACTACAATTATTTTTATGAAAAAACGGGATTCTTACCATGTCTGAGTTATTGGTTTTGAGTCCCCGATATTTCGGAGGAGGTATGGAGGTCATCAAGGTGAAGTTACAAAATAGTAACATCCCGATGGAATATGCCAAGATATTACATCATTGTCTATCCACTAATTGTCTATCAAGGGCAGTTTTACCTTCAGATTGATGATGTAGCTATGGGTAGTCCGTAGCTTCAAAAGAACTAGCCACCACCGTTGCTCCTACACCATTCAAACTCTGGAAAAGGTACGTTGACGATGTTTTCTGCATTCTTCCGGGTGGCAAGCAACATATTGAAGATACTTTGGCCAAACTAAACGACATTCATTCTAAAATTAACTTCACCTATGATATAGAAGAAGAAAGGAGCATTTCTTTTCTTGACGTCAGAGTACGAGTGCGCAATGATGGTTCGTTTAGCCACTCAGTGTACAGGAAACCTATACACACGGATCGATACCTCAACGCAACTTCACATCACCACCCAAGACATCTTGACTCTTGTAGTGACATCTTTGACTAATCGAGCATATGATTTGTGTGATGACGACCATCTAAACAAGGAGTTAGCTCATGTGCGGAATGTCCTGCAGAGGAACGGGTACAAGGGAAAGGTACTACCACCCAGACACACAACAAAACAGTACAGGTGCAAGGTGAACAGACAACCGGTGTTTTTGCCTTTTATAAAAGGAGTGACAGTTAAGATCTCCAACAAACTAAATAAGTACTCAATCAACACTATCTTTACTCCTCTAAAGAAAGTTGCCCAATGCCTGCGTTCACCAAAAGACAGTTTTCCCCTGGAAAAACCTGGCGTGTACAAAATTGACTTCAGTTGTGGTAGCTCTTATATAGGCCAAACAAAACGTACAGTAGCCTGTCGCGTAAAGGAGCAAATAAAAACAGTTAAGAATAACGACACTTAGAAGTCAGCCATTGCAGAACATCTTATTCACTCAGGACCGAATCACTGGATGGAGTTTTATAACCTTCAGATTATTTCGACAGAACACTATGTACCAACACTGATCAGAGAAGCTATTGAAATAAAAAAGCATAAAAATAATTTGAATCTTGAAGACGGGTTTAAATTGTCGAATGTATGGAATCCAGTGATTCTGCTATGTAAAAACCGCAAGAATCAAAACGGTGGCGTTTCTCGTAGCGATACTGTGAGTTATGTGTGTCGTGAACAAGTTCGAGTTGACTGTGCGATCGCGAACAGTGGTACGGGTGTCGAGCGCAATAAACGAACAAGAAAGAGGATAGACCGTTTCGTCTGCTCCTAACATCCACCTGCATTAGCTGCAGTTACTCCGTGATCATTGTGCATGCAACGAAATATCGGGGACTCAAAACCAATAACTCAGACATGGTAAAAATCCCGTTTTTTCATAAAAATAACTTTTACAAATATTATTTTCTCCTGTTATTCCCTATTAACACCAAAGGCTGAATTATAGGTTAAACCTACACTCATCATATCAGCTTTAAAATAGCGTACGACTAAACTTTTACATAGCAGAAAGCATTGCATTTACAATTTAGTAAAGAGCGTTGATGTAAAGGGGTTTCCAAAATAACCATTGATCAGTTACTATTAAGCCTATTAAGATGGCATTACAAGTAGGTTTACACAAAGAAGAATCGTCACGATCCATACAAAAGTTACCCAGGCCCGGCGCAAACGAAACTCATCTCATTTTTTTTGTTATTTTGTGTACATTAATTAACAGTTTTTGTTTATTTCGATTTCAGAGGCTAAGTTAGTTAAATCGCCTTCAAAAGCTAAAATATTTTTTTTCGAAAGTGTTACAAATCTTTTTTTATCTTCACTTCCAGCGTTGAAAATATAATTATATAATAACCATAATAATGGCCAATCAATATTAGAACTAAAAAAACAAAATATGAATTTTATTTGCAATAAAACGTCATATTGGTGCACGTAAATCTGTTTATTAACTTAAACATTTTTAAAACATATTAAAATCTATCAGAACATTATCCATACCCAGTGCAGGATGTTGAAAATCATCTCTATGCGTCTAGCCCACCCTAGGCAATAAATGGTACTTATTACATGAGCACAGCTACCTAACGTTCGTGAGATAGCAGTAGTGTCAAATAAGTGTGTGAGAGTTCTTTTGTGTATAATAAAGCTAGTAATAAACCCACTGCAACGATCTAATTGTAGTTAAGTTTTTATTTGAACTAAAATGTTAAAAAACAGGTTTATGTAAATCGTTACATGATTTTTATGTTCTATGTTTCAACATAACGGTGTTCCGTCATCAATGTGAGATTATTCTGATTTAATTTCAGATAAAAAAGTAGATAAATGATTAGTGGGTGTGATTTTCGAAAAATAAAATTTTACTTTGATAAGGCAATTTAACTAAGATAGCCAACGAAACAGAAATAAAATACTACTGAATTGATATATACAAAATAACAAACTAACTGAGATATGTTTCGTTTGCGCCGGGCCTGGGTCACAGATGACCATTCTTCTTTATTATCTTATTTCGATAAAAACGATAAATACAATTGCAAAATTACTACAAAATGCGAAAATGGGCATTTTACGCAAAGATCACATTTGAGATGTAATAGGCCTCTTAAGTACTGGCTTCAAACACGTCAAGACGGGAAAAAAATTAATTGTTGTCAATTTTAAATCTTCATAGCGATATTCCACTATAATTGTTTCGTGGTTTTTCCATATTTTTTTCCAAAACTCGACTTGTAATATCTGATTCTATCTAATCGAATTCTGAACATTTTGTTAGTATGTCTCTTTATCGTTTCACGAATTATGTAAAAATGTACATAAACGTTCTGCGTAGTTTACTCTTAACTCTAATTTTACTGAAATAGGGTTTGCCCCTTTGACTATATACATGTCTAGACGGAGCTTCGCGGTACAAACGCTTCTCAAAATCCGCCCGGTTTTTGTATTGAATTTGAAGTGTGCGTGACAGCCGCGTATAACTGACACTAGCGCGAATGATTGCCAGCAAATGCCTTATTTCCGATAAAGTGAGGAAAAAATATTTTTGCACAATACAATTTTAAAATAATTCATAGCATAACCATATGAGCATAACATAACTTTTTAAATTAGGTATGTCTATCGTATATGTAGGTATTTACGCTTATAAGAAGCTGGTGTGTTTAGAAGAAATGGATGATTGAAGGCGAGGGCGAGTACAATAAAATAATGCGCATTAGCGCAGGCTTCCATTAGGAAGCCTGCGTGCGTGTGATATGTTTGTAATAGTGACGAAATAGGCAACAGGCAGGATGATTTTACATTTAATACTTAATCAAAATAGATTTTTTAATTAGAAATTTAAATATTTTAAATTAAAATCAAAACAACTAATGGCGTTCTCTTTGTATTTGTTTCTTAAATAACTTTCGTTTGGATGTTACATCATTTTTCATGTTCTCTAATTTCTTATTATCTTGAAACCTCATAGTTAAATATTTCGATAACGACTTCTTTCTACTGGATCAGTAAAAAATCTGAAAATTTAAATGTTTGCTATGTGGTCGAACATTTGTAAAGGTTACATAATGTGATGACGGCATCCAGCGACCCGGCATTGCGAAAGTTGCTTAGCGGGCAAGATTACAAGCCGAACGTGCTAGCCGATGCGCCATCGAGGTCTGAAGCATCTATACTACCAACCCCCACATATACTTAAACACACACTTCTTACATAAATACTTACGTACATTCCATTCAAATATAATTATTATTTTATTCATTTCGAATATCGATACCATACCACAATAACAATTATTAATAATAGTCTTATAAAATATTACAGTAGGTGTTATATTTTTTCTTGTTTCAGAACGGAACCTATACTCCAGCTAAATTCGATGACGAATGTTTGTGAACAGATTACTGTTATACCTAGTTGCACTTGGATTTTACTTTTTTTGAGAGATATTCACAAGATAACAGTTAACTATTGTGTCTTTCTTCCAAAAAACAGTAAAAATCCTAGTGAAACTAGACATTTGCACAAATGACAGTAACAGTCATGTTTACAAACATTCGGCATCGAATAGGAACCGTGATATTATTCACGCTCATAAAAATATTAACACATTGAATACCGCAGGGAAGTGTCCTTGGCTGTGTACTTTTTCTTATTTACATAAACGATCTACCTTAGTTAAAAATGATGTAACCTTGCCGATTTTGTTTGCGGATGATATATCGATTTTGATAGAGTGCGAAAATACAATCAGAGCCAATACATTACTTAAAGAAACTATCGAAAATGTCTCGACATGGCTGCAGCACCACAACCTTAAAATTAATTACTCAAAAACCAAAATGATACAGTTCAGACCTTACAACAAAGCTCCTTTAGATATTGACTTTAATTTTGAAAATAAAAAAATAGAATCCGTAGGCATATCTAATCTTCTAGGTATAAAAATAGACTCTCACCTAAACTGGAAAAACCATATACAGCACATTAAATCAAAATTATCGAAATTTACTTACGCGCTCTTTGAATTAGTACACAGCACGAACAAAGAAGCCGCACTATTAGCCTATTACGCGTACGCCTATTCTCAACAAAAATACGGAATAATGTTGTGGGGGAACAGCACAAACATAAACGATCTCTTCATAATGCAAAAAAAATGTGTGAGAATAATAGCCCAAATTGAAAATACCCAATCTTGTAAACCTTACTTCAAAAAATTTAATTTACTTACCCTACCATGTATATACATATACGATATATGTATGTTTACATTTAAAAATATTCAGAGCTTCACTAAGGTAAAAGATACGCATAAAATTAATACTAGACATAGAAACAGATTGTACCTACCACCATCTAGAATTAAAATGCTAAATACCAGCCCTTACTACATGTCAGTCAAAATTTTTAATAAATTACCAGAGTATATTAAAAACGAACAAAACATAAAAATTTTCTCAAAAACTTTAAAGTCTCATTTAACCGCTGAATGCTACTATTCCTTGAATGAATATCTACATTCGTTATTAGCTGAATAGTAAATTAATTATATATTTTTTAGTAGCTTGTGAAATTTATAAGTGTACCTACCTAATATGATTGTACGTCAGG
This sequence comes from Scoparia ambigualis, assembly GCA_963921215.1. Lineage (NCBI taxonomy): Eukaryota > Metazoa > Arthropoda > Insecta > Lepidoptera > Crambidae > Scoparia > Scoparia ambigualis. Next base: position 36,767,379 of record OY992509.1, on the reverse strand, counting down.
TCGACTATGTGCTCCAATATTGCATAATAATGTTTTGTCTCATTTTATATAAAACTTAATAACTAAGTTTATAAGCTGACCTTGAATTTGCAATACCCAAACGGTAACTAAGTTTTAAGCACTTCTTTTTTATTGTCACCATCTTGTACACTTAGTTTGCAATAAACTTTTGATTGATTGATTGATTGGGATCAGTTTAAAAAAAAGAAAAACTTTGAAAGCGTTTCAATAATTATTATATTTAATGTATTTACTTTATTAACAACAAGACCATGTATAAATACTAACTTACAAGACTGAGTATTTTTTATCATACTTATTATTCTTAAACTTACTTTTATATTCTGCCACCAATAATGGGAATTCTACATTTTGATACCAGCAACACTACGCATACATGGCCGTTATTATTGTTAAACTTTAAATTTTCAATAAAATTTATCGATACTTACAGATGGAACGTGACTATCCTTTTCGAAAAGATTTTTCCTTTGTAGTTTCGACAGAATTTCACTGAGCAAACGGTCATTTTGAGAACAATTTCACCGAAACGCGAGAGGTAAACACTGCTTGACGGCACAATGACACTGACCGCCAGGAAGAGCGCGATAGGCCAATACTGGCCCATAAATTTTTCTACGTTTTTTTACGGCCAGGGTCTATCTAGACATGTATATAATCAAAGGGTTTGCCCACCAATGAAAAAAATAAATGTTTTATTTTTTTGGCGGTAAGTTATACAGTGATAGTACGGTTCTCAAATATTGTAAATGGACTTATTATAAGGCACTATTTAACCCCCTTTCGGATTTATTTTTGTAACAATCTGTATATAAAGCACTATTAAGTACTTACTAAAACATCAACATCTTAATTATCATATTCTTAAACTAAGCTGTAACGCTCTAAGCTGCGCTTTTTAAAGTCGATATTGCAGTTAATAAAAATTTTGAGTTCGGTTTTGTCCAGAAGGGGGCGAATTCAAGCCGATTTTCAACTTGATTCGAATCAACACGCGCGATGCTTGTGGACGCAATGTATTGGCAGCCAGTACCTCGACAACGCGCGTATGCGTTCGCGCGAACAGTACAGTACAGTTGTTATTTGGTGAAACGTAGACTGACATAAAATGGACTGTTTCTGCAGTCCTTATTGCCTGGTCTCTAATCTCTAATCAACCCTTCGTGGATTTGTCGTGAATCTAAGTGACGGTGGGGGCGTTTCATTCAAAATAATAGGCTCTCGATAAAGCACAGGCGTCTATTTTCACAATGCAACACAATTCGTTACAAAATCATTAACAATTAAGCAGATGGAGAGACATTACGTTTAGAAAACGCGGCAAGTTAGATACAGCGACGCAGACCCAAACTCAGAACCGTTCGTGAGCACACCCGTAACAAGAGAATAATGACAGCGGTCTCCCCCGAATTGACAACCCCCACCCATCAGTCACTGTCACTTGTCAGCCAGCGACAACTGTCAATGTTATCGCCGCTGTATCGACCTTACCCAAGTGTCTATTAGACACTTGCCGTTTTCGTGTAATTAAATCTGACATAGCTCAATAGATGGCGTGATAAGTTGGAAGAATAATACTACAGCCTAGAGGGAGTAGGTACTGATGCTGCAACACGGCCAGAACTGACATAACACGTCCTCGTGTTCCAGGATGTACGACGCCCTTCACACCTATCGAGTCATTAGCAACTAGCATTCCAGTCCTTCGCACTAGTAGCCACGCTTCAGACAACGATAGAGCAGTATCAGTCCTTCTCACTGATACGCAAAAGATAGGCAACCTTAATGCACTAATTAGAATTCGAAGAAATCTAATTAAATAGGAATTTCAGCTTTAAGCATCTTTCTTATGCGATCGTAAGCGTATTTGTAAGTTCTGTTGCTAGTCAAACATTTAAGAATAAAGCTATTTCCCTCAAACAACTCGAAAACTTTAAAGGGCCCTTTGTATTTTTTTACTTATAGTAACAAAAACCGTTAACTAAATAGTCTGCCTTTTATTTAAAATATTTACAGTTCGTTTAATCTTTAAGCCAGCATACCAGTGTCATTAAATAAAGATTGACCTGCTGACACAAAAAAACCCGTTAAGTTACACGCTTCTACAATTCTATCTCTTGTCAAAGTAAATTCAGTGCCCTAAGCATAATGATACAACTACACCTAATTGCATCGTAGGTCCATGCGGAGCGATGACACCCGCACGTCCACCGTGTTTTCACTAGCGCCAGCATCGCTGCCGTTGGTTGTCGTGATGCCTTACAGTTACAGTGGGCAGTCCCTCTTTATCGTTATGTTTCGTCCTTGAATTTGACTGAAGCTCTTACCATAACCTTAATGCTGTGAACTCGTGGCTCAAATTCTGAACGGTTTAAAATACTTGAGACAGCAAACTGTTCAGTAGTAATTAATTGTTTTTTTATTTCAAAATGATATAAACGAAGTATACGTAGTAGCCGCGTACCGCGTAGGCATTTACTCTCTTTTTGTCTACTGTTACTCAAATTTATAAGAAATGCAGAATACTCAATTTACACCCTCTAAACAACATTTAAATAACCATCAACCTGAGGGTGAAGATAAATCCCAATCATAAAATCCAAAAACTTTACTTGTTGCCGCTTTTCAAATGAAATAGCTATCAAAACTATACTTCACCTTGGGATCCCTTTTTTTTGCCTATTTTTTTGTAACTTTTTAATTTGGCATAACGAGTTAGGCATATTTTTTTAGTCATAATAATATTTTGACATAATTATTTTTAGCACACTCTTTCAGTAAGCATAAATATGGTTTAGGCTAATGTTTTTTGCCCTAATTTTGATTTGCATAAAGTTATAAGGCACGTTGTTTATTCGACTAATAGTTATTAGGCATAAAGATAGTCTGGTAGATTAGACAAGACAGAAGGTGAGGTTATAGTTTCAAAATCCGCTATAATTTGGATTGGTTTTTTTTATCAGGATTTATCTTTGCAATATTTTTTTTTATTGATAGCTATTTGAATCTGAAAAACTAAAACTAGGTATTAGGTGTATCAAATATAACTTTGATACCGTAATGTAATATAGTAGGTTAAGGTGCGGCGGAGGTGGCCCTTGGGCCACCCCTAAGCCGCCAACATGTTTATTTTACATACGAAAAGTATTTTATTAAATTCAAACACAAAGTTTCCAAACATACTTTCTCCCTATAAAATTATTTTGCCTATCACAATTATGCTTAAATATCATTATGCGTAAGCGAATTTAGGCTTTACAATAGTATGTTTAACAATTATTATGCTTAAAATAGTTATGCTTAAAAAAATGTGCCTAAAAAGTTATGCCTAATTAATATTGTGCATAACTATTATTAGGATTAGAAAAAGTATGCCATGTTAAATTATGACATAAAATTTTATGCAAAAAATAGGGAACCCTTCACCTTGCTATATGAAGCTCTTTCAAGTCAGGCTTTATTCAAAGCAGTCACTAACTCCGCTTAGTATTTTTTGGCTTTACACGCCATGTCGACTAAAGCAATCCACGTGCGGTTATATCTCGAATCCTTTCATCACTGGTTATAACTATGATGGTCGTGGTAAAAATCCATTAAATTAATCGCCTTATTGGTGCTTTCATAGCTTCAAGTGATACTTTTCGATATGCGGCACCATATTTTTTCGCTATCTTCTTGTGGGTCCCGTTGGTTACAATTCTTATTTCCTTCTAATTCGGGTAACTGAATATGATTATGTTGCGGTACCTTCATAGCTTCGATGATCGCCAAAGAGTTATGATTTTGTTTTTCGAATAAATTGCTCACATAACTTCGTTATTGCCAAGTGGGTGACGGCGATATCGGAGGGGGCGTTAGATTCGAAATAATAGGCTCTCGATAAAGTATAGGCTTCTATTTTCACAATGCAACACAATTTGGTACAAAATCATTAACGATTAAGCAGATGGAGAGAGATTACTTTTAGGAAAAGCGGCAAGGTAGATACAGCGATGTAGACCCAAACTAAGAACCGTTCGCGAGCACGCCCGTAACAAGAATGACGGCGGTCTTCCCCGTCGCACCTAATGTCATCTCGAATTGAAAACCCCCACTCATCAAGTGTGGGAGTCACTGATCAATATTGTACGAGTATCTCGGCTTAAGTTATGTTTTTTGCTAAATAAACATAAACATTTCATCTGTGTAACGGTACAGAATGAATGGTATCTGTCCGTTAATAAGGAATACATGAGTGTAGAACTAAAATTAATATTAATGCGTTGCACCATTATTGTAATAAGCATAAAAAAGGAAAAATAAACTAGTTTAAAATAATGGACATGTGGACAAGTGGTTTTATGTTGAAGGTTGTGAGAAGGAGTCAGTGGACAAGGGGCTTCATTATTATTTTGAATTTCGCAGGGACTGTTCCGGGTGTCACTTACGAAATGGGCGCTGTCTATTGGTACAGAGTGATGGGGGGGGGGGGGGGGGGGTCCGCCGGGATTAATTAACGCGTCCCTTGCGACATAGGCGCCGTCTACCGTGCGTTATTTACTTGAGTTTCGCGGAGGACGGGGTTAGGTTGGCAAAACCGGTTCACATACAGGCGGGCGCCATCTATGTTCTGAATACGGAACTTTTTATAATTTTACAAAATACGGGATTATTAGCTTGAGTGGGTGTTTATTAAGAGGGAATTGTTGATGGAAGGCTACATCTAGATGTTCAAACATGTAATATTGGCTATCTAAAGAGATTTGGTTGGATTATGGAAAACACTAAAATTTACGCGAGAGCGTCGGCAATGAGCGAGCGAGAAGTTGAGATTGAGAAATAGAAAGAGAGGGGAGATGTTATCTCCACGTGGAAGGACACGAAGTTGGCATGTAACGAAAGATAACACACGTGAAGTCGAGGCGCATAGGCGAGAGGGCTAGCGGTTGGCTAAAAAGGAGGAATGGGATTGCGCGGCCGAATGTCGTGGGGCAAGCGTGGCGCGAAATGGGAGGGATTTTGGCGTCATGGTAGGGAAGACGGGGCATTCAATTGAAGGACGTCGGAGGCGCGGTCCGATTTACGAGTGGCGGTAACGATCTCATACGTGAAAACGAGCGTCCTAGCCTTTAAAGCGCGCTAAGTGTTATTCGAGCTGCGATATTAACTAAAATTGTTTGTGAAATAGAAAGTGATTATTAAAGTAAAATTATTGTTATAGCAACTCGAACTGTTAACGGAATGAAGTATTCCGAGTTATATAGCGGAAACGCATCACGGTGCCAACGAAAACTATATAACTTTCAACAGACTTCTGTCTGGATGACCTTTGACTGTATTTAATAAGGTCGGCGTTATCTATTACAACGCTAAATAATACATTATATTCGAGAGAGTAACGGGGGAGAGACAGTTGTCTCCCTAGTGAAAATCGAAGATAGGTTAGACACCAATTAGCTGGAGGTGGGCACGTACAACCCAGTCCAAACCCGTCCTGCCTCCTTACATACAGTTTTGTGTTAGGTTTTACATACTGAGTATACTGGCTCGATTTGATAGTTCACTTAGAGGTCGGTTGCTTGCAGGGGCGACTCGGCTTACACAACTCACCACGAAATTAAGTTAAATACGGCTTAGGCCTAGATTGCAAAGGTATACAAGTAGGGACTGTTAGTTCGACAAAATGTAGGAGGTTTTCGGGTAATGCTTGGAACCTCGTCAGAGGAGGGCAGTTTCCTTCTTGGAACAACCTCTATACCTTGTTGAAGGTAAAGCCAGGTCTAACTGGATGTGCTTGGGAAAGATAAGGCGAAAGCCGATCTAAGACCGGGTGGAGATTGTTTTTGGGAGTGGAGTTTGTCTGGGCTGACGAGGGGACGGACGCTGGTCGAAGGCATGCTGTGGGGTGGGTGGGCGTCTCATATATTGTTGAGTGGTTGGGGATGGCACGGTGTGTGCACGCTGTGCGTACATAGACTGGGTACGTGGGCCGCAAAGCTGGGGCTGGATTAACTCCAACTAATGAAGTTAGGGACAGTTGAGTTATGGTACCTAGATAGAAGTTACTATGAGGTGATGTTGATTATGGGCACTGAGGGGACCTATCTAGGCATGTGATCTGTTACCGTGGGTCAATGGGACTCTAATTGTTTTCCTGAAGGTGTTACCAATTGGCTATTCATTTTAAATAATTAGCAGAAGTGAAGTAGTATGGAACCATCATTACTTTGGATTACCTAGGAGTCTAGACTGGTTTCCTATTACAAGAAAAATACTGGTGAGTTGTAGCATATAAGCGTAACTGTGCTGTGATGTTTGATTTCTGATACTGAAGTGACCAAGCAGGCGTTTTTGGCTTTCCCTGAGGTACAATACGGCCTTGAGTTGCAGCCCTTCAATGTATTATGGCCGGGCATCCGGAGGCCTATTGGTAAAATTTAGGCTGATATTAAACAACTAAAAACCGGCTTGGAACCTAGGTTGTTTCGCCTGAAGCTGCGAATTCACCTTAATGGTCAAGGACCTTACAAGATATGTACTCCTAATATTATGAAACATAGAAGTGATTGATTGGTAACAGCCTAATAATGTGAAACATGGAAGTATTTGATTGGTGGCAGTCTGATCCGATTAGACTAATGGTGCAGTCTGCTTTGTGCCTATTAGAGTGAGTGAAGGATAGCTTCTAAATATAATTGATTTGGTTGTCGGCAGGGACAATTGCATGATACCTGCCTGCTCGGGGCATAATAGCAATGATTAGGTGGGCTATTGAATGGTCACCCAGTCTGAGAGACTGAGGTGTGGGTGGGTGAGGGTAATTAACCTGAGTTCACTCTAAGGTCAGGGATGTTGAATAAATTAGGCATCTTTAATAAACTTGAGATGTAATGTGCTGTCGAGACAGTCTGTACAACTTGATTATATTGTTGCTTTATGAGATCTTTATAGTAGCCTCTATGAGTAAACAAAAGTGGTCTTGCTTCAGATAACAGCATTCTATGAGTGTTTACTTCCTGAAGGGAGTGGGAAACTGAATGAATTAAACATCTTTAATGAACTTGAGATGTAATATGCTGTCGAGGCGGTCTGTACAATTTTATTATGTTGTTACTTTATAAGATCTTTATAATAACCTCTGAGTAAACAAAAGTAATCTTGCTTCAAATAACAGCATTCTATATGTATTCACCAAGGGAGTAAGAGGTTGAATAAATTAACATTTTTAATAAACTTGAGAAGTAATATGCTGTCAAGGCAGTCTGTACAATTTAATTATTACTTTATAAGAAATAAATAAATTGTACAGTAAACAAATTTAATTGTTACTTTATAAGATCTTTATAATAACCTCTATGAGTAAACAAAAGTAATTTTACCTTTGTTAATAGCATTCTATTTTAGCCACTGCCTGAAAGTGGGTTTTGAATAAATTGTTCACCATTTATAGAACTAAAGGTTAATATTCTGATAAAGCAATAAAGCCAGTCAGTTAATAATGTTTCATTGTAATAGATTTATAATAAACCCAATGATCAGAGAAATAAGTGTGATCTGTTGAATGCTGGCTTCACTCCTCTGTTCTATAAGGGATATCATAAGACTTTATTGTGTTGAATAGTTGGGTTCTTAGGCTCGTATTCTAAAACCAAACTCACACTCAAACCTCTGCTTGAGTACAGTAAGAAGAGGATGGGGCTATTTATCGCATATATCGCCATCCATTTCTAACTGTATTCAAGCATGGATTTGATTTTGAGTTTGGTTTTAGAATACGAGCCTTAATGTGAAAAGGATATTTGGATGATAGCAAGCCCTAAGATACACTCTTTTGAATTATAAAGAAATAATTGAATATAGAACCTAGTAAATAATAATTTTCATAATGTAAGATGAAATTAAATTTGAGGAGAGATGTAAACTTTCAGTTTAATAGAATTGAAGCTACAGGCTAATTAATGATAAATTCATAACTGGTCAGAGCTGATATTAAACAATGAGCCGTTCAGCATGCTAATAGCGGGGCGGGGCTATTAAATTACCAGAATCCTCTAATATGTCATAAACTTCCACAAGACTTTTATGTATAATGCTATCGATAATAAATAATAATACCTGCAAGCTAAGCTATCATCTGATTATCTTTGAGTGGTTAACATCCCTTTCCTGCAGCTGCTGTGAAGGATTTAGGTCACAGTTCAGACGAAGTCACTGATAGGCTACACATACCTAGGATATTAGGTATTGACGGATAGGTAATAAGGTCAGGAGTAAATAATTTAACACAGGGATAAGCCAATTACTAAACTTTCACGAAAAGGGCTTGAGTTACTTAGATGCGGTTAACAACGGAGGGTTCACTAGACAATCTGGCCAAAGTAGTATTCTATCATAGTGTTACATCGCTTGACTGGAATGTATTGCTAATAGAATTAAGTTACAAACACTACGCACTCTACAAAACATCAAAGACACAAACATTAGATTGTAGTTAACCTAGTCTTTAGTTAAGATAAGAGTAGCATAATATAAGTTAAGTTGAGAAGTAGGGAAGGCGTAATTGATGGTAATCTTGAACGGCGGTATATAGTAGGTTAACTAGTTTTAAGAATTAGATTAGTCAGTTAAGCTAAGGTAAAGGCGGCGATATGTGTGTATGTATTTTAGGTTTTAAGGGGCAAAGCATTGAAAGGTTACAACTTTCACTTGTCATCCAGCGACAACTGTCAATGTCATCGCCGCTGTATCGACCTTACCCAAGTGTCTATTGGACACTTGCCGTTTCCGTTTAATTAAATCTGACATAGCTCAATAGAGGGCGTGATAAGTTCGAAGAATTATACTACAGCCCAGAGGGAGTAGGTACTGATGCTGCGACATATGTATGTATAAATGTTTTCCAGGTGAGACTTTGCGAGAGGCAGGCTACTCCACCTTCGCGGAAGGCAACCCGGACAACGGGCGCACAGACGGCGACTACGTCTGCGGCGCAGTGGCGCGCGACGGCCTCTATTACGATGTTTGGTGCAACATCGATATCGCGCCTTTCATCTGCGAGAAGAAGCCAGAGAGCCTGCTTAACGACGAAGACTGACACTGTAGTTTTAAATAAATAATAATCAAAATTTAAAGTATTTTTTAATAACAATTACACTTTTATGGTCACTACCCAAGCAACAAAAATTGGTACTATAAAAATTTAAAAATAACAACAACAAAAATCTAAGTATGCTTTATTTCATTCGCCGATGTAAGAAAACGGAAAGGGACACTATGTAGCTCTGCCGTAACTTGCACTTGCGAAATTAATTGTATTGATAAAATCATTAATGCCGATTTCAAATTTGACAATGCGCCCTCGTAATTTTCCTGTCTTAAATAAATCTTACCCCTCAGCCCCTAAGCGGTCGCATGAGACCGCACCTACAAAAACACACTTGACTTTGTACCGTGTTGTCATAGACTGTAAGTCTACTTTAGTATGAACAAATTTGATTATTTCGGTTATGTGGTACATTTTATGCATCGTGATCGCAAAATATCGCATAGTCTATGCTCGACTCTGTCAAATTTGACGTTGACAGTTGCGCCAATTTTTGTGTTAAAAAATTGCCACGAGTGAGTAATTAATAAAATAAGTACTTTCCCGACTATGGCTGCTATAGTACACATTGGCACCAGCCGTGCTGCTAATGTGCTATCATGGCAGAAAACAGCAGCTATAATTAATTAATTAATTATGGCTGCTGTTTTTGTACCTTTTTGTCACAATTTAGTATCGTAGCAGAACAAACAAACTCACCTATAGAGATATTTAGAATTGAAGTTATTTAGCAGCTGCACCAGGAGTCGCTATGGTAATCTAGATGAGATTATCATGATTTTTACAGAACTAGCTCCATAGCAATGTTAAGGGAGCTTGTAAGAAGATATAACGTTTTGTAATGTATGTGCAAGGTACTTTTATAGCGCAAATTGATCCTGTAATAGTGTTTTCGACACTCCTACAATACTAGTACTGTAAAAATTATTTTCACGCATTATTATTGCAAAATAGATACACAAAACTGTCAATAAGTTCGTCTATAGTACTAAATAGTACTATAATCGCTTTTATCATATCTATTACAGTGCAACACTTAATTGATTCTTTTGTATATTCCTGTAAGCGTTCTTAGAGCAAAGTTAAAGAACTTAAATACTCATGAAGCTGGTAGTACTTATTTAGGATGTTAAATGAAAGTGGACTGTATTACATAGACTGATAATTGTATTGATTTAAATATAACTACAAGATTAGCCCGACAATGAATTGCTCGTGAGTGAGCGGCCGTGGTTGTATGGAAGTGTGTGTCGCGCGGACTCGGCGCCGTTGTGTATATCCGTCTTCCTCGTCCCGCGCGCGCTACCGCAGATCGCTCCCCCGTGCGCCCAGTGTTGCCATAGCTATACTCCCCGCCTAGAAGTATTATCTTCAACATTTGGAGGCAAGGAACAGATGGTGTTGTAGGCGCGACGTATGACGCTTCTCTTCGTCTTGATGTCGGCGACTCTGGCTACGCCGTCTGTTCCCGGCAAGACGCGAACAATGCGGCCAAGCGGCCACATCAGTGGAGGCGCAGTCTTGTCCTTGATCAGGACTAGCGACCACTTCTGCAGCTCTCCCCGCGACGTGTGCCATCTTGTCTTCTTCAGGAGCCATAAAACATATTCATGATTAAAACGCGATCAGAAATGTTGCTTCAGCGCTTCAATGCGTTGAAATCGTTGAAGTGAAGTCACGCGTTTGTCGATAAGTTGCGGACAAGACAAGGAACCAATTTATCGTCCGATTAGGAAGTGAGCGGGAGTAGAACAGGACAGATCGGAATGGTCATCAGATAGTGGGGTTATGGGACGAGAATTTAAGATAACTTCTATCTGTATCAAAAGAGTAGCCATTTCCTCAAAATCCAAATGGGTCAATTTTAAAACGCGAGGAAGATGATGTTTGACAGATTTAACTGCGGATTCCCAAAGACCACCGAAGTGAGGAGTGTATGCGAGAATAAAAGAAAATTTGATACCTTGGTCTACGAGATCTGAAGAAAGTGAAGGTTCCCTGAGCAGCTTTGACAACTCGTTAAATGTGCCTACAAAGGTTGTATCATTGTCTGAAAACACGTTCTGTGGCTTCCCCCGGCGTGCTATGAACCTGTTTAGAGCTGCAATAAAGGCTTCTTTAGTCAGGTCCGAGACAAGCTCCAGATGCAACGCCTTGGTGGCTAAACACACAAAGACACAAATATAACTTTCTAAAAGTTTACAACCCCTTCCTTTACGATCCGCTATCAGCATTGGCCCAGCATAGTCAACTCCAGTTTCGAGGAAAGGATATTCTAAATGGACTCTGTTGGTAGGTAAGTTGCCCATTACTGGCTGGATAGTTTCTCCTTTCAAACGACAGCACTTAACACATGAACTTACTGTACGTTTTGCAAGCCTAGTCTCTACTAATGGCCAATAATTATGCCTCGCAGTGGCTAACAATAGTTGAGGACCCAAATGCTGATAGGTTTTGTGTAACGCGCTGAAAATATCAGTTGGCACAAACGATGTTTAACACAAAGGAGAATTGGGTGCTTAACGTTGTAATCGTAGTGAGAATCACTAAGCCTGCCACTCACTCTGATGATATTATCAGAATCAAGAAATGGTGACAATGGTAAAAGCCTGTTTTTATGAAGTAAGTCATTACTACTGACGAGCAATTGACGCTTCACAGAAAAAGATTCCTGTTGCGAAATTATCACAAGTTTATTAGTAGCTACCTTAAGCTGGGAAAATGATAAGTGTCCTAGAAGTTTATTATTATTTTGTCGACAATTGCTTATAAATCTTAATATGTAAGCTAGTGTACGTTTTAATTTAGATAGGCTAGATGAATTTTAGATAAGTGTAGATATTAGTTTAGTGTCAGATTTTTGTGTACTATTTATTGTGTGAAAGCTTTTAATGGTCTCTGGTAAATCTTTGATCATATTTGGACCTTGATTAGGTTTAGTTGGCCAACCACTAGTTTCTAGTTTCAAAAATGACGGACCAGACCACCACAAATCACAATTCTTTATAGAATCTGCTCGTACTCCGCGGCACAAAACATCAGCAGGATTTTGCTTGGACGGTACGTAACGCCAGTCTAACGCATGATCCTGTACCTCTATGATTCGATGTCGAACAAACGTTTTTAGTTGATTAGGAGAGGATGAAAGCCATCCTAATACTATCATCGAATCGGTCCAACATGTATAAGAACTATATTTAAAAGTAATTGACGAAACAACCTTATCACACAGTCTTGCTCCCATGAGAGCTCCACAAAGCTCCAAACGCGGTATTGTGACTGTTTTGATGGGTGCTACTTTACTTTTAGATGCTAAAAGTCGGACAATGACTGCACCGTTGTTATCTACACTTCGTATGTACACACAAGCGCCATATGCCTTCTCGAACGCATCTGTGAATACATGTATTTGAACGTCAATAGACTGGTTAAGTTTGATACTTCGGGAGAAAGATGGGGGACCGTATGTAGTCATCAAGAATGTAAATCAGCTTACAGATTTAAAAAACACAGTAAAAAAATAAGTTTAAAGCTAAGTGTGTGTCTTGATTTTTTAATTATAGTTTTCCATGGATGTGCTGTCATATTTTGTATTTTATACGGTCACATACTTTACTTACTTTTATTGCTGGAGAAAGTATTTTGCTGTGCTGTTTATTAAGTCGTTAAAACATAATGCCCTTGTTGCTGTTTTGTTGGTGAGGACTATCTATAACAAGGTTTGTCTATTTGAAAGAATAACTTGTAAGCTAAGTATTGTTCTTGAATGTGAATTTGTAGTTTTTATTTTTTATATGCTAAACAATGTTACTTATTGTTCTAGCTCATATTTCTGGATAGAATGTTGTGTCATATTATTTAAGAAGATGTTACAATGTCATGTCTTTGATACGTTTTGGTTAGTGGAAATTGACTTTATTTGTTTAATTGAAAAAGGCAATTACCATGCGTCATACATAACAAACTATTGTTATAATTATGTAGCTGGTAATGCATACCAAAACCAGACCCACATACAAATAGTACAAATATTAGTTATTTGTTTATTATATGTAAAACGAAAGTCGAGTGTATTCTATGCCTTTTTATATGTAGTTATCACTAATATAAGCATTCAATAAAATTTTAATATTCATATCAATAATTATGGTCCAACCACACAAGGAGAAACACACTGCATGTTATTATCACTTATTAATATACCATTTATTTATTTAACTTGTTGCAACACTAGTTTAGGCAAATATTTTCATTGCAGTATTTTATATTATGACTGTCATTTCCATAAAAAATACATAGTACATGAACAGTTAACTAAACTGAGGTTCTGTGTCGTTATTTTTTATAAACTTTCTAAAAAAATAAAAATAAAATATAATTATATATTGTTCACTAGTAGTCATTGTCATTCCTTTTTAAATTTAAATTTAATTCAATAAAGGAATATATTAACGACATAGATACCAATGAAAATTCTATGTTTTACAACCCATAATTGGACAGTTTAAGCAAAGTCTAAGCATAATTACACAAAATATTAGAATCATTAATAAAAATTTGGATGAATTTTTATTACTATTAAAAAGGCTTGATTTTCTTCCCGACGTGATCACACTAACTGAATGTTGGCTTACATTATATGGTGAACCCCCAATTTTAGAACACTACACTCCATTTTGTACAAAAAATCTTAACAATCAAAATGATGGCGTCACTGTCTACATTAAAAATAAATTGCAGTCAACAACTTATGAACCATCTGATATTGTTGCTGCTAATTGTTTGGTAACTATTATAAACAAATGTACCGTTGTAATATCCATCTATAGGTCTCCCTCATATTTGAACATAGATAATTTTTTGCCTTCTCTGGATCGTTTACTTATTTCTTTGTCTACCTACTCAAGCATTATTCTTATAGGAGACATTAATATTAATATAATACCTAGCTCGATTAATAAAAAAGCATCAGAATACTTAAATATGCTGGTTACACATGGACTTTACCCATCTCACTTTTTAGCAACCCGTAATAACAATTGTCTAGATCACGCCTTAATAAAAACCAATTTTCCAACAAATACTTATGTTTTAAATAGTAATGTAACGGATCATGATGCAGTACTAATTATTATGAAAAAAAACTGAAGCATACAAATTATGATAAAAACACTATTACTAAAATTAATTACATACAAATTTCTGATGATCTAAAACGACTCGATACCAACCCTATTATAGAAACCAATGACCCTAAAAAAGCAACAAACTATTTGATAAAGTCTGTAAGTGAAATAATTGTTAAAAATACAGTACATAAAACTTTTTCCAAACGGTGTACCCCTTTAAAGCCATGGATGACACCAGGCTTATTAAGATGTGTCCGCCATAAAGATAAACTACACCTTAAATTAAAAAAAATCCTGAAAATAAAATAATCAAAATTACTTATAATGGTACCGAAACTATCTTACAGAAATTATAAAAAAAGCTAGAACAAATTACAAAGAATAACTTTTAGAGACAGCCTGTTCCACTAGCGTTAAAAAAACCTGGGAAGTTCTAAATAAATTAACTCGCTACAAAACCTTTAAAAACAAACATTCTGATTTATTGAAACTAGACAGTGATCCAAATAAAGTTGCCAACGATTTGAATGAATACTTTTCTAGTATAGGTGAAAAATTAGCACAAACAATTAAAGAACATAATCCATCACTTAACACCCCATCGTCTTTGAAACCTATTACCGAAAATTCATTTGTTCTACTTGATACAGACTGTACTGAGGTTCAAACTACTATTAGTAGTCTTAAAATTGATATTTCGCCCGGCTGGGACAATATCTAACAAAATATTAAAAGAAAATGCATCAATACTAGTTCCGGTTATTACACACATTTGTAATTGTTGTTTTGCATCTTCAACTATACCGTCCGCTTTTAAACTATCTAGAGTCCATACCCTTACATAAATCTGGTGATACTAAATCTCTAAATAACTATCGGCCCATCTCGCTTTTGAATTCATTGTCTAAGATAATAGAAAAACTGATTAATAAGAGACTAGTCAAGTACCTCGAGGAGAAAAACTTACTTTCGACTAACCAGTTTGGTTTTCGTGGAGGAAGATCGCCTGGTGATGCGGTGTCTGAACTAACAAATTTTTTAGTGAAAGAACTTGATGTTGGTAGAAAGAGCATTGACATATTTTTAGATTTAGCAAAAGCTTTCGACACAGTATCTATTCCTCTTCTTCTTCGAAAGCTTGAATCCATTGGTGTACGGGGATGTCAACTGGACCTCTTTAAAAGTTACCTTAATGATAGACAACAAACTGTAAAAGTTGCTAACACTGTGAGTGATAGCAGAACAATTCAATATGGCGTCCCACAAGGGAGTGTGTTAGGACCAACACTTTTTATTATCTATGTAAATGACATAATTAACACATCTCTCAAAAACGGTAGAATAATGGCTTTTGCAGATGACACAGCTCTCATATTTACTGGTGGTAGCTGGGAGGATGTATTTGCTGATGCCCAAAAAGGATTTAGTGATATAAAACATCAACTTACTAATAATTTACTAACTATAAACACTGATAAAACTAAAATAATAGCCTTTTCAATAACTAAAAAAACTCAACCATGTTCGAATTCATTTTTTATTAAAGCCCATCAATCAACATGTAACTTCAGTGTTAATTGCACATGTCCAAAACTAGAAAAAGTATCAACATCTAAATATCTTGGTATAACATTGGATTCACAACTTACATTTACACCACATATTAACTTACTATCACAAAAAGTACGTAGACTTACCGCTATTTTTAAAAAAATAAGACATATAACAAGTAAAAAGCTTTTGAAAACTCTATACTTTGCTTTATGTCAGTCTGTACTCACATATTGCATTGGTGCATGGGGAGTAGCACCTAAAAGTAACCTTCTGATGTTAGAAAGAGCCCAACGAGCGGTGATAAAAACAATAAATATGTTACCATTTCGATACTCTACTTCAAAATTGTACAGTAAATTTGAAGTCCTGACAGTTCGGCAGTTGTACTTCCTAGAAATCTTATTGAAACAACACGCTATAAACAAAGATAATTGTGATCTTAGTTTTAGTCGTAGACCTCGTATTAGTAAACTATCTTGTAAGACTAGCTTTGCGCAATGATTTGCAACCTTTTTAGGTCCGTTTTTGTATAAAAAAATCTGTAAAAATATAAATGTTTTTGGTCAATCTAAACACACATGTAAACTAACTATAAAAAAGTGGTTGCTTACACTTGATTATAATTCCACCGAAGAACTACTAACTATAATAAAGTAAACATATAAGTAAAGGTAAAGTTAAAATAAAGTACTTTCACACACTGTAATGATGTAACATTTGTAGATTTGTAATAAGTATACTTAAATTAACGTCAAAAATTGATTATAAAAATTGTAACATTCTTGAAGTTTGAACTTTGAAGAAGTATCATTATCATAGTGACATTGCGCACACTGCATGTTAAATTTAAAACATGTACCTACCTACCTATGTCAAGAAGCATAAGTACCTATAATAACAGGTAGACCTAGTTTAGGTACTTAAGCAAACATTATATAAAACGATCGTTTAATATGTTTTAATAGTTAATGTTATTTTATTTTAGACCAATAAAGATTTTTATTATTATTATTATTATTATTATACATCTAGGAATTTGTAAATTATTTAATTTTGGCAGTGTTCCCGCAAATTCTATATATATTTTTTTATACTAAGCCCGGCAAATGACCCCACTCCACCTGATGATAAGTGGAAATGAAGTTCAGGCGCGAGGACAACCTGGTGCAGCGTAAGAGACGTAGCATCAGTCACCCTCACTCTGCCGGCCCACAAAGTGCTTCTTCACGCCTCGTTTGAAGGACCCTATGTCATAGGTAGGAGGGAATACGTGTGCTGGTAGACTTTTCCATCTTTTGGAAGTGCGGCAAAGAAACGAGTCACCAAATTTCTTTGTGCGTGATAGAATATTAGAGACTGTAAATTGGTGACTCCTAAGAGCAGCACGCGTACTCCTATGGAGGAAGGGAGAAGGAGGGATGAGGTCAAAGAGTTCTTCAGAGCACTCGCCATGGTATAAACGGTAAAAGACGCTGAGTGACGCAATATCTCTACGCAATTGCAAAGGCTCGAGAGTTTTAGTGACCTCCGCATTGCCGATAATGCGCACAGCGCGGCGCTGCAATCTGTCCAAGGCATCGAGAAGGTACTTTGCGGAGCCGTCCCAAAGGTGAGAGCAATACTCCACGCAAGACCACACGTGTGTCTTGTATAATAGACATAACTGATCAGGCGTGAAGAATCGCCGCACCTTGTTCAGGACACCGAGTTTACGTGAGGCATTTTTAAGGCCTAGAGATGTACCCTGAAGAGAGGAAAGGGGAAGGAATGGCGACTTTTTCGCTGTGTGTTTTCTTGGCATTGAACTCCACCAGATTATCGGAGCCCCATTTAGAAATGAGGTCCAACACCCAATGGAGCTCAATGACAAGATTTGCTCGCTTCATTTCGGTGTCTACCCGCCCAGCCGTTGGGTTACCGTTATATCCCCCATGCGCTGTGCTATCATCTGCATAGCAACGAATGTTTCCAAGAGGAAGCATGTCATTGATATGCAGAAGGAACAGCGTGGGGGATAGAACATAGCCTTGAGGAACACCAGCGTTCACTGAAATGAACCGCGAAGCGCATCCATCTGAAAGGACACGGATTCTACGCTCATGCAGGAAGCTAGCAATCCAGGTACAGAACTGAGCGGGCGAACCGTATGCCGGGAGCTTGGAGAGAAGAGCTTTGTGCCAGACCCGATCAAAAACCTTGGCTATGTCAAGGCTAACTGCCAGTGACTCGCTACGCTTGTCATAGCCTCACCCCAGAGATGTGTGACGTACGCTAGAAGATCACCCGTTGACTGTTTTGGCCGAAACCCATATTGACGATGAGCGAGAGACGGTACAGACGCGTTAACACAGGGGACAACTCCGCTGCACACATTTTCAGGACTATTGCTGGGATGCCATCGGGACCGTTAGCTTTCCGGACATCGATTAACTGCAGCTCCGCACGGACATCACACTGCCTGATTTTAATATCAGACATTGTGTGGCCACTGTTAGGAATTGAGGGTGGCTGTGCATTACCTATTCCTCTCCCCTCCGGACCTCGACTACGAGTTGACGCTTCCAAGTTGACGTTTGTTTTATTCTTTAAATAATTAAAATATAATTAAAAACATAAAATCAGTGTCAGAAAATAGGAGTGCATAAGTCATCAAGAGTACAAGAAATACCGTCACCTCACCACCACTACACACCGCATTTCAACGTTAGTGAAACGTGCGTACGCGCACTCTGCTGCATCTGCATCTGGGTGCGTAGCTTAAACAATCTATCCATCTCGCTCGTCCGACCGCACGCATACTTGCCTACGACCACGATACGCTGGCTGCGCTGTGCCGCGACTGACTTATGCGATCCTGGTACTGCTAACTCGACTTCGTCATCGATTATTTGATACAATGTTGTCTTACTGCATGTAAACAAACCTATTAGAGTGAGTACCACTCAAGAAGAAATGTGAAGTTCGGGCTGGAGATTTTTAAAATATTCGCGCCATTGCATGAAGATTTATAAATATTTGCGCCATTGCATGTTATTTGTCTAATATTAATAACGACCACTAGACAGTTCATGCGATCCTGGTACTTGCAATTAGTGAACCTAAATTTAAATGGTGAACAGAAACTGTCTGTTTATTTATCATTTACCACTAAAAGGAACAAACAACAATCGATCCTGCGTCACTATTATAATACCACTGCTAGTTTATTCGATCCTGGTACAACACCTCACAAGCTATATTCAGTCGATTTTCAATTCGGACTGCATTGTTTGGTAGGGTAGTGAATAGTGAATGCTACGAAAGTTGCTCTCCTAGTACCCGAAGACAGATTGTGCTGCCTATAACTTGAAAATTATGTAAGCTTCAAGCCATTATATACTTCTGCAAGATTGTACGATCCTGGTACAAAATTTCACAAGATACATTACTAAACACGGAAACGTCAACCGCTCATCCGAGGATTTAATTTGCATTGCATTCCGGATTGCATGGTTGGTTAAGGAACTGACTGTGACGAATCTTGTTCTCCTGGTACCCGACGACAGATTCTATACTGCCAAGTTTGAAAACTATTTGAATTTAGCGCCACCACACACACCATTGCAAGATTGAGCGATCCTCGAAGGCTACAAACTAATACGAATACAACAACTTAACCGAGAACTTTACAAGTGTTGTCAGGTTAATTTGCTACTACGAACCTATGCTTTCCTAGTAACCGAGGATATAATATTACTTCAATCATAAATACTCAATTACCGTAAAGTACACGTGCCGTGACCGAATCCACTATACTAGCTTCCTGTGGTCTCTTGGTACAAGCAAACATGAATAGGTCTTTGTCGGAGTCAAACTTGAACGACTCAATTGAACCAACCGTTACCCCACCAAACTTTGTCTTTGGTCGGGCCAAAAAGAGGAAGGAACAAGACAGTCCTACTGACCAGGGACAGCCTACTCCCAGTCCCGGCTTAAATGATCTGTACGTGTTTAAGGAAGAAATGCGAGGGATGTTCGCCTCTTTACTTGCTGCCCAGCGACAAGAATTTAATAACATATGCTCCACTTTGAAAAAAAATTAAGAAACCAATTATAGGAGTCCAGGGTTTTATAGTCAAGTAAAACAATCAAGCTTTATAACTGGCGTTTATTAAAAAAAGGTAAGACAGGCACATGGAATTCAGACAATCAAAGACTTAAGCATCGATAATAACGTCACGATATGAACCAAAGTAATTTAAAGTAGTACATTATGAATTATACTAAAATAAAATGTGATGCTAACCTGAACTTGCTCCAACAGTATGTCTCCTCACTGTTACTCAATAGCACGCTTTATGCTCGCTTAAGACGTCCGTTCACGACGAATGCTAGTCCACGACTGTCCGCCCCGCCCGGTATCGGACCACGAACAAGGTAAAGATCGAGTGAGTGGGTAAAAAGATCGCAGTCTATCTGTCAAACGATATGACGTTTAAACAATTTTATTATGATTAGTCTATGGTTTTATGATATTAAATTGAGTGTATTTATATTTATGTACGTTTTGCAATAAATCAATTACATAATTAACGTTACCCTTACATCTCGGCCATCCTGCTAGAGCAAGTCCCTTTGCGTGTAATTACAAAATCTTAGTAATTAATTATATTTAATGTAGCGAACCCATACTCGTACATAATTGATAATACATAATAACAAATAAAATAATATTAGTATTTTTTTTTTTTTTAACTTTAGTTATTTAAAATTATTAATCTACTTATTTCTATAAAACCTACCTACATATTTTGTGTATTATTATTATGTTATCATGCAAATACATTCATCAATAATTTACACGTAATGTTGCAAATATAATTACTTATTCTATTTATAACATTTTATATTACTGGCGAAGGGTTATACAAATTATAAAAGTATAATTGGTAGAACTGTGACGATTATGCTATTAACGGTTAGGTAATTATGACTCATCTTGAGTGCTTTCATTATCTGATTCTGAACTTCCAAAATTCTTATCAAAACTAAGCCATGGTTTTAATTTGTCTATCGCTATGACGTTTTCATAATGACGACCCTTTTTACGTGAAATAGGGGTGTCTTCAACCAAATAGCGGTCATTAGGTAAGGCTTTAACTACCCTATAAGGGCCTTGATACTATATTACTAGTTTTTTTGATTTGCCATCGGAGTTTCCCTTTTTACGCTGACTAAATCCCCAACCGAAAAAGACACATTAGTAACATGCTTTTCATCATAATTAACCTTGTCTTTGATTTGCTGGTTAGATATTCGGATCCCAGCCTCGTGTCTAACTACATTAAGATTTTCGGGTGCAATTTTATTCGACGTTTCATCAATGACTTCGCTAAGCACATTTTCAGTATTACTTTTGAGTCTTATACCAAACAAAAGCTCGGATGGACTTTTGCCCGTGGTTTTATGCACTGTGGTGTTTAAACCGATCTGCACATCTGGTACGTGCTCATCCCAACTTTTGTCGTCCTGACCATGACATTTCGTGGATAATGCGTCCAAAATGGTCCTATTAAATCGCTCGACCTGACCGTTAGCTCGCGGAGTGGCTACCGCGTTAAGTATATGCTTAATTCCCATCGATTTAACAAAGGAGCGAAAACTGTTGCTAGTGAAGGAAGTCCCCTGATCTGTAATCAACCTAACAGGAGTGCCAAAGTAACTGATGTGTTCCCGTAATATTCTTATCGTAGTAGAGGTTTCAGTGTTTTTAACAGGAGATATATTAATAAACTTAGTAAAGCTATCGATTATTACTAGTAGATAGATATTTCCTCTCTTACTGCGTACAAAAGGCCCTAAATGATCAGCATGGATCGTATTTTATTACTTACGTGATTTCTACTTAGTGCATCTGCGTGTGCCATACTAGACCCCGGACGGTACTCGATCTCACAATCAAATTCAGTGAGTTGAACCCACCAACGGGCAATGCGCGGGATTAGATCACGCTTTGTCAGTGTCGTTCGTAGAGCATTGCAGTCCGTCAATATTTTAAACGGAACCCCGAGAAGGTAAACACGAAACCTATTCAGAGAAGCCACGACAGCAAGAGTCTCTAACTCAAAAGAGTGTAGCCGTTGCTCGTCAGGGGTGGTTTTTCGACTGAAATAAGAAACGGGCTTGAACAAGCCTTCGTCACTCTTCTGAAGTAGAATACCTGCGACACCATGCTTTGAAACGTCAGTGTGTAACTGCGTTTCACGTTTCGGATCATAGAGAGCTAAAATAGGCCTCGAAGTTAAAGCATTTTTAATGGCAACGAATGCATTTTCTTGCTCGTTCGACCATTTCCACGTACAATCCTTTTTCAAAAGGTCCGTCAGCGGCCTACATATGTCTGCAAAACCACGGACAAACCTTCTGAAGAAACTAGCGAGACCTATAAATTGTCTCAGTTCATGTTGGTTTGTCGGAGTTGGGAATTTGGCTACAGCTTCGGTTTTCCGCATGCCCGGCTTAATACCGAGAGAACTAACTTCAAAGCCCAGAAAGTCTATCTTTTTAAAGAAGAAATTGCACTTTGCAAGCTTCAAAGTCAGACCCCCTTTTCTGAGAAGTGCTAAAACCTCCTCAAGCCTATTTAGACCCTCTTCAAATGAGCGCGCTGGGATCAACACATCGTCCATATATATAAGGGCGTACTTGATCCTTGCGTCAGAGAGGATCTTGTTCATAGTTCTTTGGAACACAGATGGAGCATTCACCAATCCGAACGGCATCCGCATATATTCATACTGCCCGTCAGGTGTTATGAATGCAGTTTTATCTTGCGAAGACGGCGATATAGAAATTTGGTAATAACCAGAAGCAAGGTCAAGGGAAATGAATAAATGATTACCAGCTAGTTGGTCCAACTGATCTTCGATGCAAGGAAGAGGGTAGTGGTCTTTCTTAGTTCACTTATTAAGCGCACGATAGTCCACACAAAACCTTTTTTCGCCGGTTTTCTTTTTAACTAAAACAATTGGACTAGCAAATGGTGACGAAGATTCTCGAACTATGCCCGCTTCCAGCATTTCCTCCACCATGTCGCGAACGAGACTTCTTTCCGGAAATGACATACGATATGGTCGATAAACAACTGGATCAGCATTTTCAAGCTCTATTACCATCTCCCCAGCTGTAGTTAAGCCCAAGTCCTTTAGTCCAGACGACAAGCAATTACCATATTTAGCCAGAACATTTTGTAATTGCTGACGTTGATCATTGGTTAAGTCAGATCCGCAATTTATGCTTTTGTCTAGATGCGTATCATCAAAACTTACTGCAAAAGAGCCGACTATACTGAGTATAGGTACAGCTCTAGATAATAATGTGTCTTTACTAAATACCAAGTCTTGATCACATGCGCTTAATGCGACAATTTTACTAGTACCAGCTTTAAGCGTGTACTCCCCAGGAAACAAGTAATATTCATGGTTAATCGAACCCCTCATTGAACCATTAACATACACGCTTCCCTCAAAGCCATCACATGAAACCACTGGTATAGCTTTAATTTCACGCGGTGCTAAAACAACATTTTCACAAATCCTTAAAAATATTTTAGTGCAATTACTCTTTTCGAAAATTAATTCATTAGGCGTTCGGAAACCTGCTTTATTTCATCTTTCGTAGTAGTTAAAAGCTTCTGATAACTATCCTGCATCTTCCCAGATCTACAAACAACACTCATATGTCCTAGTTTACCACAAGTAGTACATTTGGTCGGAGGTTTCGGGCATTTGAAGCTTTTTTGACCGGCTTCATTACAATTATGGCAAACAATCTTGCTATAAAAACGGGACGGCCGTTAGTAGAGGACGTCATACCAGTAACCCTTTTATCCCGTCTTGGTCTATCTCCTATATTCCTACTAGAGCCGGCTTTAACAGTTTTCAAGTACATTAATGCCTCCTCGGGTTCGCGAAATTGAGCAGCCTGCGCACCTACTCGTACGGCACGATCATTAATTCCGTTAAGGATACAATCAACCGCTTTTGGACCCTTAATGCCACACCTATTAAGTAAATTCATTTTTCATTTCAATCACGCGCTCTTTTTGCTAGCATAATCGTCAACAATTCCGCATAGTCCTCACGACAAGGAAACGATTCAATAAGCTTCCTTTTCCATTCATTCCAAGAGTAAAGGACTGTGCTGAGGCCCTGGTACCAGGATTTCGCTACACCAGTTAATTTAGGAAGAGCAAAATGTATAATCTCTCTTTCCTGCCAACCATAAATCTCGGCACATTCCTCCACTTTAGTAAGCCACGTTAGAATAGTTTGATCCTTAGACATTAGATCAAATTCAGGGATCACATTGGTCAGCGAAAGTTTAGGTGAAGATTGATTATTCATATTTTTAAGAATATCTAAAAACTTATTCAGTAAACCGTGTGCTGCCTCCGTATCCTTATCGGATTTATTATTTAACTCGCTAGCCTGGCCAGACTCAATCTGACGTCTAATCTCACTAACGCGAGGGGAACGAAAAGAAAATCTCCTACGTTTGTAATATTCGTCATCCGAGTCACTACTATGGATACGTTTCTTGTTACCCTCGCGTCCGTGCGCTTTACGGGTTGCAAATTTATCTCGATCTTGAGACCGATTCTCTGAATTACTGCGCGAACGATGCTCGAGTCCTGTGCCTTCGTAACGCCTACGTCTCTCAACATCAAGACGATCGCGCGGCCTAGAGGACGAAGATCGGCGGTACTGCCTTAAAGAATTATTCATCGAGCGTTGGCGCCGAGACTCCCCGCCATTATGGCGTTGCCTCGTCGACTCCCCGCTCGGATTTCGAGATTTACGTGCTCTCAAGCGTGATGGTCTACCATTAGGTAACGTATAGGTGGCAACACTGTGTGGTTAAGTTGTCAAAATAATTAGCTCCGTATTTAATTTTGATATTATTTGTATAAAGCACAATAGCTAGTTAATTTTTCAATTAATTAATAATATAAGTGACGAAAAACGCCTACAAGTGTTATCTCTGCAAACATTTGTTTAGTTTTTAAATTATTTGCAATAATAAAATTCCAACTGTCATCGCCAGCTGACTGTGATAACATTTTTAGACTCAAAGTTGTGAAAATTACAACTTTTGCCGTGGATTGCAGCAACATAAACCGGGGGAGTATTGTTTTCATTATATCTTTAACTAATAAGACGTAGGTACCTATAATAGCTATTTTTAACAATCCCAAAAAACTATATGTACTTACTTACATTTGATTTGCAAGTGCCAATGTACTAAGCTGGTTATTTGTTTTTTACATAATAACAACACCTCAAATAGTGGTACTTCTTAGCTGTTTCAATTATATCACTAGATTTTAGAGGCACATGTTAAAAGATATTGTAACTTTGTATAATTTAGAAACTACAGTTGCCTACATAATTTGGTTTTACTTGTAGTTTGTCATTTTTATTTTTTTATTTTTTTTGCTAGTTAAAATTACTTCTATACTAAATAAGTACATCGAATTATTCAATTCAATTAAATCTAGATCAGTACCTAATATAGTTATTATAATATAATAGCTTCTTTTATGCACCTTTTTATGTGAGACACATCTACCCCCCAGTAGTTATATTAGTATATTGTTATCCAATAATCTTTCTAGTATAAAGCTATTCATAAAAGATAAATATACATAGTGGTATTACAATAAATAAGATCTTAATCTTGTTTTAATACTTTCAGGTGAGTACAAATAAAAACTCAAAATGCTTACCCGTAAGGCAGTTACACACCGAGAACATGTTAAGTCATGTCTCGGATTGGGGCCGACATAACCTAGTCCGCTTTAACCCCTCCAAAACACAAGTTTGCGCATTTACCGCGAAAAAACATCCCTTCGTCGTACCTCTGAACTTTAAGGGAGCTCCCCTTGATACCAATCCGATTATTGGAATCCTTGGCGTCGATATTTCGAGTGACGTTCAGTTTCGTGGTCATTTGGAAGGTAAAGCTAAATTAGCTTCGAAAAAGCTGGGTGTGCTTAATAGAGCGGGTCAGTATTTCACGCCGGCCCACCGTTTACAACTGTATAAAGCACAGGTCAGGCCGCATATGGAATACTGGTCCCATCTCTGGGCTGGAGCACCCCAATACCAACTCCTTCCATTTGACCGCATTCAACGCAGAGCTGCTCGAATTGTCGGCGACGTGGTTATTTCAGGTCGGCTCGATCCACTGGCTCTTCGGAGAGACGTTGCGTCTCTCTGTATATTGTACCGTATATATCATGGGGAGTGTTCTGAGGAATTGTTCGGCTTGATCCCTGCCGCTAATTTCCTTCACCGCACTACACGCAATCGACTGTCATTCCATCCACATCGCCTTGATGGATGGCGGTCTACTACTGTGCGTTTTTCAAGAAATTTCTTGCCTCGAACTACAGTGTTGTGGAACCAGCTCTCGGCGGCGGTATTTCCGGACCGTTACGACTTAGGGATCTTCAAGAAACGAGCCTATTCCTTCCTTAAAGGCCGGCAACGCGCCTGCGATTCCTCTGGTTTTGCGGGTGTCCATGGGCGGCGGTGATTACTTTCCATCAGGTGACCCGCTTGCTCGTTTGCCTCCTTCTGCTATAAAAAAAAAAAAAAAAAAGTTACACAAAGTACTGAACTCAAGCTCAGACAGACACTTCAGGAGTTGAAAGTATCCAAGGATTCCTTCAATCAGCTGCTACGAGAGAGAGAAGAGAGTGAGATGGAAATAAAGTCCATTATTGACAAAAACTCACAGCTTAAGAATGAATTAAGCCAACTGCACATTCAACATCAGGATGTGATTCACCAGCATAACCATCTACAAGGGGTGGTCTCCAACTTCGAGGAGCAATACAGTACTTATGAAAGGGCTTTGGACCGCATCACAGAGCTGGAAAGGCACCTCAGTGCAGCCAACCATCAGATTTCTCAATTCGTTGAGAAGCAGCAGCAGCATGAAGTGGAACATACTCAATCTTTGTTCGAGGAGCTTATGGCATCATCTGGTGGTATCTCAGTAGAACAACTTCCACTTAACAACCACAACACTAATAAGTTAAGCAACAATAAAATTAAGAAATATGTTAAAATCCATAGATTTATAAGGAAAACTGAAAAATTAATCAAAAAGAACAACTGTTTTTACAAAAATATTGCTCTTAGGAAAGAACGTATGAGCCTTTTAGATTCTTTAGAGATTTATAATAATAAATTAATTAAAAGTAGGGAAATGTATGACCGGGACACTCAGCAATTACAATCAGATATTCAGCGGTTGCATGAGACACTTGATAGTGTAAACAATAAATATTCAACTGCACAAAAGGAAATCGAAGAGCATATTCAATCAGCTACAGAGTTGATTGATTTATGCAAATACAATGCTGATCGGTACGACTCTTTAGTTATTAATGAGATAAACAGATGTGAAAGTCCTTTATTATCAAACTCAAGTATTCAGTCGACTAACTTGTCTGTCATGGATCCCAGTCCGTTAACGGCCTGTACAGAAATTATACCTACTTATGATTTAAATAGCTTGATCATAAACAATGCTAATGAATTAAAAAGAAAAACAGTTATGTTCTCTGATAGACTGGGTCAGGGGTTGGGGTTGCTTTTGAATGGAAGTTTAAATCAACAAGTAACGAATGTCTGTGCCCCAGGTTTATCAATGAATGCTATAGTACGTAGCATATCTCAGCAGTCATTGAGCAGTTCCACTAATGTAATTATTTTATGTGGTGACAGTTCACAAATTAAGAAACGTGACATAATAGAAAACATAACTTATTTGTTACAATTTCAAGCGAATACAAATTGCAGGTTAATTGTTAGTGCTTTTCCCTACTGTAAAAACTTAACCTGGGAACAAAACAAACGTATTTTTGACTTAAATTTATTATTATATAATTTATTATGGCGTCATAGTGACAATATTTTATTTCTTGACATTAATAAATTTATTAATAATTTTATTTTGACTTCAGATACTATGTATTTGCCAAAGAAATATAAGACCCAGATAGCTAATTTATTAGCTTATAATATACAAGACCCAGTTATACCTGGTATAACAAAGTCTATTTATAATAATGTCATCATTAGTAGTTCTACTAATGCATCTTTTATAACTAGTAGTAAGGTGACTACCTCTAGTTTAAACTGAGGTCTAAGACAAAAGCCAAGTCCACATCCATTAATATTATAAATCAAAACATTCAGGGTTTGGCTGGCAAGGACTTAGAATTAGAATTAATTGCAAAAAGTCAGGCTATTCATATATTTTGTATAACTGAGCATTGGCTAAAAACACATGACACGTCTTTCCATGTAAATAATTTCCAACTAGCAAGTGCGTACGTACGAAGCACAGCTATTCACGGCGGTTTTCAAATACTTGTTAGTAATAATATTAAATACAAAGAGCGAAATGATATTGTATGTCTTTCAAAGGAGCGTAATATTGAGCTATCATGCGTAGAGTTAAATAGGTTTATAATAGTGTGTGTATACCGACCCCCCTCGGGCAATTTCGATGTTTTTGAATCAGTAATGGAAGATGTACTTAATAAAATAAAATTAAAAAATAAATTTGTTTTAGTATGTGGGGATTTTAATGTAAATATTTTAGAAAACACTTCAGTGAGTGTTAGTCTTCTAGCTTTATTTAAATGTTTTAATTTAAAAAATCTATTTCTTGAACCCACTAGAATAACTTCACATTCGGCCACTTGTCTCGATAATATTTTTACAGACTATGACCCTGTATCTAAGTCAGTTATTAGTAGTCTTACATCTGACCATTGCGGTTTGAAGGTGAGCTATGATATTGATGTTAAGGAGGAGCCTAAAACTGTAACATGTAAACCAGTTACAAAAAAGCGAATGGAGTATTTTAAAAACAATGTAGCTTGTAAAATTGATACTTTGCTCTTTGTACAAGATGATCCGGATGAACTATATAGTAATCTCTTTGATTTAATAAAGACAGAATACAACCAGGTGTTTACCTCTAAAACAATAAAGTTTTCACAAAAACTTAAGTTCTGTGACTGGGCCACGCCTGGTATTTATAAAAGTAGAAATAAACTGTTTGAGCTATATAATCTAAGACAATATAACCATAATTTAAATTTTACAGAATATGTAAAAAAATACTCTAAATTGTTTAAGAAAGTGTGCATACTAGCAAAATCAAATTTCATTAAAGATAAAATTAAAAAGTCTAATAATAAAATAAAAGCCACTTGGGATATCATCAACCGTGAAACTGGTAAATTAAAACCACGGGACAACACTTTTACTCTAAAAGTTAATGACAACCTTGTCAATTCGGATGCACAAATTGCTAATATTTTTGATGATTTCTTCATAAATATACCTGTGGTAACAACCTCTAATTTGAATTCATCACCAGTGGCGGCACAATCTTTTCTCGAAGAACATGTACCCAAATGTAATTTTTCTTTTAATTTTCAATATATTAACTCTAATAATATTATTAAAAGTTTCAAATCACTAAAAATGAAAAAGACAGGTGATTTGTGGGGCATGTCTATAAAGATAAATTAAGAATATTATATATTCTATTGCACCCTATCTTGCTGACATATTTAATAACTGTATTGATAAGGGAATCTTTCCTGATCTTATGAAGTTTAGTAAGGTTATACCTTTATTTAAATCGGGAAATAAAGAAGACCCCAGTAACTATCGACCAATTTCAATACTACCAGCACTTAGTAAAATTTATGAAAAAATTATTCCCGAACAGTTAGTAGAATACTTTACCTTAAATAATCTTTTACATAGTAAGCAATTTGGTTTTACAAAGGGTCGTTCCACTACTGATGCAGGTGTTGCTCTAATAAAACATATATTTGATGCCTGGGAGGGGTCTCAGAACGCTCTTGGAGTTTTCTGCGACCTGTCCAAGGCTTTCGATTGCGTTGAGCACCGAACACTGGCGATGAAGTTAAATTATTAAGGTCTCAAAGGTTTTGCGCTTAAATTGATACAGTCTTATCTTAGTTCTAGAACACAAGCTGTCGATGTTAATGGAACTAAGTCATCCGGTTCTGTTGGGGCTTATACCCAACACTAAAGAGGGCGCTGGTATCAGCGCTTGCGACGGTAGCGCCGCCAATTGCAAGTTCATATCCGCGGCGGGCAACACCAGGAAAAAAGAACATCTTTTTTTTAGCCTACGACCATTGGAAAAAGCTACTCGCCATTTTTATGTTTGCACTTATTATTTCTAATTTTAAAAGCATGTGAAAGTTCCTGGTAAATCACAATAAACCAGCTATTAAAACCTATGGTTTTTACTGTCCCATAAATACACATATCCAGGTTCTCATGTAAAAATGGGAGTTCCACAAGGGTCAATTCTTGGCCCTTTCTTATTTTTGATATATATCAATGACTTGCCATTCTTTGTAGATAACTTTTGTGATATTGTATTGTTTGCAGATGATACTTCACTCATTTTTAATGTGACTAGGAATAAGAATAATTTTGACGATGTAAACAATGCTCTCTCAGAGGTACTTAGTTGGTTTACTGCTAACAATTTACAGCTAAACGCTAAAAAAACGAAATGTATTAAATTTACACTACCAAATGTCAAGACCGAACAAACCGATGTTAGAATGAATGGTGATAAATTAGATTTGGTAGATTCGACAGTTTTCCTAGGGATAACCCTGGACTCAAAACTCCAATGGAATCCGCATATATCGAATTTGGCCGGCAAACTCAGTTCAGCAGCTTACGCCATTAGAAAAATTAGACAATTAACAGATGTTGAAACTGCTAGGACTGTTTACTTTAGTTATTTTCACAGTGTCATGTCGTATGGCGTCCTTTTGTGGGGAACAGCGGCTGATATTAAAACTATATTTATCTTACAGAAACGAGCAATAAGAACCATTTATAGACTGGGATCACAAACTTCTCTGAGAAATATTTTTAAGGAAGTTGGTGTTCTTACTGTTGCATCGCAATATATTTATAATTGTATAGTTTTTGTGCGGTGCAATATTAACTCTTTTTCTAAACACGGTGATGTACACAATTTCAATACTAGAAGTAAGTCAAAACTAGTAATGCCACTGTTTAGGTTACAAAAGGTTCATGGCTCTTTCTTGGGGCAAGGTATACACTATTATAATAAAATACCAAGTACTGTACAAGATTTACCTTTAGATAAATTTAAGAATCATGTAAAATCTTGTTTACATAAGAAAGGTTATTATACAGTCAAAGAATATTTAGAAGACAAAACAGCCTGGTTATAATAATATTTTCACATTTTATTTTCTTAGCAATATTTTTTTTTTTAATAATTAATTTTACGCTGGTATGATAGCCTTTAACAGCAGTGTCTTACAGACAAAGGTACCCACTCAAAATTTATGTTGCGTTTAAAGTTGTCTTATTGTTCTCTTGCTTTCGTTGGAGTTGCTCGAGTGTGTCATGCTCTCTTAAAGTGTCTCTGCGGTGGTGGCATGTGGGTTGAGCGAAGCGATGGCTGATTCACATGTCATACTCGTGAACGGGTGCCGCCTGTGGAGGCTGGTCTGCTCTTGCAATCTTATTTTTTTTATTGGTAGTATTTAATAGTTTTTCTTTTTATTTCAAAGATACTGTAAGACGTTGTTCGTTTTATTTAAAATCGAGCAATACCTGTTTTTTGTAATCGTATCAAATGTTTTTTTTTGTTGTAATGGAAAATGTCCTTCTATGACAGGGAGGGCATGTTCCAATTTGTATTGACGCTCATAATTTGTTTAATTGTATGTTGTATGATTTGGTAACGACATATTGTTTTGTAAATGTCGTTACTTCTATATTATTATAAACCTGTGGAGTTTCTTGCGCCCGTTCTTCTCCACAGTTAAAAGACTTTCTGAATGGGCGGGGTGGGTGGGCGGGTGCCCGTCCATCCTTTAACTTTTGACAATTCAAAATGCTTATTCTAAGTTTACTGAATAAAGAGATATTGATTTTGACTTTGATTTTGATTTTAGGGGATACCAGAGAATTATTTATGGTGTTATAATTGCGGCTTTGCCCAGCATTAAGGCTCCCTTCCGCTATCTTACTTGGTTTGCAGACTGCTCGGTGTGTAGGCTGCTCTCGGCTTTCGCAGACGTTACCGGAATTATCACTCTCTGCGCCGTTATCTGCCTCAAAGCTGCTGTCACCATCCTGGCCAGCAGTGGACATCACTTCATTCAAGCGCTCCATTACTGAAACTCGCATACAAATAATAATGGTTAATTGGTATCTCATATTATAAAATAAATTATAATTTAACGGTCATAAATAAAGCAATATCAAAACAATTTAAAAAGGAAAGAAACATTAAATAGCCAATAACTGTCCCACTGCTGGGCAAAGGCCCAATCATTGAAGTCCAGTCATCACTACAATAGAGTAATATCTTAACCACCTGTTTCGTTTCATCTAAACTTAAAGTGTTCACGGGTTAATTAAGTGGTATTCTTTATTAATTGATTATATTGTTATATCAAGTCTCATGGCCACGCTTACGTGTGAGGTGAAAAACCAAATAAAACATCACCAGTAATGCTCCTTGATAGAAAGGGCGCCATAATACATGTTAACTTAATTATAAAAGAGAACGAATCATCTTATGATCGCAATAATCGGGACTCTTACCTTAACCTGCTATCCTTACATAGTCTTTTAACTGGGCACGTAATTCCTACGCGAGAAAAAAGCTGCCTAGACCACTTCATTTTAAATATTGATAATACTAAGCTACCAGCGAGTATTGCAGTTTTAAACACTACTATAACAGACCACGACTCGGTTTTCATGAGCATCTCTAAAATAAAAACTAATTACCATTTTCCAACTATAAAGACTTATATTGACTTTGAAGAAGCTGCTCGAAAACTTTTAAATAAAAACTTACCCAATTTACTACTTAGTGACGACCCGAACTTTGTGATTGAACAATTAACTAATAAACTTACATCAGCCCTTGATGAGAGTGTTAAGTTTAACAGGATATCGAATAAACAACTTATTATTAAGCCTTAGATCACCAGTGGTATATTACGCTGCATTAAAAACAGAAACAGAATGCAACTAAAATTAAGGTCTGATCCGTACAATGCAATATTAAAAATAACATTTACTAGATACCGTAATTACTTGAATAAATTAATTTAAAAACTTATGCGTAAATATGAATCTCAACAACTAGAAATGAATGTTAAAAACTCTAAAGCACTATGGAAATCCGTGAAGGAAATAACGCATCTTAATACAACTAAAACTAGAAGTTGTGAATTACTCTGCACTCAAAGTTCTCCTTTAGATTCGGTAAATTACATAAATGATTACTTCGCCAGCGTCGGCAAGCGTCTTGCAGAAAACATCCTTATTAGGTCTCCACAGCTATCCGATTTAATATGTACTCCAAAAACACAACTATCATCTTTCGTCCTTCTAGAGACTGACCCTGGGGAAGTTGACAGTGTTATCTCAAACTTGAAAAGTGACAGTGCTCCCGGCTGGGACGGTATTCCAACTAAATTTATCAAGATGGTTAAACCCCTCGTTGTTCCTCACTATTTAACCATATTGCCAACCTCTGCTTTAGAAAAGGTATATTCCCAAACTTGCTTAAAAAATCTATTGTTACACCAGTGTACAAGGGTGGTGACAAAAGGGACATTAATAATTATCGACCTATTTCAGTCTTGTCGGTCATCTCAAAGGTTATTGAAAAAATTATTAACTCCCGACTTATTACCTATCTAGAATAATTTAATATCTTATCCAGTTCACAATTCGGGTTCAGGAAAGCAAAATCTACTGAAGACGCAATTTCAGGATTATCCACCTTAGTAACACAGTATTAAGACCGTGGAGAGAAACGTCTGTCAGTCTTCTTGGATTTAAAAAAGGCTTTCGACACTGTTTCTGTCCCCACCCTTGTAAAAAAATTAGAAAATATCGGCATTAGGGGTATGCCACTAAAACTCCTAACTGATTACCTAAAAGCCCGATCCCAACGTGTCAAGATTGATAGTTACACCAGTTCGGACGCTAAAATTGAGTACGGCGTGCCGCAGGGCAGTGTTTTAGGCCCCACATTATTCTTGATATACCTAAACGAACTAACTGGTCTCAATATTGAGAGAGGGCATGTATTCTCAAATGCGGATGATACAGCCATTGTATTTAGTGGTACTTCCTGGAAGTCCGTTTTTGAATTTGCCGAGCGTGGTCTTTATAGGGTGGCAAGTTGGCTTAAATCCGCCCTTCTTACCTTAAACATAGCCAAAACAAACTTCATTTGCTTTGCTATTAATAAACGTACACTTCCCCCTCCAAATTTAATGTTAAGGATTCACACTTGTGACTTCACTAGTACAATACAATGCAGATGTGAAGTGATTGATTGTGTTAAATCCTCTAAATACCTCGGGGTAATTCTAGATCACAGTCTATCCTGGCACCCTCAAATTGACGCTATAAATGGAAGGATACGCAAACTCATATGGATATTTAAAAAGTTGAGACACGTCACTTCCCAGGACCTCTTGAAGCGTGTTTACATTGCATTAGCACAATCAGTTATGAGCTATTGCATTTCCATTTGGGGTGGTGCCACAAAAATTAAATTTCTAGAAGCAGAAAGAGCCCAGAGATGCTTGCTAAAAACCTGCAGTGCCATAACCGCCGCTGTGGTCTAGTGGCTAAGCCACCGGTCTCAGAACCAGAGGTCCTGCATGGGTTCGATTCCCAGCGGGGGTACATCTTTGTGTACTTAGTTTGGTTGGTGATAGGGCTGTTAAGTCCACCTGGCTAGCAACCACCATCTTTCTAAGTCTGTCGCCATAACATCAATGTTTATTGCATTATTGTGCTCAGACAGTTTAGAGATAAGATAGCCAGTTCCTCAGTGGTTGAGGATTCCGGATGAGGCGTGCTTCGACCTTCGGCTTTATCGTCACTTACCATCAGGTGAGATGAAGGCCAAAAGCTTACCCTTTGTAAAATAATAAAAAAAGACCCATTACGTTTTATTTATCTACCTACTACGGCCACATGAATAAATACCCTACAGAATGCAAGCTGCCTATAAGCGGCCCGCTGTAGGTGTACTCATACATAAGCGCGGCGATGTGTGCGTGACCTCTCACCGACAGGTTCACCGACGCGCCGCCGTGGTAAAAACTAGTTTGCGCCGGTCCAGTTGTGATATGACGGACAGGGCCGCAAGTTCGCGCGCATTAGATGAGATTCAGTTATTCGAGTGATTTTGTTGAAAAATTTGGGATTTTACCATTACAGTGTTTTAAATATTTATATACATACATACACATAATCAGGACTTTTATTCCCGAATGGTTATTTATTACAAGCTTTTATTTAACTTGCAATGTATGTAATGTATGTACTTACTATCTTTTGTTTGGGTGGAATTTTGCAACTCAATTTTGAAGCAGATATCTTCAACCGATTGGGCTGAAATTTTGCATACATGTGTAAATCGCGTGACAATGCAATATTATGATGACATGGTGCTGACCTGGAGGCTGGTGGAGCTGGAAGGTGGCCATAGGAACTTTGCAATGAAACGACACAGCCTCATCGAGCTTGGGCTCGTTTGAATCGTCTTGACGAGAAGTTTGTTTTTCAATGGTAACCAGGGTCTGATGATGGAGCTGGAAGGTGGTAATAGGAACTCTGTAATGAAACTACGCAACCCCATCGAGTTTCGGCTCGTTTGATCCGTCTTGACGATTTCTTTGGTGCTAGATGGTAACCAGGGTCTAATGATGGAGCAGGAAGATGGCCATAGGAACTCAGTAATTAAACAACATAACCCCATCGAGTATGGGCTCGTTTGATTTGTCTTTTTTTTTTTTCTTTATACTAAGCCCGGCAAATGACCCCACTCCACCTGATGTTAAGTGGAAATGAGGTCCAGGCGCGAGGACAACTGGTGCAGCGTAAGAGACGTAGCATCAGTCATCCTCACTCTGCCGGCCCACAAAGTTGGGTGCCCGTTATATCCCCCATGCACTGTGCTATCATCTGCATAGCAATGAATGTTTCCAAGAGGAAGCATGTCATTGATATGCAGAAGGAACAGTGTGGAGGATAGAGCGGAGCCCTGAGGAACACCAGCGTTCACTGACATGAACCGCGAAGCGCATCCATCCGAAAGGACACGGATTCTACGCTCATGCAGGAAGCCGGCAATCCAGGTACAGAACTGAGCGGGCAAACCGTATGCCGGGAGCTTGGAGAGAAGAGCTTTGTGCCAGACCCGATCAAAAGCCTTGGCTATGTCAAGGCTAACTGCCAGTGACTCGCCACGCTTGTCAATAGCCTCACCCCAGAGATGTGTGACGTACGCTAGAAGATCACCCGTTGACCGTTTTGGCCGAAACCCATATTGACGATCGTGAATTAGGGAGTGATCTTCTAGGTATCGAATAAGCTGTTTGTTCAATATTCGTTCTAGGATCTTACACAACACTGAAGTTACGGCTATAGGGCGGTAATTAGTCGGATCTGACCGATCTCCTTTTTTAGGGATCGGTTGCACATTAGCTTCTCTCCAAGATTCCGGCACACAACCCGAAGAGAGCGAGAGACGGTACAGACGCGTTAACACAGAGGACAACTCCGCTGCACACATTTTCAGGACTATTGCTGGGGTGCCATCAGGACCGTTAGCTTTCCGGACATCGATTGACTGCATTTCCGCACGGACATCACACTGCCTGATTTTAATATCAGACATTGTGTGGCCACAGTGAGGAATTGAGGGTGGCTGTGCATCACAGTCATCGATCCGGGAGTTAGCCGCAAAGAGTTTGGCCAGGAGATCGACCTTTTCCTGCGGCTTGTGAGCTAAAGTTCCGTCAAGACATCTCAGTGGTGGCAGCGAGGGTTGGCAGAAGTTGGATTGCACGGCTTTGGCCAGACGCCAGTAGCTACGGCTGCCCGTAGGATGCGTCAGGAGTTCTTGGCCTACTCGTGCAACGCGCTGGACATCCGCTCTAATGTAGGCCTTCTTACAGGACTTGGTGGCATTATTATAGGCTGCTTTTAGCAAGCGAGTTTCGGGATCCCCATGAGCTTTACCTCTGATCCAAGCGCGGTATGCCGTCTGTTTGCTCTCAACAGCGCTGGCACACTCGCGATTGAACCAGCGGTTGCGTCTGCCTTTGCTGATGACATAGGAGTGTGTAATATAGTATTCCATTCCTAATACTATCTCATCAGCAACGGCAGTGGCGCTAGCGGTCGGGTCCTTCCCACTAAAGCAGCGCTGCCTCCAAGGGACGGATGCAAAATACTCACGCATCCCGTCCCAGTCTGCCGACGCGTAGTGCCAAATCTGGCGTTTCGAAACCGCTGTTGGCGGGCGCGATGCCAAGGGCACTGTGCTGGATATCAAGCAGTGATCCGAGGAACCTAAAGGAGCTCGAATCTCCACCCGGTATCCAGCTGGGCGACTCGTCAGCAGAAGGTCGAGTAAGGAGGGCGCATGGCCAACTATGTCTGGGATCCTGGTGGGCTGGTTCACCAGTTGCGTCAGGTCATGCGTGAGAGCGAATGCGTGGGCAGTTCTACCAGCATGGTCTGTTTTGGAGGAACCTAACCACAACTCATGGTGGGCGTTGAAGTCCCCCAAAAACACCAGTTCCGCCGATGGAAACCGCTCCTGCGCATCATCTGCTACCCGACTAAGATGTTCAATTAGTCGAGTTGTCTCCATGTCGCCATTATGGGATCGGTAGACGCAGACGTAGACACGGCAATGAGAGCCTAAGTCGACGTGTACCACTAGGAGGGAGAAGGAAGGGTCCTCCAGACAGCGCAGACGGCGACAGCAAACATCCGCCCGAACGAATAAGCAAACTCCGGCTTTGGCTTTGAAGGATTCTTCAAGCACAAAGCCGGGATAGTTCAGGTAGGTGGTGTCAGCCGGGCGGATTATTTGCGTTTCCGTCAGGAACAACATTGCTGGCCGTGCCGTCTCAAGATGGTGGTGGACGGCATTGAGGTTTGCATGGAGTCCGCGGATGTTAGCGAACTCCACCTCAAACGGTAAGGTTGTGGTGGGGGTGTGCACCGCTGTAGAACCAGTTTTGTTGTTAGGCGCTGTCATTTTAGGAGTGGAAAGAGAGAGGCGTGAATCGAGAAAATGATGCCGCGATGCGAATGGTCAAAGTGTGGTGGCCTGTTTCCCCAGGATTTTGCCCACAGACGAGTATTATTAACCTGCCGAACGGAAGGGCCCCCGAACCCCCTCCGGGAATGGCCGCCGGGACCCCACCTTCCGGTCACCAACCGGCACGACGGACCACCCCGAGATTATGCGTGGCATGGTGAGGCAGCCTCACGAGCTGGTTAGGCTCGCTTGGGCCCCTGTACTGTGCCACGGGCGGCCAGCGGGACAACCGTTTCTACGGGTCTCCCTGGTCGGCAGGTTAACGAAGTCCTCCTGGCATTGGTTTGACGGAAGCCTCCACAGACCAAATACATCGCAGCATCATCCTCTCGAGCTCTGGTTATACGCTGGCTGATCCCGAAACGCGACCGACAAGCAGTCACTTGACGGGTTTTACACCATGCGTACGGTAGTCACCAACCAGACGGGTCAAGCCCTACCACCAGTGGAGCAGATCATCGCTTATTTATTTATTTATTCATTTATTTATTCATTTATTGCATATCACATTACATTCATTGCGAGGTGTTAAAACTTAAGCTTAGGTATACATGTGACGCCCTGCTAGGGCACTGCAAATGAGAGGGCAAACCATTTCAAAAATCTAGAGACTAATTACAATATAAATAACGCCAGTTTGACTAGCATGCAATACAATATAATATTAGTACAGTACAATACAATCTATATTTATTTATCATTAGAATCTTCATACATTATACAATTATAATTTAAAATTTTGAATAAGTATATCGAAACATTATGTAATTATTTTTAATTAATTGTTAATTATTAAGTATAGGTAGTATCATTTAAAAAATCTGACAAGTTATAGTAACATTTTTCCAAAAGAAAGCTTTTTAACAATTTGACGAAATACTTGGGATTATCTGCGTTTTTTATGTAATTGGGAAGGTGGTTGTATATTTTGGTGAACATTGTGGGGGGGCTAGAAGAGACTAATTTTAACTTGGAGAATGGTATTTTAAGTTTGTTTAGGTATCTATCATTTCTTCTAATATTTTTAACTGGGGAATATAGTTTCGGGTGTTTTTTAACAAATTTGCTTGACTCGAGAATGTAAATAGATGTAATTGTTAGGATTTTATGTTTAATGAAGTAAGCCTTACATGATTCTAACTGGTCTATGTTAGTTAGTATACGTATACATTTCTTTTGCAATATAAAAACTTTGTCAACATCACATGAATTTCCCCAGAGAATTATGCCGTAGGACATTACAGAATATGCGTAAGCATAGTATGCGGTGAGAGCTGTTTTGAAATCAGTTACCCGTTTAAGGCGCTGTAGAGCATAAATAAATGATGACATTTTGCTTTGTACACTTTGTATGTGCGATTTCCAATTTAAGTGAGTGTCCAGAAGTACTCCTAATAACTTAGCAGAGTTGACGGTTTCCAGTTTTGTGTTATTATAATAATATGATATCTGTAATCCTGTTTTTTGATAAGGTTTAAATTGAATAAGCTTTGTTTTTTTTAAGTTAAGTTGTAAATTATGTGATTCGAGCCAAAGCATAATGTTATCTAAGGTTAGGTTTAGTTTACATTCTAATTCTTTAATATTTGAACAGGGCAGTAAGACGGATATGTCATCTGCGAAGAGTACGCTATATTCGTCCAGTATGTTAGGCAGATCATTTACATAAACAAGGAACAGCAGACATCCTAGGACGCTACCTTGTGGGATAGAGCCGGTGACAGCGACTCTATCGGATCTACAGTATGATATTTTACCTGTCTCAAAGTTTATGTTTTCGATCTCCACATATTGGTAGCGGTTACTGAGATAAGATTTGAACCAATCGTGGGCTATTCCTCGGACTCCTGTTTGGTATAGTTTATCCAATAAGATTTTAAAATTAACTCGGTCATAGGCTTTGCTCATATCAAGCAAGAGGCCTATTGCAACTTTTTTATTATTTATTGCGTCTAAAACCTTTTGTATATATTTATATATTGCTAAAGTTGTAGAACGGTTTTTCCGGAAACCCATTTGATGTTCATGTAAAATGTTATATTTTTCGTAGAATGAGTACAATCGACCTATCATGACAGTTTCTAATATTTTTGATGACGTTGGAAGCAATGCAATTGGTCGGTAATTATTGATGTCAGCTGTTTCGCCCTTTTTATGGACTGGCTTAATTTTAGATATTTTTAGGGCGTCCGGGACCGTACCCTCTGAAAAAGATTGGTTGATCAGTAATGTGTAAGGATAGGTTAATAAATCGGCGCTTCTTTTAATTAAAATAGTTGGGACGTCGTCAATGCCAAACGATACTTTATTTTTAAGGTTATTTAATATAATATTAATTTCTTTAGGCTCTACAGGACTAAGGAAAAAAGTGTTTTCGACGTTGCTTCTGGCAGAAGTTAACAATGTATTAGTAGGATTTAAAGGTGAATTTCAAATTGATGCAAAAAGTTATTAAAGGTATTAGGCACTATATTGGGGTCACTAATAGTTTTTTTTCCTGATGTTTTAAGTAGTATATTTTTATATTTCCTAGGGTTTTTATTTGTTTCGTTATTTATGATTTACCACATTGATTGAGTTTTGTTTTGGGAGTTTTCAAACTTTAATTTGTTATTTATTTTCTTAGATTTAATTATAGCTTTTTTAAGTACTTTACAATAGTTTTTAAAGTAAATTTTTAAAGATTTATTTTTTGTTTTATTTAGTAATAACTTTAAGAATCTTTTATTACGGCATGAAGTTTTTAATGCTACTGTTAGGTATTTATTTTAAGGTTTTAAATTTATTTTTATAAGTTTTTTTGGTATGCATTTATTTAAAGCCCTTTGTAAGGTATCACTAAATATATTATAGTTATAATTTATATTTCTGTTAGAGTTAAATATTGTATCCCAATTGACAGTTGAGAGTTCGGTTTTAAATTTATTTATATTGAAATCATTGAACAATCTTTTATAAGTAGAGAATTCGTTTAGATTATTTATTAAGAGGGGCGCTGAAAACAATACACCTCGTGATCTGAAAATCCATATTCATGAACTGTTATTTTTATATTATGTTTTAATTTAAAATTAATGAAGAGCAGGTCTATGCAAGTTGAAGTAGTTGTTGTAATTCTAGTGGGTTCTTTTACTTTTTGATGAAAATTGTACGATAACATAAAATTTGAGAGTCTATTTTTATCCCTACTATTTGTTAGAAAGTCTATATTATAATCACCTCCTATTATTATATTTTTTGAGCTATCTTTCAGAAAAATAAGTTTTAATAGTCGTTCCATACATGTTTAAAATACTTCGATCTCTCGTTTGCTATTAGGCCAGTATACATTTACAATTAACATGTTAAGTTGCGGTATTTCAATTGCACATACCTCAAAGATCATTTCTACTGACATGAAAGATATGTCCAATCGTTTACAACATTCTAGTGAGTTTTTTACTAATATGCCACCCTCATGCTCTTCACGACAGAAGCATGAGCATAGGACTTTTAATACATCTTTTTTATACTTGTTTAACCAAGATTCCGAAACACACAATACATGCAAGTTACATTTATCCTCAATTAAAGCTTCTAAAAGGTGGGTTTTATTACATATACTTTGCATATTCTGGAACAAAATGTTTAAATCAGTTACGAAAGGAAGAGTTTGTTATTAAATTACTTTTACTGTTAGACAAGCCTACTTTTTGGTTATTATTAGGGTTATTTTTAATATTAGTGACTAGCATAGAAGGAGGACTTGAAGTCTGTGGTAGCTGTGAATAGGAAGGAGTGTCTTCATTTGGTATTGAGGTTATGGATTCCTTTCCATTAATGATTAGTTTATTATTTCTTATGATTGCATGGTGTCCATTTTGTCTTGCTGTATGTAAAGCTTGATTTAATTTCCTTCTTTCTTGTAAGGCTATGTGGCTTAGGTACTCTGTAACACTTAAGCCCGTTCCTTTTAAGTACCAAGAGTTTTCTGTAATGTATTTTTTAACTCTTTTACTATTAAATTCAATTTTAAGTGGTCGTTTGTTGTTCCTTTTCCCTATAAATGTTGTTTCTTCTATGTATGCTGATACGTCTATGTTTAGTAGGTCGTAGAATATGTTAATAATTCTATTAATAACTTCTTCTTCTGATTCCCAGTAGTTCTCCACGAACCCGTGAAGGACCATGGTTTTGTCGCTGCTATCATTTTTCCTTTTATATGTGGGTTGGTTTGCGTTTAATTGTTTTTGCATGCATTGTATGTCTTTTTGCAACTTGTCGTTCTCTGCTTGAAGTGTAGAGCACATTTGTTCTAGCGAAGATATTTTACAGTTTACTACAGTTAATTCTTGTTTAAAATGTGTTTGCTCTGCAAATATCCTTCGGAAGGTTTCTTTGAAGTCGGCTCTAATCTCAGTTATGGCATTTTCTATTTCAGTCCGGAAAGTGGTTTGTATTGCCAATATTACGTCCTTATTGTTTTGTTGTAGAATAGACGTGATTTTTTGTAAAGATATTTGTTCTTCTTTATTCTCGTTACAGGTGACTATATCAATGTTAGCTTGAGTTTTAGAGGTTTTGAAAATTAACGTATTCCCTTCAGGTGTTTCTATAGAGTCGTCTGATGAGCTATTGTTGGAGTTACTAGAGGTCTTTTTCCTCAAAGTGATGTTAGGATCATTTATTGAGGTCTGGGTCTGACAGAGTAGATCGTGACCTAGATCTCGCGCTGGATGCTGGTGAGCAATATTTTGGTTCGATTTAATAGGTGTCATACTGTTGTTTGACTTAAGTACTTTTGGTCGACATAAATCGCATTTCCATGACTGTTTGCGTTCAGTGGTCATGATGTTATAAAACCGTTTTTCAGCTACATTAGCACAATCCAAATCATACAACTCGTGACATACCGAACATTTCAAGTATCTCCTATCAGTAATTTGTTTTCGACAGCGTGCGCATACCGACATCTTGCGTGCAGGAGCGAAAGCTTAATCAGTCGATTAAGTTTTAGTTGTAATCTATTTCAATAGATGGCGTTAGTGTGTCACTTTCCGTCAGCGGATTTGTTTGCGACAGGTAGGTATGTAATGATTTGCACTTTTATTGAGGTTATTATTGTAGTGTAATTTAAATTACCTTGAGCAGTGAAGGTTTGAGCTTAAGTATTGACTGTTGGAGCACCTATTAGTCCCTATTGAGTCAGTCGAATCAGGAGTAACGGTGGTATTGTTATAATTTTTAAGAGTATAATTTGCACTAATTCACTTCACTGTTACCCCGCATTGTCAGTAAACTGCACGTAAATAACACTTGCACTCATGAATTTAGATTGGACTTTAACTTCGAACTTATTATAATGGCATTTAAGCAGATATTAATATTTTTATAGTGAAATAATT
Source organism: Scoparia ambigualis (assembly GCA_963921215.1). Lineage (NCBI taxonomy): Eukaryota > Metazoa > Arthropoda > Insecta > Lepidoptera > Crambidae > Scoparia > Scoparia ambigualis. Next base: position 36,723,943 of record OY992509.1, on the reverse strand, counting down.
CGCGGAGCTGTTGTTGACTAGGCAACTAGCGCCCTCTCCCTCCTCCTTCCCCTTTCGCTCGAAAGAGTCCGTTAGTCGCTTCTTACGACACCCACCGGACGGAGAGAGGGGCGGCGATTGGTATTCTTTCTCCGTCACCGCACGGATAAAACTGTCTTGACGAGTACTTTGGTGCTAGATGGTAACCAGGGTCTGATGATGGAGCTGGAAGGTGGCCATAGGAACTCAGTAATTAAACGACATAACCCCATCGAGTATGGGCTCGTTTGATTTGTTTTGACGAGTTCTTTGGTGCTAGATGGTAACCAGGGTTTGATGATGAATCTGGAAGGTGGCCATAGAAACTCAGTAATTAAGCACACAATCGCGTCGAGTTTGATTCGTCTTAATGGATAGACCGTTTCTGATGGGTAGTGAGTGGTGGTGGTTTGGAAGACGTGAATAAATTCTGTAGTATACCTACACGTTCAGTGAGATGAACAGATGAAAATTAGTTATCCCTGGACACGTTTCCAAGGATGACTAATAGTAAAAAATAATTTAAAAGTAAAATACCTTTTTAAAAACAAGCTTTTATTTAAATGCGCTAAATTGAAAAAAATAAACTTTTACTTTAAAACTTTTACTAAACTAACAAATTATATCGTCATTACACAATTTATGTGATAACTTAGGTTGTTCCGAGATTTATTGATGCGATAGGAGGATATAAGGAGTTTTCCCAGATCTCATGAAGCATAGCAAAGTTCTGCCACTTTTCAAATCGGGTTGTAAAGATGACCCGAGCAATTTCAGGCCTATTTCGATTTTACCTACTCTTAGTAAAGTTTTTGAAAAACTTATTTTAGATCAACTCGGCTCCCACTTCGCTATAAACCACCTTTTTTACAGTGAACAGTATGGTTTTACCAAGGGAAGGTCTACTAATGATGCTGGTGTAGCTCTGCTAAAACACATATTTGAGGCTTGGGAGGGATCGCAGAATGCTTTTGGAGTGTTTTGTTATCTCTCCAAGGCTTTTGATTGCGTTGAATACAACACCCTTTTAATAAAGCTAAAACACTATGGAGTGCACTCTGATGCCTTGAAATTGATTCAATCATATCTTAGCGGCAGAATCCAAAAAGTTAGCGTGAACGGATCCATATCATCCGGATCTTCTGTGCTAATGGGGGTCCCACAAGGGTCAATACTAGGTCCATTTTTATTCTTAATTTATATTAATGATTTACCATTTTATGCGGAAAACTTTTGCAATATTGTTTTGTTTGCTGACGATACATCTTTGATATTTAAGACTGATCGAAATAAAAATAGTTTTGATGACATCAACAGTGCCCTAACAGATGTGTTGAATTGGTTTACTACTAATAATCTTCAATTAAACGCGAAGAAAATCAAATGTATAAATTTTACTCTACCTAACGTAAAGAATATTATAGGAAATAAAATTAAACTGAATGGTGAACTGTTGGACCTTGTTGATTCAACAGTTTTCTTCGGTATTACCTTAGATTCAAAAATACAGTGGTACCCTCATATTAGCACCCTTGCGGGGAGACTTAGTTCAGCTGCTTACGCTGTTAGGAAAATTAGGCATTTTACAGACGTGGAAACTGCTCGATTAGTCTATTTTAGTTACTTTCACAGTGTTATGTCCTATGGTATACTACTTTGGGGTAAAGCAGCAGATATAGAAACCATTTTCATTTTACAGAAAAGAGCAATAAGGTCCATATATAACCTAGGATCACGTGACTCCCTTAAGGAGCTGTTTAAAGAAATAAATATTCTTACAGTTGCATCACAATTTATTTATAACTGTATTGTTTACGTGCGTCAAAACATTACTCATTTCAAAAAAAATTGCGATATACACAAACTAAATACTAGAAATAAGTATAAACTTGTAATTCCTAAATTTCGACTTCAGAAAGTTTATGGATCATTTATGGGACAAAGTGTCATAATTTACAATAAAATCCCGAACGATGTTATAATTTTGCCCTTTGACAAATTTAAGACACATGTTAAGGACAGACTTTTAGAAAAGGGCTATTACACTGTAAGCGATTACATCAATGACAAAAATGCATGGAATTAACATTCCTCTAGTTTCGCATACATTGTTCTAATGCGTTCATAGTGCCCGAGTAAAACTTCCCGTTCCTCGCCCTTTGCCCGTTCTTCTCCACAGCTAAAAGACTTCCTGAATGGGTGTTATCCTGTGCCTATCCATCTATCCATAAAAAAAAAATTTTTGACGATTCAAAACGCTTAATTTAAGCTTACTGAATAAAGTTATTTTGATTTTGATTTTGATAGTTTTTAACTATTAAAATTTTCAATCTAAGAAAATACGAGTACATAAATCTCCCGACCACATTTTATATCATTATAAATTGTGTAATGACGTTTTAAGTTGTTAGTAAAAGTTTTAAAGTAAAAGTTTCTTTTTTTCTTTTTAGCGCATTTAAATAAAAGCTCCTTTTTTAAAAAGGTTTTTTTTACCATATTTTTTTAAATTTTAACTCTACCAACATTTTTACATTACAGCTTATATCCAAAATGGTAATGTGAATAATAATAGTTACAAATCAATGCATTACATTACATTATAGGCAAACACAACATGACAATAATGAAAAATAATCAGAAGTAATTTCGGGAAAATGATATGAAACTTAGTTAATTGAATCAGTACTACAAAGAATTCCAAAAAGAAATCACATTAAATAAACAAACATAGCATTAAGAAATGTAAAATTATATTAATAATTAGTCAGAGACTAGCCAATGAGGACAGCAAAAGCAGTCCTCTACCATAGTCCACTTATCAGCAAATTGCGACTGAGCACATGGCTCAGCGTGACAGGTGGTGAGCCCATCGCCGCTCTAAGCTGTTGGATGTATGTACAGTGTTTAGTCCGTTAGTCGCCTTTAACGACACCCAAGGGAAGAGAGGGGGTGGTAGTATATTCTTTCACGGCTACGCGACACGGTTAATTATTTATATTAGTGTTAAATCTAAATATATAAAACAAAGTCGGGTTAGTGACACAATTCCCAACTCTTGCACCGTGTGTATGAATAATTCCGGAAAAAATAAGGATAATTCTTTTTTTAATATTTTAAACAATCAGTTAAGATAAGACTACTTTATAGATTATAAATTAATATTTGATTATTTGCGGAGGACGCGGGTTCGATTCAGCACAGAAGTGGTGGTGTGAGGTAGCGTGTAAATTGTAAATTAAGAAACATACCAACAATTTCAATCGGGAAGATGGTCACTAACTATCATCAGCGTGGAATCCAGTGTTTGCAAAAACGCAACTTCGTTTTAGCTCGCAATCGGCTAACTATCAGAATAAGGCTTGTATACGGAATAGGGACACCGTTAGTGTTGTGTGTGACGGTAGTTTGTTAAATAATGTGACGGTGGATGAAGACTCTTCGACGCCAACGGAGGCGATACACCGCGACAGCAGTCAGCCCGTGACCACGGCCGGTGCAATTCGGTCGAAACGTCGGGTATAAAAGGTATGCCTAGGATGCCTTTATAAATAGTTTTGCGTTAAATCCCATTTATATATGTGTGCATAATGGAACGCAAAAGTTTAAAAGTGTATATGACTTAACATGTTCTCGGTGTCAGTCACAAGTTTATTCCGGCTCTTGATGACGCTTTCCAGAGAAATATTAGCTCGCCCGGTGTAGAGCGTATCCCCAGTACTGTCGTCTGCATAGCAATGAATGCTGTTGTTATGCAGCATGTCATTGATATGCAGAAGAAATAGAGTAGGGGACAACACACACCCCTGCGGGACTCCAGCATTCACGGGCTTCATGTCGGAGCACGAACCGTCGACTGCGACTCTGATGCTACGCCCAGTGAGAAAGCTGGCAATCCATGAACACAATTTCTCAGGAAGCCCGTATGATGGAAGTTTAGAGAGAAGAGCCCTGTGCCATACCCTGTCGAAGGCTTTTGCTACGTCCAAGCTAACTGCCGGTGCCTCCCCTTTACTCTCGACTGCCTCCGCCTATCGGTGAGTAAGATACACTAAAAGATCATCAGCCGAACGATCGCGACGAAAACCATACTGGCGATCACTTAGTAGCTGGTTCTCTTCTAGGTACCTTAAGAGCTGGCGGTTTGTAATGGACTTCATTACTTTGGAGAGTAAACAGGTAGTAGCAATTGGCCTGTAGTTGGGCGGATCTGAGCGATCGCCTTTTTTTGGAATCGGGTGGACAAGGGCTGTCTTCCAAGAGCTCGGGACGACGCCAGTAGTGTAAGAGAGCCGGAAAAGGCGCGTTAGAACTGGTGCCAATTCAGGAGCACACGTCCGAAGCACAATGGGTGGAACTGCATCAGGTCCACTCGCCTTGTGGATATCAAGGGAAAAAAGAGCCTTACGAACTGACCTTTGCAGGAACTGAACGTTTGGCATTGTACAAGCGCAATGCGGTATGGTTGGTGGAGAGTTTTCCCCATCGTCCAAGGTCGAGTTTGAAGCGAAAAGAGAGCCCAAGAGATCGGCTTTCTCCTTTGCAGTATAGGCCAGGCAGTCATCGGTCTTGTGCAATGGTGGTAGGAACGGCTGACAAAAAATCCCTAAGGTAGCTTTGGCGAGAGACCAGAACGCACGCGTCCCCGAAGGAAGGCGCACTAGTCTCTCGCCAATTTTACCTATGAATGATGACTTCGCCTTGGCGATGTCCTTCTTAAAGGATCTGGCGGCAAAGTTGTACTTCTTTCTGAGCGCACTGGTGTTTGGATCCTTTGATGACACCGCATTAGCCCAGGCTTGGTAATGTTGTCGCTTTTGGCGAGACGCCATTTTGCAGCAACGACCAAACCATGGTTGGGACTTGCCGCCAATGGAAACCACAGAGTTTGGAATGAAAAGTTCCATTCCCTGCAGTATCACATCAACAACAGAGTCAGCGGCGACATCAGGATCATCCAGCGAGAAACAAACTCGCCACCACGGGTAGGACGCAAAGAAACTTTGCATCCCATCCCAGTCCGCTCACCTATAATGCCAGACTCGACGGCTAGCTGCTGGTTGCGATTTTGAAGTTTCTGTGAGAGGCACAGTGCTGCGAATCAGACAGTGGTCTAATGAGCCTAGTGGTGCATCAACAGAAACTTGATAGCCGTCTGGGTGCGAGGTCAGCAGAAGGTCCAATAAAGAAGGTGCATGGCCCTCCACATCTGGAACCCGTGTTGGCTCTGTTACCAATTGGGATAGACTGTAGGCTAAAGCGAAGTCATGAACGGCTCTACCCGCGTGGTCAGTTGTGCGTGAACCAAGCCATTCGACGTGATGGGCATTGAAGTCTCCCAATACCACAATCTCGGCCGAGGGGATCCGTTGGAGAAGGGAGTCCGTCGCCGCTTGGACGGTCTCGATAAGTTGGTCAGTTCCGATATTACCGCTGTGGGACCTATACAGGCACGCGTAGATGCGAGGGTGGCGTCCGCAGTCGACGTGTAGCCATAAGATGGAAAGGTCCCTATCTTCAAGATTGCCAAGGCGACGGACGCACATATCCTCCCTGACATAGGCACAAACACCGGCTCGTGGCACAAATGCATGTTCCAGGTTGTATCCCGGGTAGCGCAAGTAGGAGATGTCAGGAGGGGGGGATATCTGCGTCTCGGTGAGGAAGAGCAAGGCCGGTTTCGCCGTCTCGAGGTGGTAATGGACGGCACTCAAGTTAGAGTGGATTCCCTTGATGTTGCAGAAGTCCACACGAAGCGTAGGAGGGGGTGCCAATTGTCTTGCCTTTCTCCTGCCTGCAGCATGCCTTGGCACGAGCGAACTTTTGCCCTCCCCAGAATACGTAGGGCAGCCTGAGCGAGAGGGGGGGATTCTCCGACACTGGGTGTGTCGGTACCCCCCTGGGGTAAATTAGAGTTCGCTGCCATATCAATTGTGAGGGGGGGGGGGGGAGGGGTCTCCAGAACCCTCACTCGCCGGACGAAACACAACAGCACAGAGTGCCATTGTTTCACGCCGAAAATTCGTGAGGGGGTGGTATTACGCTGGGCGAGCCGACCCAATGCGTGCTGCAACGCAGCGTAGCTCTACCACTCAGTTAGTGTCACTCATTTAGCACCACCCAGGGGTCACGTGTAGGGTCTCAAGGGTAAACCTACGGACGCGAGTAACTTAACCCCCAATGTTGTAATAGCGCCACACATAAGACACGATGGTAGTAGCTATCCCTGCGGTGTTGGGCGGGATGCAAGGGGGTGAGCCCCTCATAGCTCGATGGTTGCCCCAGACCCACGTGTATGCAATATAATGCATTTTTCGTTGTTAATTATAAACCCTCCGTATAGTCCGTGTCACGTAGCGGTAAAAGAATACTACCACCCCCTCTCTTCCCTTGGGTGTCGTAAAAGGCGAATAACGGACTAAAGACTGCACATACTTCCAACAGCATAGAGCGGCGGTTGGCACCACCTGTCACGCTGAGCACATTGTGCAGTCGCTATTTGGTGAAAAGTGGACTATGGCGGAGGACTGGTTTTACTGTCCTCATTGCCTAGTCTCTGACTAACCCTTCGGGGATAATACTCGTAGTTGTGATTATAAGTATGTATGTAATTATAAACCCTCTGATAAGGCGAAATGTCGAGCTCTGGCAGTGGCCAGCCTCACCGTGTCCAATATACCGGATGTTTTAATCTTATGTTATTATTAATTATAAATGTACGTATGTATGTTGTTCTTTAATCACGCCGAATCTAATAAACGGATCTGGATGAAACTTTAAGCATATTAAGTAAAAATATTAATTTCACGTCAGGCAATGCAATGCAAAATAATACAATTTCAGTGCTTCACAATGATGAAAATTATTATTTAACTATTTGTTAATTGTCTGGATAGCGAGGAATAGGTACTTACTTACTCTCATAGTCGTAGAGCGAAAGTCATGTAAATGGGCGTAAAATACACTTACCTGCCTCCCGCTTTCTTCTGTTCTGTGAAACAAACTGAATTGTTTCCCCGACGATTAAAAAAGGTACAAAAGTCGTAATTTGAAAGTTTTAATAATTGTCACGAATTTGATTGTTATCGATTGTTATTGTTGGGCAGCTTAACAAGTAGCCTCTGTAAATGATAATTAATCTTACATTGTAAGCATAGTACGAACAGAATAACAATAGGAGATAAAACTAACATGGCGATCGTGGTAAACTTGTAAATGTTTTATGGTCGGACAACGTATTTTATTGTTCCTCCGAAACGGCTAAGCCCACGTGAATGGTGTTTATCTAGAATTATGGTAGACATAACGCCCGACGTGATGGTGAAGTCAAAATTAGCCGAGCGGAATTATTGTAATCTGCACGTAGCATTGTTTAGAAATAAGTCTCGCAAAAACTAGACTAGCGCTCTAAGATATGCACTTGCTTAGATGTGTTATAACGAATCGCATTCGCAAATATATTTTAAGATAGGTCTAGACTTATATTTTGTTGTATAACTTAGAATCAGAGCGTTTGGATATAAATGAAATTTTAGTCGATTTTAAAGTGTCAGTTCATAGTGGATCTGAATGTGTGGCTAGAATAATTCAAATCTTCTAGAAGCTTTTTTGTATAAAAGGGCCGAGCGGGATTTCGGTCATCATGTTCACTTCAAGCAGTCAGCCGAGCAGCAACTAGGTGGAACCTTTGGAAAATCAGAAAACTGAAGAAGTAATTGAGATATACCTAGAGCACTTTAAAGCCAGTGTAGAAGTTGAGTATTTAGGGAAACTTTATAAACACTGTATAAATTGTGCTTTGTGTGTGTTCACTTCAAGCAGCAATCCGAGTAGCATATAGTAGCTAATATACCAGAAACTTATGGAAAATCAGAAAACTGAAGAAGTATTAGATATACCTAGTAATGTTTAGAGTCAGTGTGGGAAGTTGAGTATTTTGGGAAACTTTATATACACTGTATAAATTGTGTTTTGTGTATCTGACTGACGTGTAATTACTAACTTGGATTTGACCTTTTATGTACCTGTGTGTGTGTGTGTATATACCTAACATTGCGCGTATAACTTTTGTGTGCCTGACTTTAATTTGCATGGACCTTACGTGTATTGTGTGTGCTTGACTATAATATGTATATTACCTACTGTGTGTGTGTATTATTACCTTGTGTGCGTGTAACCTTGTTATATATTGTGTATACTATTGATTCGACTATTGTGTACATAGATGTTTTGTGAGTCAAATAAATAAATCTCTGGTCGAGGGGGTATAAGTTGCATTCGTGTTTTATTCATACCTACTTATTGGCAGAGCACTGACGTCGTGGTTCTGCCTGGAGCCCTACCCTCGACATTGTGGTCCTTCGAGCTGGATCCTGCACAGGAAGTGAACATCAAGTGAACATCAGATCGAAGACCTTGACTTAGACTAGGATGCCGCAGACAAGGAGCGGTGTTCGCCGTAAGGAGGATGCAGAGGCATAGTTGGAGCAAGCTGGACGAGGTACATACGAGTTACCACCCTCAGCGCCTGAACCGAGCATCGAGCATGAGGGGGTCGACTCCTACCCCGGATCCATGAAGGGGAACGACCAGAACCTAGTAGGGGTGCACAGTCTATGCTTACCTACGCTGCTGAAGAGCAACGCGCGCCCGCAGCATCACGGCCAGCTGCACGAGCAGCTTTAATACGATCGACGACAAGCATCACCTCTCGCCTTAGAAAGTTGGAATACGAGGCGGAAAGAATGCTGATGGAACTGAAGCAAAGGAAACTTCAGATGGAACTGAAGCAAAGGGAACTTCAAATGGAACTGAAGCAAAAGGAACTTCAGATGGAAGCGGAGCTTATAAAGAAGAAGCTGGCATGGGAGACAGCCGTCATTGAAGAAGATGGGGTTGAGAGCGTGGCCGATAACACGAATTTGGAAGATCGTGTCGACACATGGCTCAACCAGCATTCATGGACGATGCTGCCAGAATCCAGAACATCTCCGAATCCAGAATACTGCCGCGACCCAGGCCACATACGGGGGGAGTCAGAACGACCCGCGCTGCCGCCGAAGACTCAAGAGGACCTTCGTCGACGACCATCCCCGACACCCGGCAGGAATAGAGGGATCGATCGACGTGCAGATCTTTTTCAGAACATGGTACAGACGAGGCCATGCCCAAGACAGGCCACCGAGTTGCCCATATTTACAGGTGCAGCTACGGAGTGGCTCCTATTTAAGGCGGCTATGAGAGAGACCTCCGAGATGTACCAATTTACGCCAGTAGAAAACATAGCCTGGTCACGCAACTGTATGCAAGATGAAGCAAGAGAGTGTGGCGTGTCGGCGTTATTGGCTACTACTACGGACCCAGCTGTAAGCAGTGTTACGGGCGTCCGGAAGTTATTATAGATCGAGCCTTGGAGCAGCTAAGAAGATTGCCAAGGCCGGGTCCCGCCGCATCCGACTTGAATAATTTTGCGATTAAACTACAGAACGTAGTATGTGTACTGATGCAGGTAGACCGAAGAGGCCACTTAAGTAACCCAATGCTGACCAGAGAAGTGGTCGCAAAACTAAGCCTGTATATCGTATCCCGATGGTGTGATTATGCCGAAGAATACGGATCGTATACGGAACCTGAGATAGTTACGCTATCGAAATTTTTAATGCGTAAAGCAGACCGCGCTTTACGCCACGCCTACTCGCCAGCACCGAGCACCATAATGAAAAGGGACGAACGCAGAGAGGAGCGTAAGCCGCGCCCAGCTGTTACGATGCGACGTGCAGCTATGTATAACCTTAGTGAAGAGAGCGATAAGATGCGTTGTTGCTGCTGCCAAGGTGAGCATGTATTGACCAGATGCAAGAAGTTTGCCGCTTTATGTCTGAATGAAAGATGGTAAGTAGTTAGAAAGGAACGGTTGTGTTTTAAATGCATTGTTAGCAAGCATCGACGACCATCGTGTCAAGCAAGGCCCTGCGGCGTGAACGAGTGTTGCCGGCCTCATCATAGACTTCTACACTCAGATGTCGCTCCATCCGTTCCAGTCATCGCTGCCGATACAAGTAACAGTGAAGGAAAGGAACAGTAGCTACGACTGTCGCCTCAAGTGGAGGTCGACACGTACTGTTGAAAGTTTGCCCGGTTATAATAAAGGGACCGGCAGGCGAGATGAAGGCATACGCCTTATTAGATGAAGGATCGACGATTTCACTGATCGACCAGAATGCAGCAAGAAGTATTCAAGCCGATGGACCTGTCCAGAATATACACCTACACGGGGTGAACAGCGTGACGAGGGAACCAGACAGCCGCAGAGTCAAGTTTCAGATTAGAGGTATAAATACTGGTTACTTTGATATGGAAGCCAGGACGATCGAGGGCATCAGCTTGCGTGGACAAGCCGTTCCTAAGTTCGTACTTAGATATCCACATTTGAGCAAGCTTAACCCAAAGGAGGTATGCTACGAGATGGCTCGACCGCAGCTGTTGATAGGTGCCGACCATTGGCATCTTATAGTGACCAGACAGCTGCTAGCCGGCAGAAGATTGCAACCCGTAGCATCTCTCACCAGCTTGGGGTGGGTACTGCTTGGACATATGCCTCGGACTACGTTCACCGAAGACTATGAAGCTGTGGTTCACATCCGACTGTCGGAATCATTACGATCCAGGAACACCGATGGCCGGTGTTCCTCTTCAAGAACACCTAGACAATCTCATCAAGGAACACTACGAGATAAACGCCCTTGGAGTATCTTTGAGGAAGAAGCCAAGGGCCGAGGATGAACGTGCCCACGAGATCATAAAGAGGACAGCCTGTTGCGTGGGCGGTAGGTACGAGGTAGGTTTACCATGGCGTAAGAATCAGACTACCATGCCACCAAGTTATGTCAATGCGTTAAGGCGCCTGAAGGGAATCGAGAAGAAGATGGACCGGGATCCAATCTTCGCTTCGGACTACAGTGCTCAGATAGAGAATCTGCTAGCCAAGAAATACGCAGCGCTATCTGACGGCACCGACAGGAGCAGTTCGAAAAGTTGGTACCTACCGCACTTTGCCGTAAGAAATCCGAACAAGCCAGGGAAGATACGTCTGGTGTTCGACGCAGCAGCTGTCACGAACGACGTGAGCTTGAACCAGGAGCTATTGGAAGGACCGGACCTCTTGACATCACTGTCAGGGATACTGTACAGGTTCAGGGAAAAGCCTGTTGCAGTAACCGCCGATATACAGGAGATGTTCCTTTAGGTCAAGATAAGGAAAGAGGATCAACCGGCGCAACTCTTCCTATGGAGAGGACGAGATCGCGTAAGTCTGCCGCCCATTTACAAACTGTGGGCTGGACTACTTCGGGTCTATGACCGTAACTGTTAAACGACGGCACGAAAAGCGGTGGGAAGCGTTATTTACCTGACTTTGTAGTGAGGGCAGTGCATATGGAGCTCGTCACCAGCTTGAGCACCGACTCTGCGATTATGGCCCTGCGTCGCATGGCAGCGCGACGCGGGTGGCCTAATAGCTAGATCGTGCTGAACGTCGCCGATGACTGCGCCTACCCCGGATGCAGAGGGGAGGCTGTGCTGCGGTCCTGAGCATCTGTAGCCAGCGTGCCAGGACCTGACTACCTGCGCCTCCCCCCGACCCGATAGGAGGGATACGCTGTGCTCCTGAGCGCCGCTACACCGCGAGCTAGGAGCCGCTACACCGCGCCTCCCCGGATGCAGAGGGGAGGCTGTGCTGCATCCTGAGTATCTGTAGCCAGCGTGCCAGGACCTGCCTACCTGCGCCTCCTCCGGACCAGAGGGGAGGGATACGCTGTGCTCCTGAGAGCCGCTACACCGCGAGCTAGGAGCCGCTACACCGCGAGCTAGGAGCCGCTACACCGCGAGCTAGGAGCCGCTACACCGCGAGCTAGGAGCCGCTACACCGCGAGCTAGGAGCCGCTACACCGCGAGCTAGGAGCCGCTACACCGCGAGCTAGGAGCCGCTACACCGCGAGCTAGGAGCCGCTACACCGCGAGCTAGGAGCCGCTACACGTCGAGCTAGGACCCGCTACGCCGCCTGCCTGAGCACCATTAGCCGACATACCGGGAAGAATGGGTTTCGAGAAAATCTTCGCCGGGGGGAGAATTGTAACGGACAGATTAATCGGTGATCAAATTAATGGTTAGGTACGTAGAGAACGAACAAGTTAATTGTTACTATTAGTTTCGGAATCAATGATTGATTTGATAAACAATAGGGTGATACCGCATTCACTTGCGTTTGATAGTATACGCATACAATGTGAATAAAAGATATCTTAGAAAACTTTAGCCGCGATTCTTATGTAACGAATAAAAAATGTTACCCTCGCCTTCTAGGAATTTGCACGTTTGCTACAGCGCCCTCTCTTGATAAAAAACTGAAGCTGCTGCTATTATTTACGTAATTATGAAGTTTTACTTATTGTTACGAAATTGATTGTTAATGATGTTAAATTAACAAGTAGCTTCTGTATAGGATAGATATTCATACCATGTAAGCATAGCCGTTCGCGTGTGATTGTATACGAATAAAAGAAAAACTGAGAAAATTTTAGCCGTCGTATTTACGTAGCGGTTAAAAAAGTTACCATCGCCTTCTAGGAAATTGCATGTTTGCTACAGCTCCCTCTCTTGATGAGTAGATGAAGCTGCTATTTACGTAATTTGAGTCACGAATTTGATTGTTATTGATCAACCGCCTCCGTGGTCTAGTGGCTAAGCCACCGGTTTCAGACCCAGAGGTCCCGGGTTCGATTCCCAGCGGGGGGTACATCTTTGTGTGCTCGGTTTGGTTGGTGGTAGGGCTGTTAAGTCCGCCTGGCTAGCTACCACCATCTTATCTAAGTCTGTCGCCATAACAACGATGTTTATAGCATAGTTGTGTTCCGACAGTTAGAAATAAGATAACCAGTTCCTCAGTGGTTGAGGATTCCGGGTGAAGCGCGCTTCCACCTTCGGCCTTATCGTCACTTACCATCAGGGGCCCAAGTCTGCTAATTTACGAATGGCATAATTGAATCGCAATTGTATCGCATTGTAATTGTTTGACACATTTGGTATTCTTAGATGAGTAAGAGAATACCAAATGTGTCAAACAATTACAATGCGATACAATTGCGATTCAATTATGCCATTCGTAAATTAGCAGACTTGGGCCCCAGGTGAGATCAAGGCCAAGCGCTTACCCGTTACCCGTAAAAAAAAAAAGATTGTTATTAATGGGCAGCTTAACAAGTAGCCTCTGTAAATGATAATTAGTCATACAATGTAAGCATAGTACGAACAGAATAACAATAGGAGATAAAACTAACATGGCGATCGTGGTAAACTTGTAAATGTTTTATGGTCGGACAACGTATTTTAGTGTTCCTCCGAAACGGCTAAGCCCACGTGAATGGCGTTTATCTAGAATTATGGTAGACATAACGCCCGACGTGGTGGTGCAGTCAAAATTAGCCGCGCGGAATTATTGTGATCTGCACGTAGCATTGTTTAGGAATAATTCTCGCAAAAACTAGACTAGCGCTCTAAGATATGCACTTGCTTAGATGTGTTATAACGAATCGCATACGCAAATATATTTTAAGATAGGTCTAGACTTATATTTTGTTGTATAACTTAGAATCAGAGCGTTTGGATATAAATGGAATTTTAGTCGATTTTAAAGTGTCAGTTCATAGTGGATCTGAATGTGCATTCAGAATATTTTTGTAATTGAAAAGGGGCGACTACCTCTACTGCTCTGCTCTCTCATTGGCTAGAATAATTCAAATCTTCTAGAAGCTTTTTTGTATAAAAGGGCCGAGCGGGATTTCGGTCATCATGTTCACTTCAAGCAGTCAGCCGAGCAGCAACTAGCTGGAACCTTTGGAAAATCAGAAAACTGAAGAAGTAATTGAGATATACCTAGAGCAGTTTAAAGCCAGTGTGGAAGTTAAGTATTTAGGGAAACTTTATAAACACTGTATAAATTGTGCTTTGTGTGTGTTCACTTCAAGCAGCAAACCGAGTAGCATATAGTAGCTAATGAACCAGAAACTTATGGAAAATCAGAAAACTGAAGAAGTATTAAATATACCTAGTAAAGTTTAGAGCCAATGTGGGAAGTTAAGTATTTTGGGAAACTTTATAAACACTGTATAAATTGTGCTTTGTGTATATGTAGCAACTTATACACCCTCGACCGGAGTATTAGATGTTTTGTGAGTCAAATAAATAAATCTCCGGTCGAGGGGGTATAAGTTGCATTCGAGTTATGTTCATACTTATTGGCGGAACACTGACGTCGTGGTTCTGCCAGGAGTCCTACCCTCGACACACGCACACCTATAAAGTGTAAATCGAGCGAGCGAGACAGAGCGGTAAGTTTCAACGTCAGCGCGAGGGAGATAGCGAGTAGCGCGTTGACGTCTTGGCCGCTTCGCAGTAATCGCAGTACGACCGATTCCCACGCCACTGCGGAGTAGCGTTTTTCTCTTTCTCACACAGCAGAATATCCGCAATCTGTTCGCTCGGCAAATTGCGACTGAAGTGAAATTGTGCCTTTAGGCTTAACTTTGGCGGCTCACTCACGAGACGCACGCTGCCGTATCTTCCCTTTTTGTTTAAATCTAAGGTTGGTAGTATTCTATTAATGAGCTGCCACCACAAAACTCTCAATAATAAAACACTGTCAATCTAGCTTGAACATTTATTAGTGATCACAATCATATGGAGTCCGCGCTGGGGCTGGTGAGCGCGTTGGGCCTCATCTCGCAGATGAAGGCCAGCGCCACATTGCACGGCACGTCGTTGAGCAGGCCCGGTTTGCCGTAGCGCAGGATGCTGCCGCAGTTCTCGCCGCCCACCTTGTCGTACTTGATGTTGTTGGGCTCGTTGGGCGCCCAGTGGGAATAACCGGCCTCGGCCAGAGTTTCACCTGTACAACATAATAATATTAAGTTATTGCTCCTGCCCTGTTCCCGTTTTCCTTGGGGTCGGCGCAAAATGTTCTTTCCGTCCATTCTCATTCCTTCTCCTGAGCAGCCACCCCTTTTACTTTCACATCATGCCTTACACAATCCATCCATCTTCTCCCACTTTTTTTTTTTTTTTTGCGCCTGTGAAGCAGGCACCCTCCCGGATATGGAGGGGAGGGAGGAGGTGAACTCTGCATGAGTACGACACCAGACGGCTGGCGAAGTTATGTCAGACTCCTACTGACTAACACCCCCTTGAAAACCATAGACCTGGAGAGATCTTTCGGTTCAAAACTGAGCAGTTACCCCCCCGGAGGAGGGGGGTGAAGCAGCGCTACTCAATAGTCATGAGTAAATGCGCGAGAAAATGCGGCGCGCCCTCTAGTAGGACGCACTCTGTCTGCAGTGAGGCTGCGCAAGCTGAAGGCTTGCTAATTCGTGCGCGGCTACGACTCTCCTGCCTCTAAGAGGCGATTAAGATCGACTGATAATTGATTAGGGGGATCCGAAAGTATGTTTTTCGGCCTACGATAATGAGGTCTAGTCGCGGGGGCATGACACTTATATTCATTACTCTTTTAGTTAAGTACATGCATTTCATCCCTTCTGATTACATGCCCATACTACGACAAACGACTTCCATTGAATTTTTTTGTCACTGGCTTCATTAAAATAACTGGTACCTACTACTTTAAAAGTTTCTCTGATATTAATAATATTAATTTAACGTTTATTCTCTCCATAGTCAGACATTTTAAAATAACAACAGTGTACAAGACCATACCATAGGTGTACAAAAAATTATATAGTTTTAACCGCCTCTGTGGTCTAGTGGCTAAGCCACCGGTTTCAGACCCAGAGGTCCCGGGTTCGATTCCCAGCGGGGGTACATCTTTGTGTGCTCGGTTTGGTTGGTGGTAGGGCTAGTCCACCTGGCTAGCTACCACCATCTAATCTAAGTCTGTCGCCATAACAACGATGTTTATAGCCATAGCCAGTTCCTGAGTGGTTGAGATTCCGGGTGAAGCGCGCTTCCACCTTCGGCCTTATCGTCACTTACCATCAGGTGAGATGAAGGCCAAGCGCTTAGCCGTTGTAGAATAAAAAAAAAGTTTTACAGTAACAGTAAGGTCGGTACAGGCCCTGCCACATGGGCAACAGCACATGTGAAGAATCAAGAATTAATATCATTTATTCAGGTTAGGCCATGTTTAGGTTACAGCACTTATTAAAGTCGCTATGCCATCGGTTCGTAAGTCAAACTATGGGGCGGGAGCCTTGTTCTGAGGAGAACCGGCAAGAATCTCAGCAAGGGCATTTCTTTTGTCCCTTTCTGTTACAGCGTCAGTTAGAATTAAAAAATGCCCTTCCTATTATAAAGGGCACTTATTTTCATTACAATAATAAAAACATAAAAAACATAAAATAACGACGACATAAAAAAATAAAATTAAAATAAAAACAAAAGTTCAGGTATTCATCAATATAAAATAATCATTGTAATCAATGTCTTACAGTAGGTACAGATATTAAAAGTAAGACTACAATTACTATTATACTAATAATAAAAATAAGTTAGCAAGAGCAGACAAGCCTCCACATGGAGGCGGCACCCGTTCACGAGTATGACGTGTGAATCAGCCATTGCTTCGCTCAACCATGTTTTAGGGAACGTAACGACCCGACGCATATGCCTCATGCCACAACCGCAGAGACTCGGGCCATAACGCATCACGCTGGCCCAATGCGGGTTGATGTGTTTTAACGCCTGCCATATTACGAGAGCAACAGGACCAACGGCTTTACATGCTTTCCGAAACGCGAAGGAGCTAAAGTTTGTGAATGGATTGCAAAGAAGTGGAAGTTTATGGTAAAAGTACCCCAGTGATACCATTTTGCTCGCTCACCTTGTATTGTCAGCCACATGGTATGATCCGACCAGTCCCTGAATCCGATAGACGTGGACAACGTATTCGTTGAGCTAATCGAGTTCTCCGGGTTTTTGTCCACCATCTCTTTAAGGAGTTGGGCCTCGGCGTCGCTGTTGATGATAGCCAGGTACCCCCCCTCGGCGGCGCAGATGGTGAACGCGTGCGTCCAGTACACGGCGTCGCGGTGGAACTTGTAGCAGCTGCCTGTTCGGCTGTCCAGCTTGTATCCTGGAATAAAAGTGTGATGTTCGTTACTTCATCATCGTCAGCATTTAAACATCCTACTGCTGGGCACAGGTTTAATCAGATGTACAACAATATGGGCTATAATAGCCCACTGTGTTAGTTCAATGCAGGTTTTTAACACGCTTTTATTAGGTCGACCTGTATGTAACAAACTATGTAATGGAATCTAAGGTAACTAATTTAACCTTCTTCCAAGGGTCATAGCGTAATGTAAATTAGCAGCTGTATGTAGTTCTGATGACAATACAATAATATGGTACTGTCGAACTGATCTGATGATGGAGCCGGAAGATATGAACTGGAACTTCATGATGGAAAAGCGTATCATAACTGTTTCGGATTTCATAGAAAAGTCTTGTAATGAACTTTGACCACGATTAGGTTTCAAGGTCTGATGATGAAGCCGGAGGATAGGCACTTGTATTCCATGATAGAATGTCGTATCATAGTCGTGTTTGCACTTGTGAGAAAGGCCACGTAATGGACTTTGAACACGATCAGGTTTCAAGGTTAGACCAAAAACTATAAAATAAATTAATAGTTTAAAAAACACTAGAAAAACACGCTTTTATAAAAGCACGTGAAACAAAAATAAATTATGGATCGTTCAAGTTGTCTCTATTTCTGGGCTAAAGTGTAAACTATGTGCTTTTAATTATAGTATTTGATTGTAAATTCGTGGGGCGCTGGAACAGGAAAGACTTTATTGTTAACAAATACTAATACTAACTTCCTGGCGGAAGCTGCATGAGGAAAGGGAACCAAAGATATCTCGTCCACGAACAATAACTCTACATTTTGCCACTGTTGACGCATTACCCTTATGTACTTAATTTCCTGAAAGAAGAGGCGTAAAAAATGTCAGCGAATGTCGTCTCTCCTCGCTGCTGGCGCATGTTTTGTCTGAGTTCGACAATCTGTTACTTTGAACAGACTGTTTAATGTAGAGCCACCTACTAGTCGTGCTGCAACTCCAGTTAGAGCGCCGATCATTTGATGCCAAGCCAATGATTTCTCAGCAAGTCATACAAAAAGTCTTTCCTTTTCCAGCGCCCACGCTTTTACAATCAAATATTATAATTAAAAGCACATAGTTTACACTTCAGCCCAGAAATAGAGACAACTTAAACTATCCATAATTTATTTTTTGTTTTTACGTGCATTTATAAAAGCGTGTTTTTCTAGTGTTTTTTATATTATAAATAAGGAGGCAATCTGGAACTCTCACTGGCCGGACGAAACGCAACAGCACCAATTGCCATTATTTCACACCGGATATTCGTGAGAGGGTGTTATTACCCCGGGCGAGCCGGCCCAATGCGTGTGGCTCTACCACACAGTCAGTGTCACTCATGCAGCACCACCCAGGGGTCACGTGTAGGGTCTCAAGGGTAAACCTACGGACGCGAGTAACTTTAACCCCATTTAAGGTAAGGCATTTGTTAGGTGGTAAAGTTAAGTACTCCCTTTAGACTTATTTTTATTAAAAAACGGGATTTTTACCATGTCTGAGTTGTTTGTTTTGAGTCCCCGATATTTCGGCGCAGTTGCATGCACCATGATCACGGAGTAACTGCAGCTAATGCGGGTGGATGTTAGGAGCAGACGAAACGGTCTACCCTCTTTCTTGATCGTTTATTGCGCTCGACACCCGTACCACTGTTCTCGACCGCACTGTCAACTCGAACTTGTTCACGACACACATAACTCACAGTATCACTACGAGAAACGCCACCGTTTTGATTCTTGCGGTTTTTACATAACTGAATCACCGGATTCCAGACATTCGACAATTTAAACCCGTCTTCACGATTGAAATTATTTTTAAGCTTTTTTATTTCAATAGCTTCTCTGACCAGTCTTGGTACATAGTGGCGTTCTGTCGAAATAATCTGAAGGTTATAAAACTCCATCCAGTGATTCGGTCCTGAGTGAATAAGATGTTCTGCAATGGCTGATTTCTGAGTGTCGTTATTCTTGACTGCTTTTATGTGCTCCTTTACGCGACAGGCTACTGTACGTTTTGTTTGGCCTATATAAGAGCTACCACAACTGCAGTCAATTTTGTACACACCAGGTTTTTCCAGGGAAAAACTGTCTTTTGGTGAACGCAGGCATTGGGCAACTTTCTTTAGTGGAGTGAAGATAGTGTTAATTGAGTACTTGTTTAGTATGTTGGAGATCTTATCTGTCACTCCTTTTATAAAAGGCAAAAACACCGGTTGTCTGTTCACCTTGCACCTGTACTGTTTAGTTGTGTGTCTGGGTGGTAGTACCTTTCCCTTGTACCCGTTCCTCTACAGGACATGCCGCACATGAGCTAACTCCTTGTCTAGATGGTCGTCATCACACAAATCATATGCTCGATTAGTCAAAGATGTCACTACAGAGTCAAGATGTCTTGGGTGGTGATGTGAAGTCGCGTTGAGGTATCGATCAGTGTATGTAGGTTTCCTGTACACTGAGTGGCTAAGCGAACCAACATTGCGCACTCGTACTCTGACGTCAAGAAAAGAAATGCTCCTTCCTTCTTCAATCTCATAGGTGAAGTTAATTTTAGGATGGATGTCGTTTAGTTTAGCCAAATTATCTTCAATCTGTTGCTTACCACCCGGAAGTATGCAAAAAACATCGTCAACGTACCTTTTCCAGAGTTTAAATGGTGCAGGAGCAACGGTGGTGGCTAGCTCTTCGATATACTCCATCCAGATGTTCGCAACCACTGGAGCTACGGGACTACCCATAGCTACACCATCAATCTGAAGGTAAAACTGCCCTTGATAGACAAAGTAGTTAGTGGATAGACAATGATGTGATAACTTGGCATATTCCATCGGGATGTTACTATTTTGTAACTTCACCTTGATGACCTCCATACAATCCGCTACTGGTACATTTGTGAAGAGCGATTCTACGTCAAAGCTGACCATCACCTCATTCACTTCGACCTTGTTCTGAGCCAGAATGTTCACGAAATGGCGGGAGTCCTTTACGTACGACGATGTTTGTCCTACCAATGGTTTTAGTACGTTAGCTACATGTTTCGCCAGTTCATAAGTAGGGGAGTCTATTTGACTAACGATCGGTCTCAAAGGGACGTTTTCTTTATGAACTTTTGGCAAACCATATAGCTTAGGAGGCTGTACGTTACGTGGACGCAATAAGTATTTCGCCGTTTCTTCATCAAGGGCCTGGCAGCATTCTTTTATGAGTTGTTGAGTACTCCGATTCGTTCTCGCCGTGGGATTATAGGTCACTTTTTTATATGTACTCACATCACTAAGTAGACCTGACATTCTATTGTCATACTCAGTGGTGTCCATGATGATAGTCGCATTCCATTTATCAGCCTTCAGCACTATTAAATTTTCGTTTTCACGAAGGGTTTTCAGGGCAGCTGCTTCATAAGAAGTAATGTTCGGCTTCGGAGGGGTCGAACGACGTAATGCAACAGCAATGTCCTGACGTAAAATGTCCGCGTCGTCTAATGGTATCTTATTACGCCGAATACCCTCTTCGATCGATCGAATCACCTCCTCATAGGGAACACGTCTAGGTGCAATGGCGAAATTCATCCCTTTCTCAAGAACTGAAAGCGCAGAGTCGGTCAGGTCAATGTTAGACAAATTAATCACAGTTCGAGTTATATCGGGGACTCAAAACAAACAACTCAGACATGGTAAAAATCCCGTTTTTTCATAAAAATAATTGTAGTGACCATGAAAGTTTAAAATGTTATCCCTTTACACTGCTCCACTGCTACGCAAAGGCCTCCATTTTTGAAATGAAGTCTTGCCTACAATGGGTATTAGTTTAACCACCACGCGCCAAACGCGGATTGGTAACTTCACAAACCTGATGGCCAATAAGGCCATGCATTGATTAAACCCAAACACACATTGCACACTTGGCCACCGAGTTTACCATTTTGTTCGCTACGGCATGAATGCATCGCCATGCTATGCTTTAAATTGATAGATAGATATATAGATAACACTTTTATTGTAACAGTTTACATTTTACAACACGAAATATAAAAATACAAGTACAATACACAGTTACAATTTGACGGTCTTATCGCTATAAAGCGATTTCTTCCAGTCAACCAGTCGGATGGAGAGGACTTATACACGCTGAAGTCGAAGGTGTAAAAATAATTGTAAAAATTAAAATAAATATATAAAACATATTATGTACTTATACTTATTATTTAAATATTATATTATAATAAATACATTAACAGATTGTTATACAAGGGGCTAAAATGACCCCTTATATACGAGGTAGTTTTACTCCCGAGCTTCAGCGAGGGAGTAAATAGATTCCGAGGTATAATGGGTTTTTAGCGCCGTGTGTTACACTCTGCTTTTCACTACAAATGCGAGAAAACAAAACAATCTAATACAATATGAATTTATTTATTTTATTAAAAATTAACCCGTTAGTTGTTTTTACGACACCAAAGGGAAGAGAGGGGTTAGTAGTATTATATTGATGAGCCCATCGCCGCTTTATGCTGTTGGATAGTATGTGCAGTCTTTTCATTCCTTCCCTTGGGTGTCGTTAAAGGCGACTAACGGACTATAGACTGCACATACATCCTACAGCATAGAGCGGCGATGGGCTCATCAAAATAAAACTACCATCCCCTTTTTTCCCTTGGGTGTCGTAAAAGGCGACTAACGGACTAAAGACTGCACATACATACAACAGCATAGAACGGCGATGGGCTCATCAAAATAATACCACCAACCCCTCTCTTCCATTGGGTGACGTAAAAGCGACTAACAGGCTAAAGGCTAACCTCACCATCTAAACACATGTGCAGACTGTGCAGTTGTTCTTGCTGAAGCGTGGACTGTGTGGGCGTGGTCTGTGTTGTCCACAGATTCAAATGATTACTAATTTTACCATAAACTTTAATAATAACTATCTCAAAAATGTTGTTGATTTAAGTAAATAGTAATAAGTCGAGTCTATATTCATGATTATTCTACATAAGACTAAAGACTTTTTCGTTTTTGTAGGCTCATTGTCATGTGAAAGTCAAAAATATAAAAAAAAACTTTTTCCCCTAGGGCAAGAAAAGCAATTTTAGCCCCGCTCTGTAACGCTACAATGACGGTCTTTTTGAGCAAGAGGAGTGAAAAATATATTTAACCCTATTTTTTCTTAATACAAAAACAATTAGGGGTGAGTTCCAGACATGAAACTGAACAACTTTCCCTAAGAAACCAATGTGCAAAAATTACAAAAAAAAATTCGATCTCCCATACTATTGTCGTCAGCTGATCGGACACTTTTGTATGGGAGGTCGAAATTTTTTTGTTATTTTTTCACATAGATTTCTTGGTAAATGTTGTTTAGTTTCATGGGTGGAACTCACCCTCTTTGACTATATACATGTCTAGACGGAGCATCGCGGTACAAACGCTTCTCAAAATCCGCCCGGTTTTTGTATTGAATTTGAAGTGTGCGTGACAGCCGCGTATCTGACACTAGCGCGAATGGTTGCCAGCGAATGCCTAATTTCCGATAAAGTAGGGAAAAATATTTATGCACAATATAATTTTAAAATGATTCATAACATAACATAACTTTTTAAATTAGGTATGTCTATCGTATATGTAGGTATAACGCATAAAAGAAGCTGGTGTGTTTAGAAAAAATGGATGGTTGAAGGCGAGGGCGAGTACAATTAAATAATGCGCTAATGGAAGCCTGCGTGCGTGTGATATGTTTATAATAGGGACGAAATAGAAGCAACAGGCAGGATGATTTACATTTAATACTTAATCAAAATTGATTTTTAATTATAAATTTAACTATTTTAAATTAAAATCAAAACAATTAATGGCGTTCTCTTTGTATTTGTTTCTTAAATAACTTTCGTTTGGATGTTACATCATTTTTCATGTTCTCTAATTTCTTATTATGTTGAAACCTTATACCGTTCTTTCTTTCTACCGGATCAGTTGGAAATCTGAAAATTAAAATGTTTGCTATGTGGTCGAACAGTTGTAAAGGTTACATAATGTGATGACAGCACATCAATATTCGTTTTGCTATGTGGTCGAACAGTTGTAAAGGTTACATAATGTGATGACAGCACATCAATATTCGTGTCCAATAGTTTACGTACATGAGACGAGAAATATTGACCTTTTAGGGGCACAAACATACACCCGCAATTTCTCTAACATCGTCACCATCATCATCAGCCTATAAACGTCCCACTGCTGGGCGCAGGCTTCCTACGTGGACCCACCACGCTGGCCCAATGCGTGTTGGTGGGTTTTAACAACTATCATCTTACGACAACAAACGGGACCAACGGCTTAACGTGCCTTTCGAAGCACGGAGGAGCTCGAGATGTTTTAAATTTGGTCACCCATCCAGTGACCCGGCATTGCGAAAGTTGCTTAGCGGGCAAGATCGCAAGCCGAACGTGCTAGCCGATGCGCCATCGAGCTCTGAAGCATATATACTACCATCCCCTACATACATATACTTAAACACACACTTCTTACATAAATACTTACGTACATTCCATTTCAAACATAATAATTTTTTTATTAGTTTCAAATATCGATACGATACCATACCACAATAACAATTTATAATAATAGTATTATAAAATATTACAGTATGTAATTATATTTTTTCTTGTTTTAGAACGGAACGTCCAGAATGGGTGGTAGGTTAAAAATTTGGACGATTCAAAGTAGTTATTAATTGAGTTTATTGAATATATATATTTTGAGTTTGAGTTGAGTTTGAGTTTGTACCTATAATCCAGCCAAATTCGATGACGAATGTTTGTAAACAGATTACTGTTATACCTAGTTGCAGTAGGATTTTACTTTATCTTGAGAGACATTCACAAGGAAACAGTTAATTAATGTGTCTTTCTTTCAAAAAACAGTAAAAATCCTAGTGAAACTAGACATTTGCACAAATGACAGTAATATGTTTACAAACATTCGGCATCGAATAGGAACCGTGACATTTATGCACGCTCTTAAAAATCAGACATCAGTTTAAAAAAAAGAAAAACTTTGAAAGCGTTCCAATTATAATTATATTTAATGTATTTACTTTATTTACAACACGACCATGTATAAATACTAACTTACAAGACTGAGTATTTTTTATCATACTTATTATATTTAAATCTCCTTTTATATTCTGCCACCAATAATGGGAATTCTACATTTTGATACCAGCAACACTACGCATACATGGCCGTTATTATTGTTAAACTTTAAATTTTCATTAAAATTTATCGATACTTACAGATGAAACGTGACTTTCCTTATCGAAAAAAAATTTCTTTTGTAGTTTCGACAAAATTTCACTGAGCAAACGGTCATTTTGCGAACAATTTCACCGAAACGCGAGAGGTAAACACTGCTTGACGGCACAATGACACTGACCGCCAGAATTGCGCGATAGGCCAATTTTGGCCTATAACTTTTTCTACGTTTTTTTACGGCTAGGCTCTATCTAGACATGTATATAATCAAAGCTCACCCTTAATTGTTTTTGTATAAAGAAAAAATATGTATACATAAATTTAATAGTCTCAGGTATGAAGTAGCGGACGAAGCAATTTAGCAGCAGGAGGTTAAAAGGAGAGGTAGAAGTTTCTTACGAGCTCTTTAAATGCGTGAATAGATTTCGCACGCCTGTACACCCAAGCACGAACCATTCGATTATGAGCACAGTGCCTAAAATGCAAGATGCCACTGCTGCTATAATACCTAAAACGCTAATTGACTAAGAAGCAGATTGCCTAAAATGCAAGATGCCACTGCTGCTATAATACTTAAAACGCTAATTGACTAAGAAGCAGATTGCCTAAAATGCAAGATGCCACTGCTGCTATAATACCTAAAACGCTAATTGACTAAGAAGCAGATTGCCTAAAATGCAAGATGCCACTGCTGCTATAATACCTAAAACGCTAATTGACTAAGAAGCAGATTGCCTAAAATGCAAGATGCCACTGCTGCTATAATACCTAAAACGCTAATTGACTAAGAAGCAGATTGCCTAAAACACAAGATGCCGCTGCTGCTATAATACCTAAAACGCTAATTGAGTAAGAAGCAGATAATAATAATAATAATAATAATGTTTATTTTCTTTAACAATAGTTTTCTTATAACTACACACATCAAAAGTGTCTAGGGATCAAGAATTTTTATGAGGATTTCTTGAGATTGAGATGTGGCTTTGTAATACATTTATGATTTTATAAATTTATATGGATCCTTTTTGGTGCATTTCATAATTTGAAACAGGAACTTTCAATCAATTTCTAGTAAAAGATGAAAATCAGCTGTCAATATTTTCCCTATAAAAACATACAACGCATTGAAGACATTATTAGTGCTACTGTTTCCCTACTACTGATTAAAACCAACGTTATTATGGAGCGGCGACGTCATTTAAGCAGGGAAGAAATGCTCAGAGCCGTGGGAATGATAGAAGCTGGTTCCCGGCAACGTACTGTGGCTTTAGCTCTGAATACAAGTCAGAGTGTTATCAGTCGACTTTGGACACGTTACCGAAGCACTGGTACCGTGGCTGAGCGCCATGGAGGACGGTATCGCTGCACCACACGGAGACAAGACCGATACATTCAAATCACAACTCGAAGAGCTCCAACAATAACCGCCATGATGTTAGCCGTGAGGCTTCATCACTCTTCAGGGAACTTAATTAGCGACCAAACAGTCAGAAACCGCTTGCATGAAGTGAACCTTCATTCCCGAAGACCGCTAAGGGTACCACCTATAGCAATGCACAATCGTAGGATTCGATATCAATGGGCTCTTGAACACAGAAATTGGGCAGAAGAACAATGGCGTTTCGTGTGCTTTTCTGATGAGTCTCGTTTTGGTATGAGACCGGATACAAGACGTATACGACACTGGAGAACCCCTGGACGCCAACAGCGATTAAAATCCTGCCAGGAAGTCCATCCTTATAGTGGTGGAACCATCATGGTATGGGCGGGTATTTGGATCGGCGGAAGAACTGAGTTGATTTGGATCAGAGGCAACCTCAACGCTCAAATTTATGCTGAGACGATTGTATCAGACGTCATCGTTCCTCTACAAGTGCAAATCGGTCCCTTATTTCAGTTAATGCATGATAATGCACGACCGCACACCGCAAGAGTTGTAAGACAGACTCTCGCCGCAGCTAACATCAATGTCATGCCCTGGCCTGCTCAGTCGCCAGACTTGAACCCGATTGAGCATGCATGGGATATGCTACAGAGAAGAGCTCTGCCGAATATGGAGGGTATCCAGTCGCAAGAAGACCTTTTTTTGTTGTTGCAACGAACATGGGCGGCCATTCCACAGCGTGATTTGGATGAACTCATTTTGAGTATGCCAAACCGATGTTCTTGTGTTGTTAGTGTTCGCGGTAGAAACACGGATTATTAATTGTTTAAGTTACCCAATAACATTTTAAAGAAAACTGTTATTTCAGTCTTTTTTTCGAACTTTAATGTTAGTGGTTCAAATGTCAAAAATCCCTTTATTAGGAAAATGGCAAATTTCTTTATTAATGCAAAGGTGACTTGGTTTATCGTTACTGTAGACAAACGAAAACACTTTATTTGATGAATCCTTAAAGAAAATTTTAATTAATATCAATCAGGAGAAAAGTTATTGCAAAAATATATGTTGATCCCTAGACACTTTTGATGTGTGTATATCATGGGTTGACTACTTCTTTTAAGTGCCTACATTAAGCACCTGTTACAGAAGGAGCCGCTCTTCCATAAAACTATAAATGAAAACAATAAAATATAATAAAATCAACTTTTAAGCAATTATAAATATTTAAATTTAAAAAAAAATGACAAAAATCTAAGTTTTAAGCGCTTTAACATACCATATTTTTTGTGTGCGTGCATGCGTGCGTGTGTGAGTATGTATGCGTGTGCGTGTGTGTGTGTGTGTGTGTGTCAGTGTGTGTGTGTGCGTGTATTTGTGTGTGTGGTTGTACGTTTATTCCAGTAGTGCCTCAATGTCGTCATAAGTCTTGGGTTCTAACCATTTCGTCAATAGTTTTTTGCACTCATAATATGTCTTATCATATATATTTATCTCCCTATTTATTACATTGTACAGATGTACTGACCGTTTATTATATTGTCTATTAGCAAATACGGTGTTGGTTCTAGAAGCACTAGCAACAATATCTTTTCTTCTCCTGTTCATGATATCCGAGTTGTAAGGTAAGGATTTGTGTTTCTTTAAGACTGTTTGAGTAATATATAGCTTCCTTACGTGGAAAAGGTTACTAATTTGGTAAAGACATGCAGTCGAGAATCCCATCTTTTTAAAGTATATAACCTTAATTAGGCTACGTTGGGCACGTTCCACCTCAAGAAAACGGGTTTTCGCCGCACCCCCCCAGACCGGTATGCAATATACCAATATCGATTGCACCAACGAAATGTGAATTTCGGTAAGAAGATCCCTGTTTGGTTTCCGCCGGCAGGCATCCGCCCTCGGCACCACATACCTCAGTGTCTTAAAAATCCACATCAGTTTCCTGAGTCTTGAGATAACATGCTCCAAATGAGGATACCAAGACAATCGCTGATCAACATAGACGCCCAGGTATTTTACTTGTTCAACCCTATGGATTATCGGGCAGCTGCAGTTCTCTCTATTAGATGTGGAATTGCAGTTATGTATTTTTATTCTTAAGTCGTTTACTGGTTGTTTATTGTTGTAGACACTAAAACAGATATAATTAGACTTAGCGGTGTTTAGTGTAAGAAGGTTATTGCTTAACCACTTACTTATTTGTTCCAAACCACTTTCAGCACTTTGCTTTACGGCATCCCAGGAATCAGCACTGAAAACTATAGCAGTGTCATCAGCGTATGAAAAAATTTTAGCTTGTTTTATTTCCATGGCACAAAGGTCATTAATATAAATGAGGAATAGCGTGGGTCCAAGAACGCTTCCTTGTGGAACGCCATATGTCACCTCCACGTCTCTGCTAGTGTAAAGATCTAGTTTCACTCTCTGTCGCCTGTCGGACAGATAGTCCTTGAACAATTTAAGGGGTATTCCTTTTAGACCAATCGCTTCTAGTTTACTTAACAGGATGGGGATAGACACAGTGTCAAATGCTTTTTGTAAGTCAAGGAATACTGACATGCATTTATGGTGACTATCAAGTCGCCCAGCCACAAACGAACTCAGAGCAGAAACCGCATACTCGGTTGATCGTCCCTGTCTAAAACCATACTGAGTGGGAGACAAGATATTAAATTTGTTTAAATATTTAAGCAGTCTTGTATTAAGTATTTTTTCCATTATTTTAGAGATTGCAGGTAAAACAGAGATAGGTCTATAATTACTGACACAGTTGCTATTTCCTGCCTTGTACACTGGAGTGATAATAGATTGTTTAAGTGACGGTGGAAAAATTCCCTTGCTAAAACAGTGATTAACCAGGTGAGTTATAATCGGTACAATTTCTAATCTTACATGCTTGAGAAAGGTGGTAGGGATATTGTGCCAGCCAGGGGCACTACTTGATTTTAGTGACATTAGTATGCTACTGACCTCATCTTGATCTGTGTCCAACAGGACAAAAGAGTTTGACTGTTTTGGCAAATTACGCAGATAAGCATTACGATGCTCAGCAGGAACCTGTATTTTTTGTGCTAGTTGTTTACCAATATTCGCAAAAAAGTCATTAACATAATCCGCTGAGGCAGTTGGTGATGATTTGACACTAAGTAGTTCTGAGTTGTTATTATTACTTTTACTAGTATAGGTGATATTTTTAATGTTCTTCCATAATAGCTTATTATTGTTAATTGATTTATCTAACAATTCTCTTTGATATTGCCTTTTGATTTTTTTTATAAGATTATTGCAAAAGTTTCTATATCGAATGTATGTTATTTTATATACTTCGTTGAAAGGTTCATTCTTAATTTTTTTTTGTAGTTTATTTCGGTTTTGAATACAACGTAGAATTCCTGGTGTGATCCACGGTTTAATTATACGGTTTTTTTTGGTATTTTCTTAATGACAGTGTTTTTTTTTATTGTTTCTGTTAAATTATATATTAAACCATCTATCACCAAGTCTGGATTATCAGAAAAAAGCAATTCTGTAAGGTTTCTTGCTTTTAGGTCCATTAAAGCGGCATCAAAGTTTATAATTGTTTTCGTTTTGCTTGCAGTTAGACGGGTTTTAATTTTTGAAATAGTGAGAAACGTCGTGTAGTGATCAGTAGTACTTGTATGCAATACAGCTATTGTAGCACGGAATTTAGTTTTATTTATTTTTAACATAAAATGGTCCAAACAATTTTTTTCTCTGGTCGGTATTGTATCTCCAGCTAATAAACCGTAGACTGCCAGCATATTCATGTAATTAATGCGGTTTTGTTTTTCATGAGGGGGTTCTATTGACTTTAGTGTAATATTAATATTAATGTCACCCGTAACTATAATACTTTTGCTAGATTTGACAGTATCCAGGTGAGTACTAAGGGAGTTAATAAAACCATCCGCGTTAACATTAGAAGGAGATCGATAGATACACAGAATGGTATTATTTAAAATTTCGAGTTGGAGACAAGACGCTTGATCAAGTTTTATTTCGTTTACTTTATGTTTTAGGGTACTTTTTACGTAAATAACTACACCGTCGTTTTGGTTAAGTTGAGACTTAGTGAAATATGATTAGATAGTTGTGGTATAGGTTTATTATAGTCAATTCTGCATTCTGTCAAAGCAATTACATCCGTGTCAAATGCAAGGTCAGACAGAGTCAACAAAAAGTCATCAAGATTTTTATAAATACTCCGTATATTTTGGGAGATTATTGTAAAATCACTTTTACCAATATTAACGTAATTGATTGTAGATTGCCTAAAACACAAGATGCCGCTTCTGCTATAATACCTTAAACGCTAATTGACTAAAAAGCAGATTGCCTAAAATGGCAAGTGTGTAACTGGCGAGTACGTGCAAGTTGGCACCTTCCCATTTTACCTATTTTTTTTGTCGTCAACTCGCTCGTTCGTGAAAATCTGACGTAGTATGTACAGTCAGCTACTTATTTCATGTTACTAGCAATTATTTTATGTCCAGTTTTATTATTAGACTGACTTGCTTGTGACCCACTTCCTGAAAAGATTTGTTACAGTTAGGTAAAGAAAATACCTACCTACCTATGTTGTATTTACTCGACTGTGAGATAAATTGTAAACAACCAAAAAAAGGTTTTAAGGAAGTCAGTCTGGCTCAAGTGGTTAAAAAGTGATAAATTACCATCGTCGACGGTTCCGCACTCGTTGAGGACGATGTCCCCCGTCTGCTTCTTGTAGCAGACGTAGGAGTATGTCTCGGTGCACGGCACGTCCGCCATGGTGCCGTTCTTGAGCATGACGAGGCAGTCCTCGCTGTTCTTGTTGTTGTCTGGCTCGTCGGGCGCCCACACCGTGCGGATCTTGGATAAGGGGACACCTGTCAAACAGTCACGTTAGCCTTAAGTAAAAATACAAACGTACAAACATGGATACATCATCATCAAAGGCCATACTCACAGATAAAAGATGATTAAAGCAGCGTCCGATTGTAAATTATACTTAAAATTAGCGGCCCGCCCGGTAATTCGTACGCGTTAACACCCTGATTGCCTGCTAAGAAACCTTCACAACGCCGGGTCGCTGGATGGGTGACTAAATTAAAAAACAACATCTCGAGCTCTTCCGTGCTTCGGAAGCCACGTTAAGCCGTTGATCCCGGTTGTTGTCGTAAGATGGCAGTCGTTAAAACCCACCAACCCGCATTGGGCCAGCGTGGAGATATTGTCTACGTGGGTGGCCCGTGCCCAGCAGTGGGACTCTTATAGGCTGATGATGATGATGATGATGATGATGATGATGAAATTTAATATACATAAAATAAAAACAATTTGACGATGATAATCATCTATCGGCGTTCTGTCAAAAATAAATTATCGTCCTTGTTCTGTGAAACCAATACAAAAATAATCATGTTACGGCAGGTAGTCAGTGGTGGGAACCGGTAGGGCCCAGGATTGTGATTGCAGAGAAGGAACGTAAATAAAAATAAATTGATCTGAAAGACTTCGGTGCGTGCGTTGAACCTATCTATTTTAGTACTAAGCGCTTTGCAAGGAAACTGGTTTGGCAAAGAGTCCCTCCCTACCCGCTAAGCTTACTATTGGATCGTTAGGTACATATGTACGTATGTACACGTAATACATATATACACGACTATTATCCCCGAAGGGTTAGTCAGAGACTAAGCAATTAAGACCGCAAGACCGAGAGAGCAGGTCTTCTGCCATTGTTCTCTTTTCACCAAGATGTTCATGTTTCATGTGCTTAGTGTAAAAGGTGCTGAGCTCATCGCCGTTCTATGCTGTTGGGTGTATGTGCAGTCTTTAGTCTGTGAGTCGCCTTTTACGACACCCAAGGGAAGAAAGGGGGTGGTAGTATTCTTTCACCGCAACGCGACACGGTTGTATGGTTAATAAATGTAATAATTTTAAGTTTTTTATTATTATATTACTTATCTCATTTTAAGTGAACATTGTATAGTTCTTATGAGAATAAATGTCTCTAAACCTAAACCTAAAATTATGTTTATGGAATAATGCAGCTTTTTCTGAACATACTAATTATGGACATTACTGGTGCTCTGTTAATGAGAATTCACTGACACTGATAGAAGAAAGCATTGACATTGAAACTTCACTTTTAATAATAATAACCTTGCAATATATTGTTTGTACTGTCTTAGACTAAATTCATTTAAGTACTTAATAAAGTTTCGGTTTCATATACAAACTTCCAAGTTCAAATTTTTAAAAACCTAAGAGCCAATTTAAATGAAACTTTGCATGCTAAGATAAATCCCTAAAGAGATCCCTGTATTTTACTGTTGAACTAAAACTTGAACTTTGATGTTTGTATGAGAAACCGAAATGCGTAGGTACTAAATGTGTGAGATGTGCAAGTATGAAGACTAAGTTTAAATCATTGACATAGATTAAATCTGTGTCAAACTAATTTTTTTTAAATTTATTTAAGGGAAACATACAGCTCATTATATACTGATAAAACAGAAGTTAAAAAACATTACGTTAGCCAAATAAGTTTCCACAAATGTTAAAAACATACATACTAGCTTAACAACTACTTTTAAACGATGAAGATTACTACAAGTTACATATTTAACTTAATTAACATAACATTTTTATTTTGCTATAAGAAATATACCTACTGAACTCACAGACGTATAACTTAACTACATGTATAGGACAATAACCTCTTTCATAGTCTCATAGTCACTATAGCAGATGACAGACCCCTTACCAATGCTTCTTATAAAAAAGCTAAATTTTTTTGAAAAATATATCTATTTCCTTCTACTATTAAAATTACTAGGTGCACGAACTAGAAATCTATTTTTTGCATAATAGGTATTTAAGAACGGTACCTGTCTCAGAAACTTTAGGAGAACGAAAGTGTTTTTTTTTTAAATAAAAAGAGATTTTACGTAAAAGGTAAGGGGAGTCAATAAGGCTATTCAAAATTTTGTATTAACACTTGATCAAAACCATTCTACGACACTCTAGGGGCAGACGGCACTAAAGCATTAAAAGGTTTTTTTAAATTTATATTGCATTTTTTTTATTATGACTTTATTTTGTATACGTTGGAATGCATTAATATATACATGATACTGTGGATTCCATACAACGAAAGTATGGTCCAACTAGTTGGACAGAGCAGTTGGACCACTGCCCCGCACTGGTATATTCAAGGGATGATCGTATAAATTATATAGCAAACGTAAAGTAGTATAATTTTTTAAATTACCACTTTATCTAAAAATAAAGCCAAGCATTCGATACGCTCTTGCTATAACTTTTTGAACATGTGGCTGAAATGATGATTCTGCATTGTGTGCTGTACTGTATCGTGTTCTGTATGATAATTCTGAGAGCGTCAATTTGGCAGGCACACCATGGAATTAGATGGTTTTGACTATGTCAAAAAATTGTGTATAAATAGTGATAAATAGTGACGTATAGCATATAAATAGTGATACTATGGTTCAAAAGATATTTGAGTATCTTGGTGTGCCTGCTAACTTGACGTCAAGATAGCAGGCACATTAAGAACAACAGTTCGTATCAATGTGATTTATATGTCAAAAAACTGTGCATAAATAGTGAATCGAATACGCAAAATTTCAACAATTGTACTTCAATACAAACCGAGATATTACGGTCTCTAAGTGGGCTGCCAACTTGACGATTCTTGCGATGGCGATTCCAGAGAAACGGGTTGAAGTTTTAAACAAATAAATACATGAAAAAATTGTGTGTGAAATTGTGAATCTTTCAATATCAATAAAAAAAGAATTCTTCTTTGCTATTTTCCAAAAATCTAATGTAAACTTCTACCATACATTCGATTTTAAGTACAATCGTTCACAATTTTATTTATTGACTTTTAAGATACTGACAAAGTCTAATGGGCAATTTTCCGAGATCAAAAAGTGCGGTGAGCCGGTGATACGAGAATGTTGCGCGAAAAGTTTTATTTGTTTGTGTTGAAATTGATAAGCAGTGAGTACATTTGCATCAGAAGTGAAAGTGTTTAAATCGTTTAATAACAACCTACATTTTTATAGGTACGCAGCTTATTTTCTATTATGGTATTTACAAAAAAGATATACCTAGGTACGGTCGGGGTCGCCGTCGCTTTACCACTTTACAGCTATTTTAGTGTGAAGCGCACCGACCGCCCGGGTACCTACGTGCCCGTACCAAATAGACGACGTGGTGTGCAAGGGATTTTGACCTTTAGACTGGTAAAGCGACGGAGTCCGCCATTGTACCTAATGTGAGGTAGATATTTTCTCAGTCATTCAAAACTTTTTATATTTACTACTCGACCAACATAATTAATAGCATTAAAGCTAGACGTTTATCATAATTGTTCAATGATTAACAATCTAAATATATTGCACTTCAATTAGTTTGCACATGCTGAGTGGTCAGATTTTAAAATGGAATATCGAAGAAGATACGTTTAGTTTGTAAATTATTGAACAACTGTGATAAACGTCTAGCTGACATGCGCCTAATTATGTTGGTCGACTAATACGTATTACTTCATAGTTGGTACTTACCAAGCTAATCTTTCGTAAAGTTAACTAGGGTCAAGTATATTCCTAGTGCATTAAATGTTAAAGTTACCTGCCTAGTCTTTTATGACTAATAAACAAAGAATAAGCTAGGAATAGTTATTCCGTGTTTTGTTCCTGTCATTTAAACGTAATTTTTAATTAGAGTAAAAGAGACAAAACACGGAATAACTATTCGTAGGTAGCTCATTCTTTCTTTATTAGTCATAAAAGACTAGGCAGGTAACTCGTCGGTGGTCGAGTAGTAAATATGAAAAGTTTTGAATGACTGAGAAAATATCTACCTCACATTAGGTACAATAGAGGACTCCGTCGCTTTACCAGTCTAAAGGTCAAAATCCCTTGCACACCACGTCGTCTATTTGGTACGGGCACGTAGGTATCCGGGCGGTCGGTGCGCTTCACACGAAAAAAGCTGCAAAGTAAAGCGACGGCGACCCCGACCGTACCTTGGTATATCTTTTTTGTAAATACCATAATAGAAAATAAGCTGCGTACCTATAAAAATGTAGGTTGTTATTAAACGATTTAAACACTTTCACTTCTGATGCAAATGTACTCACTGCTTATCAATTTCAACACAAACAAATAAAACTTTTCGCGCACCATTCTCTTATCACCGGCTCACCGCACGTAAACAAAATCACGCCATCTCTCGGTCGTTCGCGACACTCGCTCGTCCACCACTATCTCGAGACTTTTAATTCGAGTCATTAGAATTACAAATTGCTTGACATAAGTTTTCATAGAAATAACGTGAAACTGATATTACAACGATAGATTTAAGTGTAATTTTATGACTTGAATTAAAAATAATTAGACTTTATGTCAGTATCATCATAAGTCAATAAATAAAATTGTGCATGATTGTACTTAAAATCGAATGTGTATGGTAGAAGTTTACATTAGATTTTTGGAAAATAGCAAAGAAGAATTCTTTTTTTATTGATATTGAAAGATTCACAATTTCACACACAATTTTTTCATGTATTTATTTGTTTAACACTTCAACCCGTTTCTCTGGAATCGCCATCGCAAGAATCTTCAAGTTGGCAGCCCACTTAGAGACCGTAATATCTCGGTTTGTATTGAAGTACAATTGTTGAAATTTTGCGTATTCGATTCACTATTTATGCACAGTTTTTTGACATATAAATCACATTGATACGAACTGTATTTCTTAATGTGCCTGCTAACTTGACGTCAAGTTAGCAGGCACACCAAGATACTCAAATATCTTTTGAA
Source organism: Scoparia ambigualis (assembly GCA_963921215.1). Lineage (NCBI taxonomy): Eukaryota > Metazoa > Arthropoda > Insecta > Lepidoptera > Crambidae > Scoparia > Scoparia ambigualis. The sequence continues at coordinate 36,688,273 of OY992509.1, read as the reverse complement.
CCATAGTATCACTATTTATATGCTATACGTCACTATTTATCACTATTTATACACAATTTTTTGACATAGTCAAAACCATCTAATTCCGTGGTGTGCCTGCCAACTTGACGCTCACATAATTCTGTCTGTTCTAGATCTTACTACTCTTTTATAACAATGAAAACATCTGGATGTCTTCGGTTTAATTCCGAAGAACCAATTCTGGGCTCAGACATCCTACAAGGACAACAGATTAGGTCACATCACATGTGTGGTCATGTGAAAATCAACACACAATAGACTGACCTTCGATTGAGGAAAAGGATCCTTTGGAGATGGTGGCATGTATCCCGGTGATGAGGGCGCAGGACTCGCTGTTGGAGCCCACGTGCAGCTGCGTCATGGCCTCTTGCAGGCCGTCGTTTAAGGGGGAAGCTAGTACTGCCCCTGCGAAACACCAGGGTTACACATACAGTCGAGCAAGGCCCTGTTTGACCACTTTGGGGGTTAAAGTCACTCGCGTCCGTAGGTTTGCACTTGAGACCCTACACGTGACCCCTGGGTGGGGCTAAATGAGTGACACTGACTGAGGTAGAGCCACGCTACGTTGCAGCACGCATTGGGCCGGCTCGCCCGGCGTAATACCAAAATCTCACGAATATTTGACGTGAAATAATGGCACTTGGTGCTGTTGTGTTTCGTCCGGCCAGTGAGGGTTCTGGAGGCTCTCCTCCCCCCTCATATTCGTGTATTCCTTCCTTGAAAGCCGGCAACGCGTCTGTCATTCCTCTGGTTTTGCGGGTGTCCATGGGCGGCGGTGATTACTCTCCATCAGGTGACCCGCCTGCTCGTTTGCTTCCTTCTTTTATAAAAAAAAAACTTTAAGCGAATATCGCCGAAAAGAGGGGAACTTCCTCGACTTACATTCATCAATCATTTAAGGCTACTCTTTTTTAATCCATTAATGGTAAGCACTTCATTTTACCTGATGGTAAGTGACAATAAGGCCGAAGGTGGAAGCACGCTTCACCCAGAATTCTCAACTACTGAGGAACTGGCTATCTTATCTCCAAACTGTCCGAAAAACAACAATGCTAGTTATGTCGTCAGACTTTTGATAAAATAGTTATAGCTAGCCAGGCGGACTTAATAGCCCTACCACCAACCACACCAAGTACACAAAGATGTATTCCCCGCTGGGAATCGAACCCGGGACTGGTGGCTTAGCCACCAGATTACAGAGTTGGATGAAATTATACCCCAAAAGGTTTGTCAGAGACTTGGTTATGAAGACTGAAAAAGTAGCATACTTCCACAGTCTACGTTTCAGCAAATAACAACAGTACATAAATGCTGTGCGAAACAACAAAGTCACAATTTATCCATAATCAGCCCGTGTCGTGTCAGCCCACAGCTGGACATAGGCTTCACCCAACGCATGTCACTGGGCCCGACGTTCGGCTCTTCCTGTCCAACTGCCGCCAGCCCACACTTAATGAAAGGCAAGAAGACTCGCCACACTCAATAATATTGGACACACGTTTTATGATAAAATAAATCACGTATCATCATATAATCACGACTATTATCCCCGAAGGGTTAGTCATGAGGACCACAACAGCAGTCCTCTGCCATAGTCCACTTTTCACCAAATAGCGACTGCACATGTGCTCAGCGTGACAGATAGGTGAGCCCATCGCCGCTGCTGTTGGATTTATGTGCAGTATTTAGTGCGTTAGTCGCCTTTTAAGACACCCAAGGGAAGATAGGGGGTATTAGTATTTTTTCACCGCTACGCGACTCAGGTAATAAAATTAATAACGTTCAAACTTAATAGTAGTAAAATAACTATCCAACACAAGCTAGTTTTGATGTCTTTTTTATGTATTAACGAGTAAGCGCTTGGCCTTTATCTCACCTGATGGTAAGTGCCGATAAGGCCGAAGGTGGAAGCGCGCGAACCCGGAATTCTCAACCACTGAGGAACTGGCTATCTTATCTCAATCTGTTGGAACACCACAATGCTATAAACATCGTTGTTATGGCGACAGACTTAGATAAGATGGTGGTAGCTAGCCAGGCGGACTTAACAGCCCTACCACCAACCAAAGGTCAATATCAATAGTTATCATGTCATGATCTTTTGAACTAACTTGTCTGCTGTTTTATTGTTTTGACACCGCCCTAACTAATACATACATAAAAACATCGCGCCCGATTCAAGCGCGCGAAGGGGTAGGAAGATCAAAGTCACAGTATAAATATAAGCCATAATGTCATTTTATTTCATCTCGTAGGTACTTGAAGTAAGTGGCCAGATATCATCTACTAACTAAAGAGTTTTGTTATGTTATTGTTTGTATTTGATAGTAGAAGTGTCTGTAAGAGATTGTGTCTATTTGCAACTGTGTCTCGTTGGGAATGTGTCCCATTGAAATTGTGTCTGTATAAAACTAAATTTTTCCATTGGCTACGATCGTGACTAATATTTTCACATCAATCTTCTTCATCAGTAGTTTGCCTAGGTATATAAAAGGCGACTGCTAGAAACCGCAAGAAACTTCAAGAGCTGGTCAGGTCAAGTGTTTTAAACATGACAAAAATGACGAAAAACAAATTCGTGCTTTTTTCATTTTTAATTAAATTATCCGTTTTGTGAATTTTCAATTAGATAGTCTTTGAGTATCTAATTTATTTTAAAGCAATAACATGAGAAAAATAAAATGAAAAACAATTAAAAATAACGATTATTTACTACGCGCGGGCAGCGGCCGGTTGTTGACCCAACCGTCGTTGGCGCGTCCGCGTCACCCGGGCAATAAGTACCTACGTTAGTCTGCAACGAGACCCCATTTATTTTTCTATTAGAAATTTGCGTATTTTTCTTAAGTTATTGCTTTAAAAATAATTAGGTACTCAAAGACTATCTAATTAAAATTCTCAAAATGAATTTTTTTGTTAAAAATTATAAAGCATGATTTTTTTTGTCATTTTTGTCATGTTTAAAATACTTGACCTGACCAGCCCTTGAAGTTTCTTACGGTTTCTAGCAGTCGCCTTATAATATTGCGTTTAGTGATAAGGCCGCTTGTACGACTGCTGAAATTGATTAATTATAATGTGTTTGTGTGTTTTGTTTGCAATTAAGTATCTTTTGTCTTATCTTTTATTATTAACCTTTACATTCCCTGTTCTCAGATATATACGGAATAAGAGGAAAAGCAAGAGTCACCTTCAGCTTTGCACATCCGAAACGCGTTCTGGAAATTGGCCGGGATGACGTGCATCTTCAGCCACCCGCCAGCCTTCGCGTTGAACGTGTAGTCGAATCGGAACTGACTTCCCACTGTAAAGTTTTAACAAAACTTAATGTTTCATTATATATTTTGGCGTTTTATTAACGCTCAAATATACTTAAGTTAAATTTTAAACACTGAAAAAAGACACAGAGGTTTGGTTTTCACCCGTCGAAATTTGTCAGTGCTTGATGCTTATGTTTTTTAGTCAACATGCGTGGGTCGATTTCCGCCTCAGGTTGTCGTCTTTTTTTCAGTGTTTACAATTTTATGTCAAATCTTGTTATATACACATATACTCACGTTTAATATTCCCAAAGGGACTAGTATTCCAAAAGGCAAGAGGCTAGGCAACCGCAGAAGCAGTCCACTGCCATAGTTCACATAGGTACATACATTTAATCAAGACTATTATCCCCAATTAGGACCGCAAAAGCAGTCCTCTGCTGCCATAGTCCACTTTTCACTAAATAGCGACTGCAGAGTGGCGATGGCCTCAGCGTGAGCCCATCGCCACTCTATGTTGTTGGATGTATGTGCAGTCTTGAGTCTGTTAGTTGTTTTCTACGACACCCAAAGGTAAAAAAGAGGTTGAGAGTTACCCTAGTCTTTTAGTTACACACGGCTTGTCCTCGAATGATATAATAAGTGTCATAGGAGTTCGATAAGCAGTGTTTTTTTTTTAAATTCACTACAGGTAAGAGCTTGGCCTTCATCTCACCTGATGGCAAGTGACGATAAGTTGAAAAGTGAAAGAGTGCTTAAATTAAAATTAAACAGGTACCCAATATAAAAAAAATACCGGCGTGTCATTTTTCTAATAAAAAATGCATAATATCATTCGGAATCATTAACCAATGAGCTGGCTATATCTTATCTCTTAAACTGTTGGAACACAAAAAATGCTTACGCGAAATGCAGTTTCCGCGATCCCAAAACGCAACAAAACTGATCATATTTATAATACTATTCTCTCGTCGGTGAGAAAACCTTAAATCGGTTACTAACAATTGGGTATTTGACAGTTGTAACCATAAAATATGAAATATGCCGGAAATGGTAGTTTATGATTTAACAATATTTATCCAATAGTTTTTTTACTAAGATCATTTGTAAATATTTTATTTTAACAAAATAAATTTGCGGTTTTTTATCTGTGGATTACAAGACCCGAAACACCGGCGGCCATGATTAAGCTTCATGTGACGTCCCATTTCACACAATTGGCTACTTGACAGTTTTCGAAAAAGTATTTTAAAAATTACAAACGCTTATTTTATACGTCGTACAAAGTCAAAGTCAAAGTCAAATTATTTATTCAATGTAAACCTTTACAGGCACTTATTGACGTCAATAATAATAATAATAATAAAAAAAACAGTTAACTAACTTATAGTTAAGACTTAACAACTAATCTAACGAGCTATAGTCTGTGCGAGACAAAATGCGCATCGCTACCCCCAGTACCACTGCACGCCGAAATAGAATCGCGTACAATATTTTGTTTCTCGAAAAAGCTTGATTTAATAGAAAAAAAAACATATTATTCTTTATTAATTTCAAATTTCGTGCTCTGTGACGTCACATTTCAATAAATATAGAAATTTTTCGTGAAACCTGACAGATAGTTTTTGATAATTGTGTGAAATGTGACGTCACATGAAGCTCAATCATGGCCGCCCGCGTTTCGGGTCTTGTAATCCACAGACAAATAAATAGCAATTAAAAAAAAATAATTTACAAATTACTGTTCGATAATTATCGTTAAGTAAATCATATACTTACCGTAGAACGGGGCTATTTGGTAAAAAAGTAGGGATAAAATTTGAATATTTATTTTTCCTTTAATTTTTAACAGATAAAGAAGTAAGTATTGCTTAATACAGATATAACTCTATCAAAATACAAAAATAAAAACATAGAATAAACAAACAGTAAGGTTTATTTTAAAAAAGAAGGAGCCTTTCCATATAGCCCCCAGGGTGGGGTTATTTGGTATGCATACAAAATGACATAGAAAATATCTTTATAAACTGTTTTTATTTTAATATAAACACGGACGGCGATATTTGGTAACATACATTTAAGAATTTACAAATAATGCAAAAGTTAACACTAAATAATTTAACATTTTTACTTAAAAACTAATTTGGAACAAAAGTGACAGACACGCGCGGTGTTCTTTTCTCTGATTGGTCGAGATTGACAAATAACGGAGTTGCCAAATGTTAGAGAATAAAAAGGTTGCGTTCACGTTAATATGTTTGCCTTCATTCAAAAGTATTATTTTTTTCCAAAATGCCCCATGGTTACCAAATAGCCCCGTTCTATCGGTACCAAACTTAAACTGTCAAATAGCGAATTATCAAAAACCATCTGTCAGGTTTCAAGATAAATTTCTCTATTTATTGAAGTGTGACGTCACAGAGCAAAATGTCACGTGACCAACCGTTTTCGCAAAAAATTAATGAAGAAATTTTTTTTTCCTATTTAATAAAGCTTTTTCGTGAAAGAAAATATTGTACGGGGTATAAAATAAGCGTTTGTAATTTTTTAAATACTTTTTTCGAAAACTGTCAATAAGCCAATTGAATTTCGATTGTGTTTGGATTTACGGCAGCTGCCACGCTAACTATAGAAAAAACATGATCAAAATCCATTACGTCTCGTCATTACGCAGTGACGTAACGGGAATTCCGCTCCTGTTTTGTTTTTCTTTTTCAAAAGTGAGTAAACTGTCTCGCGCGATTCTCCTATCGAATATAAATAGTGAGTGCCAAAGACAGGCTACTATTCGGATCGGACGATCGGACCAACCGAGAGGCAAGAATAATACAAGTGACCTATCAACAAATACAATTCTGGTTAGTTAGTGTGTGCTGCGCTGTAAACAAATAAGCTTTGTGAGTAATACAATAACTATTTACGCATAATTACATATGTATATTTTGGACGTCCTCTGGCTGATGATTTTTTTTAAATTTATTATTTGGGAACAAACAATTATTAAACCTACACTTACATTTTTTTACAATTTACATATAACACAAATCAGCAAAGTTTCCACAAAAAAAACAATGACATATCTACGAACCAATAACATGCGCAAGAATTCAATTCATTCCGTGATCATTATGATGATGATATAATATTATATTTTTTTTGTTCATGGCATAATATTTACGATAATACTATACAGACATAATATAGCTTAGCGGCAATTAGGTTTATTTATAATTAAATGTATCCTAACTTTTCTACCTTTAAAAGTTTTTCAATTTCGGAATTAACACAGATCCTGTTCTTTATTTCTTCTGGTATTGGTGTAATTTAAGTGATGTTTGGATTGGGTACTTAGTGAACATTTTCCTGTTTATCGGTTCAGTTAATGTACAATCTACAAGTAATTTGTTAATAACAAACCTGTTGCTAATGTCAACAAAACTCCAATGATGGCGGGAATCGCCATATTGAATCCATACACTTATGTCAAAACATTGATTCTTTAACACTTAATTGAATTTGTTAATTTCCTACGTAAAACTAATACGCGAACATAATTAATATCTTAAGATTCACTTAAATAGGTTTTTTGTAAAAACAACCGGCTGTTTGCAAACAGGTTATCAAAATGGTAGACTAACGTTTATAGCTTGATCACACAAAATAAATATAAACGTTTGTATCCCTCTCACTCGCACAGAATCAGTAGAATAAAACCAAGTCACTCATATTAACACTAATGTTGTTACGATAATAATTGTTTATATAAAAACTCACCGCCAATTTTGAGAATAATTATAAGGCAGCTAAATAAAGATGTCGCACGCATGTTGGTGTTGTTGCACGGCCGCGGTGTATATAAGGTTGAAGGTTTTTTAGGTCCGTATCGCTTCGCCGGACCAGTTTGCTTGGCGTTGCGGAAAACGCGTCAGAATACCACTAACGGAGCTGGCGGACTAACAGCTTATAGGATCACTTTATATGCGTTTTGGGTAACATTTTGTATAATTTAAACAAGGGAATTAATCTTATATCTGTTAGGTAGGTACTCGTAATAATGTCATTTTATTTTAGTGTCTTACCGATTTTTGATTATTAAATACTTACCTAAAAATACAAAAATACATTGGCAGCTGAGTGGCTAAGCACTCCGCGCAAAATCCGGAGGTCCTGGGTTCCTTTCCCATTCCATCATTAAGATCGGACAGGTAGCTGAGATTACGAAAAGAACGCATATAAAATTTGTGGTTGCATTGCGTGTACTGAACGCGCACGAATGTCTAATATTGGGTTTTCCCTTTCAGAATCATTTGGAAATAGCTCCGTCATCGAAGAACTATGTATGAAGGAAGTCGTTGGTATTTTGGGGCCGTATTTCTGTGCTTGTCTCTAGCCCGTGAGTTGTATTTGAGTACATACATATACGAGGGGCGCACTAAAAGTTTCCGGAATGAATAAGAAAAATTACTGTTAAAGGTCAAAATTAATTTATTGTTTCTCAAAATATTGTCTCTTTGCGTAAATGCACTTTTCCTTTCGATTAAACCAATTTTGAAAACTTTTGTGCCACTCCTCCGTGGTGACCCCAGAAACGTGTTTTTCATACTCTTCGACAGCCTCTTCAGGTGATGATGAAAGTCGTTGACCGCGTAATTGGTTCTTAAATTTTGGGAACAGAAAAAAGTCACAAGGTGCCAGGTCGAGACTGTATGCAGGATAGCTCATTAGTTTTACGTTTTTCACCTTCAAAAATTCGTTTGTCTGTCTGGCCGTGTGGGAACTAGCATTGTCGTGGTGCAAAATGACACGGCGTTTACGGTTATTTTTACGGAGTTCTTCAATAATTTGCAAACAAATGGTCGTGTACCCGTCACTATTCACGGTACAATGATTCTCTAAAGCAACAGTAGCCACGTGTCCAGTTAATCATCCGCTTAGATGCACTTTTCACGCGCGCCGCTTTGATTGGTTTCGGCTCATCTTGAAAGACCCATACGCTCGATTGCTGCTTTGTTTTGGGATCGTAGCAATAAATCCATGTTTCGTTACCTGTTACTATGTCCCACACCAAATTTGACGCACCTTCGTTGAATCTGGTAAGCATGGCACTGCGCTAAGTGACGCGGTCTGTTTTTTGAGCCTCGGTCAAATTGTGTGGGTTCCACCGCGAGCACAGATTTCTCACACCCAAATGTTTGTGTATGATTGATTGTATTTGACTCATGCCTATGTCTAAGGATGCGCGAATCTCATGGCAGGTCACTGTTTTTGTTGTACACAGCGGTGGACGGGCGACCATCGCGAGTTTCGTCACTGAGATTGACACGACCGCGCTTGAATTCTGCTAACCAGCTATAAATAGTCGTCTTGCATAGTGCTTCATCGCCAAAAGTAGATTGCAGCCGAGCTATGCTCTGTTGAGCTGTCAAATTACACTTAAAATCGTAGAAAATCATGCTACGAAAATTTTCCCGAGTTAAATCCATGTTAATGTAGACACGCAATATTTAAAATGGCGCCACAGTGTAAAAGCAATTGACAGTCAGATAAAACGAACTGCATTCTACAGCCAAAGAGATCCATTTTCAAATGTTGTAATTACTTTTAAAATATTGTTTAAGTAAGTAGCCAGTTCCGGAAACTTTTAGTGTGACCTATGGACATATAACGACTATTATCCCCGAAGGGTACGTCAAAGACTAGGCAATGAGGACCGAAAAAGCAGTCCTCTGCCATAGTCCACTTTTTACCAAATAGCGATTGCAAATGTGCTGAGCGTGAATTTTAATTTAATATCATACTATAAATGGTATTATTTTATTTTTGTGAATATTCTAGTCTAAATTCATCATTATTATCAACACCAACAGACGAAAGACGTTCACTGTTAACTAAGACACCCCCCCACCCCCACGCCACCACGACCTGTCTTGTGCTGCTCGCATCCAGCGGCTACCCGCGACCTTTATCACCGGTACTATGGTCCTCCTTGTTGGAGGCTTGCACTGCGTCTTCCGGTGTGTGTTCACCACTCAAGAACCGTTCTGCTCCAACTGCCGTCAGTTCTACGAGCATTGCGCCTTGCCAATTGTCACTGGACCTTAGCAATTCATCGGGCTATGTCGATTACCTACCTTAGTTCTTTTACGAATCTCCTAATTTTTTATTAGCTCCAACATCATATCAACATCAGCTCACCGTGAGCCCATTGCCGCTCTATGCTGTTCGATGTTTTCTTCTTCAAGTATTTAGTCTGTTAGGCGCCTCGCCTTTTACGACACCTAATCGAAGAGAGGGGTTGGTATTATATTTTTAGTTAGCCGCTATACCACACGGCTCCGATTCTAAACATAACCCTCTCCATTACTCATTGATATGAAAATTCGCAAGTAAATGACTTGCTATGGAATTTAATGTTTATTTCTTTACAGCTTTCGTCAGTTCGAATTATTCTTATGATGCTGAATCCCATTTATGGATTAAGCTCCATCTCGTGCCAACCAACTTCAAGGAAGCTATGCTTACCTGCCACTATGAAGGTAATATTAAAGTCAGCTAAGCCGTTTGAATATTCTAATTAGTCTTTCAGTTACAGTATTTTTGAAAACCTCTTTGTCCACTTACCACTTACACTTCTGATATCTCAGGTGGGAGATTAGCATCGCCTTTGAATAACCAGTTTCGGGAAGCAATGACTAAGATGATGTTGGACCAAGACTTGGTGTCAAATGCAATTTATACCGGCATACATGCCACCTATGCTGCGGGAGTATTCGCCTCCATAGAGGGTAAATATTGATGTATCATCTCTCAAGTACTTGTTTTTTATATATTATATAAGCGAAAGAGAAGTCTAGGTGCGAAGACAGTCAGTGAAGCAGAATTGTTCAGCATCTTTTACCGCGTCAGACAGAATATTGAAAAGTATACTCCCTTTCATAGAAGGACACCTTCCATAACCAAACATTATACGAAACAATTATTTTGTAAGTTTTAATCACGTTTATAAACAATAATATTAAGCATGAAACAAAGGTAAACAAGGAAAATATGGCATATGACCTCATATTGTTGACTGTAACAATAATACTAGGTGTTTATCCGAACAAAGTTTCAATACTAATTGATTTCTTTATCATCTTTATTTAATTTAATTAAAAATTCATTTTCAAAAATACATTAGACTCACTACTATTATGCCCTAAGGGTCAGTCAGAGACTAGGCAATAAGGACCGCAAAAGCAGTCCGTGGCCATAGTTCACGTTTCACCAAATTGTGTTTAGTGTGACAACTAAAAAGTTCAATTGAATTTTCCAGGAGCAGCGTTAGGTTCAGGAATTGCCGCCAAATGGGCTCCCGGCGAACCCAACACAAACGGCGACGACCACTGCATCCTCTTGACCGCTGATGGTAGCATGAAGAAGACGAACTGCTCCAAGACACGCGCCTTCATCTGTTACAAGAATAAGCAAGGACTGGTTCTTTTTAACCCGTGTGGTACTGATGATCTAGGTCAGCAGAACGCTCCAACTTACTTAACGAACTTAGTTAATTTTAGCATTTGTATGACGTACAATCGCGGACTCTCTTTAACAGTATTTAGGTATAAATCCCTTGCACAACTGTGTTTTAAAGTTAAATATGATTAGTTAGATATTTATATAATTATTATTATTTATTAAAGGCATGTTTATTTAGAACAACAAACAATTAGGAGGTAAGGTCATAACCCACCATCTGCCTGCATTGTGGATATCTTTTATGAGAGATACCCAATGCGGATTGCCGGGCTGACCAACCGGCACCAACGGCTGAACGTGCCCTGAGCGCTTGGTATTTTAACAAGAACATCCATCATTTTAAGCCATTTAACTTAACTGTGTTGCCGTTTACAGAATACAAACTGGACAATCGCACGGGCAGCTGCTACAAGTTCCACCGCGAGGGCCACTCGTGGTCGCGCGCGTACATGATCTGCGCCGCCGAGGGGGGGCACCTGGCCATCATCAACAGCCCGGCCGAAGCCGAAGTCCTCAAAGACCTGATGCTTCAAAACCCAGAAGACACCATTAAGTCGAACGCCAAGATATCCACTTCAATCGGATTCAGGGATTGCAACGAACACAATCTCTGGTTGACGATACATGGTAATATGTCTGTCATTGACAATAATGTAACTGATGGAAATGTTAAATCTGGAATACACAACCGTAAATAATCTTTAAACTGTAGAATCAGAGAAACTATGAAGCCAGTTAGAGAAATTTTATTAAAATTTGAAACTTTCTAAAACCTACAACAAAATAGACGCACCTTATCTAACAGACTATTATCTTACAGGTGAAACTTTGGAGAAGGCTGGTTATGCCAATTGGTCAGAGAACGAGCCTAACAACGTGCAGTACGATGAGGAGAAAGGGGAGAACTGCGGCAGCATCCTGCGCTACGGCAAGGGCGGCCTGCTCAACGACGTGCCCTGCCAGCTGCCGCTCTCTTTCATCTGCGAGTTGACGCCCCGGCAGTATCCTACACTGCGCATAGGAAATTCCTATTATACAGAATTCCTATCCTCTACTAATTCCTAAATACTTTCATTATCATCAACACCATGATCCTGCGTCACTCGGCTTCCACAGGCACAGACATTAAGCATTGCTGGCTTAATGCGGATTTGAAATTTTAGTCAAATTTAACACTACCAAACTACCAAACATTGCAACACATTGAATTAGGTGTTTTTGCTTCATTAAATATAAATTAAATGTATATTGCTGTTTTATTTGTAATGTACAACCTACAAAATTAAAGCAATGGATCTGATGCATAGATCTCTTCTCCTCAAGAATCATTAAATATAATAAAAATTATAGTGCAATTTCCTCTAGAATGACATAATAATTGTTAAATAGATAAGTATACTGATAGTTAATGATCTTTCTTATCAAAGGCCATGGAAACGGAGCTGCAGCTAAGAGTTCGTTGTCGCAACCCAACTGTTAAAATCATAGAATAATGCTTTAGTTATTATTGTATGGTTAATATATAAAAATTGTTTCTTTGTTTGTCAAGAAACCTTTTTTATATATCATTCATACGATTGCGATGAAACTTTGATAAGTTTGTATGCGCACGACCGTGAAATTTTCGAGTTGGTAAAGCAAAACATGTTGTTCACGCGGATAAAGTCGCAAGCGGGCTGATAAATAACACATGCACACATAATATATAATCACGACTATTATCCCCGAAGGGTTAGTCAGAGACTAGGCAATGAGGACCGCAAAACAGTCCTCTACCATAGGTCACTTTTCACCAATTAGCGACTGCACATGTGCTTAGCGTGACAGGTGGTAAGCCGATCGCCGCTCTAGCTGTTGGATGTATGTGCAGTCTTTAGTCCGTTAGTCGCCTTTTACGACACCCAAGGGAAGAGAGGGGGTGGTATTACTCTTTCAAATCATAATTGCTTACTATTCACCAAAATACTAAAGAGTTAAGTGCAGTTTTACGCAAATTGATAAATAAACTATCAATATCTTTATTGAATGAATAACGTTAAAAACTCACTAAATTTTACGTTAAACTTTCTTAAAGTAAAAGTTACTACGAGATAATTAATATGTTCACAGATATATTCCTACTACGACAGTGGTAACCCGAACAAATGTCCTAGCTTTTAGAAGCGCCCAAGGGCTTCCCGCCCTCGTCAACCAAAGGATTGTGCCTTCACTTTCGGCCTTAGTTTGCCTAAAATATTCGGCTACGGTGTAACGTCCATAGGCGGTCAACTACAAAATCTGTTCAAAAAAATCAATTTTATTGAAGCTGTGTTTTTATCATTGGAATATGGATTTTCCAGACATAACATAACATAAAAAACGGTATACAACATTTTTATGAATCAGACAGTTAAGGTCTATAATTTTCCTGTTGACCGTACTACCTACTTATAAATACATGCAATAGTAGGCAATGTATCTATTTGCTCGTTTACGTTAGAATAAATAGATGTGTACCTAGTAGTAAAAAGTAGTAAAATAATGTTAAAATATAAATATTTATTTAGTTGTGTTACTATCTTACTCTGTGTCGGAGGTGAGTTAACCAAATAGAATAAAAAAATGCGTTTGACATAGATGTGTTGTTGTTGTATAACGTGTTGATGAGTGCCGCAAATTGTGAGCGAGTGAGACAGTTGCTAGCAGCGCTCTGTCGAGTAAGACGTGTGTATGGCCAGTTTGGAAACCAGTTCGACGCGAACCTGTATTTTTGCGGAAAACCGATCATTTGGGAAACTCGACGCCCGCTAGAGGCTGAGTATGTTTAGCAAGTGCGGTGAAGAGTGTCAGTGAAGAAGAGAGATAGTTCCATTGTCGACGGTTTGTTTACAAATTCAAAATGGTTGCGTACTTGGCGGTGGTTGGATTTATGTTTGCCGCAATTGCTACAGGTATGGAAATCTCGTTATTGTACTGTTACTGTGTCTATAAAAGAAGTAAATAAATGAAGGCAGGTCATCTCGTGTCAAGTTTGTTGATAAGATTGCAATGTTGATGCGGCTAGCGACAGATGGCGCTGCCGGCGTTGTAAATAAACAATGTAGAAGTAGACAAAGAAGTGATACTTTTGAAGATATTTTTACAATTATAGAGTGGCACAGATTCTCTTTAAGTATTATAATTTCATCATTTGGCCCTTTCGTCTATAGCATACGATTTATGATACAACATCTAATAGCCATCGCTTTTAGTGGCTAAATAGACCGATGCGAGAGCAGCATGAACGGCACAAGCCCGACAGATACAGTTAGCGGCACAACACACACAAGCGGCGTCTGGACACAAGTCTTTCTACATGGACAACAGCATAAGGGGATATTTTTATGTTCATAGTCATAGATATTTATTGCGTCAAGTGTACATAGATTCTACGAAATTTTTGGGATGAGATACGAGATCGACTAAAAATTGTTCGAATTAGAGATTACGTAAGTACCTATAGCTAGCGGCAACGCTAGTTACAACTACCTACTAAAGGCAACGTTTCTTTGGTAATTTACATTTATTGCGATTTTTATTAATGAGTCGATTCATTGTCCTGTTTGCTATATTTTATGCATTGTAGACTTTAAAGATTGATTTCATTGATGTGTCGAGAATTAGGGTTATATCCTCAAAGTTTTGATTTATGCAAACTTCGTGAAATATCCTTGCGTCACTAGGTGGTATGACTTCACCGGCTTAGGCGGCAAATCGGCCACAAAAATACTGAACCTTGCTCGAATTTCCCCTTTTATAATTTTGACTTAGTCTTTTCGGGAAAGGATATTGTTGAAGTTAGCCTAAGAACCAACACAAACATGACATACATGATAATTCTTAGCTTATTTTTTACGACAGATAACAGTATTTAGATTTTGGCAGACACTTTTAGACAAGTAACCAATAATAAAAAGAACGTTTTGGACATTAATATTGAGTATCATTTTTTTATTATGGGTTGGGTACTGAGAGTTCAGTGCATTCAGTCAGTGAATTAAAGGTTTGTGACCAAAATATTTATAATATATACAAACAAACCTAATAATAATATCATGCATGGCTGACTCGAAATACTTAGTGCCAAATACTCCAAGCATCATTAGAATACGATACATCGCTTTTTATTCCAGACTGTAAACGTTAGTCGACATAAGATTCTTTTGCTTTTCCAATGAGGACAATTTTACTAATCTGCGGTGCTGTCACTCTTTACACTTGTAAACACTTGTTGTCACTTTTATTTGATTCTGCGTAAACTAGCGAGTCTTATTTAATTTTCATAGATTTTTACAGAACTGAACCAGCAAATGCATAGTAAAAACTATGGCTTTGAGGATTCCCATTGAGATATTTTCATGGTCGGCTAATATGAGAATGAGAGCCAGAGAGAGTTAATGTAGTTATTTAGTGTTAGTGCAAGCAAGACGTACAACACTTTGTTATGAATGAATCATTGTTGTGTGTTTGACATCCATATGGTTTTAGTGTGTTTTTGCCGTTATTAATTATCTTATTACTTTCATTGATATAGTTATATATAGTTGTAAGTATGTTTAAACATACCTTAGAGTTTCAACCTCTAAGGTCTAACCTTAAGATAAAATATTTTTGTTTGTATTTTACATGTCTATAACCTGTTTTGTGCATTTAAATAAAACTTCCCATTCGGATTTCATACGGAATTTGGCAGTTATTACGGAACATTGGCTCTAAGATCTGGCAACACTGGTTGTGCAGTTGACGTTCTTTGGCAAATAAAACAAAACACTAAAACAATAAAACAAAACATAACCTCAAAATAATTATAATCTTTTACTGATATTTAGGTTCTCAGGAGTGTTTGTCAAAAATCTTTGTTTTTACAGTCATTTTCTTACAATTTTGAACCTAGAAAAAATATTTCATAATTGTTGGTTCTTAGGCTAACAATGTATGGGCGCAGAACATTGTCCTTTGCTGGGCGTGTGGCCGAGTTTACTTCTCACAATAATGTAGTAATATCGGCCAAAATTTTGGTGTGCTCTAGAATTATGCAATATTTATTGTAAATAAAATATTTCAGTGATTGGAATTTTGATATTTATTGAATAAATATTTACGACTGAGTCAACAACACACTATAAAATTTTAATTGTTAGAAATTAACATCAAATAAAACTATGGGGTAACGCATAACCATGTTTCATTTATCAAATCACCGTTACATAAGAAATATATAATTTCACTATTTTGATTACTTACGTATTTTGAAAAACAATAGGTTAGTTAAATTATGTAAATATTTTTATGATTAAAATCAGTAGATTTGTAATGGTTAAATCATTATAAATTAATGGAAGTTCTAAGGCATTATTCGTTTTAGTCAAATAATATTTAGGTTGAAATAATAGTACCTAGAAAAAAAAAGTACTATCAGTTTAACGTGAATTGTCTGATAATGAAATATCGATAGGTTACTGCATATACAAATTAGCACTATGTATATGTAAAAATATTATGATTTTGTATTTACTACTATTATTTCAAATATATTACTTGACTAAATAGAATAATGCCTTAGGAACGTAGAACTTCCATTAATTTATAATGATTTAATCATTACAAATGGCACTGATTTTAAACATAAAAATATTTACATAATTTAACCATCCTATTTATAATATTATATTGTTATTCAAAATACTTAATCAAAATAGTGAAATTTACTATTTTATAAGTAATTGTAATTTTGATAAATGAAACGTCACCCCATAGTTTTATTTGATGTTGATTACTAATAATTAAAATTTTATAGTGTATTGTTGATTCAGTTGTAAATATTTATTAAATAAACATCAACATTTCAATCACTGAAATATTTTTTTACAATAAATTTTGCGTAATTCTAGCACACCAGAATTTTGCCCGAATTTACTATATCAATTATTGTGAGTAGTAAACTCAGCCACACGCCCAGCAACATTGCCCGAAAAGACTACCGTAAAATGGGGTGAATAGAATTGCAGGGGGGAATAGATAAAAAATCTAAACTTTGTTTTTTACGTTATTGTGTCCACACTGTTACTTGAAATTAGCTGCAGTTGTATTTTTTTCAAATGTTAATACTCTCTTTGGTATGGCAACACCATAAATAAACGTGATGTTGTTTCGAAATGCCAAAAATTACATTTCAAAGTGAACGTTCAACAACTGTGAATTTGAGACGAGATAAAAAACATTATTTTTTGGTATTGTGCTAGTAATCAGTGACGAATACGAATTTATTTGATGTATCAGTTATTGAACTA
The DNA here is from genome assembly GCA_963921215.1 of Scoparia ambigualis. NCBI lineage: Eukaryota > Metazoa > Arthropoda > Insecta > Lepidoptera > Crambidae > Scoparia > Scoparia ambigualis. The sequence goes on along the minus strand of OY992509.1, from coordinate 36,671,166 downwards.
ATGTGAAAACTACAGTTCAGCCTTATTTCGCGTAATTTCTTTTCTAAAATATGCTTTATTGATAACTATGAATAATTTGTAGTGATCTGGGGTGAATAGATAACGCCTGGGGGTGAATAGAATTGAAGTATGGGGCTAATAGAAATGACTAAAGGCTAAATAGAAGTGCCTGAGGGGAGAATAGATATGCTAAGGGGGTGATTAGAATGGTTATGGCTAGGGTTGTCAATGATCATTGTAATGTCCAACTACCTATCTTTTATAGAAAAATCGGTCCATCATTACTACATCGGTACTCAGATTTGATTTATGGACTTTAATAGTGGGATAATATGCCAATAAATCATATCTGAGCCGTTAATCAAAAATTATTTTTTTCAGATTGTCATAGAAAATTCCGCGTAATATAGACCATTTAAATAAATAAACTTTTAAAATTATAATTTTTTAAAGTCTTTATAATAATAAAAATACAGTTAAGTATTTATATTTTTCTTTGTTAGAATTTATTTCAATTTTTATATTGTTTCACTGAAAGTTGTATATAAGTATGTTGTACCTCTAAAGATAAAATTTTACTTTTTAGGTATAACTGCACTTTTATTATATTAAAACAATCTTTTGAAATGTCAAGTTTTTTAATAAATATACTTAGATGTTTTTTTTAGGACTTGTTATTGTTGATTTTGCTTAATTTTATTCTAAATTCTCATTAGTACTTAATTAGGCGACCTGAAGTGTTGTTAAAATAATAAACAATTCAAAATGTATACAAAGTATATTATTTATTAGAATCCTAGAAAGGTAGAAATATGAATACATTATACCTATCTGTACTGATATATTTTGACAACCCTAGCTATTTTCTCTATTCACCCCTTTGTCGATTCTATTCACCCGTATCGCGGGTAAATAGAAAACGCTTACATTATTAATGTTTTTGCAATAATTACAAAGAAAATGTATTTGTTTCCAACTGAGGACAATTTAACAAACCTTAACTCATAAGACGTAACCAATTTTAATCGACTTTATTATTTATAACATATAGAAATCTTTATTTGAAAGTTGAAAATGCTTCTATTCACCCCATTTTATACGTCAAAATTTTAAAGGGGAAATTCGGGCAAGGTTCAGTATTTTTGTGACCGATTTGCCGCCTAAGCCCTTCACCGTTGTTCGCAATACAGACCACTGACGATACTCGTAGCTACATCCCATTGCCTGTCACAAACACTCCTAGAGATTACTAACGAAGTCAGCGATTCCTTCGCAATTATTATTTTTCCAAGCAAGTAATTTTGCAAATTATTATTATGAAAAATTCTTCTTTTTGAAAACTCCTAAGCAATTGAATTTCTATTGTTTTTAAAAATGTTTTAGAATATTTTCACTAGATTAGCGTTAGCGTCAATTTGAGTCGCCCTAAATCATTCCAATAGGTTCTAGATACCTAGGTACTTTATTTTAAATTAGTAAGAACGTGACGACGCGTTTAAAAGAGCAATATTTTTCGATTGCCGATTTACATGGCGATAGTTAAACAAGACATTTTATTAATTTATTAACTTATTGACATTGCTTAAATTAGGTACTGTTTGATATTCTTATATTTGATTACTTACCTACCCCAGGCAAAAATAATCTCAAAAAAAATTATATAAAAGACAAAAATAATTACTTATATCTAAGTCGTATTGAAGTACTTAAAGACTAAGTAAAACTATGAAAATGCAAGTAACAATCACATATAAGCAATTAGTGTGAAACCTACTCACAATTTCTACTAGTTAGAAATTCGACATATTTCTAACGTAGTCGACAAAAGAGCGGATTGATAAATCAATCATTTCGGCTATTAATCGTGCTTTAGGTCTAGGCATGAATGAATAGGGTTATGAATGCATTCTTTTTGCGGACGATGTCAGTATAATTATACCAAGCGGAAATAATAAAGATTAAGTATAACCAAGAAATAAACTTCTGTATAAATGAAATAGATGATTGGTTACACCACAATAATTTAAAATTGAACTTAAAAAAAACCACTCATATACAATTTATAAATAAGAATGGAAGGAAGAAATTACTAAACGTATCAGTTACAAATCAGATAATAAATGAGTCCAATAAAACAAAATTTCTTGGAATCACTCTGGATGACAAATGCACTTGGACAAATTATATCACCCATATTTGTGGCAAGTTGCATTCCTTCTCTTAAGCACTATGGCGTCTTGCTAAAATTAGTAGCAAGTCAACCGCTGTTCAAGCCTACCATGGCTATGTAGGCTCATTACTTAAGTACGGAATTGTTATATGGGGTAATTCAAGTCAAATCGCGCAAGCTTTAATCGCCCAAAAAGCATTTTTAAGAGCAATATGTAACGTTGACATCATGACCTCCTGTAAACCATTATTTAAAAGGCTGAGAATTTTGACCGTTGTATCTATGTATATTTATGAGATCTGTGTTTTTGTTCGATTGCATCCAGAGTTGTTTGAAAAATCATCTCGGGTTAACAGTAGATAATACCCTAATGAGCTGGCACTGCCATTAGTAACTACGACGTCATATGCAAGAAACAGTTACATAATGGCAGTAAAAGTTTTTAATAGGCTTCCTGAAGAGCTAAAGATACTACCAGTGACCATGTTCAAAGCCAAACTTAAAAAACGAGTCATTGAAGAATGTTTTTATTCTTTAAACGAATACTTCAACTGTTGATATTGAATTTGCTTTTTTTGAATTGAATATTATTGAATTATATATTGAATTGGATTGAATATAACTAATAAGTAATTTAAATTTCATAAATACTAGTTTGAAAATGTTAATTTTATTTTTTATTTTAATTTTATTTTTTGCGTACCAGTTTCTGGTGAAATGTGTGGACTTCAATGTATTTACCTTAACACCACTTATGTACCATGTTTTATGCGAATAAAAAGTATTTGTCTTTGTCTTTGTCTTGGCACAGTGACATAACGTAACACAGTGGTTCTTTGGGTCTACTCAGAACATATTTTTTCCCTTGTCTGTCACGTAGATTCCTAGAGGTTACTAAACTAACAATTAAAGTTCTATTGTGTCTGGTTATACGATAGTCTACCGCATATACTGTAGGCTAAATAAATAACTTTTCTACGTACATACCAATTAAGTGCTCAAGTTAAGCTTCATTGAAACTTGTTTTTAATAGATAACTCGATAGTGGATCCTATAGCTGTTATCATTATGGACATACAAAAATTATTCTGAATGCTATTTGCATTGATGTTTAAGAACAAACATGATATTTTTGTGACTCACTGTTTATAGTGTAATGTAAGTGAACTCTGTCGAATAGCACACACTGCTTGCGCTCGTGTAAGTGCAGTGGACATGAGGTCATTGACTATAGCCCTATCCACAGGCTCATGGGCTCGACCACTGCGATGCAAAAACGGGTTAAACCCTTTTTGCCCTCTTCTTTGCCGTCTTATGCGTCTAAAGTGGATGGACTCTGTAGATAGATAACTCAAACTATGTATTAAAGCTATAAAGACAACTTGTACAACTTAAAGTATGGAGAGGAAAGAAATTTGGTTGCTGAAATTCGTATTACGTGACTTTTGAGTTGGATTTGTCGATATATTGTGACCCCTGCTTAACGTGCAGCGTAACCATTGTTTGCACTTGCTCAGACAAATAAAAACGTTTGATGTGTAAAGTAGAAAGAAGAAATTCATTTAAAATACTTTCTTCACAATTCCCAAACGAGTACTTCTGAGAATCGGGTTACTCATGTTTTTGTGGTACCTTAACCACAAAAACATAAGTAAATCGAACAAAATCAGAATATATAAGCGTTATTTAACGCAAATAATCAAATATTACGAAGATAGTGTAGTTTTAAACTTTTAAGCCAAGAAGATTATTAAATATCATAATACACACATTAAAAGTGTCTAGGGATCAAGCATTTTTATGCGGATTTCTTGAGATTGAGATGTGGCTTTGTAATAAATTTATGATTTTATAAATTTATATGGATCCTTTTCGGTGCATTTCATAATTTGAAACAGGAACTTTCAATCAATTTCTAGTAAAAGATGAAAATCAGCTGTCAATATTTTCCCTATAAAAACATACAACGCATTGAAGACATTATTAGTGCTACTGTTTCCCTACTACTGATTAAAACCAACGTTATTATGGAGCGGCGACGTCATTTAAGCAGGGAAGAAATGCTCAGAGCCGTGGGAATGATAGAAGCTGGTTCCCGGCAACGTACTGTGGCTTTAGCTCTGAATACAAGTCAGAGTGTTATCAGTCGACTTTGGACACGTTACCGAAGCACTGGTACCGTGGCTGAGCGCCATGGAGGACGGTATCGCTGCACCACACGGAGACAAGACCGATACATTCAAATCACAACTCGAAGAGCTCCAACAATAACCGCCATGATGTTAGCCGTGAGGCTTCATCACTCTTCAGGGAACTTAATTAGCGACCAAACAGTCAGAAACTGCTTGCATGAAGTGAACCTTCATTCCCGAAGACCGCTAAGGGTACCACCTATAGCAATGCACAATCGTAGGATTCGATATCAATGGGCTCTTGAACACAGAAATTGGGCAGAAGAACAATGGCGTTTCGTGTGCTTTTCTGATGAGTCTCGTTTTGGTATGAGACCGGATACAAGACGTATACGACACTGGAGAACCCCTGGACGCCAACAGCGATTAAAATCCTGCCAGGAAGTCCATCCTTATAGTGGTGGAACCATCATGGTATGGGCGGGTATTTGGATCGGCGGAAGAACTGAGTTGATTTGGATCAGAGACAACCTCAACGCTCAAATTTATGCTGAGACGATTGTATCAGACGTCATCGTTCCTCTACAAGTGCAAATCGGTCCCTTATTTCAGTTAATGCATGATAATGCACGACCGCACACCGCAAGAGTTGTAAGACAGACTCTCGCCGCAGCTAACATCAATGTCATGCCCTGGCCTGCTCAGTCGCCAGACTTGAACCCGATTGAGCATGCATGGGATATGCTACAGAGAAGAGCTCTGCCGAATATGGAGGGTATCCAGTCGCAAGAAGACCTTTTTTTGTTGTTGCAACGAACATGGGCGGCCATTCCACAGCGTGATTTGGATGAACTCATTTTGAGTATGCCAAACCGATGTTCTTGTGTTGTTAGTGTTCGCGGTAGAAACACGGATTATTAATTGTTTAAGTTACCCAATAAAATTTTAAAGAAAACTGTTATTTCAGTCTTTTTTTCGAACTTTAATGTTAGTGGTTCAAATGTCAAAAGTCCCTTTATTAGGAAAATGGCAAATTTCTTTATTAATGCAAAGGTGACTTGGTTTATCGTTACTGTAGACAAACGAAAACACTTTATTTGATGAATCCTTAAAGAAAATTTTAATTAATATCAATCAGGAGAAAAGTTATTGCAAAAATATATGTTGATCCCTAGACACTTTTGATGTGTGTATATCAAACATACTGACAGTATACACACGACATATTACCGCTGCTAGCTGTAAGATTATTGGTGAATTCAGCAGCAGAAGCAAATGCCAGCTGCTTGTTTAAGGTCCTATAACTCTATATGCTGTTGTCCATGTAAAAAGGCTATGGTTAGGTTTTTATACCATAACAGGCTTCAAGCGGATGAAGGAAGGCAAAGGAACGCGAGAAGGATAGCGATTTTGAAATTGTCATCCGCAATACCTTTTTGACCACCTGTGTGGTCGAGTGGTTAGCATACCGGATCTGGTGTCGTGCGATGGCACGACAGAGATGTCTGAGGGTTCAAAAAACTGTTTTTCTGAATTTATTTCGGGTCTAGGTATTTTTTCTATGTTTATGTATATTTTATGGTCCTCCATCCGGTATCTGACCATATTAACGAGTTTTAATAGAAAACTTACCTACCTTGGGCTTGATAATTGGTGTGAGCTTAGACAACTTTTTGTTAAATTTAATTAATACCACCACTACTTTCTAATGCTCGTCATGTAATACGTTAATTGCTAAATACAAATCGATGGTTGAAAGGCTAATTGGCCTAAGCAACATTTTTTTCGATATTAAGTTAAATATACATTCGGAATCAGCAAATTTTTCTCCGTCGTTTGATTCAGGTTTCGAAATTTTTTGACAACTTTTTTGGCGTTTAGCACCCAGAGCAAAACAGGCCTCATTTCTAAGCTCATTGATAACGATACAAAATTAGACAAATTTGAGGACTCGGTGACTTAGGCTATTTTGATTTTCCGAAAATAACATGTGTCGAAGAAGGCATTTGGCTATTTCGCCATGGTTGTGGTTTTGTCGTTTGGTCATACATTATTACATTCAAAAACTGTGTCGCTTACAAATATCTTAATGGACATTGGACGTTGCTGAATAATGATGGCCTAAGCATCAATATCTACTATAATCTGGTAAGGGTTCGTTTTGTTTCATCTTGTACTTCCAATAATGGGCATCTGCATCAAACTACTTCACGCTGGTGCAACACCGTCATGTCGCATTGGGCATATTCAACTGTTAGTTAACTTGGCGCTCAATTCAATTTATCTCGTATAATAAATAAATAAATAAATAAATCTTTTCTACAATCACACCAATTATCTAGCCCAAGATAAGCTTCGAAGAAACTCGTTAAATGGTTACTAGACAACGGATAAACATACTTAAAATACTTAAATACATACTTATTATATATAGAAAACACCCAGACCCGAGACAATTTAGAAAACAATAATTTCTAAATTGACCCGACCGGGGATCGAACCCGGGACCTCAGAGATGGCGACACCATGAAAACCGGTGTACAAACCACTCGACCAAGGAGGTCGTCAAAGATATTATTTTATCCTTAGTCGATGCTTGAGCCACTTTACTTTCAGCTATTTTACTAACGGTAGGCATTTGAACCATTTTGCTTTTATCAAAAAATAACAAAATTTGATGCATTTTGGGTTAACCAACATAAATTTTCTTACTAAAATAATACTCAATTACCAACAGTAACAGATTAAAAAACTTACTTATTAAATAGGGATACAATTTATTAAAAATATCAAAGTCTATTAGGTAGGTGTTCATTTATGATTTTTTTCTAAAAACAAAAACTTTAATACGTCCTCCTGCAAGTTTTACAAAATGTCGCTTGTATCGCCATTTAACCGTCGGGGAAGGGATCATATTGTAAATAATTGTTTGATGTGCTGTTTAATTTTGTTTTCCAATAGTGAGCAGTCAGTTTCGCTTCGACTACACTTACAACGTGAAAGCGACCGGGTGGCTGAAGCTGCACGTCGTGCCGGCCAGCTTCCACGATGCCTTCAAAAGATGCAACGCGGAAGGTACGAAAAGAAACTCTATAGTCTTCTATGTATGTCCCTATTTGGTCTAAATATGTCAAAAATGCTGGTACCTATTAAATGTTAACTTTAAAGATTTTGGCATACCTACTTCAGTTTTGTTGTTTAAGTACCATATCTCGAAGTATGTTTTTTTCCAAATCAAGCCCAGGGGCTTAGGCAGGATACACGATAGAGCAAGCTAACCCAGAAGGTGCCTATTCACTTTTTTGAAGATGGACGGGTTATAAGTACTCGAAAACACAGACGCAGGGAGGGAGTTCCACTTCTTTGCTGTGCGCATTATAAAAGATGTTGAGTAGCGCTTTTTGCGACATAGGAAGCATGCTGATGGATGGATATATGCGGATATATGCATAAGGCGGGAATTAAAACGGATTTGCACCGTAATCTTTAATTATGAGGAACTGGCAATCTTACCACTGACTGCCGGAACAGTACGTTTATGGCGACAGACACGCCTTTTAGCACTAGATCCAGGGCAGTATTTCTTGCTTTTCTCTTTTTATACTACAACGGGCAAGCGCTTGGCCTTCACCTCACCTGATGGCCTTTCATCAAAACATACAACCACGGACGATATCATTATGATATTATCTTATTTGTCTATGGTACAACACAGATTCACGACTATTATTACCCCCAAAGGGCTTTTCAGAGACTAGGCAATGAGACCGCAGTAGCAGTCCTGTGCCATAGTCCACGTTTCGCCAAATTACAACTGCACATGTGCTCGGGGATGAGCCCATCGCCGGTTTTACTGTTAGATGTATGTGCAGTCTTTAGTCTTTTAGTCGCCTTTTACGACACCCGAGGAAAGAGGTGGTGGTAGAAGATTCTTTTAGTGAGCCGCTATACCGTGCGTGTGGTATACCACGCGGCTCGTTTCGTTTTCTTTTAATATTAATTTCTAAGCTATGAGTAGGTACACGTTTAACTCGACTTCAAAAAGCCATTTTAAATTTCTAGGCGCGGTTCTAGCGTCACCTTTAAACATTTACCTGAGGAATGCCATGATTGCTCTGCACAAGAAGACGAACAGTGACTCCTGCGGACTCTACACGGGGATTCACGCGACAATATCGAAGGGAGCCTACACCTCCATCGAAGGTACATACATTTAAAAGACAGTTTTTTACGTTTCAGTGTTTTTTTTAAAGAGTCTTGCATGTCTTCTTAGAAATATGAATTGGATGTCGAAGACGTTAAGTAACAAATGAAGTGAAATGAAACACTTTTTTACGGATTAACTCGCGTTTAATTTACAATTTACATAGTTTTTATATTATTCTGACGTTTCGAAACCTTACCAGGGTCCGTGGTCACAGGGAGACTGGGAATATAAAAACTATGTAAATTGTAAATTAAACGCGAGTTAATTCGTAAAAAAGTGTTTTATTTCAATGTGTAGTGCTCGCTTAAACCTCAGAAAACAATATAACAAATGAAGTGCATAGAAATGGTACATTTTTTTTTGTGAGATAACAATATTCTGTTACATTACTTGGTAACAGAATATTTTAAATATGATAATAAAACAAGAGCAATTAACGTTAGGTTTAAGATTCAACATGACACTTTATACTTATCAGGAGTTCCTCTATCAAGGATTCCCGTGGTGTGGGCCCCCGACGAGCCCGACAACCACAACGACAACGAGGACTGCATCGTGATGCTGCAGAACGGCACCATGGCGGACGTGCGCTGCGCGGAGACCTTCCCCTACGTGTGCTACAAGAAGAAGACCAGGACCCTCGCCATCAACGACTGCGGCACCATCGACAACGGTAATATATAACATACAGTCAGGAAGTCTTCGGTCGAATACTTTCCCGCGGTATCCGCTTGCGTTCCATTCCGCGCGTACGAATAAAGGGCCTCCTATCTACTCTCCTTTTTCGAAACAAAATTTCGACCGATTTTCGTTTGCTATTTACAGCGGTTTCCATTTGTTCCAAAATTTCTTTAGTCAAAGTCAATTTCCTTTATTCAATTTTGGCTACAATAATTGAGCACTTATGAATGTCGTTATGCCACCGGTTCGAAAGACCTGTATGGGACGGAAGCCTTGTACTGAGAAGAACCGACAAGAAACTCCGCAAGGGGATTTCGTTTTTCCCTTTTTTTACAGCGTCAATACAAATTGGAAAATTCCCCTATTATAGAAGAACATTTTCCATTACAACATAAAAGCAAAACATTTAATACGATTACAAGACAACACAACACATACAAAAGAATATCCAATGAAAAAGTATTGCTCAATTTCAAATAAAATGAACAACGTCTTACAGTATCTTTGAAACAAGAAAAAGAAAGACTATTTGTAATACAAATAAAAATAAGATTGCAAGAGTAGACCAGCCTCCACAAGCGGCAACCGTTCACGAGTATGACATGTGAATCAGCTATCGCTTCGCTCAACCATGTTTCATACAAAATAGGTTTGACATTTACATTATTAATTTTTTTTAAATTGTTTGAAATTACAACAATAATGGAAAGCGCTCTAACCAAATAGCAAACGAAATTCGGCCGCAATTTCGTTTCGGAGAAAGAGAGTAGTCCCTCAGTAACGTGCGCATAGATCGTGTGCAAGCGAATATCGCCGGAAAGAAGGGATTACCCCATCGCCGCTTTATGCTATTGGATCATCATCATCATCATGAGCCTATACTCGACCACTGCTGGACATAGGCCTCTCCAAAAACACGCCACTGAGCACGATCCGCGGCCACTCTCATCCAGCTCTTGCCAGCCACCTTGCGAAGATCGTCGCTCCACCTTGTCTGAGGGCGTATTACACTACGCTTGCCGATACGCGGTCTCCACTCGGGAACTCGTCTACCCCAACGGTCATCGGTTCTGCGACTGATATGGCCGGCCCACTGCCACTTCAGCTTGCTAATCCGGTGGGCTATGTCGGTTACCTTGGATCACCTCGTTTCAAATCCGATCCCTTAGAGAAACTCCGAGCATAGCCCTTTACATACTTGTTTTTGGATGTATGTGCTGTATTCAGACCGTTAGTCGAGTCTGCCTCTAATCGAGATGCGTCTAGACCTTTAGCCCATAGGTTCAAATCCGAGGTAGGTACATGTTCAGCTCTGTTAGCATAGTGTCAGGATGTTTTAAGGACACCTGTTGAATATCTTTCCTAAAATTGTCGCCAAAGCAACAATGCCAAATCTTGTCGAGTGGAGTGCGCTTCACTTTCGGCCAATGCGTGAAGGCAACAAAATCAGTCTGTGAATTCCGAAGAAATGGAAATAGTTCTAAGACAGATTCACACTTCACACAAACATACTGTTCTTCCTTCAGAATTACCATGAATTGTAAAAAAGATTGTGTGGCAGTGTCATTTAAGTTTTCCCAGTCGTTATCGCTGACTGCCCGATGACTTCGGTGAATGAGTTTCGTCCTTGTTATCAGAGTGCGTGCGTTCATAATGTCTTGCTGTGTTTCGAATATACCAATATTTAAGTTGCTGCCTACGTTGTTCTAAATTACTAGAATTTGGACACTGCTTATAGACGACAAAATGAATTGTAGCTCATGCGACACAGCTACTGAATGTGGGGAGACAACACTCCTATGCGGTATCAATTCGAGTCGTTACTGTTAACCGCAGAAATGTCATGAGACGTTATGCAAAACAGCAACTTTATAATGGACATCTCGACTTATCGGGCATCACCTCCCCTATTCAATATTGATGCTTTTGTTATTACAATATCTGCCTCAGCGAGTGCCTACGATTTCTCACAAACAATTTGGAGGATATTGAAGCTGGACATTCTTACGGCCGGAATTATTGATCAACCTTCCTATTGTTTTGTTTATTAAAGTTGGAAATTAGACATAATTAGCTTAACTGTCAAACTAGTAGGCAACACAACGTATAAATTGATTAAGCCCCTTGTCTATTACGATAGGAGGTTGTTAACAATTGAATTCTTATTGTGTCTGGTTAGTGTCTGGTATTACGATAGCTGAGCTAAGATTAAAAAGGGCGACGACGCATCAATTTAAAAAAGAGAAGTTGAACGCAACTGACAATTTATGAATGGAATTTACTGATACCTCGTCGGCTGTTTAATAAAGTTTTTTCGAAGGGCGCGCCTCTATAAGTTTAACAGAGAACATTTTACTGCAGTCGGAAACGAAGGAAGCGACGGTTAAATTAATTTAAAAAAGATCAATTTTATAAGAAATATTTTAGATTTTTGTTGGTAGCCTTTGAGTAAGAAGAACTTTTACTTCTTGCTTGTTTCACTTAAAAGTTTGCTTGTATTTGTGATTATCTTGATATTATTCAAAAAAAATAAAATAAAAAATGATATTAACCCAGAACTTTTCTAGAAAATGTCGTTGCTTTTGTACAAAGCTGTGCAGTTTCTTGAGCCCATTCGTCTCCACAGCTAGAAAATGACGTCTTGAATGAGGGTTAGGTTAAAAAAGATGTTTTGGACGATTCTAAGTACTTATTTTAAAAGTTTATTTAAAAAAATCGACTTTGATTTTAACATCGCTGAACTTCCGATTCCAGATTACTCGATGGATCATAGAACTGGCAAGTGCTACAAATTCCATCGCGTTGGAAGGAGTTGGAAGAACGCGTACATGACCTGCATAGCGGAAGGGGGTCACCTGGCCGTCATCAACAGCGCCACAGAGGTCGATGTCATCAAGGACGTCTTTGCCAAGGTGCCCGCCAAAGAAATCTTCTCCAAGTACAAGGACGTGGCCTCCGTCGGCTACTACGATTGGGGAGAATTTGGCGTGTTTTACACTGTTCACGGTATGTTAACTTTGAATATTTGTAGTACTTTTTTATATTCTTTAACGGGTAAGCATTGGCCTTAATCTCACCTGATGTTAGGTGATGATAAGGCAGACAGTAGAAGCGCACTCCCACTGGATTCCTCATATACTGATGAGCCAAATACATGATTTACATTCTTCTAACGTTCGAGTTAGTCCACTGCGGGATGGGCCTTCGGGATCTGTGGTGCAAATTGCAATTTTGTTATTTTTATTACAATAATTTTGATAATGATTTTTAAGTTCTGCTAAGATGGATAGTTTTTGTAGAAAATAAGGGGGTCCTGCAAGATATTGTGAAAATTTACGTATTTTTAAGTCAAGTGACTTAAAAAACAAGTACACATTCAGTACAAGTGTACTGAATTATTTTGCGCTGAATTAGTTAAATACATTAAAAGAACTTATATAAGTTAGCCTGATCATTGCACAAGATCATGGCCTTGTTGAAATTTGGAACAAATTCTTTAAATAATAACAAACAATACATAATCTAATGACCCCTAAAAACATTCTTACATGAAAATATTTGTATTGATATTCCGAAGTTCTTTAAAAAGTAAATTTTAATTTTTAACACATGCGCGTGATGGTTATGCACATTTCGCAGAATAAAAACATTGCTCTAATTAAATTACTAGGTCTGAAACTTCAAAGCATTATAAATATCAGTATTATTGATTTTGCTTTGAAGTTCAATGAACTTATGGCAGTTTATGCGATCGTGCGGCACCCCCTTATGAGAACTACGAAGCACGCTACACTTGCATGAAGAAAGGACGTCTAGATGGTATTTTTTGTCTTGGTTATTAGATATTTTCCAAAGGCTTATCTGTGGGGAGATAATAAGTATTTTTATACTTAATAATCATCATCATCAGCCTATAAACGTCCCACTGCTGGGCACAGGCCTCCCACGTGGACAATAGCACGTGGGGATATTGAGCCATATCCCACCACGCTGGCCCAATGCGGGTTGGTAGGTTTTAACGACTGTCATCTTACGACAACAACCGGGACCAACGGCTTAACGTGCCTTCTGAAGCACGGAGGAGCTCATGATGTTATTTAATTGATCACCCATCTAGCGACCCGCCATTGCGAAAGTGGCTTAGCGAGCAAGATCGTAAGCCGAACGCGCTAGCCGCTGCGCCATTTAGCTTCTCTGGCCTAACGAGATTAAATAATATAAAAATTCAAAAACGCTGTTCTTAGAGTCTTCTTCTACAAAACATAGAAATGCATTTGCATGAAAATATTTGATGTAGTTAGTTACTTCTTAAATACACAAATTACGAGTAGGCAGGTATAATAATATAATTAAAGGTGATTACAAAACATAAAAGCGTGAGACGAGGCGAATGGATATGGCGATCATTATGATCAAAAACTAGTTGGCCATGAACCACATCTTTTTTTTTTGTTTTATATTTTGTTTGGAAATAAACACTAGTGGAGATTGACAATGATAATTGAGAATACTATTTTTGCCGTTCGTCGATTCCAATGATAAAGAAGTAGTTTTGTGTCTTGGCCCTAGCGCACATTGGGATGGTCTAACCGCACCTAGACAACTGGCAGACAGTCGCTTGCTAGTAGAATTACAGCAGCGCGCGCATTGTACGAGTTACGACGAATAGAATAGACAGGGGGTGAGTGTTTGCCATTGTCTAAGGGCTGCAGCACCTTGTAACGCACGTTAAAATCGACGCGCTGCGGCCTTTGCGGCTAAATTGGCATAAATATCATGTGACAAAGTGTACTTAATAATGTGAAGTTGGTCAGCAAACTCAGTCAGGATGCTTACTGAGAGAAGTTGACACTGATAGGTTTGTTTATGTGAGGGCTGGAAATTTCAAAGGTGCTAAGTAAATTTCCCACAAAACATTGACAAAAACTGTTTATTACAACAACTAAGGCGTGAAGCAAATAATTTCTTTAAGCAATTTTGCCATAAACATAAATTTAACCTTTTAAGTCATTTTAAAGTTAAACTCTAACAGTCAAGACATTAACGTTTTAATTTCAAATATTTGGAAAAGTGTTAACACATACTTACAACATTTTCTATAGAAAGGTGTTAATTGGGTACCTTTTAGAATTTTATTATTTATATATTCAGATTATTTATTTATTTTTATTAAGCTCCACAGCCACCTGGAACACTATAATATACAATGTATCTCTAACTTCAATTCCAATGTTTTTGTGTCTTTTTGCTGCCCGTAAGTTTATCAAAAACAATAAATGTAAGTACCTTGACCACTTGCATCAAGGTCATATTATTTGTTAAACAGCTTGAGTTTCATGTTTGCATCCTTCATGCAGGCATGCACCACCGCACCACCGCATGCATTATACTTTTAGCATCGGCGAACGGCGATTTTGCGACTGGCATCGCGTTCTTGGCGACTCTCTGCGTTCGATTGCCGCTGCTAAAAGTAGCATGTCTGCTCTGGCCCTTAAAGACACTTACATGACACCTGAAATGTAATGTAAAATGCTAAGTAAAGGGATTATTAACCTTTCAATCGCCAGTAACATAGTGACAGTTTGTACCATTGTAAAGATACAATACGGTTGCGTTAATTGACACCACTGCCATCTTTGAAAGTTCTGAACTTCTTTATCGACAATTTTAACTTACTTTACTTACTTATTTAACTGGCACCTTTGTAAAGCAAAACAACAAACGATTTTTTTAAATACTTACCACCTTTGTCATTTCTAGCCCTCAAGTACTTTAGTTATTTTCACAGTGTCATGTCGTATAGCGTCCGGAACAGCGGTTGATGTTTAAACTACTTATGTTAGTTTTGCGGAAACTTGAGTTGAGTCTTATTAAATGATTGTCTAACAGCAAACTAGACAAACTTACAATTTAGGCCCTTCGTACCCAAGGCTACGCAATCTTCGATACTCGACGATTTTAGTCTCCAAGAGACTTCCGCCAAACAAATCCATTGAGGTTCGTACACGAGTCGCGTCGCCGACATTCGGTATTTGTGGCGGTAGTCGCTTGGAGACTAAAATCGTCGAGTATCGAAGATTTGCGTGGCCTTGTGTACGAAGGGGCTTACTGTAACGTCAATCATCGATTTGTTATGAAAACCGCTTTTCCAAAACGGGCGCTCTCCCGACGCGGGAATCCGCTCGACAAAGCTGCCGCAGACCATCAAACTACACGAGACGCGGTTTATCGCCGTCTTTTGTTCATTTTAACATGGATTCGCCAATGATAACTGCAGCTCTTATATTAATAGAATTATTTAAAAATAAAGTAAAGAGCAATTTTTGGGTGGAACCAGTGTTAAGTAATCGTTTAACTTCGGGAATATTTCATTTAATGTTTTGTGCAATAGGGGGAAACCGCCCGTGAAGTTTTAAAGCGCCGGTTAAAAGGCGGTTTGACGCTGAATGCGGCGGTCGTATTTCTCCAGCCTGTAAACCGCGATGGGAAACCGCGCAATGTAGTATGTAGCATACAACTTCCATATTTAATTGTGTCTAGTGCGGTTCAGAAGCGGATTCCCGCGGCAGCGGGAGAACCGCCCGTGTAGTATAGCCCTAAGTGTTTAATTTTGTAGCATAATGTGTTAATCAAAACAAAAACTTTATTCATATTTCAAGTATATTCGGGTTGTCATTGTAGTACGTGTCACAGTAGATCTACTGAAAGAAAATTGCCATTAGTCCCCTCACTGGACAACTGCATCGAGACTACAGGGCTTACACTTTCGAATCTCGCAAACAAATATCACACACCTTTTCTGAGTGGTAGAGCCACGCTGCGTTACAGCACGCATTGGGCAGGCTCGCCCGGATACCACCCTCTCACGAATATTCGGCGTGAAATAATGGCACATGGTGCTGTTGTGTTTCGTCCGACCAGTGTGGGTTCCGGAGCCCCCCCCCCCCCCCCCTCCTCTCAATTCCTATTCCTTCCTTCAACCTATTCCTCCCTTAAAGGCCGGCAACGCGTCTGCGAAACCTCTGGTTTGGCGGGTGTCCATGGGCGGCGGTGATTACTCTACATCAGGTGACCCGCCAGCTCGTTTGCCTCCCTCTTATATAAAAAAAACCTATAAACTTCACAAAATGTAACTTTGATGAATCCACAAGTACGCGTATATTAGATGTGGCATCGATTTATTAATGGACACGACGAGTTCAGAACGCTGAGTGTAAATTGAAAATGTGCAAACTTTACTATAGCGCTTGAGTTAAGAGTTTTGATTCTCGATCTTATTTACTTAGCATTAAGATCTATCTGTCAAAACTTAACTCAAACGCGATAGTGACGTTTGCACATTTACAAACTTACACTCAGCGTTCTGATCTTCTACGGACGTTGTCTTCATGGCGTTTTTAATAATAAATTTATTCAATATTATTAAAAACGTACCACAATAATAAATTATTAAATATTATTAAAAACATATGTAGGTACCTCAATAATAATTTATTAAATATAATTAAATACCTCACTAAACTGTTTGAAAGCTTTTTATATTAGAAGCCCGGAAAATCACTCCACTCCACCTAATGTTAACGAGGACAGCCGGTGCAACGACGTAGAGACGTAGCGTCAGTCACCCTCACTTTGCTGGCCCACAAAGTGTTTCTTCACGCCTCGTTTGAAGGACCCTATGTCACAGGTAGGAGGGAATACGTGTGCTGGTAGACTATTCCATCTTGTGGAGGTGCGACAAAAAAAACGTGTAACCAAGGACGTTAAGTTCCTTGCGTGTGTGTGACCGAATTTCTTTGAAAGATAACTTCAAAGATTATGAGCGTTACAAAGTGTTTTGTGCAGGTGTTTTATATTATAATTTATAATTATAAATTTTACAATCAAACTCAAATAATTACAAGCAAGTTATTTTCTTAATTATTTCCTGTTTTTGTAGGTATAGGAAAACTATACTCGTATCTTAAAAATTAATTGGTGTGTGGTTAATTAGGATTGTTTTGTTTCAAACACAACGTATATGGTTTACTGATGTGCAGGGTGTTTGGCAATATTTATAATCCCGCAACTGGACCATCATCCTATAAATGCAAAGAACAACTGTTGGTTTATGGGAAACTCAAAGCTTGCGAAAAAAAACAGCTGTTCTATACAAAATTGCAAATACTATTTGACCTAAACGTCAAACAAAAAACAACCCAAAAACCCTGTGTACTATATAATCATAGAGTATAATAGTAACCCATGTAATTTTATAGTCACGCTATCAGGAAGTTGCACACATTAATAACTTATAAACAGGGTTAATTTACAATTTTTTGCCGGATTTTTATATCCTATAGTTCTAGGTGCGTGAACTCACCCTCGCGGTCAAATCGACGGTGCGCTGTGTGGTGCACGGGGTGAATAAATAGCGGTCACGCGCATGCGCTCTGTTAACTGCGATAGGCCGCGCGCTAGGCAGGTGACAATAATTAAAATTTTCTAAGGGGAACAGTTGAGGCAAAAAGGTAAAAAAATAATGTTTTTTATTTCATTATTTGGTTGTACTGCTGCTATAAGATCACGTAAAAAAATTGCGGGGGGTCAAAAATTAACCCTGTAATTAATAGGTAAAGAAAAAGATACTTTATTTGTTTGAACACGTGTATAAAAAGATATTAAAATTAATTGTTGCTTCAACATGCCATACCATAACCATAGGTAATAGTTATTTCATTATTTTGAAGATTTTCCCCTTTACTTATAAAGGTTACTTAAATTTTAACATTACATAAGATTAAACTATTGATGTCAAATATCCTATTGTGTATAAGGTGCTATTAAATCAATGGCGTGTATTTAAAGTACAGATAGTTTACGCCAAAATAAAAATATTTTACTCAAAAAACAGTATTATTTTGTTATTGGTTTAGATTTTAATTTATTAAACAAAATTATTATTTAATTGGAAAAAACTGTATCATACTATTAGATGCCTCGATGAAATCACTCACACATGCGTCTGCGTTGTGGAAGTCGTCGCAGTCGTCAGTGTGAGTGCAACGACTTCCACTATGCAGTCGCATGTGTGAGTGAAGGCATCTACAGTATGATGCAGTTTTTGCCAATTAAATATTAAATTACAAGCGGCCGCTCGCGGTTTCACCCGCGTGGTTCCCGTTCCCGTTTCCCCTTCCCGTGGCAATATCGGGATAAAAGTATCCTATGTGTTAATCCAGATTATAAACTATCTGTATGCCGAATTTCATCCAAATCCATTTAGTAGTTTTTACGTGAAAGAGTAACAAATATCCATCCATACTTACAAACTTTCTCGTTTATAATATTAGTAGGATTTTGTTAGAAAAATTAAAATCTAAACCAATGACATCATATTCTTAAACTAAACTGTTATGCAGCTTTTTATTTATTCTGCAACGGGTAAGCGCTTGGCCTTCATCTAACCTGATGGTAAGTGACGTTAAGGCCGAAGGTGGAAGCGCGCCTGACCCGGATTCCTCAACCACTGAGGAACTGGCTATCTTATCTCAAACTCTCGGATCATAACAATGCTATAAACATCGTTGTTATGGCAAGAGACTTAGATAAGATAGTGGTAGCTGGCCAGGCGGACTTAACAGCCCTACCACCAACACCAAAACTGCTGCGCTTTTTAAAGTCGATATTGCAGTAAATCAAAATTTTGAGTTCGGTCTATATTTTACTAAGTGTGCAATATATCTGTAGGTTCGGTGAAGAGTGATATAAGTCAATTTATATCACATTTGGTTTTATTATAATTTTAAGATCAGGAAAAAAAGAGATTTTTTTTGACCTAATCCACATGTTTCTAGGGTATATAATGACGGAGATAATTTTTGTGCGTAGTGATATTACAAACCACATTTTCTTGTATTTTTGTGTTAAATGATTGATATCTAATTATATTACAGTGTACCGAGCCAATATTTGATAAAAGTTTGTGTACGATAATATAACTTTAAATAGTCCTTTTGACACGATTATCTTTTTACGTAAAAAAATGGTGCGTAGTGATATTTTTCTAGTTAAATCAACAGACACATATTTTCTTAAATATCTTAGTTAGTGAAAAGTGATTTAACTATACTTAAATCAACTAAAGTCATAAATATGAAGAAAAACGTTCGTGTCTAATAACATAATCGTAGTTATATCAATGTGAACGAAACATTGGTGTATGTGTTTATTGATATTAAGCAGTTAAATTAAAGTAATACGCAACTTAAAATCATTTTTTGAGTTAATAAGTAGTGTAAAATGATATATCTTGCGAAACACCGCCCCCTCCCGCAGTGTTAAAACGAGATCAGGATATCGAACTGGGTGAGTGCGAATGAAATAGATGAAGCCGGAACGTAATTTATATAATTTTTCACGTAACGCGTAGAATTTTGTCTTTCTGTATAAAGTACATTATTGCAATGATGGTTTAATATTTATTTGTCCTCAATGTATTTATGGGAAATGTCACGTTTTATACAAATTATCAGTATCCATATTTATATAAAACTTGTCAACAACGAACTAAAGTTAAACTCATTCAGTATACTTACTTACTCACTCGTATTAATTTTTGTGGATGTTAAGTAGGACCTACCCTTTTGGGTTTCATTTTTATTTTGGTATTTGATTCAGACTTACACGAGTCATAGGTTTACCTATATTTAATAATTACTTATATTGAATTGATCTTATGAAGAAATGTCTCTTTTATTATTAAACTGTTACTTATTCGACAGTGTTGTTCGGTCTTTTGGAATCTTATTATGACAAATGTATTTAATAAATTCATTACTTTTTTACCTCATAACTTCCTTACCCCAAAAGATATCTGAATATCACATAATATAAAAATAAAACAAAAAATCTTAATTATTGATACAAATAAATAATTCGATAGATTAATATTGTTTAAAATAGATGCTAAATTGACATCAAAACCTGCCTTTAGCTTTTTTAAATGTTCATAAACAAACGGTGATGCCACGTTATCCAGTTTCCTTGTAGCTTGCTGCAAAGGCCCGTATCGACCGAATCATCATAAGTAATAAAAAACACACAATACATGAAAATAATGAAAGTTCAGATGAAGAAACGCTGAAAAAAATTAGTAAGATAGAAAAATAGAACGGAGAAGTATTTACTAGTCAAATTGAAAACAGAACTGATAAAAGTGAAAAAAAAATAGAAGAAAATAATAATTTTCATGGCAGAAGTCAAATCGAAGACACAAAATCAAAAGAATTCGAAACAATACGTAGCGTAGTAATACATTCCTAATAGCGAAACGGATACGATCAGTGCATGTTCGGATTTGCCAAAGAGAACTAGAAATAATAGGAAAAACTATAAGAAAACCCCAGTTACTATATCTCAGAGCTCGGAAGAGGAAGACTCCGATTACTCCTTTCCCGTGCAAGATCTAGCACAGCGCGACCTTGACTATCCAGCAGCGCAAGATCCTGCACTGCCCGACATCAAATCAAAATTCAAATATTTACTTGCATTCTCTGTCTAGCCTCTATTTTAATTATAGCTCTACTCTTTGATGTACATTCAGTTCAGTTTCATCCGCGGAGCTAGAAAGAGCTCCTTCTAATTATTATTATTTTCCTTACCAAGTTACTGTTATCTATGAATAGTGCATTATTATATCTAGGCAGTTCCAGGCAATAAATTTTTTCAGGGAATTTACCACCTGCCTGGGACCCCATCATACAGGTCATCAAATCCCAGCCCCAACAGCAACACATTGCCAGACCTAAAAATATTGTTAGCTCGTATTGTGTAAACTTGAACGCACCCGGTAAAATATAAAAATTATTGACGGTAGGCAAATAACTTCTGACAATGAGACGACCAACACCTCAGTCTCCCTGTGACCACGGTCCCTGTAAAGGGTTCGAAACGTCAGGATAATATAAAAACTATGTAAATAGTAAATTAAACGCGAGTTAATCCGTAAAAAGTGTTTCATTTCAATAAATTATAACCTAAACCTTTACATAATCGTGTGTGTACTAACGCTTAATTTGTGCTTTATAAAATAACTAACCATTTATTTAAAATAATATACGTCAAAACTCATCGTGCTGTTATCTTCATTCTTCTCCTCCACATCGTGTCGCTCCTCCGTTTCTCCGCAACGTGACAGCTTGTCCGCTCGCGCAAGATCCTGCACAGCCCAACATCGCCTGTACGCCCGCGCAAGATCCCGTGCAGCCCAACATCGCATGCCAGCCCATTCAAGATCCTGCACAGCCCGACATCGCTTGTTCACCTGTGCAAGATCCTGCACAGCCCAACATCGTATGTCAGCCTACCCAAGATCTTGTGCAGCCCGATATCGCTTGTTCGCCCGCGCAAGATCTTGCACAGCCCAAACTTCCTGCACAACCTAACATCGCCTGTCAGCCCGCTCAAGATCCTGTGCAGCCCGACATCGCCTATCAGCTCGCCCAAGATGCTACACAGTCTAACCACGATGATCCACAGAATGAAAGATCGGCAGAACCTGGATACTCTAACAGTAACAAAAGAAGAAAGACTCGAAAATCATTAAAAGAAAGAAGAGCAGACAGAATATCTAGAACATTATTGTGGATTTAAAAACTAAGAAGTTACTCAAGTTTAGAATTATAACATTATTTAGTTTTATCTTAATGCTGTTCTCATTTTCATTAAAAATAAAGAACAAATCAATTAAATTATTTATTTTATTACATCCCCAAACCCGCACCTAAATAACTTCTAAACGACGAAAGAAATGCAACATAACATTAAATTGTATCGCAATTGTATCATCAAACACATACATCTTATGATACTTGTACCATTTAAATTGTTAGTAGTATCACTTAACACATATTTTTTTCTTCATATTCTGTATTTTTCGATTCATTTCGTGATAATTGAATAGTTAGGCGTTTTTTAAGCACATTAGAAAATTCTACACGATTGGTTTAGTAATATTTGTTCAACATCATTTAAAAATTTAAGTTATATAAAACGTGACACAAAAATATCAAGCAACTGTATCACTTTGCACCAAAGCCCATTAGTCACTATTAGTTTTTGTGAATACTGATTTAATTTTTAATATATCAATAAACACAAGTTAAATCATCGTGCCAAGTAATACATTTATACATTTTTAATGATATCTAAAAAACTAACAGTTACTTTTCTTTCAAAGTACACTACATTAAAGCTTTTCAAATGTCCCACAATACGCAAAAAAAAAGAAAACATATTAGCTATAAGTAATTTCCTAATAATCATGATTTTTGACTTAAATCACTTTTCACCGAACCTACAGATATATTGCTGCATACCTATGACTCTGAGCACATGTACAGTTGTAATTTGGTGAAACCTATGGTAGTGGACTGTTTCTGCAGTCCTTAGAGCCACCGCACACATGATACTTTTAGCATCGGCGATCGGCAATTTAGCGACTGTATCGATGCAGCATCGCGTTTTGGCGACTTTCTACTCTGCGTTCGATTGCAGTATCAAAATTGCGCGTTTTAGCAATTATTCAGTCTCTGCATTCAGCTTCTAAAATAAATCGCCGATCGCCGATGCTAAAATTTGTATGTGTGCTCTAGCACTTCTTGCCTGGTCTCTGACCAACCCTTCGTGGATTTGTCGTGAATCTACATAGATTGTACATACATAATTATGTATAAATGTTTTCCAGGTGAGACTTTGCGGGAGGCAGGCTACTCCACCTTTGGGGAAGGCAACCCGGACAACGGGCGCAACGTAGACGGCGACTACGTCTGCGGCGCGGTGGCGCGCGACGGCCTCTACTACGACGTGTGGTGCAACCTCGATATCGCGCCTTTCATTTGCGAGAAGAAGCCGGAGAGCCTACTCAACGACGAGGACTGACACTGTAGTTCTAAATAAATAATAATGCAAATTTAAAGTATTTTTAATAACAATTTAAACTTTTATGGTCACTACAACCACCGATTTTCGAGTTTAAGAGAATTATCCATCCGACTGGTTGTCTGGAAGAATCGCTTCATGGCGATAAGACCGCCAAATTGTGACTACGTATTGTACCTATTTTCATGTTTTGTATGTTATGTAAAATGTTAAATTATATCTATCTATCTATATATCAATTTTTTGTTGTTGGTTTTGAGTCCCCGATATTTCAGCGCAGTTGCATGTGCCATGATCACGCAGTAACTGTTACCCTGTTACTCCAGTTACAGAAAAGTTTTTTTTTAATATGAAATAGAGGCAAATTAGCAAGCGGGCCACTTGATGGAAGTAATCACCGCTGCCCATGGACACCCACCCGCAAAACCGGAGGAGTCGCAGACGCGTTGTCGACCTTGAGGAAGGAGTAGGATTTTTGAGGATGGAGTAGGAGTTGTGAGGGCGGGAGAATAAAAATAAGAGCAACAGGTGCCATTGTTTCACTCCGATATTCAGTGAAAGAATGGTGTTACGTCGTCAGGCGAGGCGGCCCGATTCGTGCTTATAACACAGCGTGGTTCTACTTCTTAAACAGTTTAATTTTCTATTCTGAACACTAGTCTGAGCGGAACATCATCAGAGATCAAAGCGTAGGCTTGCACACGTGGAGAGTACGGAGGAGGATCGGGCTGTGAAAAGAGCATACCTGGGACGACAGAGGGGAAGTAGACAGGTCAGGTATCGCTGGAGCGAAGAGGTACAAAACCTGCAGTGCCATAACCGCCTCTGTGGTCTAGTGGCTAATCCACCGGTCTCAGACCCAGAGGTCGTGGGTTCGATTCCCAGCGGGGACAGTGTACATCTTTGTGTACTTGGTCTGGTTTGTGGTAGGGCTGTTAAGGCCGCCTGGCTAGCTACTACCATTTTATCTAAGTCTATCGCCATAACAACGATGTTTATTGCATTATTGTGACAGTTTAGCGATAAGATAGCCGGTTCCTCAGCGGTTGAGGATTCTGAATGAGGCGCGCTCCCACCGTCGGCCTTATCGCCACTTACTGTCAGGTGAGATGAAGGCGAAGCGCTTACCCGTTGTAGAATAAAATAAAAAGTGCCTCGGTGCCGATAGCTGGCAAGAACTCCGGAACCACAAAGCGTGGCGTCATCTTGTGTCGGAGGCTAAGGCAAGGCAAGGCAGGCAAGGCATTTGGCTTTTATCTCATGGTAATAAGTGACAATAAGGCCCATAGGTAAACGAAGTAAGTGGCTGAAAAACTGGCTATTTTATCTCTAAACTGTCGGAAGACAACAATGCTATGAACATTGTTGTAATAGCGCCACACTTTAGACACAATGGTGGCAGCTAGCCAGACGGACTTAACAGCCCTACCACCAACCAAACCGAGTACACAAAGATGTACCCCCCTCCCCTTTGATTCGAAACCGAGACTTCAGGGTCTAAGACCTAGGTCACTAGACCACAGAGGCTAGAAGATAGCTAGATAGAGATATGGTGTCGGGCGGGATGCAAGAGGGAGAACCCCTCATAGCTTGATAGTTTCCCCAGACCCACGTGTATGCATATAGTAAATTTTTTGTATAATAAACCCTCCGCATTAGTAGTCCTCCGTAGTCCGTGTCGCGTTGCGGTGAAAGAATACTACCACCCCCTTTCTTCCCATGGGTGTCGTAAAAGGCACTAATGGATTAGTCCATAGTCCTTAGGGACTGCACATACATCAAACAGGATAGAGCGGCGAATGGGCTCACCACCTGTCACGCTGAGCACATGTGCAGTCGCTGTTTCGTGAAAAGTGGACTATGGTAGAGGACTGCTTTTGCGATCCTCCTTGCGTAGTCTCTGACTAAACCTTCGGGGATAAAGTCGTGATACATGTATACAATTGTAAACCCCCTGATAAGACGAAATGTCGACCTCTGGCGGTGGCCAGCCACTAGGCCTATTCAAACCTGAGCGGTATTCGCTGCCGCTGTGGGTAGAGCGGCAGCGAATACAGCTCAGGTCGATCTAGCCGCGGAACTTGATACTTCAAATACGTAGTACTATTATTTATTCTGTGCTTCAAACCTGAGCGGTATTCGCTGCCGCTGTGGGTAAAGGTATATACCGCGCGGTTGCCGTGCGGGTTTCGCTCAGGTATTTAGTATCAAGTTCCGCGGCTAGATCGAGCTGAGCGGTATTCGCTGCCGCTCTACTCACAGCGGCAGCGAATACCGCTCAGGAGGGTTACTCTCGAACGCAAACTCAATCTTAATACAATTCCAATGTGATTAATATGTATCGATATTGTGATAAGTAAAGATAATTCCGGAACGCCATCTCGATAATAATTTGTTCAATCAATTTCCACGCAATCTAATTCCAATGTGGCGCTATTGTCGCTTACAAAAGTGCCATTTGACATTTTTTAGATTTGTGATTGGAAATTGATTAATGCAATTCTGTTTCAAGAGTAGCCTACCAGCCCATTTACTCTCGAAACCGATCGCTATTGGATCGGATTGGTATTGTGAATTTTCGTATTTTTAAGTTACGACACCAGCGCTAATTTGGATTCATATTGGGTGAACTAAATGGCATTGAGTTTTGTTAATGGTATGTTTGTTCTTCAATCAGGCCGAATCTAATAAACGGATCTGGATGAAACTTTAAACATAATTAGTGCAAATATTAATTTCAGGTCAGGCAATTCCATACCACGGTGTCACGCTGTGCACAAGTGCAGTCGCTATTTGGTGAAAAGTGGACTATGGCAGAGGACTGCTTTTGCGGTCCTCATTGCTTAGTCTCTGACTAACCCTTCGGGGATAATACTAGTGATTATATGTGTGTAGGTACGCGTACAGTCCACCATAGAGCAAGGCAAATTATTATTTTGTGGTAGCTTATTTTTTATCTAGCTAAAACCAGTTGTATCTTCGAGAGTTTACACTCTGAATTTCACGTGAGTGACCCCGCGGGCGGGAGTTAGTTTAGTAAAATAATCTTCATAATGCCATTGATAACCGGTTTCATGTTCCTGTTTTTCCAATTTAATTAATCCTTTATCGTTCTGCTATATTGTATGACTGAAATGTTAATTAACATAACAGTTCTAAGTCTGACGTCCTGGGACGATGAGTTCTCTTTCATATTTTTATTATTTGTCTGTGGTGTGCGTCGCTTACGGTGGTAAGTCGACTTTGGTGATATATATTATTGTTTCTTAAATATATACATAGATTCACGAGTGTTATACCTAAAAGGGTCAATTAGAGACTAATTCAATGGGAACCGCCAAATCAATCCTCTGCCATGGTCAAATAACCAAATAACAACTGCACATGTGCTCAGCGTGACAGGTGGTGAACATATTATCGCCGCTCATTGCTGTTGGATGTATGTGCACTCTTTAGTCCGTTAGTCGCCTTTTACGACACCCAAGGGAAGAGAGGGGTCGGTAGTATTATTTTGCCGCCACCAACTCTTTCCTTTTTTAAAATTAATTAGATGTAATTTAAAGGCTTTGTTTTTGGCATAATGATTAGTGATGTACGTATTTGTGTATCGAAGCTTCATCGATATTACTAATATTCTTTTTATTATTCTTTTTTTAGGTTTCCAAAATGCCCGGAAATAAGACGTGAATGGGTTAAAGCTATTAGACGTGATAACTGGGAGCCTACAAAATATTCAAGGCTCTGTTCCAAACATTTTGAAAAATCTTTTTTTACATTTATAATTTTACAGTCGTAGTTCAAATTTGAATCTTAATGATATGGGCGGGAATATGAATAGTAAAAAGTATTGCTCTTCTTTTTACTACCAAAATTTTTTATTTAAATTTTTTTGTTATAATAGAAGGAGGCAAACGAGCAGGCGGGCGATGGAAAGTAATCTCCGCCGCCCATAGACACCCGCAACATCAGAGAAAACACAGATGCGTTGAAGGAATAGGAATTGTGAGGGGGGGAAGGCCTCCAGAACCCTCACTGGCCGAACGAAACACAACAGCACCAAGGGCTATTATTTCACGCCAGATATTAGGGTGTTACTAGACCAATCGATCTATGGTAGAATGGATTAGTCGACGTCGATCGATAGGTCTGGTAGACACTATCACATCTGAAAATGGACGCCGCTGCAGAATGAGGAGGAGAAAAAGGCGGCTCCATGTCAAATCCACAATGTTTGGAACGTTGACGGGATTTAGATAATTTCTTAGCCTTACTACGACTGGATCCTCCCGTAGAAGACGACGCTCTCAATTGAGGTATAGAGTTTCGCTTTCGCTTAATAACGACCGGAGTATCATTACGAATGGAGATCTCCTTTTCTGATTCGTACTGAACTTCGTCGGTATTATCAAAATTAGAATTATCAGCTTCTATTGTTGTTCTTTGTTCGCTAAAATGTAGCTTGTAAAATATTTCGATATAGATCGACGACATCGTCGATGGTAAAATGGATTAGTCGACGTCGATCGATAGTTTCTACCAGACCAATCGATCGATGTCGATCGACAATCGACCGGTAGAATGGATTGGGTGTTAGATCGAGCTGTTTGATTAGACGCGCCGGCCGCTTCACTTTTTTTATTTCGTGCCCATGGATACTAGTCGTAATAATAATAGAGTTCATTGATTATGCTTAAAGTTGAGAATAATGAGTGATGATAATATGAACGTTTAAATACTAAATAATATTCCCCCCAAACACCTTGGGAAGCACTTTAGATTAAGCAACACAGAAAAAGTGGGGAAGGGGAGGGGGAGGGGGAGCCAAAGTGCGAAAATGCATAGTTTTCAAGATATTTTTATTTTGAGGTTTTTTTAGGTTATTTTTAGGAAAAAAAACAAATATACTACTAAGTTACCATTGCCGTACCTCTCCATCCCCTTCCACCCAAAGATATTTTTCAATGAAGCTAGTTTTCTGTTGTCTAATAAAAAAAAAATAACCTCGACACTCATGACAATCACTACGCAAAAAAAAAAAACCGCTGCTAAAATGTCATTTGGATAAAATAAGCGATCGTTGGCTTTAAAAAACGGCCACATCCAGATTCTTCTGCGTTTGCGTCTCCGTAATAATAGTACGAGCAACATCGTACTTGTCAAGAACAACGAGTCCTTTTCTAAATACATTTCAAAAGAAACTGATGGAATTTAGCCAGGGTTAATCGATCAACGTCAACCGACCGTCGATCGATGGGTTAGACGAACGGTATCCGTCGATCGATTAAAGCTACCACACCTATCGATCAACGTCGACCGACCGTCGTCGATCGATTGGTTAGTCAAACGGTATCCGTCGATCGATTAAAGCTACCAGACCAGAGTCGATCAACTTCGATCGACGTTGATCGATGCCGTCGATCGATTATCGATCGATTGGTCTGGTAACACCCTTAGTGAGAGAGTGGTATTTACGCCGGGACAAATAATACGGACGTGATTAACTTTAACCCCAATTATAATAACGACTAGGTACACACCACATTAAAGTGATTATATCGATATACTATTCACATCCTTAGTCACGCACACATGTACAGATAGAAAGCTGCACACTAACAAATGACGGACATGCTAAAAATCCAAAGACTCTGTCCATTGTGATATTTGGTCCGAGGCTACAAAGCTGTCGCACACTGACAGCTTTGGGTGAAGTGTACGTACCTCGGACCAAATATTACAATGGACAGAGTCTTTGGATTTTTAGCATGTCCGTCTTTGGTTAGTGTGCAGCTTTCTATCTGTACATGTGTGCGTGACTAAGGATGTGACTAGTATATCGATAATCACTTTAATGTGGTGTGTTCCTAGTTCGTTATTATAATTGGGGGTTAAAGTTACTCAAGTCCGTAGGTTTACCCTTTAGACCCTACACGTGACCCTTGGGTGGTGCTAAATGAGTGATACTGACTGAGTGGTAGAGCCACGCTGCGTTGCAGCACGCATTGGGCCGGCTCGCCCGGCGTAAATACCACCTTCTCACTTAAGGGTTTTACCAGACCAGAAGTTGATCGACTGGTCTGGTAGCTTTAATATATTTTTTTTTTTTTATAAAAGAGGGAGGCAAACGAGCAGGCGGGTCACCTGATGGAGAGTAATTACCGCCGCCCATGGACACCCGCAAAACCAGAGGAATCGCAGACGCGTTGCCGGCCTTTAAGGGAGGATTAGGTTTAAGGAAGGAATAGGAATTGGGAGGAGAGGGGGGGGGGGGGGGGGAAGGGGCCTCCGGAACCCTCACTGGTCGGACGAAACACAACAGCACCAAGTGCCATTATTTCACGCCGAATATTAGTGAGAGGGTGGTATTACGCCGGGCGAGCCGGCCCAATGTGTAAATAGATCGACGGATACCGTTTGACTAACCAATCGATCGACGACGGACGGTCGACGTTGATCGATAGGTGTGGGTAGCTTTACTCAATCGACGGATACCGTTCGTCTAACCCATCGATCGACGGTCGGTCAGCGTTGATCGATTAACCCTGGCAAAATTCCATCAGTTTCTTTCAAAATGTATTCAGAAAAGGACTCGTTGTTTTTGGCCATTACGATGTTGCTCGTACTATTATTACGGAGACGCAAACGCAGAAGAATCTGGATGCAGCCCTTTTTTTAAAGCCAACGATCGCTTATTTTATCCAAATGACATTTTAAGCAGCGGTTTTTGTTTTTTTTTTTTTGCGTAGCGATTGTCATGAATATCTGGGGGGGAGAGGGTAGGGGGGAGGAGGATGGAGGGGGTACGGTAATGGTAACTTAGTAGAATATTTGTTTTTTTTCCTAAAAATAACCTAAAATAACCTCAAAATAAAAATATCTTGGAAACTATGCATTTTCGCACTTTGACTCCCCTCTCCCCTTTTTCGGTGTTGCTTAATCTAAAGTGCTTCCCAAGGTGTTTGGGGGGAATATTATTTAGTATTTAAACGTTCATATTATTATCATCAACTATAAGCATAATCATGAACTCTATTATTACGACTAGTATCCATGGGCACGAAATAAATTTATAAAAAAGTGAAGCGTCTGGCGCGTCTAATCAAACAGCTCGATCTAACACCCAATCCATTCTACCGGTCGATTGTCGATCGACATCGATCGATTGGTCTGGTAGAAACTATCGATCGACGTCGAATAATCCATTTTACCATCGATCGATTACGTCGATCTATATCGAAATATTTTACAAGCTACATTTTAGCGAAAAAAGAACAACAATGGAAGTTGATAATTCTAATTTTGATAATACCGACGAAGTTCAGTACGAGTCAGAAAAGGAGATCTCCATTTGTAATGATACTCCGGTCGTTAGTAAGCAAAAGCGAAACTCTATACCTTAATTGAGAGCGTCGTCTTCTGCGGGAGGATCCAGTGGTAGTAAGGCTAAAAAAATATCTAAATCCCGTCAACGTTCCAAACATTGTGGATTTGACATGGCGCCGCCTTTTTCTCCTCCACATTCTGTAGCGGCGTCCATTTTCAGATGTGATAGTGTCTACCAGACCTATCGATCGGCGTCGACTAATCCATTCTACCATCGATCGATGCCGTCGATCGACGATTGATCGATTGGTCTAGTAACACCCTAATATCCGGCGTGAAATAATAGCCCTTGGTACTGTTGTGTTTCGTACGGCCAGTGAGGGTTCCGGAGGCCTTCCCCCCCCCCCCCCCTCACAATTCCTATTCCTTCCTTAAAGGCCGGCAACGCATCTGCGATTCCTCTGGTGTTGCGGGTGTCTATGGGCGGCGGAGATTACTTTCTATCAGGTGACCCGCCTGCTCGTTTGCCTCCTTCTATTATATAAAAAAAATGTGTAGTAAAGTGAAGTGAAGAGCAATACTTTTTACTATTCATATTCCCGCCCATATTATTATGATTCAAATTTGAACAACGACTAAAATTTTTACTGTAATAAAAGATTTTTCAAAATGTTTGGAACAGAGCCTTGAATATTTTGTAGGCTCCCAGTTATCACGTCTAATAGCTTTAACCCATTCACGTATTATTTTCGGGCATTTTAGGAACCTAAAAAAAGAATTATAAAAAGAATATTAGTAATATCGATAAAGCTTCGATACACAAATACGTACATCACTAATCATTATGCCAAAAACAAAGCCTTTAAATTACATTTAATTAAGGTTTAAAACCTGATTCTTATGAATAGTGTACGATATAATATGATTTATAATTAGCAAAAATTAATGCTTTGCCGTTTTAATTATTAAAATACATAGTAAAGCATATATAATAAGAGAAATCACTAACGTATGAAATGATAATTCCTGGTCTTTCACACCTCCTTTTGTTGTTCTTGACGAACAATAAACAGCTGAACAAGACATTATGTCAATTGTATATTACACAAATAACACAAACACTAAGATTACTTATTATTTCACTATTATTTCACACCATCCACCAATGTTTTGACCGAGCAGTCGGTCATGAAATGACACGTCTCACACCGACAGTGCGTCGCTGCCAAACGTACATTCACTATCTCTTTTACTCATATCACACTACAGTCATACAGACAGAAATACAAATACTTTACTTTGATACACGTATGTAAAAGCGGTAACGTCGTAAGACTCTGTCCATGTAATATTTGGTCCGAGGTACGTACCGAATGTTTTATTCAATTTTGGGCTTAATTCAAACTAAAATGCTAGTTTGCGTAGTAAAACTGTGTAAAAATAATACTTCTAAAAATAAGAAGGACACCGGGATCACATACCATCAGTAAGTATCGTTTAATTTCGAAATTTCATCATAAAATAATATGAACAATAAACGCCATTCAGTGTTACCGCTTATACAAGAATAAAGTGCCCGTGGGTGAGATTTCTATTAAGTGAATTTATTGTTATTGTCTTTTATTATATAGTTAACCTAATTCATTTGTCTTACAAAGTTACTATAAACTTAACCTAGTTCTATGTTATTTCATGTTTACTTATTATTTGTCATCTATAATAAGGTGTAAAAATGTTAGCTGACACTATATCAAGGGGATTCTATCGATGAAACTGAACAACTTTCCATAAGGAAGATGGGTCGAAAATTTATTATTTTTCCCTATACAAAATGCGCAATCAGCTGATTGACTCAAGTATGGAAAAGCTATTTTTTATTTTGACCTATGTTCCTGAAATGTAAACTTTTCGTGTCTGTACTTACATTGAAAATATTTGCGAAATACACAATCTAGGGGATGAAGGATACGTGAACATTAGAATCATTTTTGGAATTTTTGTCAGTCTGTTTGTTTGACGCGCATCACACAAAAACCGCTGGACGGATTTTAATGAAACTGAGAACAGGTGTATAGCTTATGATTCGGGTAATATTATAGGTTAAAGGTTGCTTCACACATATAAGTGAAGCCACAGTTCCGGCACAGTGTTTTTCATACATTCTCTATGAACGCATCCCCATCCCCAATCCCCACTGATTTTACTCTCAGTGTCAGTGCCACCACCGGCAAATCACGGACGTATTCGTTTTGGAAAAAATCATAGACAATGTTTGAAATAATATTTTCTCTCGTCTCGCTCAAAAAGTTATTATTTATTATACCGTTATTGTAATAATAATAATACACTTTCCTACACTCGCACCAATTATCTAGCCCAAGAGAAACTTCGAAGAAACTCGTTAAATGGTTACTAGACAACGGATAAAAATACTTAAATACATACTTATTATACATAGAAAACACCCAGACCCGAGACAATTTAGAAAAACAATAATATCTAAATTGACCCTACCGGGGATCGAACCCGGGACCTCAGAGATGGCGACACCATGAAAACCGGTGTACAAACCACTCGACCAAGGAGGTCGTCGATTGTAGCGTTGTAAAGCGAGGCTAAAATAGCTTTTCTTGCCCTAGGGGAAAAAGTATTTTTTTATATTTTTGTCTGTCACATGACAATGAGCCTACACAACCGAAAAAGTATTTTTCATCCCCCCATCTCGGAAAGAGTATTTTTACTCTTCGATATCTGAGTGCAAAAGCCGTTTTTACCCGCTAGAGGACAAAGTAAATTTTCAACCCCCCATCTCGGAAAGAGTATTTTTACTCTTCGATATCTGAGTGCAAAAGCCGTTTTTACCCGCTAGAGGACAAAGTAAATTGAATTTATAGCATCGTGTGCACTTAGTATGTGTATTCAAAACATCATTAAACCTATTTTCTTCTTCCTCCATGGTGCCGATTTATCATACGACCTTTTTAAATTGTTAAAAACTCAGACTCGGAACCTTTTTGGTGTACCTACTTTTTTAATTTGGTTGGTAATTTCCTCGTTGAGGTGGGATGAAAAGTTACGTGTTGCACTCGAGTGCAAAGATTTTTCACCTCGTGCTCTTTTGATTCCCTCGGTAACGCTCAGGATTCTAATTTTTGAATCACTCGCTGCGCTCGTGATTCAATTTTAGAATCCTTCGCTTGCTCGGTCATCAAAATTGAGCACGCGGTTAAAAAGCAAGTTTGCACTCTTGTATAACAAATAACTATAGTCATAATATGTAGAATAATCATGAATAATAAGACTAGACTTATTACTGTTTACTTAAATCAACAACTTTTTTGAGATAGATCATATTAAAGTTTATGGTAAAATTAGTAATCATTTGAATCTATGGACAACACAGACCACGCCCACACAGTACACGCTTCAGCAAGAAACAACTGCACAGTCTGCACATGTGCTTAGGTGGTGAGCCTTTAGCCCGTTAGTCGATTTTACGACACGAAAGGGAAGAGAGGGGTTGGTAGTATTATTTTGATGAGCCCATCGCCGCTCTATGCTGTTGTATGTATGTGCAGTCTTTAGTCCTTTAGTCGCCTTTTATGAGACCCAATGGAAGGAAGGGGTTGGTAGTATTATTTTGATGTGCCCATCGCCGCTCTATGCTGTTGGATGTATGTGCAGTCTTTAGTCCATTAGTCGCCTTTTACGACACCGAAGAGAAGAGAGGGGTTGGTAGTATTATTTTAATGAGTCCATCGTCGCTCTATGATGTTGCATGTATGTGCAGCATTTAGTCCGTTAGTCCTCTTTTACGACATCGAAGAAAAGTGAGGGGTTGGTAGTATTATTTTGATGAGCTCATAGTTGCTTTATGCTGTTGCATGTATGTGCAGCATTTAGTCCGTTAATCCCCTTTACGACATCGAAGAAAAGTGAGGGGTTGGTAGTATTATTTTGATGAGCTCATAGTTGCTTTATGCTGTTGGATGAATGTGCAGTCTTTAGTCTGTTAGTCGCCTTTTACGACACCGAAAGGAAGAGAGGAGTTGGTAGTATTATTTTGATGGGCCCATCGCCGCTCTATGCTGTTGGATGTATGTGCAGTCTTTAGTCCGTTAGTCGCCTTTTACGACACCGAAAGGAAGAGAGGGGTTGGTAGTATTATTTTGATGGGCCCATCGCCGCTCTATGCTGTTGGATGTATGTGCAGTCTTTAGTCCGTTAGTCGCCTTTTACGATACCCAAGGGAAGAAAGGGGTTGGTATGGTAGTAATAAAAAAAACTACTAAAAAATGGGGTCTAATCATTGCTATACATAAGTAGGTACCTACCATTTTTCTACAGAAGAAACCTACGTCTAACCTACATAATCTATCTATCTATCTATCTATTTAAATATAAAAATGAAACCCGTTTTCCGTTGTCACGCCATCACGCGTGAACGGCTGGACCGATTTCGCTAATTCTTTTTTTGTTGTGTTTGTTATGGTCAGGAGAAGGTTCTTATAAAAGAAAAAATTAAAATAATCACTTTTTTTTAAATATTTTTTACAATATTCATAATTAAGACAGGACAACGTCTGTCGGGTCAACTAGTAATATATACAATTATATTGATACATATTTGCTTTTAATTGTTAATTTTTTTATATTTTCTGAGCTACATTTATAACCAGCAACTTAACTTATACATCACAGCAAAAATATTTTTCCCATTAACTCGGGTAACAGTTGAGCAGCTGGCAAAAAATTTTTCACCCACACTAGCATCCTGGCATATTGTCATAAACACACTACAATAATGAGTTGCCGCATTACGGAGCTGTGGTTTATAGGTAGCGCGGTATCTAGACGAGCGCAGAGAGACCAACCATTCATCTAAGACTTGTACCTAAGAAGTTCTGACTCCAGGGTATGTTGGGCCAATTGTCAGAATGTCCAGTGTGTCAAAATGACAAGGCAATAATGCCCAATTGTTAAAATGACCAGTTGTCATAATATCCAGGTGTCCAAACAACAAATTGCTAAAACGTCTAATGGCCATAATGCCAAGTTACCAAAACAACAAATTGTTAAAAAGTCGGATTGTCATAATGTCCAATATAAAAACACCCAATTGCCAAAACGTCTAGTAGACATAATGGCCAATTACCAAAACCACAAATTGTTTGTCAGCTTTTGCCATTTTAGTTAAGGTTCCCTAACACGAGTACCTAAAAAGGACACTTTGTAATGGTCTATAAAACATCAGCTGCCCGGCTAGCACGATCACGTTTATTCGCCGACATAAAGCATTCGGCCCGTACTGGCAACTATGTGAGTACGGGTATGACACGGACGCGTGCTTTATGTCGGTAAAAACGTGATCTGGACGTTATGACTTCTTGGACATTCAGAGACTTGTACATATTGACTAACGGTCTTTATAACATCTGGACGTTATGACTTCTTGGACATTCTGACACTTGTGCATATTGACTAGACTAACGGTCTATACATGTGATAGGGGTGGTACTTCTAACCTGATAAGTCTAAGTACTACATCTAAATTCATCGACAAAAAAAAGAATATGGACTTATAAAAAAGTGATTTTAAATCACAAAATAATAAAGTAATGATTTTTTTTCTCACCAAAATAATCTCAAATATACGAAACAAAGTAATTTATTAGTTAGCCAGTGTCATTAGCTACCGTTTGTCATTTTTTTCATGTTTCTCCAACGTATGAAACCTTTGATATCGCATAAAGTAAAAATAGTCATAAATTAAAATGAATTTCGATGTAGTACTTAGCCTTAACGGGTTAGAAGTACCACCCCTATCACATTGTCTATCATCCGGACATTATGTCACCTTGGACATTCTGACAATGGGCCTAACATACCCCGGAGTATGTTGATACCCAGGGTATGTTGGGCCAATCTACTTAGTTAAACGGGGCTACTAACTACTAACTACTAACGGGGCACGGGGCCACAGCTGCATGGGGCCCAGGCAGACGAAGATCGCCACTGATTGGATTCCATGTTACGGACACCGGAACCGTGGCAGACCGAGGCGGAGATGGTGATGATGATGGACGACCTTGTTATGTTCCGTTCCCGCTGTGTATTTATCTGTACATGGAATTTATTCTTGTATAAAAGAGGAGGCTTAGTAACAGTAAATGTCTATAAATAAAACTTCACTTGAGAGCAAAAATATTTCACAGTCGTAATTTTTTAAACAGAAATACTAAAATGATTTCTACAATGGGTCTACCTTTTATCGCAGAACTTTTTATGTCATAATTTTATTATGCATAACAGCGGAAAGCATCAACGTCATTTGGCAGAAAATCATTTGGCACACACTCATTAATCATACATTCAAAACCCATAATTTTATAAGTCAGAATCATCTATAGGCATATATTTAATATCCATAATAATTAAGAGGCAGTACTATCATACCGCAGAAAGTTTATATTCAGAATCATCTTTATGCATAAATTCGAAATCCATAATATTAAGAGGCAGAACCATCATATCGCAGAAAGTCAATATTCAGAATCTTCTTTTAGCATACTTTTCATTTCCATAATAAGCAGCAGCAAGTAAGCAAGCAGCATACAAGCAAGCAAGCAGCATGCAAGCAAGCAAGCAGTATGCAAACAAGCATGCAGCATGCAGGCAGGCATGCAGCAGGCATGGTTTCTGTCACGGCTCCGGTGCTGCAGGACTCCGGCGGTCCCACGCGAGCTTATCGTCGCAGATGGCTTTCGCTCAACACCGCAGCTTCGGCTTTCTGGCCGGCTTCGCCGGCCAGCTTCAGCCGCGGCGGCGGGCGTTAAACCCACCTGCTCCTCAGCTCGCGGGCCGCCTCGCCCCTCCGCGCCTACGCGGGCTTAAATTACACTCTAGCGTAGAGCAGACAAGTCTACGTGGAGTCCGTTTTGCCGCGATTTGCTTCTGTCACTGACTTTTTAGCACAACCTTAACGAATACACAATGTATTAACTTTTTGAGACAAAATTTGAAATCAATTTAGGGTTAAAATGCTATTTTTATTTATAAGTAAAAATAATATCAAATGAAGTTATAGAATATGATTATTATATCAAACGAATAATAAACGTAATGTTGTTATAGGAAGTGTATTTAGAACATGTAAAAATTATATCCAATGAACGTTATGTTCTTTGAAATTAGTTCATAATGACGTCATTATATGAAATGATACGCACCCATTATATTCATTAGAAATAGTATGCCTAATGAAATTATTCCAAATGTAAAACTGCCATCATCGTAGTATGCCAAGTGAAATTATGCCGAGTAATCGTTGCACTAAATAAGTGTTATGCTAAACAAAATTATGCGTAATGAAATTTTGCTAAATGAAATTATGCCTAGTGACAATCTGCCATCTTAAAAGTATGCCATTGGAAATTCGGACATATAAACATTCGACCAAATAATAATTATACTAAATGATTTTTATGCATTGAACGTACTCGTATAAAGAAAATTATGCCAAGTGTGTTATGCCAAATGAAATTCGGAACAACAAAATTCT
This sequence comes from Scoparia ambigualis, assembly GCA_963921215.1. Classification (NCBI taxonomy): domain Eukaryota; kingdom Metazoa; phylum Arthropoda; class Insecta; order Lepidoptera; family Crambidae; genus Scoparia; species Scoparia ambigualis. The sequence goes on along the minus strand of OY992509.1, from coordinate 36,633,172 downwards.
GCCAGATAGAGGGAACCCGTCTACAATCATACCTATACTGCATTAGGTATATGATTTTATATGAGTTAGGTATCAATCTGTTCGTTATAAAACAAGGTTTTCAAAAACTTATATCTAAATGTACCTACCAACCTACTTAGAAAATAAAATGTTATTAAAAATATCAGGTACTGTAACATCATTGAGGGGTGTGCGATATTTTTGCTCTCAAGTAGGTATGTTTTAAGCTTTAGTGAAGATAAATAATATAAATATTGAAAAAGACAAATGCTGATAAATTATTAATTTCGGCGGGCTGGATAAGGTCCACGGTACGAACATTGTTGATGTTTTATTACGAACATTCTTGACTTTTTAGTCTTACGTTATTAATACGTTACGTTACATTACGTTACGTTACGTTAGATGTATGTATGTAAGTATGTTTGTTGTTTAATTACGCCGAATCTAATAAACAGATCTGGATGAAACTTTAAACACATGTAGTGCAAATATTGATTTCAGTGGGCCTAGCATGCGCAACACGAGATTTATGTCACAGTAAATATATGAGCTCATATATTTACTGTGTTTATGTCGCGGACGAGAGACGACAAACCATTCTAAGTTGTTATGTTAAGGTTTGTAGACAAAAATGTCACAGATGAAGCAAAAACTACTATTAAGTCTATATTTGACATATTATGTAGAGTTCTAAGCGCATCCATTTGTCTCTAGTATCGATAGACATTAGAGATAAATGAATAAAACACGAGAAAACGGGTCGAGAAGAGTTTTCGTGTAGCGCATGCTATCCATGCCGGCTGGTCAGGCAATGCAATGCAAAATAATACAATTTCAATGCTTCACAATTCTGAAAATTATTATTATTAACATTTTTTAATTGTCTGCGTCATACATTAACAGATAGATAGCTCAACTAGAAAGAGCACCTGGCCCGGATTGCCAGAAGGGTGCGAGTTTGAATCCAGCTCGTGGAATCTTTTTCAGCACTTGTCTTTTTCAATAAAATTTTGTTTTAAAATTATATAAACCATAACATTATAAAGAAGCTCTATGGCAAGTGGCTAAGAAGTGCAGTTTGCGATCGTCACGGTTAAGCAAATGTCAGGTCACGTGTGACCAAATTCAAAAAAACTTGCTCCTCCATGCTTTGGAAGGCACGTAAAACCGTTAGTCCCAGTTGTTGTCGTAAGATAGCAATCGTTAAAACCCACATTGGGCCCGCGTGGTGGTTATGGCCCAATCTGCCATGTGCAGTTTTCCACGTGGGAAGGCCTGTGCCCAGCAGTGGGACGTTTAAAGGCTGACGACGTTGCACAGCACTATAAAAGTACGATGTTATACCGCAGGGGCTGTCCTGGCGTCGCCGTTGAGCGAAAACCTACGAGACGCAATGACCCAGATGATGATGGAGGGAAAAAGGTATCGTCCGTATGTAGTGTACACGGGAATCCACGCCAGCTTCTCCAAGGGAGACTTCACTTCAATAGAAGGCAAGTAGTATTAGTTCCTCAGAGTGGTAAAGCCACGCTACACGAATTGGGCTGACTCGCCCGGCGTAATACACGTAATATCGGCGTGAAACAATGGCACCCAATGCTGTTGTGTTTAGTCCGGTGAGTTTTCACTCTACTTTCGTACCGGAGGGCTATCTCTCCCCCTTCATTCTCTCGCAATTCCTACTCCTTCCTCAAAAATCCAATACTCATTGGCTAATAAGGGTGCTTTTACATATAGGCGTTTTAGTCGCGTGACTGCAGCGCTTCTAAGTAGCGCTGCAGTAGCACGACTGGGAATCCATATATATTTAAGTAGCGCGGCTGCAGCGCACAGTATTTTTTTGACCCTTATTTTGAGACAGCCTAGTTTTATTGAATGATCGAATGGAGAATTACATCACTAATGTATGAGTAAAACTCCCACAAGGCTCGCTATCATAGTTTTCGAAAAAAAGCGATCGAAGTTAAAGAACCGGTATTTTATGAAATTTTTATTTTTATTTTTATTAATTTTTTATTGAATGAATTACTTAATTTTGCACTGTGGCCGTTAAGGCCTACCATAGGGCCAAATTATAAACTATGCATGGGGAAGCTACAACTTCGCAGTTCCAAGATAATTGCAAATATGATAAAATCGTATTTATTTTTTTGTGACTAAATTCTTAAGTATTTGCGTTTTATTTTTACTTTAAAACATAGATACATACATGGACTCCTTCCACAAAAAATTTCGATTGCTAAAATTACAGACTTTCGGAGATATTAATTTATTAAAAAGGTACCGGTTCGGACCGGTTTTGGTCAAAGTTCTCAATGTCACATTTTAGCAATATCAAGTACGATTGTTTGTTGCAGCCTACTGAATGCGGAAGAATGGAATTTATTATATGTACAACAAGGATTTTCTAAATATTAAAGTGCGGTCCGCCATGTCACGCTTCTCATGTCATGTGGACTGCACGGTGTAGCGATCAAATCTTCTAATGATAGGTAATATGTAGTGCGGGAAGGAGTCCACCCTCGTTAGGCAAGCTGAAACCACGTATTAATACATATTACCTGGACGAAACGGGGGTGAGGCATTATGAAGCCGTTCCAGACTCATAATGCCATTTTGCCTCAGCAGGGCTTGACCTATCCTGCCGAGGGATGTCTCTCCGAACTCCGATCGGAAGACTTAATGCAAGGGGGGCATGAGGGCGCCAACCCTCATGCTGGTCAGCGACAGGCAAATGAAGCTATGGATAACGCCATAGCCGGCACGTCTTATGCTTCGGATGTGACCGCAAGTAGGGTAGAAGTAGGAACCGACAGCCAAATAGTAACTCGGCTTGATACTTATATATTTCTGGATCAAGAAAGTAAAAAAATTAATGGTCGCTATGGAAAACCGTTTGACCTATCTAAATCGGAAAGAAATATTTTTATAAAATCGATTCTAGCAAATAAATTAAACACACCACTATCGGCATCACAAGAAATAAATCTGGACACTGCTATAGGCCTATATATTACCAAGGTTGAGAAAAGATATACCGACTGCAAAAGAAATATGGCTCATTTTCGGAAAAAGAATAAAGACTGGTTAAAGAAGCCCATCATAAATGATCTTCCTCAAGATTTAATTTCGAAGCCTCCTGAAGTTGTGAACATGCCACTTGCGGTATTGGAGGTGCCACCAATGGTTTTGGACGTGCCACCTGTGGTTGTAAATAAACCCACAATATTTCAAGATTCCTATAATTCCGAGTCGCGAGTAGCACCTGTTGAACTTGCAGGTAGTAGTAAAGATACAGTATTTGCAAAACTTCATAGACGAACGCAACTTAGAAAACGAAAAAAGCTAGAATTATTAATAGAGAACGAGCCACCAGATCAATTGATTAAATCATTTACTAAAGTTATTAAATCTCAAGATAACAAAAAACTAAGCTATAACAGTGCCCATGACTTAGAAGCTGTTATAAATACATGTCTGGAGTCTCCAACCAAATCGACTGAAGTGTTGGCAAAAATAAGTCAGAAAACCAACCCATACACTGCAGAAGAAGCGCTTGGAATACTAATTGATCGAAAATATAGTGTCGAGACTTATAAATTTTTACAGCAAGATTTAGCTACAAGAGGTTTTAATGCTTTTCCACCTTATAGAAAAGTAGCAAAAGCAAAACAGGAATGTTATCCAGAGGACGGAGTCAAGTCAAGTGAAGTCGAAGCATCTGTTTCTTTACAGGGACTGCTTGCGTACACATTTAAAAGAATTATACTTCTCTGTGATGACATAATTAATGCATATTGCGAACGAGAGCATTTGGACGAATTGTCTTGTACATTCGAAGGATCTTGGGGCTTTGACGGTAGCACAGGCCAATCGCTATATAAACAAAAAGCACCCCAAGATCCTTTGTATGACGAGAATACAATTTTTGCCACGACGTTTGTGCCATTAAAAATTACGGAAACGTGTAGCAATCAAATTTTGTGGGTAAATCCAACACCCCAATCATATCGATCTTGCAGGCCTCTGCACATTCAATACCGAAAAGATCTTATTCTAGCAGAAAAAGAGTACGTAGAGCAACAATTGAAAAATTTAACCCCAATCGCAGCAGCCACATCGAAAGGCTTTATAGTAAAAACTGTTTGTAATCTTACATTAAGCATCATCGATGGAGGTGTACAATATCATTCACAATACCTTTTCACAACTTAGATGTCCCATTTGTGGTTTAACTTCTATTAAATTTAATGATCTAGATTTGGCATTCTCTAAACCGATTAACGAGGAAACTATACAAAATGGTATAAGTCCCCTTTAGCATTCATAAGGTTTTTGGAGTTCTTACTCCATTTGGGGTACAAAAATGATCCACGAGTAAGACAGTGGAGAGTCTCGAAATCATCAGTTGCGGGACAAATAACTGCAGACCGGAAGAAAAGAATACAGGCGGAAATAAGGGATCGCCTGGGTTTACTAGTAGACGTTGTCCGTCCTAACTCAGGGACAACTAATGACGGAAATACCGCCCGGAGAGTCTTCGCTAATGAGGAAAGTCGCGGAATATTTGCCGAAATACTTGGACTTAGTAGATGGCTTGTAGACGACATACACGTCATTCTAGTCGCCATAAACTGTGGATTACCGGTAGACTCCAAAAAATTCGCCAATTTTTGCAGTAATTTAGCCAGGAAATATGTAGCCGCTTACAACTGGCACCCCATGACTACTACTATGCATAAGATCCTCATTCACGGCCAAAAAATTATAGAAAGCTCAGCAATGCCCGTAGGATTTCTATCAGAACAGGCTGGAGAGTCCAGGAATAAGTTTTGGCGATACGATCGCGAACACCACTGTCGAAAAGATGATAGAAAACATACAATGGAAGATTTATTCCATAGGGCATTGGAATCTTCCGATCCAGTCGTGTCTAATACACGGCTAAGTAGGCGTCAAAGTAGCACAAAACGAATGCCTTTGCCCCCTGAAGTCATCGAAATGTTAAAACCATTTCAACTTAATAACGAAGGGGACGAACGAAATGAAGAGGATATGGTAGCGTGTACCGAATCTGATGAAAGTGAATTTACATCTATTATCACAAACGAAAATTACACATTTGTAGAAGACGCAAATTAAATATACGCTAAATATTGCATCCATCGTGCATGTAAAAGTAAAACACACAGACACATACACAATTACACATTTAACACACCAACATTGTTTTTGGAAATTAATATTTCGCACACCAGAAATACCAAAATGATCATCAAATAAATTTAATTCGCACCAAAGGTTAGGTTAGCATTTTTTTTGTGATTGTAAACATAAGCCATTGTTTTTTTGTCAAAATACTTACAAGATTTATCTTAGCCACGCACGCTATCATTTTATATGTAATAAATAAAAAAGCTAATTAAAAAAAAGTAATCGTAGTTAGCCTAATATGATAGACTGCAATAAAGAATCGTCCTTAATATTGCTAAAAAGTGACATTGAGAACTTTGACCAAAACCGGTCCGAACCGGTACCTTTTTAATAAATTAATATCTCCGAAAGTCTGTAATTTTAGCGATCTAATTTTTTTGTGTAAGTAGTCCATATATGTAGCTACGTTTTAAAGTAAAAATAAAACGCAAATACTTAAGAATTTAGTCACAAAAAAAAAAATACGATTTTATCATATTTGCAATTATCTTGGAACTGCGAAGTTGTAGCTTCCCCATGCATAGTTTATAATTTGGCCCTATGGTAGGCCTTAACGGCCACAGTGCAAAATTAAGTAATTCATTCAATAAAAAATTAATAAAAATAAAAATAAAAATTTCATAAAATACCGGTTCTTTAACTTCGATCGCTTTTTTTCGAAAACTATGATAGCGAGCCTTGTGGGAGTTTAACTCATACATTAGTGATGTAATTCTCCAATCAATCATTCAATAAAACTAGGCTGTCTCAAAATAAGGGTCAAAAAAATACTGTGCAGCGCGACAACCGCGCGGCTTACGCGCGACAGAAGCGCGAGTGCAGCGCTCCGAGCTTGTGGTGACAGATATGCCGCGTAGTGAGATCAGGGTTGCGAGTGCATGCATCTGAAGCAAATTGCAAATTACCTACCTCATAGCATGTGTAATACCAACATAATAAACAAAGAAGAATGATGAAATACCGTTGGAATCTATATTGGAAATGAGCTAGCAACGCCCACGTTCAACGCGCGTCTGCAGCGCGACTGTGAAGCGCGGCTTCGCGACTTAGCAGCGCTACAACCGCTGCTGCAGTATGAAGGGATTCAATGTGCAACGCTGCAGCCGCGCTACTAAAACGCATATATGTGAAAGCGCTAGAAAAAGTTTTCTTTCAATAGGCAAACCTATTTATGATGTCAAGTCTTCTTTCTTTATACAGGCGTGCCGCTCGTAAAAATTCCAGTTAGTTGGACTAACGATCAGAGCAGCAACGATGACTGTGTCCACATGACGCAGGGAGGGTCTGTGCATATAGTTAGTTGTAACTACTTGAATGCCTTCATATGTTATAAGAAAGATCAAGACGATTTAAAGCAATCTATTTGTGGACTAGAAAAAGATGGTAAGGAAATGCAGAAAGTAACTAAAATACTAAAATTGTATTTTGTATTCGCTTTCAAAATTTGTTGCTTGCTAAAGTTGTTGAGCGTATTGTATTCTTTAGAAGCATACCAAGCAGCTGTAAGGGCTGTTTTCGGGTGAGGTCACTCGATAGGTATCTACAGGTTGTTGGCTGCAAATAGCTTTGACAACACCACCTGATGTTCATGGAACAATAAATCGAGTAGGTACGAAAAATGACATGATTTAGAAAGTGAAGTCTTACTTGGGTAGGGGAAGTCAGCTCAATGCGGCCATAGGAGGCAAAGCGGCCACACCCAATTTCTCGGTAACTAAAAACGATAGCACGACGTTGCCCTTCTGCCATATGGCTAACTTCCCGCCCCACCGCAGGCAGTCGTTTGGTTGCGATCGGAGCAAACGCGTGGCCGCGGCGACATGTACAAGGGATTTGTGCATTTTATTAAAAAAATCCAGGGTAAGTTCAACCTGTTTTGATCAAACCTTTTTAGAATTCAATCTTTTTATTACACGTCTTTTGTTACATATCTACGAGTAATTGGCTTTAAATGTGTAACATTTGTTCCGACATGAGATAAATAATGTGAGTTGTGTTTATTTTTAAAATAAAATTGTGGAAAAAGGCAAAGCGGTCCGGGCAAAGTGGCCAAGTGACCACTTTGCCCGTTATCAATAAGTGAACCGTGATGATTGCAAAGCGGGCAGTTAGCCGCTTATAAAAATATACGTTTTTGTATTATTAAGATTAGAATGTTTTATTTAACTATTATTTTTTTAGATGGTCAACAACTACAAAAGAAAAACTAGGCAGGGGGAACTTTTGGTACATAGATTTAAGTAAGAAAACATTAAGACTGAAATGATTGTTCCATTTGAAACTTTATTGGTTACTAGGTATTTCATTTTACTTAAATATATATTTTTTAAATTTATTATAGGTGTTTTGTTTTTTAAAAATGAATTTCTTGTAATATTTAGGCATGACCACTTTGCCCTTACCCCTATGGCCGCTTTGGGCGCCAACAGGGGCAAAGCGGTTTTTTGACTAGTCTTCGTAATTTACAAATTAAAATAAACTGTTCAAGTTTTTGCAAAATGTGCCTCCACTTTATGAAAGCTTATTAAGTTCCCTTTCATTTGATATAATATTTTTTTTATATATCGTTTCTATAGTGGCATTTTTTTAAAGTCAAAGTTAAGGTGGCCGCTCTGAGCTGACCTCCCTATTTGGGTACGCATAAGAATTATTCAGTGTGCAGAATTGGAGGAATGTCAATTCCATGCGAAGACCCCAATGATTCTTCAACCTAGAATTAGGGAGATAAGTTGTCACTAATTGTTGCGACGCGCAGTTTCGGAGTGTTATTTTATTTACAGGATACAAGTATGACGAGCGCTCGGGCAAGTGCTACAAAGTGCACACGAAAGGACGCACCTGGTCGCGCGGGTTTATGACCTGCTTGGCGGAGGACGCGCACCTGGCCATCATCAATAACCAGATTGAAGTACAGGTCAATTGGTTTATTTATTTTATTTATTACGACGAACCGTTTGCTATCCTCCTAGCGAGAAGCTCGATGGCGGAGCGGCTAGCGCTTTCGGCTTGCGATCTTGCCCGATAAGCAACATTTGGCTTGCGATCTTGCCCGTTAAGCAACTTTCGCAATGCCGGGTCGCCTGATGGGTGACCAATTAAAAAAAAACATCTTGATCTCCTCCGTGCTTCGGAAGGCACGTTAAGCCGTTGGTCCCGGTTTGTCGTAAGATGACAGTCGTTAAAACCACCAACCCGCCATTGGGCCAGCGTGGTGGGTTATGGCCAAAGACATTAAACTATTACTAATAGACAGGACATAGCGATCAAAACTTTGATCCACAACTTATTACCAAGTGGTAACAAGTCGCTTAGTATGATGTTATGCGCCCTCTAGTGCAGTCGTGTTTGTGCGTGAACAAATTTGGCGTAAACAATAGAAAATATACCAAATTGAGTATTGCGATACTCCAAATCCCGATTTGGAAAAAAGGCTGAATGTGATTACAGCTTATTTCCGTAAATATTTTGTATATTTACCCAATAATCAGACTATAATAATAATTTCTAATAAATTATTCTAGAACATTTACCGTTGCCCTGTGCTGACCTCTAGTGGTGAATAGCTAAAGTATCTACTTTTAGGATGTCACCACACTTGTCGAAGCGGAAGTAGATGATTTAGTGTTGTTCTAGTGATGTCGTTTTACTTATCGAATAATGTTATAAGTAGATAATATTTTTATATCGTAAGTTTAAGTTTTATATAAGTGGTAATATTCTGACTCAATGATCATTGCGTCCATAACGCAATGTTATGCAGTGTAACAGTATCGTACGATGATCGTTTAATTAGAATATTACTACTTATTTTAAACTCTTCGATCAACAATACCAACTAGATGTTAGGTCGGCGCGCGGCGCGGCTCGTTAAATAACAGCGCACTTAAAAAGTGAGCTCTTATTTTGTTTAGTTTGCTTGAAACACGGCCAATGTAAACACGTTCCGTGTATTTAAAAGTTGCATTAATAATGCCCGAAAAAGCAATTTAACGGCCGGAGTGTCTTAGTTTCGGTAAGTACCTACATGTAGAAAATATGTATTAAGCTTTAAACACGCCATTCAAAAGGGCAACGCTGCCAGCCATTTGGGGAACTTGCCGAGCGGCAGCGGTTGTGTTAGAGATATTTTTTATTTATAAGATATTTATAGGTTTTTAGTTTTTCAGTTAATTAGTTTTAGTTTTTAGTTACTCATTAAGTAAGTACGTGATAAGTACCTATTTATGTAAATGTTAATAAAAAATATAAAAAAATAGCTTGAAACTAACATAAAATATAAAATTTTAAACACAATTACCTCCAATGTTGTATATTATACCGATTTTGGTTAATCTTCATCAAAATTATCGATAGGTACGTCGAATTTTTAACGGAACATCCCTACTGCAAGGCGACACCTACCGTGGGGTAGGTGAAACTTATTCTAATTGTTCATGGTATACTTCATTTTTATTCTTAATATAAGGTTTTGTTTTTTAACGTTAGATGGCGTAACTTGAGCACCAGCTCAAAGTTTTTGTATGAAATAGTGTCCAATAGCCGCTCTATTACTATTTAAATCTCTTTGGTTATGGCCCAATATCCCCACGTGCATTGTCTACGTGGGAGGCCTGTGCCCAGCAGTGGGACGTTTATAGGATGATGATGATGATAATGTGTGCTATCGGTATACAATATATTGTTATAAGTTGTAAGCTTTTAGTGAGCCGGTGCACATAAAGTAAATGATTCTAACAAACCCTCTTTTCGCTTGGGCATCGTAAAAGGTGTCTAACGGACTAATAAATACACCCAACAGCATGGACCGGCGATAGGGTCACCACCTGTAACGCTGAGCACATGTGCAATGGCTGTTTGGTGATATGTGGACTTTGGCAGTGGACTATTTCAAGGTGTCAATTAATAAGTTTATTATTTTGTTTCGTAGGTGATTAAAGATCTGTTGTTGGAACATCCGGCTGAGAAGATGTTGGCGGACTATACGCACGTGGTTAGCGTGGGCTTCTCGGATTGGGGCGAGCGCGGCTCTTGGTGGACTATACACGGTAGCTTGACTTCAATCATTAGCTCATTCACCTCCTACTGATGGACAAGCGTCCCATAAGGACCACGGCACATGGGGAGTGGGCCCATGGGCCACCGCGGGCCAATGCGGGTGGGTGGTGTGGTAGATTGAGATGAATATACTCGTACATTTTCCGAGATTCAACATTTCATATCTTGGAAATTTTTTGACACAATTAACTGTCAACGTCAAATTTGACAGCGTCGAGCATAGACTATGCGATATTTTGCGATAACAATGCTTAAGATGTACCACAGAACCGAAATAACCAAACTTGTTTATCCTAAAGTAGTCTGTAAGTTTATGAATACACGGTACAAAGTCAAGTGTGTTTTTGTAGGTGCGGTATCATGCGACCGCTTGGGGTTTGAGGGGTTTCAGTTTATGTACAAAAATTAAGCATTTTGTGAATGTCAATACGCTATCGGTTCGTAAATCTAGGACGGAAGACCTTGTAGGTCCTGGAGGATAATTGTATGTGTACAATAAACAAACAAACAATTGTAAACAAAAAATTTTACAATTACAACAATAATTGTTGTAAAATTGTTTGTTTCCCTAATAAATTTTAATTAATTGCAGCTCCTATCGATTAGACACGAAAAGGTACAAAAAAACATATTTATCAGATCGTCGTCGTATAATTACGACAAATATTAGGTACCTGGTCGAATATTTTTTAATGTACCGCCCCCGTTTTACTGATTTCACGTTAGGCCACACACTCTGACCATGTGTAAGTTAGTGGTCATTAAAAACACTGGTCATAGGGACCCAACCTTTGATTATTCACAGGACCATTTCTAATGACGGAGCTTGATATTGGTCACTCAAAGGATGACATCATACATACATACATATAATCACGACTATTATCCCGATGGGTTAGTCAGAAACTAGGCAATGAGGACCGCCAAAGCAGTCCTCTGCCGTAGTCGACTTTTCACCAAATAGCGACTGCACATGTGCTCAGCGTGACAAATGGTGAGCCCATCGCCGCTCTATGCTGTTGGATGTATGTGCAGTCTTTAGTTCGTTAGTCGCCTTTTACGACACCCAAGGGAAAAGAGGGGTGGTAGTATTCTTTCACCGCTTGGCGGACTATACGCACGCGACACGGTTATGGCGGACGTGATGGTACAAAATGTATTTGTATGTATTTAACATTAAGATCATTTTTTGTACCTTTTTTAATCGTCGGGGAAACAATTCAGTTAGTCTAACAGAACAGAAGAAAGCGGGAGGTAAGTGTATTTTACATTCATTTACATGACTTTATACACCGAGATTTTTCATTGGTTTTGGAGCCGAAACCCTGTTCATGTTTATCATCAGTAGAAGTTTTTTAGCATGTAAAACTAAAAATATGAGCATAAAAAAATCGTTAAAAATATAAATATAAATTTTATGAACCCTTAGTACCGGACGATCTTATAAAAGTCAACGACCGAGGAGCTTCAAACGCGCCGTCTTACTATGTGAACTAGAACGTTACTATGTGTTTTCGACAAAAAGTCACATTTACAACTTTTTATCCTTGCTCGTAAAGCGGTTATTATTTGTTAAATAGGTACAACACTTTCTTTGTATTATAACGTTTTCGGCTCCAAAACCAATGAAAAATCTCGGTGTATAGAGTAAGACTTACTAAGAATACTTAGTATTCCTTCACCTCCACGCGACGCTTGAGCTAACCGCTCAAAGGATGATCTAAAGGATTACAAGGAACCGGAGGACGGATGCAATATTTATTTCTGGTGTAATATTTTAAATGGTATACTGGGACAAACGGCCCAGTTAAAGTAACCGACATAGCCCAAAGAGTAGCCATGCTCAAGTGGCAATAGGCAGGGCACTTCGCCCGTAGAACCGATGGCCGTTGGGGCAGAACGGTTCTCGAGTGGCGACCGCGCACCGGAACACGCAGTGTGGGCAGGCCTCCAACAAGGTGGTCCGACGATCTGGTCAAGGTCGCGGGTAGCCGCTGGATGCGAGCAGCATAACACCGCGAGTGGTGGAGATCCTTGGGGGAGGCCTTTGTCCAGCAGTGGACGTCCTCTGGCTGATGATGATGAATATTTTAAATGTCATTATCTCTGTCGCAGGTGAAACATTAGAACAGGCAGGATATGCCGAATGGGAGAACAGCAAGCCTGACAGCAAAACGCAATACTGCGGCGGTGTGAACCGGTCGGGCAAGTTCAACGACATCTGGTGCAACAACGAAACGTTCCCGCTCATCTGCGAGAAGAGTCCAACCACCACCGAGATGGACCCCGTACAGATTTCGCTGTTGCGGCAGTAAAACTTAAATTTTAATTTTAACATTTATGGCATTTGCTCATTCAAAATTAGTGTAAAGTAAGTTTTCTGTGTCTGTTTGTGATGTCAATAAACGGTTTTGTTTTCTTTCTTTCTTGAAATATTTTTCTTCTTGACTCTTTAAAATGTTTGCAGCGACTGGATGAGAAAAGTCTAGTAAATAACATGCGCCAAGACTCATTACTAAAAATAATAAAAATTTTAACTAATAAAAGAAAACATTGTTTTCATTATATCATAGCAATCATAACATCCATACTATAGTATTCGCTACCCTTTTGACAGGCGTACATAATTGTTTTAAGAACTATGTTGTAATGATGAAATATAATGAAGAAAGTAAAGTATTGGTCCATAAATGGATAACTGTCCCTTTCCTTTTCCATCCTTTATACAACCTATATAGGTTAACAATGACGTCATATACGACATCAGCGATTCAGCATTCAGACAATGTACTCGAACGATACACCTATTTGGAATTGCAAACTCGCGCAGCGCCAACGTTTTCAATCAAGTTCATGCAAATCAAATCTCGTACCCCTTCCCCTCCCTTCTTCCCCCTTCCTCCATCTCAGTAGAGCTTTCAAAACTGTAAAAGTCAGTAGCAAAAACGTAAAGTAAGCCAAGTATAAGTAATAATACATTTATTTATTTCACGTTGTTGAAGATTTACAATAACAAGGATAGGGAGTCTAGAAAGTTTAAATTTGTTTTGTGTGTATTTTTATAATACTTTTATGTCACATACGTACTATATTGCGGCTTGCGACGCCCTCATGTTTGGTGTTGGAAATATATAATTGTACACGTCACTAAGATAAATTATCTCATCCCTCCCTCCCCCCCTCTTGCAACTTCTATTCCTTCCTTAACCCTATTCTTTCAATCGCCTGCGATTCCTCTGGTTTTGCGGGTGTCCATGGGCGGCGGTGATTACTCTCCATCAGGTGACCCGCCTGCTCGTTTGCTTCCTTCTTTTATATAATAAAACAAAGATAAAACCAATGATTGCAATACATTATGTTGAATGTCGTAAGGCACCTGCGGCAAAGAAAGCCCGCAGTGCCTTAAGGCCCACATTTGAAATAACGCGCTAAAATAACTCGCAACACCTTAAACTTCACGCACACATGCATTATGCTTACATAAACGATATGGTGTGAGCGCACAGCCACCCTCGGCGCGATTCTGTATTTGCCCACCGGTTCACCGCCGAGACGAACGTATCGACAGGGAATAATAATTTTCGCCGGCAGAAATTGGTAAGTTTTCATTATACATTTTCATTTTCATTTAACGTAACTAGTGTATGTTTGAAGTTTTGGTAATGTAGTTGATTAATTCGGTGCTTAATTTCGTGCAGAATTGTATTTATTTTCGTTATGAACACTTTATTCGTATTGTACCATGGGGCTAATAAGGCCCATTAAAATAGACGGTCGGTCTTATTACTTACCTTTTAGGAAATATTGAAACCTATTTGAATGTTTTTTTGTTTCAGGTAAGTATCTACAATTAAAATTGCACCAACCAAGCGTGCTAAATAGTCAGGGGAAAATTTACATGCAGATAAGTTAGCAGTCCAACGTGGGCAACGTGACCTTTTATACTCATATGGTAAATAAGGCCCAGCAGAGATTTATTTATGTTTTACCACAAAAAAAATACTCATGTTGATTGTTTCGGTTAAACCTAATTGAAAGGACCCATTTCATTTGTTATCATAAAAAAAACCATACTTTTGTTTAGGGGCCTTATTAAAATACCCTATTTTAATAAAGCCCAAGGAAGACGTTTTAAAAAATCTTTGTATTTTAATAAATACGCACTTCTAAGTTGTTATTATACGAATAAAGACTCTTAATTAAAAACCTGGTTTTATTGATCATTATCAGAATTTTAATGATTTATTACGTTTTTAAATTAGGCGGGACTTGTTTGCCGCTGGTACCGTATTTTATTTCTGGTTCGGCGCTTATCAAAATACGAAATTAGAATATCTTCAGGACATTAATTGTAATAGGTACTTATACCTTATTAGTGATTGCCTGCGGAATCGAGCTTTTGGACACCCGACCCGTATCTCGCATTGGTTTAGTTTATATACAGACAGACAGACATATACAGGCTATGTGCACCCTGAATATCTCTTTTATATGTTTCGAAGATTACCTCCTACAATAAAAACTTATAAACATTATTAGGAACCTCTTTATAATAATACTAGCGGCCCTCCTGCGCCTTCGTCTACGCTAACTTAGAAACAGCGCTATGCTCCAACCGTTTAAAAAAAAATATCTACAAAATATAAACAAAAAACGGTTATTTAAAAAACTAAAAAACCCGACTGCGTTTCTGTGTAATTTGGAAATGAAAATACTTACTGTAAACAAGAAAGTCGTCATAGGTACGCGTTTGCACTTAACATAAGAATCGCCAAAGTTGCAAAGAAAAATTGTAGCAGTCGGGCTTAGATTAAAACAAAAAGACAATCTAAGCAGTCGGGAACCATTCTAGAAATGGAGGCTTAGTGAATTGAGAGCACATACTCGTACCTATAGGTATTATGAGTACATTGCAGATTACTCTAATCTACTGATTTGACGGCTGACTTTCTAGAATGGTCCACGACTGCTACAATTTTTCTTTGCAACTTTGGCGATTTTTAAGTTAAGTGCAATCGGGTATGACGACTTTCTTGTTTTAGGGTTTTTTTATTTCCAAATTACACAGAAACGCAGTCGGGTTTTTAGTTTTTAAAATTACCATTTTTTATTTAATTTGTTTTTATTTTTATTATTAAATTAGTTTCAATAGTAACCTTTATACACATGACACACGAATACTTTGAAACTAAAATCCATCGAGCCGTTCAGGCTGTTGAGCGTGCTAAACATTTGAATTTAACGTAAAAAATCCGACATTTTGTTTTTTTTTATTTTGATATACCCAGTGTCACTCTCACAGTAAATACGCAACTAACGACACCTCTTAGGCTAAAATCCATCGAGCAATTCAGGCCGCAGAGCGTGCCAAACAATTAGAGAAACTTAACATAACCCTCCTTCTGGCGCAGTCGGGTAAAAACTTAGAGCATTAAGTATTCTCTAAGGGTAAAAACCATCCTCAGATATTGCTATATCTTTTAGTGAAAACCGCATAAAAATTAATTGTGTGGTTAGAAGAATAGTGCGGTGCCAACATAAAGTTACTATACCGAGCGGAAAGGTATAGTAACTTTATGGGTGCCACAGACAGGAAAACGGAGACTTTCCTTTAAAATATGTAATGATTTATTTAAACATCATGATTATACCAACTTCATAATAATAATTATAAACGTCTGTGGCATGGACTTAGGTTAAGTCACAGACGTATAATAGAAGACGTCTGTGGGTTAAGTCCATGTTTAAATGCTCATGTTTGCTTTTTTATGACTTGGTACGGTTTGCACGTTTGTACATTCAGCCGCCATTAGGTACATACTCTTGCTCAAATGTCTCAGCTTGTCAAAAGTAGGTGTCACACACTGTCAAGCCTAAAAACAATGCGACCATGAAAAGCTTTGTTCACGATCAGTTGTTACGCCCTGCACCCGTTGGCTCAGCGGTTCGTGACCTTGTGGCGGCGTGTTAAGGTGGTGTCTGATTGGCTGACCTTCCTGCTGTCCATGCTCTGCTGCCTATGCTGGGCCATGATGCCAAAGTCCGCGTCATCCTCAGTTGCCGAAGAGAACTCTGCTGAAGCATTTGAGGCATGTAATTTTTTTAGCTGCGTACTGAGAAAAGTCGTTTGAAGAGTAACGTGTAGGTAACGACTCCTTTTATGCAAAAAAAACAAATAGTAAAGGACTTAGTGTTTTTGTAAATAGTTCAGTGTCTTTCGTGCATATTAAGGGTTTTTCCCATAGAATTGCAGAAGTGTCGGGCTAATAACTTACTTACTTACTACGCTGGCTCAGGGACCCGAAGTGGATCTTAGCCTCCGACATTAAAGTGCACGGGTCGACTTTTGAATCAAGTCGCCTGAATTTGAAGAAACTAACACTGTGGGGGGTCTAAGGGGTTCTTAAATCAAGGTTTATTAACATTTTAGCTGCCGCCGTTGCGTTAAAATATAAAAAACCACTTGAAAGTTTTGTCAAAATCGGCTATGTTTTACCAAGTGCACCATTCCTTCCTGTTTTGTGCCAGTGAGACCAGTCGGGCTGAAAAACAGTAGCAATTTATACCATCCTATGACTGTGACACTATTTTTGATCCGTCGGTGTACCAGATTGGGCTAACCTTCAATGGAGACGGTGGCTAGTTTCCATTGGTCCCTAGTTGGGACATGAGGACTAAATACAAAATAAAATACAGTAGTAAACAAATACTTAGTTAGGAATATACCCTAACTAAGTATTTGTTTACTACTGTATTTTATTTTGTAATGATGACGTCGTCAAAAAAAGACTACCATGGCAATAGCTTTTTATGTCATAAGGAGGCAAACGAGCAGGCGGGTCCCCTGATGGGAAGTAATCACCGCCGCCCACGGACACCCGCAAAACCAGAGGAATCACATACGCGTTGTCAGCCTTGAGGGAGGAGTAGGACTTTTAAGGAAGGAGTAAGTATTGTGAAAGGGGGAGAGAAAAATGGGCCTCTGGTACTTTCACTAACCGGACGAAAGGCCACAGCAACAAGTGCCATTGTTTCACGCGAATTTTCCTTGAGAGGGTAGTATTTAAGCCGGTCGAGCCGGCCGGCCCAATCTCAAA
Source organism: Scoparia ambigualis (assembly GCA_963921215.1). Taxonomy (NCBI): domain Eukaryota; kingdom Metazoa; phylum Arthropoda; class Insecta; order Lepidoptera; family Crambidae; genus Scoparia; species Scoparia ambigualis. The sequence goes on along the minus strand of OY992509.1, from coordinate 36,615,803 downwards.
ATAAAAAGTACCTATTGGAAACTGTAAATCAGTGACTCCGGAGAACAGCAGCAGGAGTACGCACTCCTATCAAAGTCTATATAATTCTTACAGTCGGCCAACGGGCACGTCTAGACAGGGCAATCGTGAGGGGTGTGCGGGGCGAGTGGGGCGCGGTGCGACTGGGGCTTGCCATACACTTCACTGGGGACTCACGCGTCAGGAGTGGCGCATTGTATTAAAACGCGTGTAATCTCAATTTTAATTTATTTTTAATGAGATTTGAAAAGTTATATTTAATGTATAACACATGCATTATAAATGCGTAAGGTCTTTTTCAATATGTTTTTCTATGGAATAAACGCCATTTTAAAATTCGCTAATATTAAGGCAAGATTGAATTAGCTATTAAAATGGAGATCAAAATTGGTGGACGCAACTTTTTGATATAAAATCAATATGTATATTATTTTTTTGGTTTACGGGGGTGCCGATTTTGAATACTACATCTATTTCGATATCCAAGATGGCGGACGTGCCTTTTTTATGTAAAATCAATATGGGTATCATTTTCATGTTTTTCAGGGCTGCCAATTTCGAATACAACATCTATTTCGAGATCCAAGATGGCGGACGCAACTTTTTTATGTAAAATAATTATGGGTATCACTTCCATAGTTTTCGGGGATGCCGATTTCGAATACAACATCTATTTTGAGATCCAAGATGGCAGGCGCGACTTTTTTTGTAAAATAACGTAAAGTGGCATGCGTTTTCGTTCATCGGGATGCGTTTCTTCAATAAGTAAAATATGAAATAGAGTAAAAAGTTAATGTGGCAACCCTGCGACAATGACGAATGTCTAGACGATGACGGCATTTCGCGTAACTTCAAAAGCGTTGGACCACTGTAAGTTCTTAACACTGTGCTCCTATGGAGAAATAGAGAAGGAAAGATGAGGTCAAAGAGTCGAATACATGAATACGTTTCGGTTTACAGATTTTAACAGAGCCTGTGATAGACGCGGGCAGAGCCAGTGGGGAGCCCTTCAGGCCGCAGCACCTGGTCATCGACTTTACTCCTCAGCCAGGAGACAGTAAGGAGCTAGGCCTCAAGTGCCAGCGCTTCTGGGAGATGGTCAACAGCCACCCGAGCCTGGAAGGGTTGTTGGTGCTGCCGGTCAGTAAAACGCAATCAGTTACAAGTTTATGTATTGCGTATAGAAAAGCTATCTTGATCGCTTATAGGGTACAGTTGTCTAGCGACCAAAACGTCGTCGTAAGGGTCAAAAATTTCACGGCTATTACGCGTTTCGTTAAACGTAGCACGTTTCGGCACGCGATCGCTACGAGGGTAAATAGGCATGAATTGTATGTCAGCGACAAACATTGAGATATTATAAAATAGGGAAGCATTCTTTACAAAAAAAAACCTCACCTAGATGACAGCGGTCAATAATTTTAATTTCACAGAAAACAGACACAGGAATTGCATCGGAGGAGATATCCACTTCGGTGCCAGTACACAGAAATTCTATTCCACCAAATGACGTGTCGAACTTCCCGGCTTTACAGGTCATAAAAAATCTTGAGGAAAGAGGTAAGGATACATGCGGCTTGTAGAGCATCGTACGACGAATTACGGACCAGTAAGTTGCGGATGTGATAAGAGAGTGAGACCCCGGGTCGTGAAAACGTGACAAAAAATAAAGCAGGTCGTGAAAACGTGTCAAAACAAAAGAGCCCGCCCCATGCCGGCCGTCGATGTAACAGATCAGAGATCACAATTATTATTGGTTGACCTTCTTTTCAAATCTATAAAGGCTTGTATAAAGCTAAAGTGCAAGGCGTTGTGTGAATGGAACCCCTAAACACACTTCAAAAGCAGGAAAGCAGAACGAAAGGTCAATTTAGATAATGGCACTGTTAATAAATAGATAAAATACCTATATGTGTCAGTATCACTTTTCGATATTACTCAGTTGTTCAATTAATCTAAATCTAAAGCTACGCAATGCAAGGAGTATCGCAGATAACTTCAACATATTATGAATTGACCTAACTGTATTTTAATGCTTCTAACTGTAGGTTCCTGTGGTATTGCAGGATTGTATCCTATTTTATTTCTTTTTATCCTCTACGGGTAAGCGCTTAGCCTTTATCTCACCTGATGGTAAGTGACGATAAGGGTGAAGGTGGAAGCGCCCTTCTCCCGGAATCCTTAACCACTGAGGAACTGGCTATTTTATCTATAAGCTGTCGGACGGAACACAACAATGTTCATTAACACTGTTGTTATGACGCTAAACTTTGTTAAGATGGTGGTAGCTAGTCAGGTGGACTTAACAAGCCCTATCACCAACCAAACCCGAAGATGTACCCTCTCGCTGGATATCGAACCCGGGACCTCCGGGTCTAAGATTGGTGGCTTAGCCATTACACCTAGTTAAAATAAAAAAGCGCTACGTCTAATGTCAAGTCTGTGATTAATTTTCTAATCGATTGATTTTCATTTGCAGGAACTTTTGATACTGCGTTTGCAGCACCGACCAGTTTACAATCAAAGCATTGATTTTGTATTTGTAATGTACACGTATTGTTTTGGGTATTTTATGTCTATTTATACATAATCTACACGATTTCTTTTTGTATAGTTTCATGAGATATATTTTTTTTCTATGTTACTGTTTATTTCAGTGTTGATATTTTGTCTTTATATTGTTAATTATTTTATAAAAGTTTTGTTAGTACTTTTATTATTTTGTTTATTACGAGATAAATTTATAGGTTTTTTTTATGACGTTAATATAAGTCATACGTAAATAGTTAATTATGCGAGATGAAAGATGCGAAATGGTCATTTGTACTGATCTTTATCTTTAACTTTTCTTTATTTAAAATGTTTCCACTCATAATCTTTTTTACAGATAAAATGTTTACAAGACAAAATCAACCAGTCTCAGGAAGCTCGAGTGGGATTCGAACCCACGACCTTTGGATTGCCGGTCCACTGCTCTAACCGCTGAGCTACCGAGACCCCAGAAGACTCGCTGAATTTCTCCTAGTAGTTTGATTACGCTGCAAGCCAGCGGTATTACGTCACTGTGACGTCTACCCTCACATTCGAAAGAAATACTATTGCAAGTATTTAACAATCAATAAAGACGTAATTGCTTTTTTTTTCTAGTAAACATTTTATCCGTTCTCTATATAGCATTGTGAACGCAAAATTTCAATAATAAAGATATTTTTAAGCAATTACGTCTTTATCGATTGTTAAATACTTGCAATAGTATTTATTTCAAACGTGAGGGTAGACTTCACAGTGACGTAATACCGCTGGCTTGCAGCGTAATCAAACTACTAGGAAAAAATTCAGCGAGTCTTCTGGGGTCTCGGTAGCTCAGCGGTTAGAGCAGTGGACCTGCAATCCAAAGGTCGTGGGTTCGAATCCCACTCGAGCTCCCTGAGACTGGTTGATTTTTTTTTTCTAGTAAACATTTTATCCGTTATATTTATAGCATTGTAAATGCAAAATTTATCAAAGCAAAAGATATCTTTTTTACAATTTAAACAGTTTATTTATCACAAAACTAATGAAATAAACCGAAATTCATTTTTTCTACAGCATTATTAGTTTTTTTAATTTTTATCGTTGCGTTTAATTAGAAGCCAATGTGACATATCCGTAGAACGTCTTTAATAATAAAATATTGTATGAATGTACATAATAAGTAATTTAAAGAAATAAATGAAAATAAATAAATAAAAATAAATTTATATTTTCCACTCAAATATAAGCATTTACGCTTATGCGTACATATCGTACAGTGATAATATAGGAGAGTTCCAAAAACCATGTCGCGTAGCGGTGAAAGAATACTACCACCCCCTCTCTTCCCTTGGGCGTCGTAAAAGGCGACTACCGGACTAAATACTGCACATACATCCAACATCATAGAGCGGCGATGGACTCACCACCTGCCACGCTGAAAACATTGTGCAGTCGCTATTTGGTGAAAAGTGGACTATCGTTGAACTTTTGCTGTCCTTATTGCCTAGTCTCTGACTAACCCTTTGGGGATGATAGTCGTAATTATATATAATATATACCTTCTTGTTGTTCCATATTTGCGGGGAACTGGTGCTTGAGGGTTTTGGGGGTCAAAGTTGCCCGCCTCGAGACCCGACAGGTGATCCCTGGGTGGTGAAATATGGGCAGCAAATTACTGGTGGTAGGCTTCGGCCGCGGCTCATTACCACCCTCCAGACAAAGCCGTACCGTACCACCATAATGGCTAAGGCTATGTTCCGGTACGATGTGTGGAGTAGCCAAATGAGGGGAATAGGTCTGGGCAGTTGTAGCATTCCTGGAAGTCGTTATGTCTGCTCACCGTGAGGACGGTTTCCAACTGTCTTGTGTGTGGAATCCAGTTGTGAGGTCGTGCCAAAACACCAAGAAGTCGACTTCAGCTACCCGGCCTGATACAGTTAGTGTTGTGTGTCGAAATCAAGTTTTGTGTGAAAGTGAAACCGATGGTAGGGGTATCGATCGAAATAAAAGAGTGCGAAAGAGGGTAGACCGATTCGTCTGCCAATAAATTTCTGCATTCCACCCGCAAGCCTGTTTTCCGTGACCATGGTGCGTGCAACCGCGCCGAAATATCGAGAGGACAAACTCAAGGATAATCATGGTAAATATCTCTAAAAAAGTAAAAATAATGTTTGGACACGGCCCTAGAAGCTATCTCCGACTGGGGTGATGCTTACCTGGCCGACTTCAACACCACCAAAACACAGGCGTTTTTATTCACTGCCAAATGGAGTCCCTTTAAACTCGCTCCGACTTTCCGTGGTGTATCTGTTTAGATATCTGACCATCTTAGCCTTCTAGGTATGTCCATCTCTGCAAACCTAAACTTCGGTCACTACATAGAGTCCATGGCAAAAACAGCAGATAAAAAAACTTAGCATTATTTCTAAGGTAAGGCGGTATTTTACACCGGGGCAGCTGCTTCAGCTTTACCAAGCGCAAGTCCGATCCTGTTTGGAATACTGCTGCCACCTCTGGGATGATTTGCCAAGTATCAGTTAGCCGCTTTAGACTGTATTGAGAAGCGCGCTAAGAGGGTCATTGGCGACTCTAAACTCGTCGAATCCAAGCTGCAGAGTCTTGAACATCGACGCAAGGATGCCAACCTTTCGGTTTTTTATCGATTGCACTTCGGCGAGTGTGCGCAGGAACTACACGAGCTGATTTCTCCTTCTCATTTCTATCTCCGGGTGACGAGACCCGGACTGAGATCTCACCTTTACCCATCTCACTGTTAACATACCACCTATACGCACAAAGCGCTTTGCGTTATCATTTTAGATGCGGATAGCTAAGGAGTGGAATTCCCTTCCTGCGGATCTGTTTCCTGACACGTACAACCTGGACATTTTCAAGCCAAAGGTGAATCTAGGCAAGTATGCTACATCCTAAGCCGCATCGTCACATACTATCAGGTAAGATCGCGGTCAAATACTTGGCTATAAAGAATTAAAAAAAAAATGAAACCTGTCCTGAATGATGCATGCATAAAGAACTTTATTAAATATCGATTTACCAAATAGCTTTCCTGTTTGCATAAAGAACGAGTATTAACGTATCTTTTTTTTTTAATCTATGTTTTTTTTAGAGGCTTTTGCTTTACAAAAGCATGTCAGCCTCATTATATCCTAATGTAAAACATTTTTAAGAAACTTAAAGTCTAACCTGAATAAGAGTTATTGATGCCAAAACCATATCATACACCGACCTCGCCATATCAGAGTTAGGTTGCGCTAATATTTCCAAAAATACACCTACTTGGCACATGTTTAGGTTATGGTTTTGCACCAATGACTCCCTTGCACTCCTGTTTTTCTCACACTCTGATAACAAATGTTGGACATCGTCTATCCTATTGCAAACTTCACAATTTGGTGAATCGACCTTACTCATCAAGTGTGCAAATTTCCTAGAAGGAATATGTCCGGATCGTAATCTATCGATAACATTATTCTTTATTCATAACCACAAACCACATAACCCTTCATAACCTATATGGAATACCAATTAAATCGTATATTAATTTAATAATTTTAAAAAGTCCAAAGTTAAAAGGTTGAAAATGTAAATGATAAACGGGATCATTTCATCATAGTTAAGTAATGAATTACTTGTTAATAATAGAGGTTAAAGAATTTAAATTAAGTATCACACAATGCGTTAATAATTTATTTTCTCCACTGCTTTTAATATGCGCAACTTAAATTGCGCAGTGCAACGCGACTTGCGATTTTTTGTTCATTGCGTTCTATTACCGTTCAATAGAGCCTAGGCTAGTAATTTAGAAGTACATTGCTTCGCTAGTTTAAAAAATTTAAAATCTTTTTAATTAAACAAAGTAGACCAAATTAAGTACTATCAGAGGTGTGCGAACCAGGCTTTAGGGTTTGTCGTACTCGTGCATGATGCGCATCTGCATGTAGTCCGGCTCCGCTCCGTTCCGTAGTCTACGGCGTAGACGCTTTCTGTTGTTGCCACGGGACACTAACATTCAAAAACGCGGTTGCATTCTACGCTGTGATTTTACGGTAGCGGCAATTGAATGCACCGTAAACCACGTTTCTGTGTTTTGATTTGTGTCGGCAGCAAACAGAAAGTGTTTACGTTTACGTAGCGTGTTAAGCACCCTCTTCACGTAGGCAGACGCATCCGCAAACGTCATCTGCCGATGCGTCGGCCGACGTGTAAGGGGGTTATTTGAGCTAAAAATTGCGGTATTTAACCTAAATAAAATACCTATAACAGACGCGCAAATCACCCCCCTACACATCGGCCGACGCATCCGCAGATGACGTCTGCGGATGCGTCTGCCTATGTGAAGAGGGGGCTTTAGGGTTTGTCGTACCATCCACCCAACATACAAAAACGCGGTTGCATCCTACGGAACGGCAATTGAATGCACCGTACATGGCGTTTCTTTGTGGCGTTGTTCCGTGTCGGCAGCAAACAAAGTGTCTAGGGCTGGTCGTACATGATGCGCATGTGCATGCAGTCCGCCTTGACGCGCGCGTCGAACAGGCGCATGTCGCTGCGCCGGCGCAGGGCGCGCTCCGCGTCGCGCGGCTCGTAGCGGCGCGCGCCGCACGCGCAGCAGCCGCCGCACGCGCAGAACGCGCAGCATGCCTTCACGGACTCCCATGCACCTGCATACATACACTCACCACTGTACAGTGCGTTAGTCAAACCGAGGGACATAATTAATCTAATACAATGTTAGCGTTTACACTAAGAGCGAGAAACCATCAAATATGATCAAGTTTGAAGGAAAAATGGGTCACACCAACACGACAGCTACTTATTCAATACCATACGCGTAAATGAGTCGAAAGCACTAGGGTGCCCAAACATTACGGAAAATTTTATGAAATTTTAACATCGATTTTCTAAATGATTTTATATGCTTATTTAAAGTAGTATTTTTTTATTAGTTTATGTTTACCCAGGCATAAACTACCATAGGATAAAATATGTCCCTCGTGTCAACTAACACGCTGTATTATCCCCGAAGGGTTTTTTACATTTTATTTTTATTTTATTTTACAAACAGGTAAGCGGTTGGCCTTCATCTCACCAGATGGTAAGTGACGATAAGGCCGATAGTGGAAGCGCGCTTCGCCCGGAATCCTTGACCGCTGAGGAGTCAGAGACTAGGCAATGAGGACCAGTAAAGCAGTGCACTGCCTAACGTTTCACCAAATAACAGCTACACATGTGCTGACGTGCTCAGCGTGATCGGTGGTGAGCACATAGTTTTGTGCTGTTGGATGTATGAGCAGTTAGTCTCCTTTTACGACACTCATAAAAAAGAGAGGAAATATTCTTTTAAATAATAATGCGTGACATTCACAAGTGCTCAATATAACTGCACTCGTGGTTACTACGTTATTATCGGTTTGTAAGTGTAAGGGGCAGGTGTCCTTGTACTGCTATTCTTTACAACCAGCAAGAAACTCCGCAAGCGCATTTCCTTTATATCATCATCATAATTGAGTGCCATCTTAGTAAAGTTTGGAGTACATTTCACGAAATTATTGAAGGAAGAAAAGAGTAAGATGAATCAAACCAGGGATACTAGGGGACATATGTCCTGCGACACGTGTCGCCAGCGACGTCGGGTTACGTGGTGCGACGTTGCCGCACTTCGCTTAATATGTCTGGCTACGTCGCGCGACACGTATCGCCAACGGCGCGTGAAATGGCGCGACGTTGCCAGTTATGTCAATCGAAATCGCCCGGCTTCTTTTTTTTTTTTTATACTAAGCCCGGCAAATGACCCCACTCCACCTGATGTTAAGTGGAAATGAAGTCCAGGCGCGAGGACAACTGGTGCAGCGTAAGAGACGTAGCATCAGTCACCCTCACTCTGCCGGCCCACAGAGTGCTTCTTCACGCCTCGTTTGAAGGACCCTATGGCATAGGTAGGAGGGAATACGTGTGCTGGTAGACTTTTCCATCTTTTGGAAGTGCGGCAAAGAAACGAGTCACCAAATTTCTTAGTGCGTGATGGAATGTTAGAAACTGTAAATTGGTGACTCCGGAGAGCAGCACGCGTACTCCTATGGAGGAAGGGAGAAGGAGGGATGGGTTCAAAGAGTTCTTCAGAGCATTCGCCATGGTATAAATGGTAAAAGACGCTGAGTGACGCAATATCTCTACGCAATTGCAAAGGCTCGAGAGTTTTAGTGACCTCCGCATTGCCGATAATGCGCACAGCGCGGCGCTGCAATCTGTCCAAGGCATCGAGAAGATACTTTGCGGAGCCGTCCCAACGGTGAGAGCAATACTTCACGCAAGACCGCACCTGTGTCTTGTATAATAGACACAACTGATCAGGCGTGAAGAATCGCCGCACCTTGTTCAGGACACCGAGTTTACGTGAGGCATTTTTAATTACGGTTTCGATGTAATCCTTTTGGTTCAGATCGCAGCAGATATCTATACCGAGCATGTTAATACTGCTCTGCTGGCCTAGAGATGTACCCTGAAGAGAGGGAAGGGGAAGGAATGGCGACTTTTTTGCTGTGAACGCGCACACCTGTGTTTTCTTGGCATTGAACTCCACCAGATTATCGGAGCCCCATTTAGAAATGAGGTCCAACACCCGATCGGGCTCAATAACAAGATTTGCTCGCTTCATTTCGGTGTCTACCCGCCCAGCCGATGAGTGACCGTTATATCCCCCATGCACTGTGCTATCATCTGCATAGCAATGAATGTTTCCAAGAGGAAGCATGTCATTAATTAGCAGAAGGAACAGCGTGGGGGATAGAACGGAGCCCTGAGGAACACCAGTGTTCACTGACATGAACCGCGAAGCGCAGCCATCCGAAAGGATATGGATTCTACGCTCATGCAGGAAGCTAGCAATCAGGTACAGAACTGAGCGGGCAAACCGTATGCCGGGAGCTTGGAGAGAAGAGCTTTGTGCCAGACCCGATCAAAAGCCTTGGCTATGTCAAGGCTTACTGCCAGTGACTCGCTACGCTTGTCTATAGCCTCACCCCAGAGATGTGTGACGTACGCTAGAAGATCACCCGTTGACCGTTTTGGCCGAAACCCATATTGACGATCGTGAATTAGGGAGTGATCTTCTAGGTATCGAATAAGCTGTTTGTTCAATATTCGTTCTAGGATCTTACACAACACTGAAGTTACGGCTATAGGGCGGTAATTAGACGGATCTGACCGATCTCCTTTTTTAGGGATCGGTTGCACATTAGCTTCTCTCCAAGATTCCGGCACACAACCCGAAGAGGGCGAGAGACGGTACAGACGCGTTAACACAGGGGACAACTCTGCTGCATACATTTTCAGGACTGTTGCTGGGATGCCATCAGGACCATTAGCTTTCCGGACATCGATTAACTGCAGCTCCGCACGGACATCACACTGCCTGATTGTGATATCAGACATTGTGTGGCCACAGTGAGGAATTGAGGGTGGCTGTGCATTACAGTCATCGATCCGGGAGTTAGCCGCAAAGAGTTTGGTCAGGAGATCGACCTTTTCCTGCGGCTTGTGAGCTAAAGTTCCGTCAGGGCATCTCAGTGGTGGCAGCGAGGGTTGGCAGAAGTTGGATTGCACGGCTTTGGCCAGACGCCAGTAGCTACGGCTGCCCATAGGATGCGTCAGGAGTTCTTGGCCTACTCGTGCAACGCGCTGGGCATCCGCTCTAATGTAGGCCCTCTTACACGACTTGGTGGCATTATTATAGGCTGCTTTTAGCGAGCGAGTTTCGGGATCCCCATGATCTTTACCTCTGATCCAGGCGCGGTATGCCGTCTGTTTGCTCTCAACAGCGCTGGCACACTCGCGATTGAACCAGCGGTTGCGTCTGCCTTTGCTGATGACATAGGAGTGTGGAATATAGTATTCCATTCCTAATACTATCTCATCAGCAACGGCAGTGGCGCTAGCGGTCGGGTTCTTCCCACTAAAGCAGCGCTGCCTACAAGGGACGGATGCAAAATACTCTCGCATACCGTCCCAGTCTGCCGACGCGTAGTGCCAAATCCGGCGTTTCAAAACCGCTGTTGGCGGGCGCGATGCCAAGGACACTGTGCTGGATATCAAGCAGTGATCCGAGGAACCTAAAGGAGCTCGAATCTCCACCCGGTATCCAGCTGGGCGACTCGTCAGCAGAAGGTCGAGTAAGGAGGGCGCATGGCCAACTATGTCTGGGATCCTGGTGGGCTGGTTCACCAGTTGCGTCAGGTCATGCGTGAGAGCGAATGCGTGGGCAGTTCTACCAGCATGGTCTGTTTTGGAGGAACCTAACCACAACTCATGGTGGGCGTTGAAGTCCCCCAAAAACACCAATTCCGCCGATGGAAACCGCTCCTGCGCATCATCTGCTACCCGACTAAGATGTGCAATTAGTCGAGTTGTCTCCATGTCGCCGTTATGGGATCGGTAGACGCAGACGTAGACACGGCAATGAGAGCCTAAGTCGACGTGTACCACTAGGAGGGAGAAGGAAGGGTCCTCCAGACAGCGCAGACGGCGACAGCAAACATCCGCCCGAACGAATAAGCAAACTCCGGCTTTGGCTTTGAAGGATTCTTCAAGCACAAAGCCGGGATAGTTCAGGTAGGTGGTGTCAGCTGGGCGGATTATTTGCGTCTCCGTCAGGAACAACATTGCTGGCCGTGCCCTCTCAAGATGGTGGTGGACGGCATTGAGGTTTGCATGGAGTCCGCGGATGTTAGCGAACTCCACCTCAAACGGTAAGGTTGTGGTGGGGGTGTGCACCGCTGTATTACCAGTTTTGTTGTAAGGCGCTGTCATTTTAGGAGTGGAAAGAGAGAGGCGTGAATCGAGAAAATGATGCCGCGATGCGAATGGTCAAAGTGTGGTGGCCTGTTTCCCCAGGAATTTGCCCACAGACGAGTATTATTAACCTGCCGAACGGAAGGGCCCTTGAACCCCCTCCGGGAATGGCCGCTGGGACCCCACCTTCCGGTCACCAACCGGCACGACGGACCACCCCGAGATTATGCGTGGCATGGTGAGGCAGCCTCACGAGCTGGTTAGGCTCGCTTGGGCCCCTGTACTGTGCCACGGGCGGCCAGCAGGACAACCGTTTCTACGGGTCTCCCTGGTCGGCAGGTTAACGAAGTCCTCCTGACACTGGTTTGACGGAAGCCTCCACAGACCAAATACATCGCAGCATCATCCTCTCGAGCTCTGGTTATACGCTGGCTGATCCCGAAACGCGACCGACAAGCAGTCACTTGACGGGTTTTACACCATGCGTACGGTGGTCACCAACCAGACGGGTCAAGCCCTACCACCAGTGGAGCAGATCATCGCTCGAAAGAGTCCGTTAGTCGCTTCTTACGACACCCACCGGACGGGCGGAGAGAGGGGCGGCGATTGGTATTCTTTCCATCCGTCACCGCACGGATAAAACGTTCACGCTTCGCTTGATATGTCGCGGTACATTTTATCCTCTAGTGTATCCCTAGCTTTAGTGTGTGTGGTAGCATGTCGCTCAATCTCCCTATGCTTATCTTGTCTTGTGGAGCCTGCAGAGGTTTCTCTATCTTTACCACTTTAGCCTTTGGGTAATCCTTATCATAACTAGGGGACATTCAAAGGCGATGTTATAATCTATAATCTAAACGAGCATAAAACAAGACTGAATTTGTAAAAAAAATACATGAAACATAATAATCTTGTATTCGTGACACAAAACAACAGTAGGAGATACCTACTTCAGAATGAAAAATAGGTTTACCGAGTAATTTGGCGACCTCCGCGTACTTCAGGTATGGTGTGTTCACGGTGTCGTCGATGGGGGCCTGGCAGAGCCTAACCACGGGGGCGCGGGGAACGCGGGGCTCGCCGCGGGGGCAGACGGTCACGTGGCGCGAGCGCGCGAACAGCGGACAGGGACCGTTGGGGAACACTTTCTACAAATGCGAAATGTTAATAAGGGCATACTATTCTATTCTATTCTATGGTAATTGTCGAGAAGGCAGAAGGTGGAAGCGCAATTCACCCGGAATCCTAAACCACTGAAGAACTGGCTGTTTTTATCTCAAACTATCGGAACACAACAATGCTATAAACATCGTTGTTATGGCGACAGACTTAGATAAGATGGTGCTAGCCAGGCGGACTAAACAGCCTTACCACCAACCAAACTGGCGGACTAAACAGCCTTACCACCAACCAAACTAAGTAGACCACAGAGGCGGCAAACGGCACACACGTTGAACCAAAAATCAGCAGTTAGTTCTGGTGTTCCTTACAATAGAAGCTTAAATCCCATGAAATCGTCCATGGGCGGCGGTGATTACTTTCCATCAGGTGACCAGCTTGCTCGTTTGCCTCCATCTGATATAAAAAAAATAGAGACTTCATGAATACGATATCTTTATCTAGCAGTTTTCGTCTTATATAGTTAAATCCATAACATAATTGACAAAGTAATTTTAGACTACCTTGGGCCACCGTTTGAAGCACTCAGGCAACGGTTTCCTGTCAAGCAGAAGTTCAGCAGATGTATTCTGTTGTTTTCCTTTCCACTCCCGTCTGCGGCTTTTGCAGATTGGTCGACATCTAACAATAAAGTTCAAAAGTAATTATATTATAGTGTACAAAAAGTAATCGCCTACTAAATGAAATAACGGTAGGAGGAGGAGGTAAAAGAACTAAATTATTATAAGTAGCACATTCTGACCATTTACTAATTGCCAGCAGATAACACTGCCGATGTCACGGGGATGTACTCGGTATCGGCTATTCGGCGGTTCCTAGTCGCCAGATGTAGAGTGGTTTTTTCTACAACCTGTAAACATGACCTTTCGGATTTAGACGTGCAGGGGGGGGCCTAACGGAATTCACAGGTCTTCCTAGAACCATCAAACTCATGGCGCATTAAAACAATTTTTCTGTTTCGAAACTCAACTATTTCTCAATCGACACCCTCTCGACACAACCATAGTCAAAGAACCATATACTTCACCGCGGCCTTCGATCAACATTGAAGACCGCGGCACAATAATCCAAATGCAGCTAATACTTGCAAAAATCTGCAGTTTCTTTTGGATCTCTTGTCAAATCCGGCAATTGTATCATTATATTATTTCCTTTGTTTACTCCAAATTTCCACCATGCCACGATAAGATTTAGAACCCCTTGCGAGTAGCGCGACGAACGCTCGCTAAATTGTTTATCATTAATTGATTTGTGATTGACTGACGTTGTCAACCTGTTGACACTTTCATTATCTAGTACCTGCGTACAGTTTTGGCTTTATTATGGACGATCCAACTAGAATTCATATTGAAATCGGTACATACATTTTTTAGATTTTTGCAATGTAAGCTCAGTGAATAAAGTTGTAGAGTGTAATGGGTGTGTCGGCATCTAAGATGTGATCCTAGGTCGGCATTATAGGATTACCTACGTCATAACAAATAAAAAAAACGACTATTGAAAACTTATACATACCCTCAGACCACAGACTATTTATAGTGAATAAGTTATATAATCACTATTATTATCCCCGAAGAGTTAGTCAGAGACTAGGCAATGAGGACAGCAAAAGCAGTCCTTTGACTTTAACTTTGAAAAGCAGTCCTCTACTATAGTCCACTTTTCACCAAATAGCGACTGCACAAGTGCTCAGCGTGACAGGCGGTGAGCTCATTGTCTCGCTATGCTGTTGGATGTATGTGTAGTCTTTAGTTCGATAGTCACCTTTTACGACACCCAAGGGAAGAGGGGGGTAGTTCTTCCACAGCTACGCGACACGGAGAGGTTGAAAACTCTGTATAATAAATTATAAGAAATTAGCGGATTACCTACTGTTTCTAGTAGCTAAAGCTGACAGAAGTTGTTATTAACTAAAAATTTATATAGTTTTAACTAAATAGCATGTTTAGTTATATGTGAAAATAACAACATTAGACGACGAAACATGAGCCTTTGCTAAGCCTGGGTCACTTCATTCTCCACAATAGTTTTGATCACGCTAAAAATTATTCTTCGGGTCTCAACCGAAGACGATTACTTATTACATGCAGCAGTACATGAGATGGTGCTATCTTCTTCACACTTTTAGATATATCCTAAAAAGAAATATCTTATTTCCGTTCCCTGCACTGGCAACCCCGCCTCACGAGACGTCATTACGTGTTTTTGTGTTATCGGAATCACACGTACTTTTCGTAACGAAATTAAATATGTATTTAATAAGATGGGAAAATGTTAAAGTTCGAAGTTGAGAGACAGTGATCATTACGGTATTCTTCGTAAAGTAAAGAAATCATTTTTAATTGAAAAAACGTAGGCGTTTATCATCATCGGTGTCGGTGAATAGTGATAAATGTCGTATCAACGATATTACGACACGCAGGTATTGGAACATAACGCTAATTTACCTGGAAAATTAACTATTAAGGAATGTATCATAGTTGTAAGGAACTAAGATCATTTATCATTAAAATTATCTATCCTCATTTTTATTGGTTTTTCTTGGGTTCTATAATAATGAACAAAATTAAAAGCCATTTACAACAAGAAATTCATTAAATACTAAACTACTTACTGAGACACCATTATAACAGTGTTTAACTTACTAAACGTATATGTCGAGGATATTTAACTGCTCAACAGTGTTGATGCTTTATTTTACTCAATGACATTGAATGTCATTGATGTTACTCCATACAAGCCGTATCAAGGTTACTTACACCAATTAGACAGTGCTGAGGTTCTATTTTACTCCACGCAAGCCGTGTCAAGGTAACTTACTCCTCTTTAACAGAGTTGAGGCTCCACGCATGCCGTGTCGAGGATACTTGCTCCACTTTAACAGTGTTGAGGCTCCACGCTAGCCGTGTCGAGGATACTTACTCCACTTTAAAAGTGTTGAGGCTGCACGCAAGCCGTGTCGAGGATACTTACTTCACTTTAACAGTGTTGAAGCTCCACGCAAACCGTGTCGAGGATACTTACTCCACTTCAACAGTATTGAAGCGCCACGCAAGCCGTGTCAAGGATACTTACTCCACTTTAACAGTGTTGAGGCTCCACGCAAGCCGTTTCGAGGATACTTACTCCACTTTAACAGTGTTGAGGCTATATCTTACTCCAAGCAAGCCGTGTCAAAGATACTCACTCCACTTTAACAGTGTTGAGGCTATATCGATGTTGTCAATTGGTGTCAATTGTCAATTGGTACATCAAGAAAGAAAATTCCATGGAACCCCTCTGGATTGGAAGCAAAGGAGTCGCCACGCGGTTTTCAGGTCAGACCTCAGCATTATATATACTTATTAATTGTATTAGAATAAGAATTAGGCTTTCTCCGTGACACAGCGGCTACACAAGCCGTGTCGAAGATACTCACTCCACTCTACCAGGGTTGAGTGAGGCTATATTTTATTTCAAGCAAGCCGTTTCGGGAATATGTATTTAGTACATTTTAACAGTGTTGAGGCTTTATTTTATACCACGATAGCCGTTTCATGGTTTCTAACTCCACTTGAACTGTGTTGAGGATTTTCTATTCCACATAAACCGTGAGAGGCCATACCTATTTCACCCTAACAGTTTCACGTTTCCACGTCATCCGTGGAACAAAGCAGAGTCTAAACATTGTTGAGGACGTAAGTTCGATTTCCGCCCGGGGTGGACATGTTTTCAACGTTTCGTTATCTTCGGGTTTACTTATCAATAATGATTTGGTGAAGACATCTTAAACTATGTCTTTGATGTTTACAATGACTCAACCAGTAGCGGCAGAAACGAAGCTTGGCCATTCGCGCTGCTTGCAGCGCTAGCGCCTGTGCCCGTGCCAGCTGCGCCACTAAGATCTTCGATCTGTCCCCGTATATGATGGTCAGTTCGACGATAGCCTGCTTTCATTGGACACCCATGGATTCTACAATTTCTCAGAGACGAACCTCATAAAAATAAAAGGTTACTCATAATAATAATAAACAAAAAATAAAAATAAGTACTTACTTCTCACACTCAACAAATACACACTTTTCATAACTCAAATATTATATTACCCACAAAGGTACACAATATGTATATTATTGTACATTAGCGAACTCCTAAATAGCGTTGTAATGTATTTAAATTCTAAGTACCTACACCTATTGATAAATCTAAATAAAAATACACAAATAATCGTGGATTCACTTATACTGTTATTTTTAAAAATCACTACAAAAGTGCTATTTTGTACTGGAGGTTATTTTTGTTTTTGTTTATACACAAATAATACCTTCCAAGTAGGCGCACTGCAGTTGCACTATTTAGTTATAATTAACATTCAATCAAATAGGTAATATTATATCGACAGAGGTCGATAATACTAATACAGTTCAGACAATTGAACTTACTGATCCCGCTTTAACCTCTCAAGTTTTATCGCCAAAAACTGCTAATGAGAAGCTTTGCATTGTGAGCCAAAATATAAGAAGTATAAATAAAAATTTAGACAGTTTCCTCATGTTTGTTTCGTGTATTAATATAGAGATAGATATTATGGTTTTAAGTGAATGTTGGACAAATGAAAACTTTACACCACCTTCTGTATGTAACTATAGTGCTTACTATACCAAAAATAGTTTCAATAAAAACGACGGTGTAGTCATTTATATTAGGGAAGGTATTAAAGCCACTGTTACTGAGGCAGCGATAGTTAGTGAAGCAAATTGCCTGGTTGTTACCCTAGGTGATGATGTCACCATTATTTGCTTGTATCGCCTGCCATCATTTTTAAATCCTACATTATTTCTGGACACTCTAGAACTTTTACTAAAATCTGTTAGATCAAAAAACATTATTGTAACTGGTGATGTAAATATTGATACAAGTCTGAACCATCTATCCACTTATGCAACTGAGTATCTTGATCTAATGGCTACTTTTGGACTTACGTCAGGTATTACCTGTGCTACAAGACAACTTTCAGAAACTTGCCTTGATCATTTTATGGTCAGGTGTATTGGCGCTTGACAAACAGTGGCCTATCAGCATACTCAGATTACCGACCACTCCCCGATTCTATTATATGTCAATGATTTAGAATATATTGTAAAGCCTAAGATAAAAATAAATAAAACAAAACTTAACTATGATACTATTCTAGAATATCTACAGAAAGTAAATTGGCAGGAATTCTACGAAAATACTAATCCTAATTGGCTCACTGAATTTTTAATTAATAAAATACAGCATTGCAGATCAACATTTTCTATAAATACTAAATTAAGTAGAAGACGGAGACCGCTCAAGCCTTGGATTACTATTGGAATAGTAAGATCCCTGCGTAAAAGAGACAAAATTCATAAAAAGTTAAAAACTTCATTCAATGATGAACTTAATCTTTACTACAGAAAATATCGCAACTGGTGTTCTAAAATTGTCAAAACACTTAAAGAACAGTACTATCGGTCTCTGTTTCACAAATATTCGGGGAATACAAAGGAAACTTGGAAGACAATTAAGGAGGTGTGTAATATGAACAAAAACAGGGATACATCGACTGAGCTATTGAACATAACGAATACACATGCAAAGTCGTTAGACGAGATCAATCACTGCTTTACATCGATAGGTCCTGCGCTAGCTAGCTCTACTCTCAAAAAGCTCAACAAAACAGATGCAGATCTAGCAAACTTAGCCAAAACTAATGACATAGTCCCGAACTCTTTCGCATTGTATTTAGTTACTTCTGATGAAGTAATTACTACAATTAATGGCCTCCGATCTGGCAGTGCTGCAGGTTGGGACAATATAGCCACTGATCTCTTTAAAAAGTCTAGCCATGTATTAGCTGAACCAATTAGTCACTTGTGTAATATTAGCTTCGAAAGTGGCATATTTCCGACACAGCTTAAAAAAGCGATAGTGACCCCTGTTTTTAAAGCTGGTGACAAGAAATTACCTACGAACTACAGACCAATTTCTCTTTTGACAACTTTAACTAAAATAATTGAAAAGATGGTTAATAAACGGTTAATACAATATTTAGAGTCTAAAAACATTTTAACAAATAATCAATTTGGCTTCAGGTCTAACAAATCCACTGAAGATGCGGTTATGGAACTGGTGACACTTATCTCGGGACATGTTGATGCAGGTAGGAGATGTGTTGGTGTATTTTTGGATCTCCAAAAAGCTTTTGACACAGTATCCATACCAATTCTGCTAGCACGTCTCGAGAACATAGGTGTAAGGGGGGTTACGTACCAGTGGTTTAAGGACTACCTCACGCACAGAAGCCAGTGTGTTAGGATCGATGGAAAACTTAGCGGTAGCGCCGTCTGCACATACGGAGTTCCGCAAGGCAGTACGCTCGGACCGTCCTTATTTTTAGTTTATATAAACGAGTTGTGTAAACTCAAGATTCCTGAAGCGGATATTCTGATGTTCGCGGACGACACTGCTTTGATATTCCATAGCCCCGATCCTAAAAAGATTCAAGATGTGGTAGCACATGGCATGTGTGCTGTCACTACCTGGCTGGAGGATAACCTTTTGTCGCTTAATATAGGCAAAACAAAGTATCTCTACTTTGGCATGACTAAAGCATCGGAACCAGCCCCTAATTTAAGCATTCTGATTCATACGTACCCTTGTAACCGAACCCCTAATAATCAAAATGTTTCAACGTGTACTTGCTCCACTCTCGAGCGAGTATGTAATATAAAATACCTCGGAGTCGTAATTGATGACAAATTGAAATGGGACCACCACCTATCCCTAGTAGCAAGTAGGATAAGGAAGCTTATGTTTGTTTTCAAAAATTTAAGGCAGGTAGCTGATCTTAACTTGCTATTGAGAACATACAAAGCACTAGGTGAATGTCTTATTGGCTACTGTATCTGTATTTGGGGTGCTGCTATGCCAACATATTTTTTACAACTAGAAAGAGCACAAAGAGCTTTACTTAAAGTCCTAATGCATCTTCCAAAGCGACACCCAACAACTCTGGTTTACAAAAAAGCTAAAGTTTTGACAGCACGCAAATTATTTGTTTTCCAGTGTGTGCGTAGATACCATCGACTTACGGTGCCAAAACTACCAAATTTGAACCAAAGAGCTCTGAGATGCCCCAGCCCTGCTGTAAATAGCCGCTTTGCCCAAAGGTTCTATAACTACGTAGCTCCCAAACTATATACAAAAATAAACTCTAAGCTAAAAATAAAACAATTAACCAATTACAAATTAAAACCGATTCTCTCAAGTTTCCTTCTAGAATTAGATCCAGCACACGTAGAAGATTTTATTAAACCTAATATTGAGTACGCACTCACTCAAATGGACATTCATCAAGTATACATCCACAAACACAAACACAAACCCCCCCACACACAGACCCCGCACACGCACACACACCCCCACACATACACACACACTCCCTCACACATGCATTTACTCACACATACACACACATACACACGCATACTATATAGTTGTTTTTGTTTTTTCATTTTTATTATATAAAGGTTCTCATTGCAAGATGATTAATTGTTGTACAATTTAAATAATGGGAGGGGAGCCTGGAGTTCTGTTTGACAGGTTTATCCCAGCTCAGACTCCAGTATCTCACAAAGTGTCACCACCCGATGTTGTATTGTGTTATATTAAACTATTACCTACTTTGTGATGAGAAAATAAAAAACATTTATTATTATTATTATTACTTACCTACTTAAATAAATGGAAAAAAAAATTGTAATAATGTACATAAGCCTCGAAGCTCCAAAACTAAATTAGGAAATGAAAAAATAATAATAATAATAATAATAATAACAATAATAAGCTCTGTTGGAGATAATGTTTAAATTAATGAATACAAGTTTTAAAACTTCACTTTCTGAGCATAATAATATTTAACCCTTAATGCCTTAACCAAGTTTGATTCGGAAAGAAAACAAAAATCCAACGCTCTGTACAGAGTCCCGGGCTGATGCCCGGGCTGAAGTTGTGATCAACTTCGAGGTTCTTTAAACTATAGGGGGGGCGCCACTGTGCGTAGTAGTATCATCAGCTATCGAGCTGCGATCAAGCCCACCAGCACCATTCACACCGCCAACGGACTGCCGAGGTTCCGCCGGATATCTGACAGGGAGACGTTGGCATCAGAGCTCCTGCAGTCGCTTGACCTATATTTATGACTGAATGACAGAAAGTGTGAGCTCACTAGGGATCGTAATGTTTTACATTGGATTCGTAAATGTAATATTCATTTTCCCGGCAAACCTATACAAAACAACTATACTTCAAAACAATGTTTGTTACTTACTATCTCATATAGATAAAATGAATCGCCAAATGTGTTGCCAAGCGCACAAAAACGGCTCGACTGATTTGTCTGATTCTCTTTTGTTGTGTTTATAAAGGTCAGGAAAAGTTTACAAAAAACAATGTATAGAATCTCACAGATTCACTTAAAATTTAAAGCAGCATCAAAATAATTATATTTAAAAGAATCGAACTGCCCTTAAATTATTAAATCACAGCTACTATTGTCAACAATTGATATTAAAGATGCTTATTTTTAAATAAGTATCTACTGCAATTAAAGCTGATCGGAATAAGTGAGGGTTTAGTTTGAGGCCTCAGTTGAAATTAATGTTCTTCTGTTCGGCCTATTTGTGTTTGCGAATTTACTGGAACCGGTTCTAGAACAATTGCGCATAATATTTGAATTTTCTACAATAATTGTTTAGTTGTTTTGTACCTACGCACGAAAAATAAGCTCAAATTATGACGAGTGTGTATTGAATAATAAAACTACGAGTACAAGCACCTTTTTGGAGTCATAGGGTTTGTCACAAACACTTACAAAAGCATTACTAAAAAACCGAGCAACAGAACTTGTTTTATACATAAATGTATAATAAGAGGTTTAGATGAATTCAAGAATATTGACTACGGCATGCACAGCGGCCGTTGCGGTTTGAATTACCTACCATACACCAAGTTGTTTGACAAGAGAAATTCTTAGCATTAATTGATTCAGAAACTTTTATGTATTCGCATCCTACATCCAGTCTTGTGAAAACATTATACGAATATACTTAGATACGGAGTAGGTAACTCTCCTACCATGCGTTTTCACATATTATTAGTTTATTGGCAAAGCCATAATTTGACCTTACAAACCCTTACAAACGCAGAATGCATCACGAAATCCTGACCAAGTAATAAAAAATAAAAAAAAACACATTTAATATAAATTGGATAAAGCAGAAGGTATTGATGTGGTACAGATTAGAATTTACATCCTTGGTATACAATGTGACCCAAACTTGTTGTCCAAGAAAAATGTTCTTCGGCCCTAAATAATATTTGTTATACCTAATTTCCTTTCAAGGCGAGCCATCCACTTCTAGATAGCCTTATCCAGGTGGCGCCAAATTATTAGTGAATCGTTGACCAGACATGGTATACCACGAGCATCTTGAGATATATGTTTACATCTCTTGCAACAAAATCAGTAACATTAAATCAGTACTGTATTTGATAATATCTTGGTAGCTTTATTCGAAAAATAATAACTTGAATCTTTTCAAAGCTGATAGTTATAAAGTTATCATTTCTAACCAAAAAGTTTGAGGAAGGTTCTATGTTGTTTATACGCATAGGTCTACTTTACCTGTCATATAAGGGAAGTAATTTACTTTCCATGAATGACTGTGTTTATCACAGTTTTGTTAAGTGTACACTAACTAAGATTTATTGCTCCAAATCAAAAATACAATTCAACATGGGACACAAATGTCATATTAATTAAACCATATTTCCAGGACTATCCTTAGAATCAGATCATAATCAATGATTTGTCACTTATGATTCTTACACTATATTTTCTATTGTTTCTGCTCAAAAAAGGCAGTCTATTAGTTTAATCAAAAATAATATATCAATACAAAATTATGTGATTGTGATTGAAATTACCGACTTCATTTAGACTTCAGGACCCGTGTTTAGCAACCGCTCATCAGATTGTCCAATATTTGTAAGAATCCCAGTTATTTGTTGCTGGCTGTGCCAACCTCATAAAAAGGCGGTCACAAACATTTGTTGCAGATAAAAAATAAAAAAAAGGATTTTAAGACAGTGGACGACATGCCGATACGGATATTTGTCTGTATTTGGAGCTCACAGTCACGTAGTCGCTCGGCATTTACTGCTCACACTGCTCACAGATCTAGTCTGGAGGTGTTTCGCAGAGTTGTTGTGGGCTGGGCTGAGTCACTTAAATGTATTTGTTAATACTGTTGGAGAAATGTTTAGGTACAAATTAGAAAGAATTTGTCAATGCAGTATTTACAACAAAATAATAATACTTAATCAAATAAATAAATGAAATTGTTAAAGTCATTGTTTAGAAAACGACCAATGCATCGATAGCCATTAAATGCATCTTTTAAGGTTTAAAGGAGGCTTACGCAACTATAAAAAACTACCTACATATTGTAAAGTTTAAATTGACATAATTTTTTATTTTTATTGTGTTAACATTACAATGCTCTGAACATCTGCATGTAATAAGTAATCGTCTTCGGTTGAGACCCGAAGAATAATTAAGAATCAAACGAACTTACCTTGTGAAGTTTGATTCCAATTATGCGAGGGTCTCAACCGAAGACGATTACGTCAACCCATCCCTCCCAACCCAAAAAATAAAATAAAAACGTAAAATATTAAATTGGTAAAAAGATAAAACTGGGGTACTTAAGAGTACGCTAAGAAAATAACGTTTACAAACAAAACGGTTCAAAACAGTCCATGTATATTTATGTAGTCAAGTTTCTTTGAAGCTCGCAATGTGTGAGGGGCGGGAAGTGTCCGGGGGGATCCATGGATCTGCGGACAAGTTACGTAAATTTTTTTATTGTCATAATCACCTTAAAAGCTACCTCCATATAATCAGCATCAGTCAATTAGAGTGTTTATGGACAAATGGTGAATATTACTTTGGGAGATTAAGGTCCATCCTTTAAGTCCTCGCCGCGCGCTGGTGATCTCAGCTACTACCAGAGATGCAATTTTGTCACCACGCTCTTTTTTGATTTGTAAAAGCAGGCTTTCTGATCTGATGATCCTGATGTTTCCACTTGACATCAGGTGTCAAGCGAAGTCCAGGTGCTAACAACTGGTGAAGCAGTATATAGTAGACTATTACAGACCCAATCTTTACGATTGTTAAAGTATTACATCATAATTAGCCTCTAAATGCTGGTCTAGGTCACCCCCCTAATGGATATATAGAAAGAAGACAATACGAGTTTATATTAATTTGTTTGATTTGTTTACTTCTGGGGCCTAATGTATTGCTTTGATCGTACTTGGCTAAATTCGTATGGGAATTTGCATAGAAAGATCAAAGTAATACAGCTCTAAAAGTTTCATGGTAAGGCCCCCGTTCACCTTGTTCAACAATGCTAGTAGTATCTTTGTGTTCCGTCAATTACATATTATCGTCTTGTCTGCCACGAAGAGGCTGCTAACAATTGAATTTCTATTGTGTCTGGGAACAGCTGAGCTCATGTAAAATAGTAATTATCTCTGTTTGATATAGATAGTTCTACATCAACTGACTTCCCTAAAGTGAATCTCTGCTACCAGAGAAGGCCTGGTTCCGAGGTCCTGTTCCGGGACCTGTAGACCGCACCCTCTCGACTTAACGATATACTACCTAAACTTAAATTATAATTAAACTAAAAGATAATCTAAAACGACTTACATACTATGAAGACGGTGACTGCGTCCCCGACGCCGCTTCGTCTCCTCGAGGTCCTCAGCTCGGCCGCAGTCCGCCGCGCCGACTGGCTTCGGGCTGCTGTGGTGGTGGTCGATCTTCTGGCTGCTGTGGTGGGTGGAAGGCCCTAAGCGTCCCGTGGCTACCCCTGAGAGCTCTCAACCCCAGAAAAATACGTATTAATATGCACAATACCACTTAGCACGCCACGCGTCCGTGTCAACCAAACCAATAACTGATTTTAACCAGCCCGCCCTGGTACTAATTTATGAACACTGTTTTACTGGTTGTTACGGGCCCCCCCGAATCAAAACAATGTGCCCCCACATACCAAATTACCAATACAAAGTCAATATTCTCCACGCAACCCCGTGGTCCAGTTTCTAACCTATTTTTCCATGTTCCAACGTGAGTGTGTGTCACACTGACACTGACATTAACAGTCGTCTGTCAAATACAAATTAAAACTAACACAAAAGGTTGCCAGCCGTAAGTGGCCATTTTGTTCCGAACATCCCCCCGCTTCGGTCTGGAGGGCCAGCCCCAGACCGCTAGCTCAATCAATCGGGCAAGGAGAGACAGTTGTTGCGGCTCATCGCGGAATCGAACCGCAGTCCCATACTCGCCAACAAACAACTTTACAATGCTGCCCTAGCTACAAGCAAGGAGAGCAAGTCATTCTCCTTCAACAACTTATTAAATCTAATTAGCCAAATTAAAATAATGCTAAATTATCTTATTCACCAAACTTATTTTCTAAAAATTTACAAACATCAGTTAAATACACCCGTGCCCTTGCCATTTTGTGCCATTGTCGGAGCGAATAAGTGAAGTTAGACCTTTACGCAACACGAAACGATCCAACGCGACGAAGAAGGCCTCCGTGGACAACGAAGAGACTCCTAAGAGGACGGCCTTAGTAGCCAGGCACAAAAAAAACATAAAATAATTACCTACAACCCGAGCGTTGCGCAGTTGATCGGTTTTACCGAGAAAGGTCCAGCAGAACCCGTTGCGTGTGACCCCCAAGAACGGACGAGACTGAGTGACTCGGTCCGAAGGCAGACCCCCCGTCTGCGGCTGCACGGGTGAAGACGTCTACTGTGACAAAATAAACATCGAAAGAGCACTACACAAATAAAGCTCTTTGAACAAACAATATTCAAAATTACAAATTAGGTTACCTAGTAACACATCCAACAGACGTCAACCGTGACGTACTGGCCTATTGAAAGGCTTCACAATCCTCATGGGCATGGGCTACCATGTAGACCATGGGAGGTTTCTCAATTTCCTAAACTTGTGCATAGTTATGGAAATGGTACACAAACGCAATGACTCTAGTCTAGACTATGCGGTCCAGTCGTCAAACTGTGTACATAATAGAAACAAGACCAAAATAGTTGGCACTGCCAGCAGTGTAGAGCGACCCAGAGCTATCTGGGTTCCTAGTAGGACCCGTCCTAGTACACCCGAGCCCAAGAGTAGGAGTAGGTCAATTGGGCCAGGTGACAAAGTGTGGTTCTGCCCGATCTAGACCAATGTCTGTGCCGTTATCCCTGCGGGCGAATTTCATTACCGTTACCGAAATTGACATTCTCACACAGATGCATGTACCGAGGAGAGGGTGACTTGTATTGGCCCCGTCAAACTCCCGGTAAACATGCCACCAAACAATGTGGCACAAAATTAAAATTTCAAATCTAAGATTTCTTTAAAATCTCTCAAACAAATTTCACATTTAAGGTTTCCTTAAATCTTTCAAACCGCGGCCGCCGTAGTATCAAGCAAAACCGTCCGTGGTTTAGCTCTCGCAAAGGGGCAGGCTAGCTATGGCCTGCTTGGTTCCCAAATCTGCAAAGAAGGCCCCCGCCCGTGTGATACCGCGGGTGGTACGATAACCGCTGCGGTATAGCTCGAGTGCGGCTGCACGCTGGCGCGCACAGAGCTAGTTGCAGGGAGGGGTCCCTCCTTCGTGACACCGTCGGGGCCCCCGCCCGTGGGATACCCAAATCGCACTCGGGCCGGCGGCATGGGAACCTGCAGGCGCGGGTTTGCGCGCCTGCGCATGGTTCACCTTCCGGTGTGGGAGCGCGCCTCGCGCATGACTGGGCCTCCAGTCCGCTGGTAGGTGTGTGCTCCGCGCTGGAGCACCCCTGCCCGTGTAACGCTGCCACCGCTGTTGTGTGGTCGGTGAAGCCGCTCCCGACCTGTGAACACCCAACAATAATAAAAGCTGTGGTCCACTAAATGCACTGCGGCGTTGAGGCCTATAGCCAAAGCAAAGGCCGCTGCGCCTTGCTATGCGCCGCCTCGTCATTACACGCAGCCCTCGTCGGTCCTGGCACCGCGTCGTAGTATGACCCGTTTGGCCACACTGTGTACAAGCCGGGTCCATGCCGGCCGCTGCAGTCAGCGCCGCCCGCCGCGACGTAGTGTGTTCTGGCTGCAGCTGTACAGTGGGATTCGCCTGGCGTCCCATTGAAACCTGCGCCTCTGATGGCGGCAGGTCAGGCTGGAAGATCGCTACGACCCCCGTCTCATCGCCGAGGAACTTTAGAAGTTCCTCCAATCCCGGCAGAGTAGCCCCCCCTTTCTCTGCCGTTTCCCGCTCAAACTGGGAACAAACGTCCGTTAGCATCTTGTCCAACACAATGTGTACCAGTAGCAGCGAACACTCGGCTACTGGCAACCCTAAATTTCGCAACGCAGTACACGCAACTGTGACTGGCGTCAACAGCTGCGTCTTTAAGTCCGCCTGATTAGCTTCCCTAGGTAGCGACAACAATTGACGCGCATGTGCGTCTACATACGACCCCTCTTCCACAGCGCCACCCAAACTTCCTAACTGATGGGTAGGAAGCCCATTAAGCATCGCACACCCTCCCATTGGTGGCGGTATGGATGGCTGGACATCCCCTATCCGTCGCCTTTTAATGTCGCAGGCCGCCTGGACGACATTATCATTTATCTCCATGATTTGGTCGAAATCATCCTCGTATGCCGACCATACCTTTTTGTGGGATGTTGGGGCAGTCTCCGACAAAACCACCATGGCGGTCTCAACCGAAGACACCCGCTGCCTTAACTGCCTGGCTCGCTCTAGGATGACATCATCGCAGCCCCTCCGAGACAGCAGATCCTGCGTATGCACGAACCAGCGCAGCTGCGTTGCAAAGACTTCCTCCGCCATCGCGTTGTCAACAAAAAACAAATAACGAGGAATTAGATTCTATGTCCAACAATAGCACAAATATGGCAGAGCAATATTTCCTACACACATACCCTTTCAATTACAATGTAGGCACAACCAAATTAATAAGTACAAAATAAACTTATACGGGTTTGCAACAAGAAGCGCACTAACAAATAATGTGCAATTATTATTATTACATAGTCCCTATGCATAAATCAACCAATTTAAACCAATGTAATAATCAAATTAAATTTTAAAATTGGTTTTCAAAAATGAAGGCACAAAGAAAACAAAATGTGCTATTATTATTGTATAAACCGTTATATAATAATCCAACCAAACTTCAATCAATGTAATACATCTAAAATGGGTTTTCAAAAATGAATGTGCCAACAAACAGAAGGTGTTCAACCAATTTCACATATGCCGCTGTGTAACACAAACTAATCTATTCGGTTCCAAGGAACCAGAGTAAAAAAATTGAATGTTTAACTAAAATTACACAATGATGAACCAGTAACTCAAGCCTGAACTGATTTCCAAAGAAAATAAAATAAAAAAAAATGTTCCTTAGTACTACATACGCCACTATGTAAACATTCATCCTCAATCATTTACCAAACAAATGTTACAAATAATTGGAACTCAAATTAGTTTCCCGAAGAAAACTACAATAAACAAAATGTTATTTAATTATACATAGGCCAAATTTACTATGTAAACAAACAATTTATATGGTAACATAACTGCAATATTAATATATGTGTCTACAGCCTTGCAATCGCTAGACAACCTAACTACAAATATTGTGAATCAAATGCCTACAATATTTAAATATGTCTTCAAAATGAAACAACAAACCAAATCAAAATTCCACAATTTTCAATGCTTTAAACTTTAAATTCTAAATTAAGTTTTCAAACGAATCCTTACAAACAGATCGAAATTTTAACGCTGCCGTAGCTAGACCAACTTGAAATTAGGTTTCAAACCCTAAGAATCAAATAAAATGTTTAATTATTTGCAAACCGCTAGAATCTTAAAATTCTGTTTGCAAACAAATGCAACAATTAACATCAAAATATTTATTTGTTTTACCAAGACTAATTCTAAATTAGGTGTTCAACAATTGACTATACATATCCTACCTCAAATAAATACATTCTAAATGTGTAACCAAAAAACAAATGTTTACATTGCACTATTAAGCAAGTAATTATAGCAAGTTAGGTCATGACAATTGCACTTGCAATGACTTACCGCAATGAACTTCTTACCTACTCAACGCATTCTAAATGCGAGACAAAACCGAATTAATTATGAACTTGCTATGATCACCATGAACCATACAACAAAACCTACCTATTAACATTGCATTCTGAATGCAATTTAATATGCGGTAGCAAACAATCTTAAAACTAAAACTAATAACTAATTACTTGAGGTCCGTAGACAAAACCACGCTCTGGTTTACCAAAAAATTGTTTGATATAGATAGTTCTACATCAACTGACTTCCCTAAAGTGAATCTCTGCTACCAGAGAAGGCCTGGTTCCGAGGTCCTGTTCCGGGACCTGTAGACCGCACCCTCTCGACTTAACGATATACTACCTAAACTTAAATTATAATTAAACTAAAAGATAATCTAAAACGACTTACATACTATGAAGACGGTGACTGCGTCCCCGACGCCGCTTCGTCTCCTCGAGGTCCTCAGCTCGGCCGCAGTCCGCCGCGCCGACTGGCTTCGGGCTGCTGTGGTGGTGGTCGATCTTCTGGCTGCTGTGGTGGGTGGAAGGCCCTAAGCGTCCCGTGGCTACCCCTGAGAGCTCTCAACCCCAGAAAAATACGTACCAATATGCACAATACCACTTAGCACGCCACGCGTCCGTGTCAACCAAACCAATAACTGATTTTAACCAGCCCGCCCTGGTACTAATTTATGAACACTGTTTCACTGGTTGTTACGGGCCCCCCCAAATCAAAACAATGTGCCCCACATACCAAATTACCAATACAAAGTCAATATTCTCCACGCGACCCCGCGGTCCAGTTCCAAACCTATTTTTCCATGTTCCAACGTGAGTGTGTGTCACACTGACACTGACATTGACAGTCGTCTGTCAAATACAAATTAAAACTAACACAAAAGGTTGCCAGCCGTAAGTGGCCATTTTGTTCCGAACATTCTCAATTTTCCGGGTGAAATGCACCACCTTCATCATCACTTACCATCAGGTAAGCACAAAGCTATCGAGGAAGTAGCTGAGTGGAACGAAAGACTTTCTTTTACATTATAGTATATGCTGCAAAAAACTATACTTACGCGAAAAATAATACAAAATAAATCAGGTGATAATAAATGAAGGTCAAGCGCTTCCTGGCAGTGAATTACTTAGGTACTTCGGATATCGCCGGTATTCTATACTATTCTGTTCAATGGAATACTTACTTGGGATGTTGCCGGTTCCACTCTTGCATTTTGCCGCACATCTTCGTCATCAGCGAGGGTTCAGGAGTGGCAGCCGATTTGTTGCAACTTCTGCACACGCCTTTGCACTTGCAAACTGTGATATTTGAATAGTTTATATAGTGGAAAATTTATTAAGCGAAATAATTTCAAAGTTGTCAGAGTATTTGACACATAACTTTATTAATAATTTTCATCTAAACCGAAAATTACACTTAACAATAAAATTTCTTCGGCAGGCGGAACAAGAAGCCACAGAAGACATGTGTTTAAAAAAAATTAAATCCCTTGAAGATCCGCGACACCTATCAGATTTTAATAGCCGTTTATATAAACATCCTTATAGATCAATTATGTCGTTGCTACTCTATCCATTGTAAAAACGATCTCCAAACGCTTATACAGTTGGTCTTACTTGTCTTATTTTAAATAGTGAAAATAGGTGGCAGGATTACAATCTCAAACTCACTTTTGTTCTGCCCCTGGAGCGTCTGCTGTGTGCTACCCTCATTTTCTATGTACTCCCGTGAGCCCAAAGAGCAGTTGGACTTAGGGAGGCGAGCTTCGAAAGTTCGGTCGATAAAGCCTGTTAAAGGGGCCGAAATGTATTATTACAGCGTTTGGTCTTCGTCTCAACTGATGGTAAGTGATAGTGAGTCCGAATAATTAAAACGCACTTCTGCATCCACAAGCACCAATGGAACTAGTTTATTATACTTTCTCTCGGAACAGAAAAAAAGGATTAACATTGTTGTCCTATCGACGCTTAGATTCTATGCAAGGTGTCCCAAGATATATGTTCAAAGAAGCACAGAGGTAGAGCAGCTCTAAGGGCGCTCGGGCGCAGACTGAGCCATAGTAGTAACCAAACAGAGCACAAAATTATAATAATTATAATAATCATTTATTTCAGACATCAAAATGTACATAGATGGTAAATTACATTGGTCCATATAATACATACCTTACAGACTAATATACATAGAAATATAATACAAAGTTTTTGTTAGTAAATTAACTTATTAAGTACCTATGTTAGTATTATTTGACAAGCACTTGCGGTACCAACTCGGTAGCAACAGGCAACTTCTCTCGGAAACGCCTGTAGATTACACCCTTAGGCCAGAAGTCCTCCTTCATGAAGATGTCCAGCTTTTATGTCGGGATTCGCAACACAAACGCCTTGAAGCTTGTATTATGGCTTCTCCAGCTGTCCAATCCTCAAATTGAAGTTAGACTTCATTCGTATGTACTCTGCTACCTCCTGCGATGTGGTGGTGTGATGCAGGCGGGACACGGCCGTGGTCGGTGTCGCGGCACGCAGCAGGATGGCAGGCCCTGTCGGAGCAGTACCGCAATGGTTCTGGCTCGCTCGCTGACGACGACGCTCCTTGCTCCGAACCTCGACGAAGCCATCCTCGTCCGGGTGTGCGACGTTTCTTATGCCCGAAGTTATTGTAGCCGGAACGGAAAATTGTTCTGAGACCGGTGGTGGTTTATCGCTACATTGAACACTTGAATGTGCATAAATACAGACACAGTCAAAGTATATGTGTTCAAATCTGCATTTAGTAACAAGTTTTGAATCGTCGAAAACCAATTTAACTGTGGTGAAGAATGGACGCACTGCACAGTTTTTTAAACTACCTAGCAAGAAGTTTATCAGTATTCATTGAGTTTTAATCTCGCTCGAATGGGTAATATTGCATAATTACCTTTTTCTTCAACAAATTCCAGCATCGTGACGGCGGTGGTCACCGTCTGGTTTAAAGTTTTTCTATTTGGTTGTTCAATTTGTGACATTTCACTGCTGCTTGACATGTTGTAAAGGTCTCTTTCCTGTAATAATTATATCAGTTCTAGCTTTATAAAGTTGCGAGATAGAGAGAGCATACGAGTATTGTGAAACTAAGAATTACGGGCTATTTTTTGGCTCCGTACTCGTGTCTACCCCGATTGTCCCCCTAGGGGAAACATTCGATTTTTTTAACTATAATTTCCGCTAAGCGGAAGAAGTATATCAGATTGTCATTTTATATTAAAATGTTAGAGTAACTGTACTTATAGTGAAGTCTTACATTTCTACGCTATGATTATTGGCAAGATGTAAAAAAATAAATATTTATTAAACCAAAAACTGGTTACATTTAAAAAAATTTAAACGATGCTACCCGCTAAGCTTAAAAACTGTGTAGCGGATAATAACGCCCGCCCCCAAAGTGTATCAGAGGTAGGGCAGTATTTATATACATACAGTTCCCAATTATAAACATAACTAGGTACATTAAAAGATTGTGTGTGTGTGTGTGTGTGCGTGTAAGTGTGTGTGTGTTCCATTGCAAATTTACTCGACGGACTTCTTAAGTCCTTCTGTGTCCTCGTAAGAGAGAGTAGAAAGCCAATTGAGGATTATTTTTTACATTGTTTTAGCGTTAGGGGGTAAATACTGATAACTTTATTTATTTTGTTGTATATTGCAGAGCTTATTAAACAAAAGTGGCGACTGGCAACAGTGGAATTGTATTTCGTAGATGTTGTCATTTTTGCGCTTAGAGTTTGCTGTTGTAGGGTCGTAGGAGTGCTAACGAAAGATACTGTGAAGAATAAACAATTGCCTCACCGTTGGGACTTGAAATAGTGAATACAGGGAAGTGGTAGGGTAAAGACGGGGCTTTTTTGTTAACACTTTTATGACAGCTCTTTGGGCTCGCTCCAATCTCAACATTAGTGTTTTGCCAGAGCTGCCCCACGAAGTAATGCAAAACGATAGTACGGATTGAGCTAGTGCATAATAGACAGTCTTAAGACACTGGAACTGGAAATCAAGAACGTTTCTTATTTTTTTTAAAACGAACATTAGTTTTCTCGTTCTGGGAACAGAGGAGAATAATTATTTTTAAAGTATGTATTCAAACCAACCGGTAACACCATCAACTTGTGTAATTCCTTCCTGTTGTTTATGAATTCCCAAAAAGCACAACATTTCCTTTGGACAAAGTCGTTGTCCATTTCTTCGATAGGCGTGAAGTCCAGCATCAGATGTTGGGTGGCCGCAGGCTCCCCGCAGGCTGTGTCGCCGAAGGCACTGAAGGAGTCGTGATACCTTGGCGGGTTGCTGGTACTCTCATATGAGGAATCAGATTGGACGCGAACTTCCACCATTGACTCTGTACATCTAGAGTTTAAAGCTGGCTTCATTGTGAAGCCAAAGTTTAAAACTAATACAAATAACTTAAAAGCTTCTTCAATAAATAATATTAGGAAGGTCTGTACGTATTATAATGGATTACGGTAAAACGATAATCAAAACAAATAAGCTGTCATGTGTCAAACGATAATTTCCTTACTGTCAAAAAGAATAGGGTGAATGCCGTCAAAGAGTAGAAAAAACCAATTGTTATTACTTCGTGTACCTTATCTGTTAATTTTGTTATTTTGTATGCGTCATCCAAATATTTCGATGCTTATATTAAAGAAAGTTAGAGTATGTATACCTTATAATTATATTATTAAACAACAGTGAAGAGGTATTCATAAAATATGTACTCGTATCACAGACGTATAATAATATACGTCTTTGACTCGTATTTACTACAAGGAGGTCCTAAGTGTTTCAAAGAAAAAAGTAAACACTAAAACTGCTTGTTGTTTCATTTGGTCACGTTCCCAGTAAAACCTCAGAACAATAACATATTGTTCTGAGAGTAAAACAGTCGGTAAATAACTTATATTTACTATAAATACTTAGTTAGTTCATTTACTTTTAAGAAACTGTTATATTTTTGTGATAAGCATAATCTGTGAACTCTACACGTTTTTCCATAAGGCTTATCGAAAGACACAAAATTCCAATAACTATGGTCGACATGAAAGAAACACAATCAAAAAAATTTCAAAACTGTTTACAAGATTGGATAACAAATAACGACGTGGATAATAAACGTATATGGTTGTACAAAAACACTGAAGAAGAGAATGATACCCTTGGCAATGGATGCACGTTTGTAGCTGGTGATTTTAATTACGAAACTGAACAAATGGTGGAACATAATAAGTTGCGTGGCTTTGCTAGTGAATTTTCGGAGGCAGACTGTGGTGAACCAATGTTCGGCCAGCAGTTAACAATGGATTTCACTCCTGTGGTGGGTGTCGACGACAATTATGATTTACAGCAGAAATGTGTTGACTTTTGGAAGTTTCTTTACGGTCAGCCTAAACTGGGAAAGCTTTTTGTTTCACCGGTATGTAAATACGTCGTTGGCTAGGTATGCAAGAAAAATTATGCAGACTAGGTATAAGCTTTAAAAACATTTTCTGTTTTAGATAAAAGAAGAACTAAAACAAAAAATTAAGACAGAACGTTTTAGCAGTGATTCGTGGGAAGAATCGAAAAATACTTCTGCAACCAACTGGTTGGACGCGCAAAGTCGGATTTCTTATTCATATTGTATTAAAACACATCACAGGTCACAGTCATTAGGTAATTTACACATATACACCTATTTTTTTTTTTAAATACTTGTAATGTTTGTATATTTACTTTTCAGAGGGTCAGGTAAAATAAGATAAGATAAGATAGATAATTTTATTGCTGTATAAAAACTTAGCCTAAATACAAAAGACTTAGAAATTAGGGTTAGTGTATATTCTAATTATATGTAATACCTAAGCTAAGCAAAAAATATTACCTGTGTATTAGGTATCTATGCATAAAAGTAGGTATCTCTGCTTACCCAAGGGTGGTCTACCATTACTTTCCGATTGCTACGACTCTCATAACCTTCACCTTACTGGAAAACTCTTGTAAAACATTTTGCACAAACACAAAAAAAACCAGACCGCCATGGCGCTTAAAGTCTTAAACAATATTATCATTTGAAGTTAATTTTACATTTACGCTTGGTTTTCAGTGGATCAACCACTGGTGTTTGCGACTACTGGTACGAGGTACTGTGACATGGATGGTCAGAACTCCTCAGAAATAAACGCAAGACGGAGCAGAGGCCGGAAGAAGCACGAACAAGGTTTGTTACCTTACAACTCGGCTGTCATAAAGAAAAAGGGCACATTTTTTTAAATTTGCGTTACATACATATTTGGAATCAGGAGAAAAAGGCCTATCTGCCTGTTCTTCTACCGATGGTCCTACTGGTAGTACCACGGGAATTTTTTTTTGGCCGCAGTATTACTATCCTGTCTGGTAGTACCACGGGAGATTTTACCTTACCCGTGGTAGGTACTACTTATTAATTTAATATTCCCTACAAACTTATTTCGAGGTATGCATAAGGCTTTAAAAATCGATATTGTAGAAACTTTTTTTTGTATTTTTTTTTGTTTTTTGTTTTGTTTTTGTTTTTTTTTGTCTTATACTTTCACAGATAACCAGTACCTACATATTTGAAAAAGGTTCTACAACACTCGATTTTTCAAGCTTAGGCATACCTTGAAATACGTTTTTGGGAAGAATATTAAATTGGTAAGTAGTACCAGGGGTAATGTAAAATCTCCCGTGGCAAAAAAAAATATTCCATCGGTAGTACCACGGGTAAGTACAGCTATCTGCTCATATTTTTTGTAAATTTTAGAAGCACGATAAACCAGAAATTCTTTAAGCAAAAAGGGCACAACTGAGCCATTTTTTCTGTGATAGTACGTAGAAAAAGCACATCTAGCTTACTTTACGTCAAAAGGTCACAAATGAATAAAGATTTATAAATAGTAAAGGCATATTTGACCAACTTCAAATTGTAACGGCCTATGAGGCAAATATGCCCTTTCATTTAAAATTTTACTGATTCTTTAACATAAAATTTAATTTAAAAGAAAAGTCACAACTGGCACCTATTCCTTTGCTACCAAACATTTTTAAACAGAGGTGAGGTGATGGGGCGGCCGCTGAATTACGAAGGTAATCGCGTCAGTTGTGCCTTGCCTTGCTTGTAACGGTGAGTCTACGTTTGTCTGAGCTGCGCGGGTAAGTTGTTGTTATTTACTCGTCTAATATGAATTTTGTGATTCAATTATTTTCTAGGTATTTTGCTGACTTGCAATCTTTGAAATATTTGATGGGTTAGTTGTAATTCACTATGAAAATACGTCATTGTACTTACCTCCTTAATTTTGATCTACGCACTAACAAGCTAACGTATCATTAGTATTTCGTAGAAATGCCGTTATAAATGTTATATGATTTAAAAGTTCTGTATTTGTGATACAAAGTTAAAATATTAAGTTGAAATATATGATATGTGTTGGAATATACGAAAATACTCTATTTAATTGTATATCTATTCATTATACCATACGATTACTTTGTGTAACATCACTATTTTTGTATAAAACCGTTGTGCCAACGGAGCGACCTTTACTTTATTAAAAGCATTCGTTCTGACAACTACGAAGTTTTACTTTGCCGTCACTGCGACCCTGCCAACAGGTAATGGGCCCAGGGACCATAATTTTCAAAAGTAATTTTTGTAAGTCAATTTTAATAGTAAATTCATATATAAACAACAGTGCTGTACGTGAGTGATGAAGAAATACCAAACAGCCTCGATTAAAATTGGCTGAAACGGAACCTGATTACTAAAGGTACTAGTGTTGAGTTTTTGGGCTATGCCTTTTTGAATTTTGCAAAAGGGTCAGCCACGGCTAAATCAATCTTGACAAAATTTATTTAAGAAGAAGCTTGGCGACTCAGTGAGCATTAAGTGAGCAATTAATTCACGTAAAATTGCAACTGATGTCAGTTATTCCAACATTTAACGAGTTTTGATAACATAATTACTCACCCTACCCCCATAACATGGCGGTATGATCACGGCGCTGTAAACGCTAGGAGAGGATCACCATAGCCTAGCATTCGTAAAACTCGTCTGCTTGATCATGAAGTTAAGTTGAAGACCGAAATATCTACCGAATTTAAAGTTTCGCATACCTATACAGAAGTTTTCTATGCGTAATAATTATGAACCGAACAAGATGAATAAAAATGTGTACCTACCCTCAATCTTCAAGAAGAAATCAATATTGTGGCAATTCAACGCATAAAATTACGAAATTGTACTGCGAGTGAAAAAGGAAAAGGAATCACATGAAAAGGACTGCCGTTTTTTTCAAGAAGTTGTCGTAACGCGAGGGCAGCAGCAGTCATTTTAACTGTACAGCAAACGCTGTTCATCATGTGGAAACCGAGGGCAGTATTGCTTTTATGATTTCAAATTATCTATCTATATATCTGATAGTGTATATTTTATTTTATTTTCTAATTTATTTATTATTTTTGTATAAAATCTTATGTAGAGCGTTAAATTATTTATTGCATGTTGTGTTCGCCTCAACTCATTGTTACTTAATATGTATGTATTCAATATTTCTATCGCACTTGTGTATCGTCCCGTTTGCTGAACCATTAATAAAAAAAAATAAAAAAAAATATTGTGAGTTATGAAACGAAACAAGTAATTCTACTAATCATGTTTCTGTTATTTTAGATTCTGGAGCTACCGATTACATGTTAATTCACGAGATTATTTTTCTTCACATACCAAACTACCCTGTCCTATGAAGATTGGCGTAGCTAAAAATGGAATTTCAATTTTGGCTTATGGAAAATAATTAATTGACTGTCCGTAAGTCGAATGCAGCAAGCAAGCAAGTCCAATGATTGCTATTTAATTGATTCAAATGGTGTTCATATCAACTCAAAAATTTCCTCTTAGGAAATAACATAAAATCACCAAATAAATAATTTACGACTTTTTCAAATTATAGAGACTACTCCCGCAATTAATTTTAAATTTCCTTAAAAAACAAAAAAGTAGCAAAACACTTAAAAGATTTCGGCAAAAATCTCAAAATTTTAAATCATTCCAAAACTTAAAATTATTATTCGTTACACCTAAAAACCCATAAAAATAAACTTTTTTCAAAATTTTTTCAGACAAAAAATCTCAAAAAATTAACTTTAAAATTTTACCAAACCTAACCTAACCCTAACCTAACTCTGACCTAACTTAGAATGGCGCAAGCGCTTAGTCCGCCATTTGAAAGATCCGTTGTGGAGCACAAGAGGACTTTTAAAACCGCGCTCCTAGAATACCTCGGTCGTATAAATCAGGCGGTTCGGGAGGGCAAGTCGGTGACGAAAGCTAACAAGCAAGTAATCCTCGACTCCACGGCAAAAATCGAGTACTGCATTAATGTCTTTGATGAAAGAATGGAGGAAGATCCTCGCTCGCAGCGGCTGGAGCCCGAACCCGAACCGGAATTCTCCTTGACCCAGGAGCACATAAGCGAGGACAGCGTTAGGGAGTTAGGCCACAAGCTGGACAACAGCGTGAGCGCCGTAGTCGCGATGCAAAGCGAGGCAACCGCGGAGATCCGGCAAGAGGTAGCCCAAAAGGTCGACGAAATGCTGGCGCAGCAGGCGCGGCTCGAAGACCTTGTAAGGCTGACCGCTAACATGGTCACAGCCGCACTGGAAAAGGCTCCTCTTGCCCAGGGTCCACCGACCGGCGCTCACACTGTCCGGAACGTCCAAGAGGCCACGCTCCCGGGTGCTCCCTCCTATGCTAGCGTAGCTGCCAGGACTATACCACCTACGCCCAAAACATACCCCGCAGTCATAATTTCATCGTATGACTGCACCTTGAAGCCTCCGGAGGTGGTGTCCCTCTGGAAACAGGAGACGTTATTCCGGAGGCACAAATACTCCCCTGTCAGAATTCAGTCGCTGCCCAAAGCCAAACTGAGGGTGGAGTTTGAGGATGTGAAACAGTGCGCGGAAACTATAGCCCGTCACTCTAATAGCAATAAATTCGCCGCCGAACAGGCGAAGCTACGACCACCTCTGATCATCCTCAAGGGCATGTCCAAGGATGTTGCCCGCGAGGAGTTAGAGGAGGTCCTAGTCGCCCAAAACGACATTGCAGTGACCCGCATTTGTTTCATAACCTCAAACCGAAACCCGACACTGTATAACGCGGTTGTCGTAGTCACCCACGAGATGCGAACCACCATCTCAGCTCTCGGGAGGCTCAACGTGGACCATAGTAGGGTCCACGTTGAGGACTTCAGCCGCTTTATACAGTGTCGGGAGTGCCTCCAGT
The DNA here is from genome assembly GCA_963921215.1 of Scoparia ambigualis. Taxonomy (NCBI): domain Eukaryota; kingdom Metazoa; phylum Arthropoda; class Insecta; order Lepidoptera; family Crambidae; genus Scoparia; species Scoparia ambigualis. Next base: position 36,576,708 of record OY992509.1, on the reverse strand, counting down.
ATGGCCATACGAAGGCAAAACGTGAGGCCGAAAGGAAACCTTGTGCCCATTGCGCCAGTCCGAGCCACCAAGTAGCACAATGCCCCAACAAGACCCAGGGGCCAAAGTGCTACAACTGCTCGGCCCATAACATGCGCATGGGCACGAGGATTGATACCGGCCATAATGCCACAAACACCAGCGAATGTCCCCGTATTCGGTCAATGGTCCTGCGCCTGCAGGGCCAGACCGATTACGGTAATTAGACCATCTACATAACAAATTAAATTAATTATTTACAAACACAACTAAACCTAAATTAATACTAAACTTAACAAAAATATAAAACAAATAAACAATAAAACTACCAAACAATCACATAAATAACCAAAACTAACATAAATACCTAACTTATAACTATAAAAATAAAATTTAAACCTAACCTAACTAAATCAACAATAGTAAAACAGCATAAACTAAACTTAATAACAAACTTAACAAAATAAAATATGTAAAACTAAAATCACCAATCTATCAAATAAATAATTAAAATCAACCTAAATAATAAACTTATAACAATAAAAATAAAACTTAAACCTAACCTAACTAAACCAACCTAAATAAAACGACATAAACTCAAACAGTATAAATTAAACAATTTAAATAAAAACAAATATAACAAAATATTAAAGTAGATGTCAAAATAAACAAAAATTTAACTTAAAAACCTAACTAAACAACAGACTGAACAATATAAAATAAATAAACATAAAAAGCTTACAAACTACAAACTAAATTACTAAATTAAAAATAGAATCACTAAGACACCAAAATAAACTAAAATTAAACATAACGTAAATAAACAAATTAAATAAAATAAATACTTTCAACAAAAATGTACATATTAAAATTCAAAATACAAATAAACATAATAAACGAAAATTTACACCCCAAAACCCTAAAATTCTAAGACATAATATATAACACCTTTAATTCCTTTCTTCATTCTATTCCCTTTTTCTTCCCCTTCTTTCCTCTTCACTTTCCCCCCCTTATGTGCCCCGCAATTCCTTTTTTTGAGGTGGACCTTCAGTCCACCTAATAGTAGATAAGAAATTAGTATAAGTCGGTAATAATAAAGTCCCCTTCTTGTCCAACGAAGGGGGAAACAGTAAACAATAATAAAAAAATAATAATAATAATAATTAAAAAAAAACCTAAAGTCGATGTCTAAACAAGCAAACGTAACTTAAAACTCAAATTACAATAACAGACTGGAAAATATAAAATTAATAAACCTAAAAAAGCCTACAAACTAATTTAGTAACTAAATTACTAAATAAAAAATAAAAAAATACTAAAACACCTAAACAAACTAAACTTAACTTAAATTTAAACTAAATAAACAAAATAAATACTCAAAATAAACATGTACAAACAAAATAAATACTCAAAACAAAAATATACAATCTAAAATTTTAAAATATAAGTAACAAAACAAAAGAAAAATTTTAACCCCCCAAAACCCAAATTCTTAAAAATAAATAAAAAGTACCTCCAATTCCTTTCTTCCCCCCCCCCTATTTCTTTTCTTCCTCTTCTTTTCGCTTTACTTTTCCCCCCCTTTGTGCCCCGCAATTCTGTTGGGAGTGGACCTTCAGTCCACCTCAATAAAAAGGACGAAGTCCCATTAGTAGAAAAGATAAAATAAGCAAAAAATATGCTCTTATTACGTAGGAACCGCGAGCATAAAAAAAAATGGTGTTCATATCTATAAAAATAACAAATTGCATTATGCAATACTGTAGCAACAACCTTTGTAAAATTGAATTTCAAATGAATTTACTATCAAATTATTTAAATTCGCTATTTGGTGAAAAGTGGACTATGGCAGATGACTGCAGTCTTGCTATCCTCATTGCCTAGTCTCTGACTAACCCGTCGGGGATGATAGTCGTGATGTGTATGTAATTTAATTACACACCATCTCATGCTTCGAAATCTTTTGAATTATGGCATAAACGCTTAGAACATGTAAAGGAGCAAAGAATAATAATTCTTAAAAATTTAGTTGATCTTAAATTAATGATTCGTTACATTAATCTACTGACGGCATATTATTATCTGAGCCTTGCATAATAGGTAATCAGTCGCGAGATCGCGACTTCTTTTTGCAAAAAAAAGGAAAGTCTGTTCAAAATAGACCATTTTTATCATTTATACGGATTCATGCGGTCCGATCAGCCTGACTACCGGCGACGACAAACATTATTTTGTTACAAAAAGTAACAAAATAATGTTTGACCATTTGACCCACTATACTTTCACATATTTGATGAATTTTAAAGTGGAAGTCTTAAAATGTTTTATTGATTTTGTTAATAAAAAGTGAAAATTTATTTAATGCAAAGTTTGTTAATTTACACTTATTGAGAAAATGGTTGAGAATATATCTAGAATGAATTTAAGCAGTTTTGTGTTTCTAAGAGAATAAGTTGCCATTTGAAAATTCCGTACACTGCACAACAAAACGGTTTCTCAGTGCGCATGAATCGTACATTGACCGAAATGGCACGAACCATGGTCGCAAGTGCGAAGTTAGATAAAACATTTTGGGGTGAAGCCGCTTTAACGGCTACATACTAACAAAATAACTACCCACTAAAGCGCTGCTAAGTAAAAACCATACGAATGTGGCATGGTACGAACCCTAAAAATAATCACTTAAAATATTTGGCTCTGTGTACAATTTCGGTACAAAATCCCAAAATCCACGAGTTATAGAAATAAAACTACAAACTCTGAACGGAGGCCCATTTATTTTGTCAAGCAGTCACGTTAGTACAAACGGAAAATAACTTCGATACCGCGATTCAGAGTACACACAACGCCATCTATTGGCAGCGTAAAGAACTAAAAGACGCCATACATTGGTGGAGTGTGGAAATAAACTTCTTTGTTTACATTACCTTAGACAGTATATTTTTATAGATTTGCAAATATGTATTTATTTATTTATTAGACTAAACATACCGCCCACTAAAGACTAGTCTTTATAATCCGCCCACTATGAAAGCAGATTGATAAAATTACAAACTATTTTTTCTTAACAACATTACAAACTATTTTTTCTTAACAAGCCAACAAATGTGATAATAACTACATCTAGTAAATATACAAGGTTTCTTATAACTAGAAGCAGATATACTTTATTTAAAGTTAAACAGTTGTGATTCAGTTACAAACTAATGCGATAGCTAACAAAAAAAAACAATAAAAAGGTACGTGAAAGTTACACACAATTCAGTTCTCTGTAGGCAAAAGGCACAATTTCGAAGTTGGACGCTTAATGACGGAATTTTTACAACGAATTGAGACTACGCGCGTGACCTTGTCTTTACCCGGATGCAATTCAACAACTTGGCCGTACAACCACTTAGCTGGAGGTAGATTATCCTCTTTAATTAGGACTATGTCCCCTACCTTAAATCCAGAAGTACGTACAGACCATTTGTGTCGTTGGAAAAAGTTTGTCAGGTATTCGGCCGACCACCGTCGCCAGAAACATTGCACCATCCTTTGTGTTAATTGCCAACGCCTTAAAGTGCTGAGATGTGCATGTTGTTCGAAGTTGTAATCTGGAGGCAACACAAGAGGTTGTCCAACAAGAAAATGTCCAGGAGTGAGAGGAGCTACGTCTTCTGGTTCACAACTAGCTTTAGATAAAGGTCTTGAATTAAGACAGGCTTCTATTTGGGCGAGAACTGTACATATCTCTTCGAAAGTAAGAGTGCTGTCTCCGATCACACGCTTAAAATGATGCTTGACGCTTTTGATCCCTGCCTCCCAAAGCCCTCCAAAATTTGGAGAGTGAGGAGGGATAAAATGCCATTCTGTGTCATTATTTGCTAGAACTTCTGCTACTTCACGAGCAACTTGACTTCTTTCGTCATTGAACAGACAGCGCAATTCACGAAAGGCACCCACAAAATTTGTGCCATTGTCGCTCCAAAGGTGGCTACACTGACCACGTCTGGCGACAAACCTTTTAAAAGCAGCGAGAAATCCTGCTGACGTTAAATCGGAGACGGCTTCGACGTGTACGGCACGGGTGGCCATACACACAAATAAACAGATGTACCCCTTGTACGATCTGTGACCTCGACCCTTTGATACCCGTATATTGATGAGACCTGCGAAGTCCACGCCTGAGTTTAAGAACGGTTTGCTAGGTGTGACCCTACAAGAAGGCAGTTCTCCCATCAATGCATTGCGAGATACGCCTGCATAACGAATACAAGGTACACAGTTGTGAATATGCGATCTAATTAAACCTTTAGCCCTCAATATCCAGTACTTCGTTTGCAAGAAACGGAGCATGAGTTGTTGTCCACAATGGAAAGTTCTTTCATGGGCATCAGCGACTAAAAGCTTAGCCAGTCTTGATTTGTTGGGGACAACAACCGGATTCTTGCTTTCAGGTGGCAATTCTGAGAGACGAATTCTTCCACCTACTCTTAATATTCCATCGTCATCAAGAAACGGGGAAAGGGAACAAAGAGGACTAACTTTGCTAACCGCTCCCTTCGCTCGGAGCGTTCTAATTTCATCATAAAACCAAGCGTTTTGACATTTTTGAATGCACAGGTTTAACGAATCTCTTATTTCAGATGCAGTAAGGTAAGGCAAGTATGTAACATTGGGATCTCGACCTTTTCTTAGGAACCTTTTGCAAAGAGCGACTACTCTGACCAGTTTTCTCAACGAAGAAAAACTACTCCATAACCAGTCATCATCATCTTCGGGAGTTATCGCAGTCGCGTGGACGTGAACTGCTCTTTCTTCTTCGTTGTGATTAATAGAACTTGGTCTGCTGTAATTAATGGAGTCGCTGCGTAACCAACCTGGCCCTTGTAACCACAGAGGATTATGTAGGAGTTCAGTAGGTGTTACACCTCGCGACGCAATGTCAGCAGGATTGTCCTTTGACTGAAGGTGAGACCACTGTGCGTTGTCCAAAAGATTAAGGATCTCCGAAGTGCGGTTGGCTACAAACGTCTTCCATCGACTTGGGTGATCGTTTAGCCACGCCAGTACCACTGTAGAGTCTGTCCACGCACGTAAGTGGGACTTTGGAACACCCAGTACTTCAGCCACCTCTACTAACAAATTACTTACAAGAACAGCCCCACACAATTCGAGTCTTGGGATGGAGACTTGTTTTGTAGGAGCTACCTTTGATTTAGCGGTGATCAAGTGGGTCTGGACATTACCTAATGAATCAACAACACGAATGTAGATGACAGCTGAATAAGCGACGTTAGAGGCGTCGCTGAATCCATGCAGTTCAACTCTGGCGTCACCTGTGGTAGTGTTTATCCATCTAGGTATGTGAAAATTTATCAATTTGATTAATTCACTGCGGTACGATTCCCACTGTTTCAGAAGCTCCGGCGGCAGCTCATCATCCCATCCCATACCTGCGATCCACAGTCTCTGAATGAAGACCTTTGAGGTAATTATACATGGTGCGATCCAGCCAAGAGGATCAAACAAACGTGATATCTCTGAGATAATCTTTCTCTTTGTTTCAGATGCGGATGTGGCGGTGCGCGGAGGCAGCTTCACTGAATAGTCAAATTCGTCTGTGGTTCTGTTCCAGGTAAGTCCTAAAACCTTTGTTAATTGATCTTGTTTTATTTCTACATCTCTTCCAGTATCTTCTTTGAAAACATCTAAAAGCTTATCGGCGTTGCTTGTCCATTTCTGTAATTTAAAGCCACACTTTTTAAGTAGTTGGTTTATTTGCTTATAAACTTCAATTGCTTCAGTTTCAGATTGACAGCCAGTCATGACGTCATCAATATAGACATCTGATTTTACCCTCTCAGCAGCCAATGGATATTTATGACCTTCATCACAAGCTATTTGCTGCAATGTCTTGACTGCTAAGTACGGCGCACATGAAGTACCAAACGTGACAACCAGAATACGGTAGTCTTCTATTTCGTCTTCAGTTTTACTTCTAAACACTATCCTCAGGAAATCAACATGTTTCTGAGCAACTCTTACCTGTCTAAACATTTTGATGACGTCAGCAGCTAGGCATATAGGATGGCTACGCCATTTCATAAGAATATGTCGTAAATCTGCCTGCAGTGTGGGTCCTACCATTAAGGTATCGTTCAGGGAAATACCATTCGCTCCCTTGCACGATGCATTAAAAACAACCCTCATTTTGGTAGTGCTCTTATCCTCCCTAATCACTGCATGATGCGGCAGATATACGGCATCTGGTTTATTCCTTTCCGTTTCATCAGAGATTCTTTCCATGTGTCCAAGGCGTAAGTACTCGTTGATCACCTCTACATATTCTGATTTGATATCAGGGCTGTTCGCAAATTTTCGCTCTAGGCCCTGTAATCTCTTGACGGCGATGCTTCTCGAGTTTCCGTATTTACATGGAGGATCAGCGCTTCGGAAGGGAAGACTGACCACGTATCGACCAGATTCATCTCTTTTGGTAGTCTCTGCATAATAGTCTTCACACGCTTGTTCTTCTTGCGTTAGACGTTTCTTAGGCGAAAAGGGCTCTGATTCGAGCTCCCATATTCTTCTTAGCAAGTCATTTTCTTCGACCTGTGCATGCATGCTGACGATAACGTTATGACAGTTCTGGCGCAGATCTTCAATCCCTCCAGAAAGGATCCATCCAAGGTAAGTGTCTTGAGCAATTGGACTGCCTTTAGGGGCTTTAATCAAGCCTTCCTTTAAAATATGGCAATAAGTCTCGGCTCCTAACAAAACGTCAATTTTGTTAGGGGAATTAAAATTTGGATCAGCTAATTCAATGTTAGAAATCTCAGGCCAATCTACTAAAGCAAATTTCCTTTCAGGCAAAACTGAAGTGAGAGTTCCGAGCACATGGGCTCTAACCTGAATAGAAAAGGAGGGCTCACAACGTGACTGAATGTTAAGCATTACCGTATATTTAGAGGTAAGGTCACCTTGCCCCCCACCCAATCTTGATATAGCGCTTTTAGTAGCAGTCTTTTTAAGCCGCAGTAACTGCACTGCAGCTTCCGATATAAATGAAGCCTGGGACCCTTGATCCAGCAGTGCTCTCAAAACTTGAGACGACCCATCTTTCGATTCAGCTTTAATTAAGGCTGTTGCCAATAATATTTGTGTGTGGACTGTACCTTTCGAAAAATGGGCGGCAATATTAGTGACGGCCTCGCTTTCTGACACAGCATCAGTAGGTCTGTTTACTGCAGTTGTTGCTGTGTCAGAGTGGCTTTTGGGATGCAAAAGGCTGTGGTGTTTCCGGTTACAAATACGGCATTTGGTGAACACGCGACAAACCTTGTTTGAATGGTTGTACCCTAGGCAGTTGAAACATAGCCCTAATGTGTGAACAATGCTACGACGTTTATCTACATCCTCATTGGCAAACTTTTTACATTTGTACAGTTTATGTTCTTCAGAGCTATATGGGCACGAAATATTAGTGGTTGCATGCAAAGCTTTTGTATTCGATACAACGTTGGGAGAGACTTTTGGTTTAGGTTTAGGTTCAATAAATTCGAGAGCACGGAAGCGGGTGCCTAAAAATTCTTCAAATTGTTTTAATGTAGGCAAATCAGTAGACGAGTTACTAATCTGCAATTCCCATTGCTTGCGTGACTCAGCGTCCAACTTCAAACTGACAACGTATATAACAATAACGTCCCAGGAGCTTACGTCGATACCTAGATTTGACAATTCATGCAAACAATCAGTGGTTACATCTAGCAGTTCCTTAAGTGCGCCAGATGATTCATGTATAATAGTGCGTTGACTAAAGAGGCGCTTAAGAATACAAAAAGATATGTACCTTTTATTATTGTATCTATCGTTTAATACTTTCCAGGTTTTGTCGTAATTATTGCTTGTAATGGGCACATGGCGTATCAGTTGCTCTGCATCACCTGTCAACTGTGTTTTTAAGTAATGCAGTTTTTGTACGTCGTCAAGAGACGCGTTATTATGGACCAATGACGTAAATAAGTCACGAAACGACGTCCATTCGACGTACTTGCCGCTGAAAGAAGGCAGTTTAATTTTTGGTAATTTTAACACTGAATCACCTTTAGAATTACTGTTATTGACAGGTGAGCCATCGACAGCCTTTTTTACAACCAACTTGGAAAGTGTATCCTGGAGGTTAACCTTATAAGTTAAAAATGTCTCAAAAACCTCTTCAAATGTATCATTCTTCATGTATTTTGACGTATTTAATTCCTCGGTAGTAAAGTCTGTAATCAGTTTTTCATGTTTCTCAATAAAGCTTTGATACTGTCTCTCTAGAATTTCTAATCTCGTCCTAATGTAATTTTCATTTATTCGATCCTTAGGTGATTTCTTAAAGTTCGTATATCCACTCTCAATCTGTGTTTTCAAATTATCTAATACACGTAAGTCACTCTCCATTGTAATAAATAATCGAAGTTCCCTAGCGATGAAATTTCAGTGAAGTGACTGGTAGGTATCCCAAATGTTCAAGTGTGATTGTGAAGCGTCGAGTCAAAAATTCTAAGTCCGGTCCAATTTTTGCATAAAATTTTCTAAGTGTTTTGAGCGTCTTGTATCGCTATTAAAACCGGCGTGGATTAAAATTTTACGAATTATTCTAAGTCCAAGATCTACTAAATTTTACTAAGTCAATATTCTTCTAACACTTTGTTTTATTTAACACAGAAAATGTACTAACGGTTTCACTTGCACTTTTTCTACTTAACACTATGACTGCCAAGACTCCTTGCTCATCCAGCTTCCAGCCAGCGCCAGCGACGACAGTGCTTGCACAGCACGGGGCAACTATAGTTGCTCAGCGTTGGTAGGTGACTCCTTGCAGTAGTTAGTTAGTTGGTGGCACAATTTTGTTTGTGTCCAGGCACTTCAATTACTTTGCATACTAATCGACTAATTTATGGGGGGATTTGTGCGTCTTCATTCAAAAACCGTCCTTCGGCTCGTAGGACCTTGTACAATTTCGGTACAAAATCCCAAAATCCACGAATTATAGAAATAAAACTACAAACTCTGAACGGAGGCCCATTTATTTTGTCAACCAGTCACGTTAGTACAAACGGAAAATAACTTCGATACCGCGATTCAGAGTACACACAACGCCATCTATTGGCAGCGTAAAGAACTAAAAGACGCCATACATTGGTAGAGTGCGGAAATAAACTTCTTTGTTTACATTGCCTTGGACAGTATATTTTTATAGATTTACAAATATGTATTTATTTATTTATTAGACTAAACACTCTGCTTAAGTAACTATGTACATGATAAAAAATAACAACTAGTCGATATTTTCGGTTATAGCAAAAATGGATACAAATTGTTTAATGTCGAAAATAAGCAATTTTTCCTTGCAAGAGATGTAATATTTGCAAATGTAATTTTTGAAAATTCTTGGCCAATATTTAAAAGTGATGAGCAATATCAAGTATAAATTCCCGCCAAAATTAGTCAGTCCGTTGAGGTCTCTGAACAACTAATAGGCAAGAAACTAAGTCAATCAAAATTGTCAGACGTAGCGAACGGATTAGCAATATATTCCCGAAAATTTATAAAAAAATAACTGACCCCGATTTGTATTCCTCTTTTGAATACTTCTCATTCCTTACCACTATGTTACAGTGGTGTTTTTAATGGTGTGATACTGATAAATGGTTTTCCGCCATACATTGTAAAATCGAATCTCCGAACAATAATCAGACATGGACATTTGTTGATAGATCTAAAAGTATGAATATTGTCAGTAGTAAATGGGTTTTTTAAGTAAACAATAACTGAAACGGGGAACCGTTGCGATAAAAGGCCCGTCTAGTGTCCGTTTTTTTTTACCCAAACATACAATTACAACATTACGACGAAACGTTTGCACCTGTTGCGCGAATTAATTATTAGTAGTATCATTACTTTTAGATTTATTCTAACTTTTGCTATTCAGTTTGACCTCTGAGTCCATCACATGGACTTAAAAAATGCTTTATTTTAAAATGGCGTAGTTAAAGAGGATATTTGTATGAAAATACCTGGAGGTATTACCTATTGTTGGTATACCAAACCAAGTTTGTTAATTAAGCAAAACATTATATTGACTGAAGCAATCCTCGCGATGTTGTTTGTTTTCGATCGTTATCTTAAAGGTATGAGTTTTCATAATTCTGAGATCCATGTCTTTATTGACTAGATAAAAATTCTATACATAACAACGTACATAGTGTAGTACGTAGTGCTATATGTTGATGGTTTAGTTTAGTGACACACACAATGAACAAACCTTACAATATTATTAAATTTGTGAATGAGTTATTAAAACTGACATGATTCTGATATAACTGATTTATTTAAATAAAGTTAAATTGTTTTTGGGTATTAAAATTGAAAGAACAAAGAACACAATAACTTTAAATCAATTTATTTATTTACCAAATGTTTTACAAAAACAAAATATCCATGAAAGATTGCAGTTCTTCAAAATCATCATTTCCTTCTACATTAAATTACTTAGATTTGGACTCCGACGAATATTGTGATGCACCTTGTCATATTGTAATAGATCGTTTAATGTACGCTATGCTTTGTACACGACTGAAATAGACGAGACATCTGTGCAGCTATCAGTATTTGAAATCGTTTTTTTAAAGTAAAATTAATAAGGAGGAAATGTTTAAAGCATAAAATGAAAGGAACTATACATTTAAAATAATATTATGATTCTAATAACAAAATCGATATTTATTTTTCAATATAATAACGGTTGTATCAGCATTGCTACCAATCCCACAGATCATAAAAAGTCTAAACAGATAGAAATTAGAGGTACCACTCAAGAGAGCAAATTACTAACAAAGTAATAAAGCTTGAATATTATCTCCACAGGAGACCAACAAGCTGAAATTTTCTCGAAAGTGATGTTCTCTACAAAGTTCCAGGAATTGAGAAATAAATTAATATTCTTTTATTCCTAAATGGTGCAAAAATCTTAAATTTTAAACAATAAGATGTTAATATAACAAAGAATATATTAAATTACTTATTAAGTTGAACATACATCATTTAATATGTTAATAACATGTAATAACATGTGATGTACCCACATAACTTAAGATGTTAATTAATCCAAGTATGAATTAAATTACTCATTAAATTGAACATACAGAACTTATGATGTTAATAAGATGTAATAACTTATGATGTACCTACATAACATACGATGTTAATTTATCAAAGAATGCATTAAATTACTTATTAAGTTGAATATTATTTTATGTTACATTGTAATTAGTATGGAAAGAGTACCTCAGTCTATTTTAAATAGCTTTTTTTTTTTTTATTAAACAAAAATATAAGCTTAAAAAACATTTAAACACACAAAAAATCACGGAGATTTGTCTCGTGTGCTATTTGCTATTTTTGTTAAAGTATATCCTATTTTCGAGGGGGACTGTTGGAATATACGAAAATACTCTATTCAATTGTATCTATTGATTATTCCATACGATTACTTTGTGTAACATCACTTTTTTTGTGTTAGTCACTCAAACGACTTTTCATTATAAAACCGTTGTGCCAACGGAGCGACCTTTACTTTATTAAAAGCATTCGTTCTGACAACTACGAAGTTTTACTTTGCCGTCACTGCGTCCCTGCCAACACTATGATTTAATGTTAGTGCTTAAAAAGTTACCTCTCCACTGTTTTAGTATTTTGTTATGAGCACGCGTGATCTTAACTTTGTGACCCCATACATATGAGAGACTTCCTACTTACATAATTAAATGTGTGGTTCATTAATTGAAATTGTGTTTTGGCGACCTGTCTGGCGCAGTGGTAGATATTATATCTGCCGACTACACAAGGGCTGTGGTTTCGATCCCCGCTCAAGACAAATAGGTATTAGGTATTTGTACGAAAATATTTATTATTACAAGCTTTTATTTAGTTTAATCTGTCCCGATTTGGTCTGCAATCAAATTATGCAAGTAAAATTTGATCCACTTCCCGGTTACCGATTGAGCTGAAATTTTGTAGGCATGTGTAAATCGGATGACAATGCAAAATTATTATGACATGGAGCTGATCTGATGATGGAACCGGAAGGTGGCCATAGGAACTTTGTAGTTAAACGACACAACCCCATAGAGTTTGGACTCGTCCGATCCGTCTTGACGAGTACTTTGGTGCTAGATTGTAACCAGGGTCTGATGAAGGAGCTGGAAGATGGCCATAGGACCTCGGTAATTAAACGACTCAACCCCATCGTGTTTGGGCTCGTATGATTCGTCTTGACAAGAACTTTGGTGTATTATGTTTGTAACAAGTTCCTTAATAATGTGATAGTTACATTAACTAATTATAATAATAATAATACAAAAGAATTGTCCCGTTTTAAATAAAAGTTTTACATTTTTTAGCTGTTTTTTTTATTTTACTAAATTACGATCACTATAATTTGTTTAAGCTAGAATGAGAAGGCACAATTGTATAAATGTGCCTTTGTTTTGTAATATTTAATTTTTTTGCACTAAATGTTAGAATGATGAGTCGCATTTGGTTAATTATGCCTTTTATCATCATCATCATCATCATCAGCCTATAAACGTCCCACTGCTGGGCACAGGCCTTCCACGTGAACAATAGCACGCTGGAATATTGGGCCATTACCCACCACGCTGGCCCAATGCGGTGCGGGTTTTAACGACTGCCATCTTACGACAACAACCGGGACCAACGGGTTAACGTGCCTTCCGAAGGACGGAGGAGCTCGAGATGTTTTTAATGGTCACCCATCAGGCGACCCGGCATTGCGAAAGTTGCTTTGCGGGCAAGATCGCAAGCCGAACGCGCTAGCCGCTGCGCCATCGAGCTCTTCAATGTACTAAATTTTTTCTGTTAGGTTGAAAAGGAAAATGTAGATTAATACATAAAGGCCATTAAAATTAAAACTTGTAATTAAATTATCTTATAAAATTTATATTAATGCTACTATTTTCATTCCTGCAATTCCGACAAACACGATACTATCAAATTTATTCGATGAAAACAAATAAATTTTTCTAACTCGTTTTTCTCCCGATTTGCATAATGATAGATGTGCCTTTTTAAATTATGACGGAATTACTGGTTTGCCTAGTTTCCTAGCTGCTGGGTACAGCCGAAGAAGTTCCGGTTGGCCACTTTTCGACGATATTCACTTACGCCACTGTACGTACGCGCACGCTAATGTACGTATGCGCGCGCTACTGTACGTACGCGCGCGCTACTGTACTGTCGGAATGGAGCGCAAGCGAATATCGCTGAAAAGTGATCGACCGGGTACTTCCTCGAATGTACATCATGGGCTTTCATCTATTTATTTGTTAGAAAAAGCTACAAAACAAATAACAACCTTAATAACAAAAAAAAACATAATACAATTTTTAATAGTTTTAAACTAAATTGTTATCTTAAACTATGTAGCCTTAATGGCTTTAAGGTTTTACAATAACATGCTATATAATGAGAATAATTCAATTACTTGATTAATAATAATATGTATTTTCCACTTCTTCCAATTTAAATCCAAATAATTTATTTTTTATTAGTTTTACATTATTGGAAGAGAATTTTAAATATAGAACGTGCAAAAATACCACGTCGTTTTACAGTCGACACATACGGGTAATGGGGTTATAATAGTAAGAGGTATTCTTGTACACTTGCAGCAAGCATCATTCACGTGTTAGCCTATACTGACAACCCTGGTTATATTACCTTGTTTGTTACATGTAAAATTTTAATTATAAGCCTGTTTTGTCCCACTAAACAGGCAGGGCAAAGTAGGCCTTCCTTCCCTTGTTGAATCCTTAAATAGATCTGTTCTAAGGTCTAGAAGTTGTTTAAGTCATGTCTTTACACATCGCGAGGCAGCAGTGTACCGATTATGTTGTCGACTTTACGTGCCCCTTTGAGTCGGGGACAAAAGCCAGCCGGAAACAGGAAGCTTGCACTGGCGGGAGCTTGCACTTTGCGGCCCCAAAGCCGGGTCACAAAACCAAAAGCTAATTAGGTTATTCTTTTAGAATTCACAAAAAAAAGTTTGATGCAGAAAATACTCTTTTACTACAGCGCTTCAAGCACAAAAAGATAATTTGTAGAAATACCCAACTAACAAAGTTGTCAATAATATGAAGCCTAATTAACATTTGGTCATATAGAGGTAATATAGTTGTAACTCAAATTCCCATCAATCGTCTTACAATATATAATACAAACGATTAGTCGTATAATATTTTAGTCATTTAATTGGGTCCTTTAAACGTTTACACAACCAAATTACATGACCATCTTATAAAGATCGTAGCTGTGACCTTTAAAATACATTCACTCGTTTATTAGTCTCGTTTACGACTACTTTACGCTTTCTTGATGTAGTACAGAAGTAATTTATATGACAATCATAATCTGGTTATAATGACGACCATAACACTGCTTTTTGTCAGTAATAAGATTTCTACATGACAATCATATAAAGTCCATAAATTTAACTCTTATAAAACGTATAGCTGTATAGACGTATCTTATAGGATTTTTTGACTATCTTTACACGATTATTATATAATGTTTAAAAGCCCAATATTCAGATTTATATGTCTTATATAACGTATGGGTTTAAAATGCTTATACAGCGTGTATCAAACGGAGCCAGCCTTAATCCAGGGTTTTAAATTATCCTTAGTGTAGACCCTTTCTATAAATACCCTAGTAAGATAAGCTCAATTTAATTTGTTTTTGCATTTACAAACAAAGTTAATCTGTCGTTAATTTAAAATCAGAACAAACTTAACCCATCACTAGCAGGGTCATGAACTCTGTATGATAACTGCCTACAGTAGACTTCCTGTTTATAAAACTGCGTAACCTAGTATGGCAGCCACGCCTCTGTGGTCCGCCCCCTACCAGGCGCACAGTTTTACAAACAAGAGGTGTGCTGTAGTCGCCCGCTTAAACAATTACCGCTACTGTCGGCGCAGGCGGCGAAAATCAAACGTTTGACGGCACATGACACAAACAACCCGTCTGGCGGCATTTTTTGTTGGATTTGTTAAACAAAGACAGGTAGGTAGGCAGCTATTTTACTTTCGTGATTTAATAATTTGTATTAAGTAGGTACCTACCTACCTAAGTAATTATCATCGAAGTATTAATAAAAATATTTTCATTTTACAGTCATATTGTTTCGACTCTAAAGTAAATAGGTACGCTTACCTACGAGTAGGTAGGTACCTACCTACATAGGTCTTAGATTAAAATGACTTATTTTTGAAATAACTCAATACAACTAACGCGAAGCACTTTCAGGTGTTTCACAGAATAGATAATCGTATTACTTTTAAGCTGGCCACTGACGATCAGTTTTGCGCGTCAGTCCAGGCGTAAAACTCAACATGTAAGAACCTTTTTTTCTTTGTTTTAGTCGGAGAAAATGCTTCTCTGCACTGGTATGGCGCCTCGAGAGGAGCGTGAGAACCCCATGCACTGTCCGGGGCTGGAACCCATGTGTCCCCACCCGCCCCCCCGTGGGGGAAACGGGTGAGTAAGGACACACAGGCCCGACCCGGTAAAAGAACCGACACCTACCTTCAGGAGCGCGACACGGCGCCGCGGTACCGTATGACACGCCCCGCGAGCGCCGCAACGCTACGGACCCAGCTTTACCTGGGTCCCCTGCCCCAGAGGAGCAGCCTGGTAGGTTCAGGCTGCTCCCAAGCGGGAGGAGGGCTAGTGCAATGCAGCCTAGTGCTCCTCAACACTAGGCCGCGGCCCTCCTAGGGGGGGAGGAGGTTTCCCTCGTCCCCCCCCTCCGCTTCTTCCCTGTGTGGGACCGCGACCCCACACGTGAGGCCGCGGTTCCACACAGGGAACACCACCAACCTGCTGCGGACTACACCTAAGCGAAGTAGCGCAAGTCGGCCCCGATCTTGCGGGAGGAGGGCGGCGTTATACCGCCGCCCTCGACCCTCCCTCCGCCGGTTGCCCGGCCTCGCCCTCACTGGCGACCCCTACCCGCTCTTGAGGGAGGAGGGCGGCTTTGGTGCCACCCTCGACTCCCCCTCCCTCCGCCGGTTGCCCGGCTACGTCCGGCCTTGCCGGCGACTCCGCCACCTCCATGGCTTCCTCCTTAGCCACAGGTGGAACCCGCGGCCAAGGAGCCCTCCCTGCCCTCGTCTCTGGGGGACGGCACTTCCAGCCTCCCATGTGGTGGTCATGCGGGAGCCCAGCCTCCCTGCACACCACGCATACCGCCCTCGCTGCCTCGCACACAGCCGCCCTGTGCCCCGGAGCGCCGCACCGGAAGCACAGCGCGCCACGGCTGGCCCCAGAGCCACATGAGTAGCTCATGTGGCCCACACCGTAGCACGCGTAGCACCTTACGGGGCCCCTGTCCAGGACCTCGATCGCCACCCTTGCCCAATCGAACACCGCGTATTGGTTCTCCGCCAGGACCTTCGCCGCCTCGACCGGGAGCTGGGCCATGGCGGAGCTCCGCCCAGAAGGTCCGATCCGGATCGGCCCTACCGTCACCCGCTCAACATCACAGGCCGTCCCATCCGCGATCGCCTGCCGAATACCCCTCCCCCCGTCCGGCATATCCGGATTAATGCCGACCAACCTAATTTTGGCCATCCGGCACGGCCGGCCAACCTTCACCCCCTCCGGTACAACCTTGCGGAGCCGGTCCGCCAACGCATCAGCCTGTGGGCCGCTGGAAGCGCCGGGGAGCTCCAGCATACGTCCTCCAGCCGCGGTATACCGCACCCGGACGCAGTCCTTCCCAAGCGTCCCCTCCAGGTCGACCTGCTCCATCGCTGCTCCCATCACTGAGGCGTACGTAGCCCCCTTGGCCGCCGCCTCCGGCCCGATCGTCACGACCACGGCCGACGATCGTGGCAGCTCCAGCTTTGCCGCAGGGGCAGCCCTCCTCGGCATATTTCCTTCCGCTGGTGGGGGCCGGCCAGCCGCGGCCGCAGCCCTTCTGGCCCTTCGTTTGTCCGCCCTCGAGGCGACGGTCTCCCACTGCGCCGGCGGCGCGTCCTTCGGGGGAGCGCCAGGGGCGCCATGGGGTCCGGCGGCCGCCACGGCGTAGCTCACCCCTGCTTTCGCCACACCGCCCGCCGGCGGCGGCCTCCTAGGGTGCTCAGCTGAGAGGCGCCTCTCGATGTTATCGAGGCGCCCTCCCAACGACTCCAGCACCTCCTTCTTGAGGACCTCCTCTCTTAGGGTAGGAGAATCCGCCTCTTCGCTTCGGGGCGGCACGTCCCTTGCGGCGGCCTGAGTCGCCGCATCCTTCCTCGAAGGAGCATCCTCCCTCCCGCTGCGGGCCGGTCTGGGCGCCTGTTGCGCCTCCCTTACGGCCTTGACCTCAGCCCGCAGCAGCTCCAACTCGAGGTGGAGCTCCTCATTCTTCCTCTGGAGACGCGCCACCACCTCGCCCGGGGGCCTCTCAAGGAGCCCCTCCACGCACCCTATGAGGTACACGAGCTTCACCTTCAAGTCCGGCTTGCTCTTTCCCGCAGCCTCCCACAAGACGTGGGCGTACTCCAACGCCGTGTCCGATAGTTCCGACCTCGTCGCGCGCGCCAGAAGGTTCCGGACATTATCCGGGACCTTGGGCCGGCTATGGCGAGTGTCCGCCTCACAGGCCAGTTTCCGGGCAACCTTCTTCGCCCCATCCTCTTTGCGGGGCCTGATGGACTCGTCACTGGTGGAGCTATCCATCCGCGCGACAGCTAGCGAGCGCTTACGCGACTCCTCCACCAGGTCCACCACCATCTGCGCGCACTCCGGGTCGGAGTCCATCACCCGCGCCATCTCGGCCGCCCAGTCGAGACAACTGGCGCCACCCGCACCGGGCACCGCCGGTTCCACGCCGCCCGAGCCATTAGCCCGAGCGGACGCTTCCCCAGTCGCGTCCCCGGCCTCTCCGCCCGTCACGGGCCCAACACCATCCCCGCCCCTCTTGGGCAATTCCCCACTCCGAGCACCAGTAACATGTGCCACTACAGGAGCCTGGTCTCGAACTCCTGTAGGGCCTTCGGTAATCAATTTGTCACACGAGGTCCCGGGTAACCTCGTGCGCCGGGCGCCAGCCGGACCGCATGGCAAAACCACCTTCTTATTTTTGTCCATGTCATACGAAGGGGGGGTAGCAATTTAGGGGTTGCGATCCCCCTTGGTCGCTAGGGGGTGGGCTGTCTGCCGCCCACCAACCCGTCCGAAGACGGGCGCCCGTCGCCGCGCCTCGCAACGACGGCACCTTTGCCTGAAAGGCGCCCAGAAGGGGCGCCAACTACCCCGTTTCCACCCCGTGTAACGACGCCCAGAAGGGGCGCCGTCAAAACTCCCCTCAAAGCCGCTCTAGAGTGAGCGGCGAGCGTGCGACCCAGAGTGGGCCGCACGTGGAGATCCCCCCCGCAGGTCCGAGTGACCCGCTGTGCGGTCCAGAAGGGACGCGCGTTGAAGGGGGTGCGATGCCCAGAAGGGCACCACCTACTTTATTCGACGCCCAGAAGGGGCGCCAGGGATTAGCATAAGGCCCCTTGTCCCACGCTAAACGTGGGCCGAGAGGCCTTACCCCAGGGTGCACCACGAGGAGGTTCCCAAATTTGCACCCTTACATGTAAGAACCTGTCTCAACTGCAAGCGGGCGCTTACATACCTACATACCTACTTTATTTCTACGCACGGCAATCCGCCTGCGCGATGCGCCGTGACTCAGGACTCGGCCTAAAGGTAGCTACGCCTACTTAGAACTAGGTACCCTAGGTCCTAGATTACAATGACTTATTTTTGAAATAACTGAAATCAACACCTCTCAGTCTTGGAATCGAAATGTCAAAAAATAATGACAGCAGGTGCGTCATAATTTTTTTTAGTTAATTAATAAAGTGATGATTAGAACAGTTTTGTTGTCCTTGTTGTTGTTGTTGTTCTTTTTGTCAGATATTTAGAATGAGTAAATAAAAATACGACATCATTCAATGTTTTGTTTTATTTTCAATAGAAAACAATTTTTTATTTTTTTTATACTACACTCCACCTGATGTTAAGTGGAAATGAGGTCCAGGCGCGAGGACAACTGGTGCAGCGTAAGAGACGTAGCATCAGTCATCCTCACTCTGCCGGCCCACAAAGTGCTTCTTCACGCCTCGTTTGAAGGACCCTATGTCATAGGTAGGAGGGAATACGTGTGCTGGTAGACTATTCCATCTTTTGGAAGTGTGGCAAAGAAACGAGTCACCAAATTTCTTTGTGCGTGATGGAATGTTAGAGACTGTAAATTGGTGACTCCGGAGAGCAGCACGCGTACTCCTATGGAGGAAGGGAGAAGGAGGGATGAGGTCAAAGAGTTCTTCGGAGCACTCGCCATGGTATAAACGGTAAAAGACGCTGAGTGACTCAATATCTCTACGCAATTGCAAAGCCTCGAGAGTTTTAGTGACCTGAATTTATTTTCTTACAATAATCAAAGCAAGTTAGTTGACAATTTTTAGACCAATAATAGGTACCCGACCACGCAGGACGTCTTTTAGCTGTGAAGAAGAACTGGTGCAACTGTTGTGCATAACTAACTATACTCACTCCAGCCAGATAGCAGACACGATCCTTCTGATATAAAAAGGATAGACTGAAGAATAGACGGAAATTGGAAACATGCTAACGGATTACACCACGTATTATTTTACTCGTATTTCGATGTATTTCTTACATCTTATTACCTACTGATCATTAGTCAGAATAATAATTATCTAATAAACAACAGTACTTACATTAGATAAATTATAAAAACAACACAAAAAGATTCACTTTTTGCCGCTTGAGGCTTGAGAGGTAAAGCGAAGCACGTGTAGTCCACTGCACTTCACAATAAACAGTTTACGAAAATGGCTCAAAATGCCCGCCTTGTCGCTGGATGCAAGTTTGCGCCCGACGCAAAACAGACTCTTCTGCGCTGGAAACTGGACTCTGTTGACGCATGTGGATTGGTGTGTGACCACACATGCTCATTGTGGATATTGCTTATCCCGCCCCTAGTGAAGGCTGCTTCATCCGTCCACAGTACAGTTAAAGTAAAACCAGGAACCGTCATAACTTTGTTGCAGTACCACTGGCAAAATCCACGACGCGGTTCGAAGTCCGTAGGCGTGAGTTCTTGGGTTCTTTGGGGCGAAAGCAATCCGCCGATGGCAAGCGTCGCTGCTCAGCTTCTGGTCTGCCGTTGATGAATCTCTCGCAGTACAGTTCACGAGCACCACGGAGACTGCCATTAGCTGCTCCGACACAAAGAATAATTTCGTAATACTCCTGATTACTTAGAAATGCCATATAAATTTAATAGGTAGTCGAACCGAAACCAAACAGCAAAAAAATAAATAAAAGTAGGTATGCACTTTGCAAGCTTTCACAAACGACTGCGAAAAAATTGTAGGCATGAAAACAACAACAACATGAAAACAAACCTATCGTACCGTTGGGCGTTGCTATGTCGGGGGTGTGCCGCCTTTCCTGGTACTTAGAATTCCGAAATGTGTAGTTTGCCCGCTCCCACAAAGGCACAGTAATGCCCCCACTATCAACTGCGGTCTCATGCGACCGCTTGGGGTTCTAGAAGTTAATACCGCCCATAACCCTAGTAGTTTTTAGGGTTCAAAATTTAGACTTAATTACGAAAACCAGCAATATTTTTAAATTAGTTAAGTTATTCATCAATTCATCACAAAATACTACCAAAGTGTAAACTGGCTTAAGCGCTGCGTATTATTTTTAGGTTAGTTTGCTATTAATTTAGTCAATTAGTGATAAAATATTCCATCACACGTAAGTTTTATTTAGTACGTATGTCACAGATGTTTAAAAATGTTATTCTTATGAACATTATTATTGTAAACAACAACGAATGTGTTAAGTATTGAAACTATGTGTGATACAACATAGTTAAACTTAGTTAGTTAGTAAAGTTTAACTATGTTGTATCACACTAGTTAGGATTTTAGGAATGCTTACATTTATACCGGGTCAACCAAAGCGATTAGAAAAATAAAATGAGCTACAGAACCCATTAAGAAGAAAGACGCACGCGCACGCTTTCTTGTGACTCCGCCCATACCAGGAGTGACTCCTAGTATCAATACCACCATTATGTTATTTTTTTTTATATACTAAGCCTGGCAAATGACCACACTCCACCTGATGTTAAGTGGAAATGAGGTCCAGGCGCGGGGACAATTGGTGCAGCGTAAGAGACGTAGCATCAGTCACCCTCACTCTGCCGGCCCACAAGGTGCTTCTTCACGCCTCGTTTGAAGGACCCTATGTCATAGGTAGGAGGGAATACGTGTGCTGGTAGACTATTCCATCTTTTGGAAGTGCGGCACAGAAACGAGTCACCAAATTTCTTTGTGCGTGATGGAATGTTAGAGACTGTAAATTGGTGACTCCGGAGAGCAGCACGCGTACTCCTATGGAGGAAGGGAGAAGGAGGGATGAGGTCAAAGAGTTCTTCAGAGCACTCGCCATGGTATAAACGGTAAAAAACGCTGAGTGACGCAATATCTCTACGCAATTGCAAAGGCTCGAGAGTTATAGTGACCTCTGCATTGCCGATAATGCGCACAGCGCGGCGCTGCAATCTGTCCAAGGCATCGAGAAGGTACTTTGCGGAGCCGTCCCAAAGGTGAGAGCAATACTCCACGCAAGACCGCACCTGTGTCTTGTATAATAGACACAACTGATCAGGCGTGAAGAATCGCCGCACCTTGTTCAGGACACCGAGTTTACGTGAGGCATTTTTAATCACGGTTTCGATGTAATTTTATTAACTTTTGGTTCAGATCGCAGCGGATATCTATACCGAGCATGTTAATACTGCTCTGCAGGCCTAGAGATGTACCCTGAAGAGAGGGAAGGGGAAGGAATGGCGACTTTTTCGCTGTGAACGCGCACACCTGTGTTTTCTTGGCATTGAACTCCACCAGATTATCGGAGCCCCATTTAGAAATGAGGTCCAACACCCGATCGAGCTCAATGACAAGATTTGCTCGCTTCATTTCGGTGTCTACCCACCCAGCCGTTGGGTGCCCGTTATATCCCTCATGCACTGTGCTATCATCTGCATAGCAATGAATGTTTCCAAGAGGAAGCATGTCATTGATATGCAGAAGGAACAGCGTGGGGGATAGAACGGAGCCTTGAGGAACACCAGCGTTCACTGGCATGAACCGCGAAGCGCATCCATCCGAAAGGACACGGATTCTACGCTCATGCAGGAAGCTAGCAATCCAGGTACAGAACTGAGCGGGCAAACCGTATGCCGGGAGCTTGGAGAGAAGAGCTTTGTGCCAGAACCGATCAAAGGCCTTGGCTATGTCAAGGCTAACTGCCAGTGACTCGCCACGCTTGTCTATAGCCTCACCCCAGAGATGTGTGACGTACGCTAGAAGATCACCCGTTGACCGTTTTGGCCGAAACCCATATTGACGATCGTGAATTAGGGAGTGATCTTCTAGGTATCGAATAAGCTGTTTGTTCAATAATCGATCTAGGATCTTACACAACACTGAAGTTACGGCTATAGGGCGGTAATTAGTCGGATCTGACCGATCGCCTTTTTTAGGGATCGGTTGCACATTAGCTTCTCTCCAAGATTCCGGCACACAACCCGAAGAGAGCGAGAGACGGTACAGACGCGTTAACACAAGGGACAACTCCGCTGCACACATTTTCAGAACTATTGCTGGGATGCCATCAGGACCGTTAGCTTTCCGGACATCGATTGACTGCATTTCCGCACGGACATCACACTGCCTGATTTTAATATCAGACATTGTGTGGCCACAGTGAGGAATTGAGGGTGGCTGTGCATCACAGTCATCGATCCGGGAGTTAGCCGCAAAGAGTTTGGCCAGGAGATCGACCTTTTCCTGCGGCTTGTAAGCTAAAGTTCCGTCAAGACATCTCAGTGGTGGCAGCGAGGGTTGGCAGAAGTTGGATTGCACGGCTTTGGCCAGACGCCAGTAGCTACGGCTGCCCGTAGGATGCGTCAGGAGTTCTTGGCCTACTCGTGCAACGCGCTGGCCATCCGCTCTAGTGTAGGCCCTCTTACATGACTTGGTGGCATTATTATAGGCTGATTTTAGCGAGCGAGTTTCGGGAGCCCCATGAGCTTTACCTCTGATCCAAGCGCGGTATGCCGTCTGTTTGCTCTCAACAGCGCTGGCACACTCGCGATTGAACCAGCGGTTGCGTCTGCCTTTGCTGATGACATAGGAGTGTGGAATATAGTATTTTATTCCTAATACTATCTCATCAGCAACGACAGTGGCGCTAGCGGTCGGGTCCTTCCCACTAAAGCAGCGCTGCCTCCAAGGGACGGATGCAAAATACTCACGCATCCCGTCCCAGTCTGTCGACGCGTAGTGCCAAATCTGGCGTTTCGAAACCGCTGTTGGCGGGCGCGATGCCAAGGACACTGTGCTGGATATCAAGCAGTGATCCGAGGAACCTAAAGGAGCTCGAATCTCCACCCGGTATCCAGCTGGGCGACTCGTCAGCAGAAGGTCGAGTAAGGAGGGCGCATGGCCAACTATGTCTGGGATCTTGGTGGGCTGGTTCACCAGTTGCGTCAAGTCATGCGTGAGAGCGAATGCGTGGGCAGTTCTACCAGCATGGTCTGTTTTGGAGGAACCTAACCACAACTCATGGTGGGCGTTGAAGTCCCCCAAAAACACCAGTTCCGCTGATGGAAACCGCTCCTGCGCATCATCTGCTACCCGACTAAGATGTTCAATTAGTCGAGTTGTCTCCATGTCGCCGTTATGGGATCGGTAGACGCAGACGTAGACACGGCAACGAGAGCCTAAGTCGACGTGTACCACTAGGAGGGAGAAGGAAGGGTCCTCCAAACAGCGCAGACGGCGACAGCAAACATCCGCCCGAACGAATAAGCAAACTCCGGCTTTGGCTTTGAAGGATTCTTCAAGCACAAAGCCGGGATAGTTCAGGTAGGTGGTGTCAGCTGGGCGGATTATTTGCGTCTCCGTCAGGAACAACATTGCTGGCCGTGCCGTCTCAAGATGGTGGTGGACGGCATTGAGGTTTGCATGGAGTCCGCGGATGTTAGCGAACTCCACCTCAAACGGTAAGGTTTTGGTGGGGGTGTGCACCGCTGTAGTACCAGTTTTGTTGTTAGGCGCTGTCATTTTAGGAGTGGAAAGAGAGAGGCGTCAATCGAGAAAATGATGCCGCGATGCGAATGGTCAAAGTGTGGTGGCCTGTTTCCCCAGGAATTTACCCACAGACGAGTATTATTAACCTGCCGAACGGAAGGGCCCCCGAACCCCCCCCGGGAATGGCCGCCGGGACCCCACCTTTCGGTCACCAACCGGCACGACGGACCACCCCGAGATTATGCGTGGCATGGTGAGGCAGCCTCACGAGCTTGTTAGGCTCGCTTGGGCCCCTGTACTGTGCCACGGGCGGCCAGCGGGACAACCGTTTCTACGGGTCTCCCTGGTCGGCAGGTTAACGAAGTCCTCCTGGCACTGGTTTGACGGAAGCCTCCACAGACCAAATACATCGCAGCATCATCCTCTCGAGCTCTGGTTATACGCTAGCTGATCCAGAAACGCAACCGACAAGCAATCACTTGACGGGTTTTACACCATGCGTACGGTGGTCAACCAGACGGGTCAAGCCCTACCACCAGTGGAGCAGATCATCGCTCGAAAGAGTCCGTTAGTCGCTTCTTACGACACCCACCGGACGGAGAGAGGGGCGGCGATTGGTATTCTTTCTCCGTCACCGCACGGATAATGTTAATACCGCCCATACTTTATAGGGCTCGTAAATTAGACTTTGAGTTAAGAAAACTAGCAACATTTTTAAATTAGTTAAGTCTTTTTTTTATCACTGTTCAAATTATTAACATTATTATTTTCTGTTTTTTTAGAGCCGACATAAAAGTTACAATGAAAACTCACATGGTGACAGATTTTTCTGTTTTGTTATTTTTACTGCGTGTAAACGGGTGAGTTTAGTTCAGTGCTGAATGAAACCCGTATTCACAAACATTTACTTATCTAAGCCTCAGAACAATACTGCTTAATTATTGTTCAGCAGTGCGATTCTCTAAGTTAAAGCCTTGGCAGTAGCGGCTGCCGCAGCGCTGAGAATTGACTCTGTCTCTTTCATATTTTGAATTGCACCGCCTACAACTCTTTCTGCCTAGCCCTAAGGTTGACTGGTAGAGAATGCCACTTGGCATTAAGTCCGCCTTTTGTACATTTTGTTTTCTTTGTGCAATAAAGATTAAAATAAAAAATAAATAAATATTCATAGAATCGGAAAAAGACAGCAATCACAGCGTCTATGTGTCGCTTAGAAAATCGCGGTCTAAGCAAAGTAGAAATGCTATGCGAAGTAAGACATTTCTCAGTGTGTTTCGTATGACAAGCCTTTCAATTCATGAACAATACTTAGACGACTCTTTACATTTAAGTACATTTAATTTTCTCAAAATCATAAATGTTTTGGATTCGTACCTCCATACTAATTAACCGTCAAAAGTACTTACCTGATAGATAACACATTCTTGACCTGACCTGGTGATAGGAACAGAGAATAATTGACTAAATAAAAGTAGGTAGTCATAACTTATTTTCTTAGTGAAAAAAATAACAACACGGAACCCTTTAAACCTTATCAAAAATAAATAGTTGAAAGCGGGTGAAGTCAGCACAATAGGCACAAAAATACTAGGGTCACAGCAGAGGCAAAGGAGGAAGTAACACTAGACAGAGTTCATTACTCCAATCAGCTGTTTGATCAGCTGTTTGTTAGTGTTGTCATAATGTCGATAAACTCGTATTATTTTCAAAAGTATGTACTTCCACAATGCCTGAGATATCAAGAAATGTTTTTATGTGTGCCAGCTCACTAAAAGTAACTGATTAGGTACGTGAAATATGGCTGGCCCCGCTTGATACAAGCTGTATAAGTTACTTTTATAAACATTTTGATTATTTAATGATTTCACGTGGTACTCTTTTACGAGCTGAACTTGTATATATTCCGTTGTTGTGACTTTGACTATACAAGCTTTTTATATGATAGCTATGATAGTGTCAAAGAATCAAAAGATGGTTCCGTAGTAAGAAATAGTATTTGTGAAAAAGGATGCATATGTGCATATACAAAATGAACTTAATATTATATAGGTAGCTTATCATAATAATATCTAACACCTGTCAATTATCATTTTTTTTTCTCTTAAAATTTAGTAAGTTCGAGAAGTAATCCACAAATAATCATGGCAGATTTGCAAAATGATGATGAAAATGATAAAGATTCGTTTGAAAGCCAAGACGATGATGATGAAAACAGTATTAAAAATGTTAATTTTACAACATCTGCAATTATTACTATATTGTGATTTCAATAAAATGTTTATCCCACGGGTTTTCACTTCTTTACGGTACCCCTAAAATGGCGGACGACAAAAGAATTAAAATCGTTGTATATGACTTATAGTCCTAAGACATCATATAATAGGTATCATCATTACCTAAAGTCGTATAATTGTAAAAGTACTAGAAATCTTAAATAAAATGGGATGAATTATTATTATATTCCAATAATTCGAAGGGGGGTTAAAAATTTGTGAAAAATTGTATATACAATCGTCATGAAATTTAATTTCCCTTAGAAAAGTAGACATTGTTACCTACTAACACCAACTACAATATAGTCAATAACATTCAGTAATAAATATGGCAGACATAAGATGGTGACAATTTGTGAACAGTTATTTTTGTTTTTCGTTTGTTTTTTGTTGTCTCACTCCCACTGAACTGCGCTGTAATAACAAGCATCCGGGTAAAGGCTATGCTAATGACTACTTCCCAATGTTTATTAAGTTATACGACGTCTATTGGATCACAACTCGACAAAATGGTTATAATATTAATCACTTTCACGACTGCTATACGAATATTTATCGTATATCTGATTTTAATATGACTGTTACCTTCCTAGTAGCCACTAATACGACCTTGACACGATCGCTATACGAATAAAAGTTTTATTATTTCCGCCTATTTCGCGTCATATATACGTCAATACGACAGCTATATAACCAAAACAGTCTGACCTTAAGTTGTGACGAAAACGTTGTCCCGAAAACTATACGACCAAATATTGTTAGTTGGGTATGCTCTACTAGCTTTTGCCCGCCACCACACCACTGATAGGTTCTCACCGATAAAGATTATTAGTTTGATTAATTTTACTCTTTACCCAAGACCGAATCGATGAGGGATCTCTCTTACATAGAAAGCACTTTCTGACATTAAAATAAGTACATCTGATGAAATTAAGAACATGCCACAATAAGGTAATTTTATTATAGAAAACAGTTTAGTTAATCCGTATGTGATTTTCGCTAATTCACGTCGAACTGGACTACTTTTCTTACATTATAAAAAGGAAATGCAACTACTTCATTCCGATTGCATTCATTTGGCAAGCTCAGTGCTTTGGCACCATTTTCGCATGCTGATAATTATGTAATTCAATTTCAATATTATCTAGAGGGTGTTCTACCAGAAGTTTGGCAGTGAGTACGTGACTTAGCCGGAGGGCCAAGTAATTGGAGAGCTACTTTATCAAGTAAATACTTAACACCATGCTCAATCAAGCTCGCTTTCAAGAAAGATACATGAGACCTTCCAATTGCTAAAAGCTTTCGGTAGTTCCGCAACGCATTTGTGACTTTAAAATGAACCCAATAGAGTAGAAGTTTATGTAAGTCTTCATTTGATATGTGCCATTCAGTATACTCGCAAGCGTGGCTCGGGTTAATAGTGTCTGAAATATGCAGGTCTCATCTTGAGACTAACTGTGACTATGTTTTAGGACTTTACTTGATGGAGGGGATAGCAAATATATTATAAACTTTATGATCAGTACAGCAGTTCCGTCATGTGATAAAGATGCCACGTTAGAAATAAAATGACATAGCCCTAAAAATAAATTATCAGCGAGTCTATTGCCATTAAAATAAGGTAGACCGTATTTGTTGCACAGCCCCTATTTAAGTTATCCTACTTATTAATTGTTGACTTATTTCTTAACCGGAAAGTCAAGGCAATATTTGTAATATTCTTTTAAACTCTGGACTTCCAAAATCATCCATCATTAATTCTATCCAATCGGTTCCATTTTTTTTATGTTGCTCTATTTAGTTGCGGCGATAGTCTCACCACACCACCTATCGCGCTGAGCACACGTGCAGTTTTTATTTGATAAAATCGTGGACTGATGGCAGTGACTCCTTTTGGGATCCTCATTGACTGTCTCTGATTAACCCTTGAGGAATACTAGTCGAGAGTGTGTGTATGCAGTAGTTGTTCTATAAATTAACTAGCGGCCGCTCGCGGTTTCACCCGCGTGGTTCCTGTTCCCGTACGAATATCGGGATAAAAAGTATTCTATGTGTTAATCCAGGTTATAAACTATCTGTATGCCGAATTTCATCTAAATCCATTCAGTAGTTTCTACGTGAAAGAGTAACAAATATCCATCCATGCTTACAAACTTTCGCGTTTATAATATTAGTAGGATTACACCACGCAACTAGTATTTTTACAGGAATTTGATAATTTCTAATGCCGGGGCGACAGACATGTCTCATCCAAATGTCCCTTGTCCAAGCAAGAGGCTGAACGTGTGGTGTCCCTAATCAGACGTACTGCAATAGACCGGTGAACGTAGACTCGGCGTTACAGCTATAGAGCTGTATTCACTCCGCGACTTGAATGCCAATTGAACACCCAATAAAGAGGCTCGATAGTTCAATTAGTCGGTGCCGTATAGACATACTCCCCGCTTCTGGTAGAGCAACAATAGTTAAGATATTACAGTGATAGCCAGTTAATGTAACGTCTGACTGTCTTATTTATTAATGTAGTAGTCAATTTGTTGGTTTTAGTTTATTTATACACTTAAAGTAGTTTTTATTTAAATGGTAGCAGCTGATGAGTTTTTTAAAGTAATTTTCACAGAATTATAATTGAAATGTAATCATTAAACTTGCTCGACTTAGACGACCTCCTTGGTCGAGTGGTTTGTACACCGGTTTTCATGGTGTCGCCATCTCTGAGGTCCCGGGTTCGATCCCCGGTCGGGTCAATTTAGAAATTATTGTCTTTCTAAATTGTCTCGGGTCTGGGTGTTTTCTGTGTATAATAAGTATGTAGGTATTTAAGTATTTTAAGTATGTTTATCCGTTGCCTAGTAACCTTTTTACGAGTTTCTTTGAAGCTTCTCTTGGGCTAGATAATTGGTGTGGTAGTAGGAAAGTTTTTTTTTCTGCAGTCTGAGTGTTGTCACGTGTTTACTTAGCTAGGGAATGTAGAGCAATATTCATGTTTTGAGTCCAGTCTCACAGCCATCAACATCAGCCCACTCTCATGAGCTCTTTTTTATCCCAGTGAATTCGCCTTATGGCTACCCCACCTCCAGATGGGAGGAAGAGTTATGTGGGGCTCCATCCGTCCTCTTTCCACAGAAAGTGTAAGAGGCAGAAAAGTTTACCCACTAAACACTGGGGAACAGCAATTCGAGAAAAGTGACTGAGTGGTAGAGCCACGCTGCGTTGCAGCACGCATTGGGCCGGCTCGCCCGGCGTAATACCACCCTCTCACCAATATCCGGCGTGACATAATAGCACTTGGTGCTGTTGTGTTTCGTCCGGCCAGTGAGGGTTCCGGAGGTCCTTCTCCCCCACCCCTCACAATTCCTATTCCTTCCTAAAACCTGTTCCTTGCATAAAGGCCGGCAACGCATCTGCAATTCCTCTGGTTTTGCGGGTGTCCATGGGTGGCGGAGATTACTCTCCATCACGTGACCCGCCTGCTCGTTTGCCTCCTTCTATTATAAAAAAAAGTGGAGGCCGTGTTACCTGTCCACTAGGGAATTAAACCACGGGACTATCATGGGCTCCTGCTATACCACTTGGACACTTCATTCCATAACCCACTACATTGACCTAATAAGGGTTGATTTGTGTTAAAGATTGCAATTTTTTTGATTAAAACTAACCCATATTTAATATTATAATAATAATAAATTTTTATTTCAGGTACTTTTGATCCATAGCTTTATCTATATATATATTTAAACTTCTAACCTCTCAGTCTTGGCAACGAAATGTCATAAAATTTAGACAGCAGTTGCGATTTGGCGGGAGTTTAAAATTGCGGAAATGAAAAAAAATTTAAAAAGGAAATCGAACGCAGTTCATGTTAAATTTTGCATTCACGATGCATAAAATGTACCACAGAACCGAAATAATCGACCTTGTTCATACTAAAGTAGTCACTAAGTGTATCAAAACACGGTACAAAGTCAAGTGGAGAGCTCGGCCAGCGCGGCCATATATGGCCGCTTGGGGTTCAGACCCACAAATTCCGTCAGCGGAATAGCGAGTTTTTTAGGTGCGGCCAAATATGGCCGCTTGGGGCTTGAGGGGTTAAATACACTCCCTCTCTTTCCTTGGGGTTCGTAAAACGACTAATGGACTAAAGACATAGAGGCATAGAGGCGATGGGCTCACCACCTTTCACACACTCGATATTTTTGGGGAAAAGTGGACTATCGTAGAAGACTGCTTTTGCAGTCCTCATTGCCTAGTCTCTGGCTAACCCTTCAGGGATAATAGTCGTGATTATATGTATGTATGTATGTATAAATGAACCAACCAACCCGCAATGGGTGCAGCGGTGGGTTGTGGCCCAGTCTCCCCAAGTGCTGCTGTACCTGTGGTAAGGCTGAATTTTTTGACTTCCTCCTCGTCGTGCCACAAACTCGTTCCACCAATGGCACGACAAGAAATGGTCGTTCCTCGTCGTACCACTGAAGGATTGTTGCTCTACCAGTAATAAAAAAAATTGTTTATTCGGTTTAATAACCCAATAAACACACATTTATAAACCCACATGACTATAAAAATAAACAAAGAAACGTCTAATAGGACTCATTTAATGATTAAACGCTGACAACGTTTTTTAAAAGTTAACTTTGGAATCTTTATAGAACATTTTTTAAGCTGACACAAATTAAGAAAAAATAATAATTACATGGTTCGCTATTTTATTTAATTTGGTTTACAACAAAAATCTGCTATCAAATCGTTTGGACAGCATCAATAAAAATATTTTGACTGACCATAAGTAAATGACCGACTAGCCATTTTGCTGGAAAATATAATACACTTACTCAGTGTAAACAGTATACAGTCAACATAACTGGTACATATTTAATAAAAGCCTAAGTGGTCTGTGCTATAGAGTAGCAAACAAATAAATCCGAAATCCGCTTTAACAAAGTGCGCCACAAAAACCACAAACGCACAAATAAATATTATTTCAGCATTAAAACGCAGGCCGAATAAACCCCAGTAGGTACTCCGTTATTTTGATCAGTTATTTCTTTTGATAGCAATAAAGGTACCAAACAGACTGTGACATAGTATGTTTATACACATACAGAACAAAAGTACAGCAGATCCAGTGGTGATCGTAAAAAGAAAGTAAATTATTTGTTGATGCAACAATTAAAGATAAAAAAAAGTAAAAAAGATTTGGTGGGCAATATAATGTACTAAATCAGAAAAGAACCAAGTCGTTTATTATTAGTATGTTGTCTTATATACCTACCTTGTTATTATGTGTCTTCATCACTATATAATATGTATTATAGGTCAATGTAATGATATTATGTAATTAAGTACCTAGTTATTACGCGGGAATCCATTCAATATTTACTTACGTTGTAAAGAAAAGAAGGTAAGGTAAAAAGGCGGCCCATTTCCGGCTCAGCCAAATAATAATAGAATACTTTATACATCCTCTAAGGTCCATTACTAAGCCTCCTCACAAATTGGATAGAGCGCCTAGAAGCTCCCGAAGGAATAGTACGAGTTTTATGTTAGGACCGATGATGACTACAAAATTCTTAAAATTTTTTTTTTTTATTTAAGTAGGAGGCAAACAAGCAAGCGTGTCACCTGATGGACAGCAATCACCGCCGCCAATGTCACATAAGCGGAATGTGCCGCTAAAAATTAACACTCTTGTAATGTCATACTCGCGTAATGTCACACTCGCGCAAAGTCACACTCGCGGAATGTCACACTCTCACTGACTATGATTTCATTGGAGGTTACTAGACTTTTTCTTTATATTAAAGATGAGAAAAGATGTTAAGAAAAGATGAGAAGATTTTATAAGTTTTGTTTTTCTTATTTGTTTTTATTATTTTTATCTCTATATCAACCTCTCCGGTCGATTACAATCTATTCCTAATATGCACGATTACAGTGTAGGACACGGGCTCGAGAGGCTTGTTCCCGCGTCAGACATTCCGCTACAGGGGACTTGTAGCGAGTGTGGCTTTTATCGAAAGGGACATTTTGCTACAGAGACTAAAAGAGAGTGTGATAAAAAGGCGAGAGGAACATTTAGCTACAGGGACTTTTATCGTCACCAGGACTTCCCGCTAATGTGACATTATGCGCCGAGAAGTGGGCGACCGGGCGACTTTCTCGACGGTACATAGGTACATTACATACAGAGCTACGACAATTATCCCCGAAGGGTTGGTCGCAGAGACTACACAATGGGGACGGCTAAAGCAGTCCACTATGCCACAGTTCACGTTTCACCAAATAGCAACTGCACATGTGCTCAGCGTAATAGGTGGTGAGCTCTTCGCCGATCTATGCTGTTGAATAGGATAGAATAGAATGTTTTTTATACACAGAACTAAAGTAACCGACATAGCCCAAAGAGTCGCCAAGCTCAAGTGGCAATGGGCAGGGCACTTCGCCCGTAGAACCGATGGCCGTTGGGGCAGAACGGTTCTCGAGTGGCGACCTCGCACCGGAACACGCAGTGTGGGCAGGCCTCCAACAAGGTGGTCCGACGATCTGGTGAAGGTCGCGGGTAGCCGCTGGATGCAAGCAGCACAGGACCGGTCGTGGTGGAGATCCTTGGGGGAGGCCTTTGTCCAGCAGTCGACGTCTTCTGGCTGATGATGATGATGATGATGATGTACAATATATATATACAATAAAGAGAAATAAACAAAAAAATTAAAAAGTCTAATCGAAAGCAATATCTGTTTGTAGTACCTTCTGCAAAAAATAATGTGTCACAAAACAATCCACTAGTGCGCTTTTGTAGACAATATAATTTATTATGTAAAGAACTAGATATATTCTTCCAGAGTCCCAATGCATTTGTAACAATTATTAAAGATCCGGATAATTTATGTGTGCTTGCAAATAACATAGATGTGCTCTAATGGTTCACAACACATTTGTTTAATATTTAGTTAACAATATTATTATTTTGTGTCTTACTTTGTTACACTTAATAGGCTACACATTTTTTTTTTTTAAATTTCATTTGAATGTTGTGCATAGTTGTTATAGAGATGCAAATTAATCTATTTTATTTTTTAATTTATTTGTTTAACATGTTCGTTATTTGTATCTTGTAACTGTGCCGAATAATTAAATAAATAAATAAGTAAAACCATAAAATTTACTTAAAACAATACATTTAAAAATAAACAAAAAATCAAAATCAAAACTTAAATTAACTTAAAATAACGATACTTTAGCTAGCATACGATGCTGCATGAACAGTGTCGCCAAACAGGGCCTGCACTCAGCATGTGCTACCGGATCAGAACACGTTGGATGTATGTGCAGTCTTTAGTCCGTTAGTTAGTCGTCTATTACGACACCCATCTTTCTTTCTTCATAGCGTTTATTTACAAACAACTTGTAGTAACTACAAGTTGTTTGTAAATAAACGCTATGTGTAAAAGTAAAAGTTCTTGCTTCTTTTTTTTGTTTTATAAAATTGATACCTATTTTGAGTTTTTCGCTATATAAGTGCCTACTATAAGTCTAGACAGTTTTTAT
Source organism: Scoparia ambigualis (assembly GCA_963921215.1). Classification (NCBI taxonomy): domain Eukaryota; kingdom Metazoa; phylum Arthropoda; class Insecta; order Lepidoptera; family Crambidae; genus Scoparia; species Scoparia ambigualis. Next base: position 36,542,639 of record OY992509.1, on the reverse strand, counting down.
GTCAGTTAATTATGTGTATACCTGTGGATAATTGATCTGGCCAAGTTAATGTGGGCTAAAATATTTTTATCGCACTATATTGTTACCGTTTGGCTGTTTATCACTAATTTAAAAAAAAATTGGACTTTTACAAGGGCTAACTGCGATCGTTATGCTAACAGCGTAAGATTATTTCAACTGAGAGACCTAACAGGAGTTTAAAAGAAGTTGTGCTTAGAATCAAATGTTTGAATGAATGAATGAATAATAACTTTATTGGTATATACTTAACACATATACAAGGTTATACAAAATAAAACATAAAAAACAAAAATAAATCAAAAAGCAATGCCTGGTACAATAACAATGTATATAGTGTTGAGTCAACCGTAACCGTAAGTATATAGTGTTTACTAGAAAAAAAATCAACCAGTCTCAGGAAGCTCGAATGGGATTCGAACCCACGACCTTTGGATTGCCGGTCCACTGCTCTAACCGCTAAACTACCGAGACCCCAGAAGACTCGCTAAATTTTTCCTAGTAGTTTGATTTACGCTGCAAGCCAGCGGTATTACGTCACTGTGAAGTCTACCCTCACATCCGAAAGAAATACTATTGCAAGTATTTAACAATCGATAAAGACGTAATTGCTTATAAATATCTTTATTGTTTAAATATCTTTATTATTTCTATAGCATTGTGAATGCAAAATTTCAACAATAAAGATAAGTTGTGCTTAATTTATAGGTTATCGTTTCAGATGATATCAAGAGTAATTTCACCATTGTTTCTAATATCCCGGAGGACGCAAGCGAAGCAAGCACGAAAAAATCCCTGCAGTCTACTGCAAAACTGTGCATGCAGCTCAAGGACTGGGATCAGAAACATCCACAGTAAGTGTTTGAGTCTGAAAAATTGACAATCGATGGATAAGGTGGAAGAAGGAAAATGACCAAATAAAAACATCTCGAGTCTGATAGCGAAACGTTGAAAACATATCTACCCCAGGCGGGAGTTGAACCCGCGTCCTCTGCAATCCGGGCAGCTGCGTGACCACTCCGACACCGAGGTATTGGTTAGTCCGACGAAATTTTTCAACGCTTTTGACTTTATGTTACTCGATTTAGACATTTTTTCAATAAATAAATAAATAAATCAATAATTTTTTTCTACACAATATTTCATATTCATACAATCACACCAATTATCTAGCCCAAGAGAAGCTTCGAAGAAACTCGTTAAATGATTACAAGACAACGGATAAACATACTTAAATACATACTTATTATACATAGAAAACACCCAGACCCGAGACAATTTAGAAAAACAATAATTTCTAAATTGACCCGACCGGGGATCGAAACCGGGGCCTCAGTGATGGCGACACCATGAAAACCGGTGTACAACCCAAGTAACACACATAGGCTGAATACTAGATGAATAATGGATTATTGTGTACTTAGAGCTGAATAAAATTCCTGAATAAAAGCAGAGTAGCATGCTATTCAGCCACTACACTGCTTAAATGGGCACAAATTATTCAGCTTTAGTTCGCAATTGCTGAGTAATATCATTATAGTAACGTTATAATCGCAGTATATGGTGTAACAGGTGGTAACAAGGCAAACTACTAGCAAATTAAAGAAATACTAGTTACCCTTTCTTTAGACAATTGTCGTCTATGTACGCTTTTATATTCATAGTTATTAAGTTAAAGGTTCACGATTTGTTCTGTAAGAACGTTTATTAATACTTTTTGTGACAGATGATTTATATTTATGACAGTGAGAGAAGATAAGTTTTTAAAATGATTGTATGATATCGGTCTAGGTTCCTTTTGTTAATAACTTCATTGTTTTACGTGAAAGCTAGTGGGAATTCAAAATTATTGTTAGAGTATACATATATTTCTAAGAAAATTTTCAAGCGCCAGTGCATAAATAAGTTTTTACTATAAATTATACTAAAATAAACACATTTAATCGAAAACATTTCGGGTAAAAATTGATTGATTGTGTCATTATTCTAGTCTGTCACCAATAATCATATAAAAAATATTTACTTGTAATTCCTTACTTTACTAAGTTCGTTTTAAATAAATAAAATAATATATACCAGTGTAGATATTAAAGGTTATACAGAATAAAAAATGGTGGTGAAATTAAAGAGCGATGTGAACCGTTATACTTCAACATTACTGTCGTAGCCCGCGTAATGGGGCACATATGTCTGCTTATTCAAACTTAGCCGTAATAAAGTCTTACATGTGAATCCATATACGGCAATACACTGATTACTGGCTGAATATTCGTTCGAACTAGCATCGATAAAATGTGTGATAAAATACACTTTTAAGGATCCGTATAATATAGACTGATCCATTTTAGAGACTTGTTACGTAAATGAATTGATCCGTGACAAGATAGATTCACGGGGATATACTTATTCAGTCATCACCAGATTAAATCAACTGATGTGAACCTCTATTAAGCAATATACGTTATAAAATACTCGAAGTGCTCTTCAAGAGTAATAAGAACTTTCAAATGGACTTGTAAACAGCCACTATTCAGTCGTAAATAATAGCAGTATAGATACGGATAAACGGGGAAATTCTACACCATTTACTGAATAACACACGAAATGTACTCCTTTATATATCATATATCTGTGTAACAGTACACATGTACTCCCTTTAGAAGGCAGCGTTTAGAGGTACACATTTACTCTATTATACAGCATATGACATATTTGCCACTACTTCATTGCCCTTATTCAGTAAGTAGGAATGAAAATTTTAAACGGCTGAATAAAAGCGTAGGTTATATACCAAATAAACGCATCTTGCTGTTTAAGGGTGAAGAACATCTACCATTATTTAGTTCTTATTCAGAATATAGCTCCTTGTGTACTAATATTCAGCTTAAGGATCACCAGTGAATTATAATAACGGTTTTAATACTCTGTAAGCAACATTTATGACCACAAGTGATTAAATATACAGCTTTCTGTGTTACTTGGGAAACCACTCGACCAAGGAGGTCGTCTTTCGTTATCTTTGAATTTATTTGAGCGTTTTTTAACGCAAATAATCAAATATTACGAATCTATAAAGCAGTCTAACTGCACTACTTATTTATTTTTTAAAATATTTTCATTTGGATCTCTAAGAATGTATTTTTAAGAGGTTTGATTAGACACTATTGCTATCACACTTATCACATCACACTTCACACTAATATTATAAAGGCAAAAGTTTGTGAGTGTGTATGTTTGTTTCTCTTTCACGTAAAAACTACTGAATGGATTTGGATGAAATTCGGTATACAGATAGTTTATAACCTGGATTAACACATAGAATACTTTTTATCTCGATATTCTCACGGGAAAGGGAACCACGCGGGTGAAACCGCGAGCGGCCGCTAGTAAAAACATAAAGACAAAAGCGTTGAAAAGTTTCGTCGGTCTAACCAATACCTCGGTGGCGGAGTGGTCGACGCAGCTGCCCAGATTGCGGAGGACGCGGGTTCAATTCCCGCCTGAGGTAGTCATTTTTTCAGCGTTTTATCTTTGAGTTTATTTGAGCGTTTTTTAACGCAATTAATCAAATATTACGAATCTCGAGTGTGTTTCGGGAGGCACGTACTACGTACAACCGTAAGTCTCGGTTGTCGTCGAAAGATAGCAGTCATTAAGACCCGCATTGGGCGGGCTTGGTTATGGCCCAATCTCTCGATGTATTGTTGTCCATGTGAGAAGGCCTGAGCCTAGCAGTGGGACGTTTATATGCTGATATTAATGATGTTGAAACTTAATTAATAACGCGTGCTGACCCTAACATATTGATTTTTATCCCTTTTTCCTTGTTATTTTCTGTGGATATTAGTACTCTTCAAACTGGAATACATCAATGCAATACAATGCTGCTTAGCGGCAGAAATAGGTGGTGGGCATCCAGTCGAAATCTTTGCCCTATTTATAATTTGTCGTACAATGCGCACGCGCTCTTGTACTTGTAGTACAGTACACTGTGCTCGCTGTACGATAAAAAAATAAATAAAATAAATTTTGTTTACGTTGACACCAATTATCTGGCCCAACACAAGCTTCTATTGAAACTCGTTAATATGGTTAAACTAGATAACGGATAAATATACTTAGACATAGAAAAACACCCAGACCCGAAATCAATCCAGAAAAACCGTTTTCTCTAAATTAACCCGACCGGGAATTGAACCCGGGACCTCAGAGATGGCGCGACGCCAGACCCGGCGCGCTAACCACTCGATCACGGAGGTCAGGAGATGGACCAGGAGGGTACGATGAATTACGAATAGACAGGAGGTGAGCATTTGAGGGAGACGGTCAGAATTCTACGGCTAGGAAAACAATGTAGTATTTTTTTATAAATTTATGAGCTGTGGATTTTGCTTTTATATAATAATTTCTTGTTCCAGATGCATGGATCCCCCAGGGCGTGTGCCGAACTTGTGTCATGCTTTTCTGCAGCGAGCAACACACGAGCGCTGAGACAACTTTAATATTAGTTCGTAGTTTAATTACAATTGTTTTTTATGTTTGTTGAACATTGATGCAATGTTAGTTATTTAAATACATAAATAGTATGATGATGTCTTTAATTATTAATTTGTTAACTTAGAGCTATGCTGAAGTACATTAAATTATTTAATGTAGAATGTTTCTGATTATGAATAAATAGATGGGTATTAAAATGTTTTTTTTTCCTTGAACGTTTGCGTTGCTTAGGTGCTCCATTAAGATCTGTCTTATTATGTACCTATGAGGAAGTCTTAATGAATAAATAAATAACAAAATCTTTACTTTTCTACGCTCACACCAATGACATTCTTGGCTCACTCCAATTATGTAGCTCAAGCTAGCTAGCTTCTATAGCTTCTTTCGAAACTTGTTTAAATGGTTAACGTAAAAAGAATCTGTCCTAAACAGAATCGGTCCAAACCAGAATCTGTCCTAAGACGAAAAATCCGGATAAACATTCATAATTTATTAAATACAAGCTTATTTATTATACATAGAAAACACACAGAGCCGAAATCAATTTAAAAAACATTTTTTTTTAATTGACTACGGATAGTTTGTAGTGTTTTTTAGTTACGGGTGTGCTAACCGCGCGACATACAGAAAGTGTAAATAAAAGTGTGTGGTAAGCAAGGGGTATAAGATTACCTCTTGATAAGTTATAATATACCACAAGTAAGTAAGCAAGATAGTCGTCGATAATCACTAACCCCCAAATTTAACCGAAGTGCCGCCCAGCCTGCATGGCTACTCGTAGCTGAACTATCTGAAATCTTGTCTGAACATGAAGTTGTCTCAAAGTAACATCAACTTGTCATTCAAGTGAAAGTTCACATAACTATTACGATTAGCCGAGCGAGCGGAGCGGCCTGAGCAATACGATAATGCATCCGCAGAGACGCTGCAGTTTAATTGTTTATAAGCTGTAATTAGTTTGTTTGTGGTGGGCGCAATTAGCTAAAGAGCAGGAATAGGTTAAAGGAGGTACCTACTACATATATATGGAGAGCAAGCAGGAGTAATGCATTTCGCTGGATTACTAGGAAGGATAAGGATAAGGTAGCCAGTGCCTCAGCGGTTGAGGATAAGGTAGCCAGTGCCTCAGCGGTTGAGGATTCCGAGTGAAGCGCGCTTCCACCTTTATCGTCACTTACCATCAGGTAAGATGGAGGTCAAGCGCCTGTAGTAAATAGATAAAAATAGACCAAAACATCAAATATGAGCTCCGGTCCGCTCAGAGACTGCTTTTTTTATACTAAGCCCGGCAAATGACCCCACTCCACCTGATGTTAAGTGGAAATGAGGTCCAGGCGCGAGGACAACTGGTGCAGCGTAAGAGACGTAGCATCAGTCACCCTCACTCTGCCGGCCCACAGAGTGCTTCTTCACGCCTCGTTTGATGGACCCTATGTCATAGGTAGGAGGGAATACGTGTGCTGGTAGACTATTCCATCTTTTGGAAGTGCGGCAAAGAAACGAGTCACCAAATTTCTTTGTGCGTGATGGAATGTTAGAAACTGTAAATTGGTGACTCCGGAGAGCAGAACGCGTACTCCTATGGAGGAAGGGAGAAGGAGGGATGAGGTCAAAGAGTTCTTCAGAGCATTCGCCATGGCATAAACGGTAAAAGACTCTGAGTGACGCAATATCTCTACGCAATTGCAAAGGCGCGAGAGTTTTAGTGACCTCCGCATTGCCGATAATGCGCACAGCGCGGCGCTGCAATCTGTCCAAGGCATCGAGAAGATACTTTGCGGAGCCGTCCCAAAGGTGAGAGCAATACTCCACGCAAGACCGCACCTGTGTCTTGTATAATAGACACAACTGATCAGGCGTGAAGAATCGCCGCACCTTGTTCAGGACACCGAGTTTACGTGAGGCATTTTTAATTACGGTTTCGATGTAATTTTATTAACTTTTGGTTCAGATCGCAGCGGATATCCATACCGAGCATGTTAATACTGCTCTGCAGGCCTAGAGATGTACCCTGAAGAGAGGGAAGGGGAAGGAATGGCGACTTTTTCGCTGTGAACGCGCACACCTGTTTTCTTGGTATTGAACTCCCCCAAATTATCGGAGCCCCATTTAGAAATGAGGTCCAACACCCGATCGAGCTCAATGACAAGATTTGCTCGCTTCATTTCGGTGTCTACCCGCCTAGCCGTTGAGTGCCCGTTATATCCCCCATGCACTGTACTATCATCTGCATAGCAATGAATGTTTCCAAGAGGAAGCATGTCATTGATATGCAGAAGGAACAGCGTGGGGGATAGAACGGAGCCTTGGGGAACACCAGCGTTCACTGACATGAACCACGAAGCGCATCCATCCGAAAGGACACGGATTCTACGCTCATGCAGGAAGCTAGCAATCCAGGTACAGAACTGAGCCGGCAAACCGTATGCCGGGAGCTTCGATCCTGTTCTAGATTTGTTGGCTAACAATTAACTTTCTACACCGGACGCGTTTTAGTGCGAGCTTTAGAAACTGCAGTGTGTCGTGTTCCGCACTGCTTTTGATCCGCTTTAGTCTCTAGCCTTCAGTCAACGAAGCGAATGTCACTCGGAGAGTTTCTATCCCCGTATATTTATAAATGGCCGCTTACTCGTATACGATATGCTATTTTACGGCCCGTCAGGACCCCTTTTACGGGCGCGGAACGTCTTCAGTTAGATTCGACATCCCGTAAACAGTTGCTTTAGCTCGTCTGTGCGTTTTACGGCGCCGCGGAATCGTAAAATTTGAGCTGTCTTATTTATTCTGACTAGAATGCCTATTTCAATAGGAGTTTTTTTATGTTTAACTGAATGATACGCATGTCACAGGTAAATACCTACCTAAGTAACTAAGTACCTACCTAAAACACAAAACCTACGCACCTACGGTTGAAAGTACCAAAATAACATTTGTTAAACTCGCTTCAAATGTTTTAGGAGTGCCAGAAGGGTTGCCACCCGTACTCTAAAATAGAGTATTGTCGTCTTTTTCATGTAGGTTTACTTGATAATCTACGACACCAATACCAATAAAGTACGCTATTATACTCTATTTACGTAAAACTATTTCCGTAAAAGTGAAATATTTGTTAAATGTCGCAAAGAGCAACAAAAAATACGTTTTTAAAAACAGATAAATAAATACTCTTTTTTATGCTATGCTCTTTTTCTATATTAATATACTTTATTCGTTGTAAAAAAAAGTGGCAACCCTAATTGCCAGGTCGGACAGTGTGTTTTCAATTTTTTTCAATTAACGACTTTTTCATGTTCATTATTTTAATTTAAGAAGATTTTAAAGTTCTTATCAACAAGGTTAATTAGTTAAGGATCCATTCTATCGCATATAATGATTGTCATACCTATACCAATCAGGCAATAAACTCTTGAAATGCGACTTTAAATATTACTCGTTAGTTTACCAAGAACGTTACAAGCGATCCGAATCATTCATGTTTCCAATAAAAATGTAGCTACAAAATAAAATTCGTAACGAATTGTTATTGGAAACTGTTATCGCCTTTCGGAAAGCTGCAGTCAAAAGCTGTTTCTAGATGCAGTACCGACCGACGTTAAAAATTCAGGTAATGTCCACCCAGTTGCGAGTTGGAGCTTGGGGCCAGAGAGGGTAACACTGCACGTCGCACTTTGGAAATGTGCCAGTAATGTTACCTAACGATAGTTACGCGATTCATTATGGCGAGGGAATCTAAACTTTGAGAAAACATCGTTATCTAATGTGCAAGCTAACGACACGATCAAAAAAGGACTTCCGCAGGTGTTAATAGAACCCAAATCCTCAGCAATCTTAAAAAATGTGCAAGTCTTTTGCAAAAAATCTATGGTGCATTTTGTAACAATCAATAAAGCTAAGTGACTTTTGCCATGTATGGTATCTGGAACGGTTATGTTGTGAATTCAAAAAGATAGTTATGATTTTTATTAAACGTAGTATTTTTATATTACTAAGCTACGCACCAAATGAAAATGATGTAGGTAATCTTTGCTTATAAATCTGGTAAATATGTATGTACTCGTTCGTATATATTTGCTCATAACTATGGCAAACATAAAAAAGAAACTGCAATACTCATACCTTTTACCTACACAGTTCTGTGACTAAGCAGGTGTGAACCCTCTTAGAAACTGCAATACTCATACCTTTTACCTACACAGTTCTGTGACTAAGCAGGTGTGAACCCTCTTAGAAACTGCAATACTCATACCTTTTACCTACACAGTTCTGTGACTAAGCAGGTGTGAACCCTCTTAGAAACTGCAATACTCATACCTTTTACCTACACAGTTCTGTGACTAAGCAGGTATGAACCCTCTTAGAAACTGCAATACTCATACCTTTTACCTACACAGTTCTGTGACTAAGCAGGTGTGAACCCTCTTAGAAACTGTAATACTCATACCTTTTACCTACACAGTTCTGTGACTAAACAGGTGTGAACCCTCTTAGAAACTGCAATACTCATACCTTTTACCTACACAGTTCTGTGACTAAACAGGTGTGAACCCTCTTAGAAACTGCAATACTCATACCTTTTACCTACACAGTTCTGTGACTAAGCAGGTGTGAACCCTCTTAAAAATCTTGGGTGTTCCAAATTAACATAAGCCTTGCTACATCAGTAAAACCATAGATAGTACTTTTATGGCACTTACGCCGATCCTTACGAATGCGCTGTACGTGAATGCTCTGCACTTTCACTGACTTCAATGAGAGTACGTGATTGGAAATCCAAATGTACTTCGCAAGTAGCCTGAAAATCAGGCTAGGCACAATTTCTTTGGAAGAATATTCTGGTAATGTATGAGTGATGAGAAAATGTAAAATAGGAACTCGGGTCCCAAAAAAATTTTGGTTTTAAAGTAGAAACATTTAACCTTCTGCGCTAGCGCGGTAGAATTACATTGTATGTATTGTTTATCAAATTATTTAGTTAATTAAAATATTATACCTGTTTTTCTGTGTAACTTTTTAATCTGAAATGAATGAATTAAACAAAATTTTGTTTAATTTCATTGAACTAACTATATCTCACCAATTATCTGTATTTTGGCTGAAAAAACGGCAAAGTAGAGTGAGGAGCGCATATATTTCATTAATGAATGTGCTTAAAGTTAATTATGCTACTGCAAATGCTAAGATATTAAATCTTTTCTGTTAGTTATCAAAGTCCACCCACATATTAATATTGAATAATATATAGTAATCTGTTGTGTATATTGTAACTAATCGTAGTTATAACACTGGTGTGAAGTAGCCGCAACACCAAATTGTCATGGATGCCGGTTTTAGCTGCATTTTGTTCATTTATATCCATTTACTTCGAATGGGAAAAAATTTGGGGAGTTACCCCAAATAATAAACTTTTCCCCACGTGCCGTTGTATATGCGGGAAAGTCTGTGCCCACCAGTGAGACATTTTGTAGGCTTATGATGGAGTAAAAAACTTATTTAGGTACCTAGAAATTTTATTTTTTAATTATAAAAGCGTAGGCCAAGCCTTTGGCCATGTTTTGTACTGGGTAATTTGAATAATTTTACTCATATAGGTACTATTACCAACCACTCTCCAAACAACAGCCATATTAGTGAAGCAGAATGTCCAATTTTTTTAATTATTCATTATTGCAGACAAAATCATATAAATGAGAGAATACCCTTAAACGGATTACACGGATACCTAAAAGGATTATCGTGAGTGTGGAACTGTAGATTTCTGACTACTGCCTCTTAAACTATTATAGAGATTTTTTTTGAGAGTTTGCGGTTATGATGGCCTTCGAAATCCTGTTCTTTTCAGCACAATGTTTTTGAAACCTAAAGAACTGCCAAAAAAATTACTCATATTTGCATCTAGCCTGCGCTATTTTAATACAAATCGCATAATTGACCAATTATTTCAAATAGCAAAATCTAAAAATTTTGAAGTAAAACAGCTGAAGTTTTTAACTTATTCCATCAAATAAGCGGCTTTTATAAGGCTGTATTTCAGCCGCCATCCGTCAGGCTTACCGGAGTCAGTTTAACCGGCGTTTCCGACATCGCAGGCTTATGCGAAGCCTGGACTTCCAAAACTTCGCCCGTTCCCAGACAATGAACACAAATATTTTGTAGCACTGCAAATCTGACGTAATCTCTTAGCGTTTGGTTAAATAGGTTAATATTATTCAACAGTACCAAATATGGGCTGCATTTTTAGCTTTCACCGTGACTAACATCATCATAGGCATTTTACATATTTATAAATTAATTCCAGCAGCGTCCATTTGTAAGTATGGACGTTGCTAACAACGTCCAAAACAAATTTTGGTGTAGCAAGCGCCAATAGATAAAGCTTCCTTGGTTCGATCACTGACCATTATAGTTACTCGTCGTCAAAGATGATTACTAAACAAAAGCCTATAGATACAAGCAATATCACTATCTACTTACTAAGTATTAATCATTTCGGGGTGTAATTTACCGAGAAATTTTGCAAAACCAAGCTAAATATCAAATAAAAGAACCAGCAGCTAAAATTGGAATGTATGTTTATCCTAATAATCTTATATGAAGTATTGACTATTATTATGATGAAATATGTATAAGCAAATACAAATAAATAATTACAGTATTAATCTTACTTATACTTAAATATCACTCTCACCAAAATCACATGAATGTGTCTTTTAAAACTTGTAGCACTTTGTCGTTGACCAATCGCGGTGCATCGACGGCCCCAACGTAATCAATATGGTTGAATTTAGCAAATGGGACCAAATACATCGACGTAGTGCGTGGAAGTGTCTCGTGAAGCCACCTTACATCTTCTTCACTAGACATCAAATCATTCTGCGCCCAAAACAAAGTTATATTTAAAGTAACTTTGCTCAAATTATATTCTGGCGGTTCATCGGATTGATAGGCCAGCTGGTTACTCTCAATACTTCCGTAGTTAAATTGCTGGAATTTGCCAGACTTTATCATCTGTGTCATGTGCACTACAGTTTTCCAAGATGTGCTACTGCCTTTTGATAAAATTACAGGCAGTAAGGTACTGTTAAACTGCTCCTCATCAAACCCGTAAATGTAAAAGACAATGTTATTGCAAACTTTAATAATGAAATCGTTTGCGCATAAGTCGTACATTTTACCAAAAAAATAATTTTGAAAGACTTCGTGTGATCCGAAAAACTTAGCAGTACGTGCAACATTACCTGCAATATCAGCGAATCCCCGCATTGGAGATTTCATGTTTGACATGAAAACAATTGGAGCTAAAGCCAAACCCACACTCAACTTATCATTGTACTCCGGACGAAGTGACAACATTGTAAAAAGGGTCGTTGTGCCCATAGAATGTCCTATGTAGGCTATTTTAGAGTCATTCCCTTTGACATTCATTATGTAGTCAATAATAGCGGGCATGTCAAACTTTGCGTATTCGTGCCATGAAAAATTCCAATATTCCTTAGTACCATCTTTCAACCAAGCGTGTTCTCTCGAATACCTGCTTCCTCTAACGTTCGGCATCCATACATCATACCCTTTGTTAGCAAGTACGAAAGCAAGTGCTTTTTCTGGCCCATTTATAATCCAATCTGATGAAGTTCCAAATAGTCCATGTTGAAGAACAATTGTATTTTTAGGCGTGTAATCACTTTTCTTCTGATGTGGAATCCTGTGAATGTTTAAGAAGTAACCTTCAGATATAACTGTGTGAGTTTCACAAACGTATCCGTAACGTGCTATAGTTTCAGGCACTGACAGTGCCAAGTCAGGATTTTCCATTCTCGAGTTGGGATCATCTGTTGGTAGAAACATAGACTGGTCTTCGGCAATATTTTTGTTTTTAACTTTAAATTTTGTCACGTATTTGTTGACGTCAGAAACAATCTTTTCCTTCTCTTGGTCTAAAAAATCACCAACATTCTTCTCCAAGGCATTCTGACTCATATAACTAGTTTTAACGACTTGCTTAACCCACTGAATTTGATCTTTAAATGCTCTATTTACTATTTCAACTTTATCATCAATGAAATCGTCAATTCCCATGGAATTATTTCTGATTGTACAAGCTTTTACATGAAATGGAACTTGAATAATACCTAAAGTAGCACCAAGTACAAGTAAAAATAATTTTAACATAGTCTGTTTTGGTATCTGCCTCTGAACTGACTAAGCTAAAACAAGAAAAAATAATGGAGATTGTTCTTGACCTTTTAACCGTTTGACGTCATTTTCTGCTAAAGACTATTAACATTTTAATGTTTTTACTGTTTAAAATGTGTAAACATTATTCATCTCATGACGTGAGAATACAATAAACGCGCGATACTCCATAGCGTGCAAACATGCATTAAGCAATTGCGTTTGTAAGTCAATTAAGCCGAAGCTGCAGGATTCAAGTTATTAATCAAAGGTGTTATCTGCTTATGAACGTCCGGCTACTGACAAAAGACTGTAAAGATGTAGTATGAGTATAAGTATTAACATTACCTGCAATGTCAAGTGAGCAATTAAGTGAAATCGAACCGATCCTGGAACCAAGTTTAGTGCTATCCGTTACGCCACCATTGTGTTAAAAACACGAGCTGATTTTAATAAGTTTGAGAAAAGCGGCTGTGTAAAATAATATCTCATTTTTATTATGAAAATTATGATTGTTTCATCAAAGAAGTTGAAACGTTTAAAGGAACCAGTTTACGAGTTTTTCAGTTTCGTTAAGTTGTCCAAGTTGGTAATTGCTATTCAAAATGGAGAGGCTGTGATGATAAATTAATTAAGAAATAATTAAAAAGGAACTTTGTCATAAATATTGCGTGTAAAAGAAATGTTGGTTTGTTGATTAAATAATATCTAAATGTGGCTATAGTTCAGTTAAAATGATTTACACAAGAAAGGACAATGGGCATCCTGTCCCATGAGCAGCATTAATGAAATAAGTATCATCGGAAAGGTGAGAGCTTTTTGAACAAATATTGTTCAAGGAGTATGATTAAATATCATTTGGGAAAAAAGATATAGGTAAAATGCTATTTTAATGATTTATCTTATTTTGTGTATAATGCAACGTTTGTTTTTATAAAAAAACATACGAAAAATCATTGCATTTTGTTTATTTTACTGACACATGCATCAATAAATAATATAAATAAAATATTGGGATTCTATTTGTTTGATAATCTCTCACGCCTCTGGCTTACATCTCGGACTTGTTGATAACTATCTTGGTAACTTCTTCTTTGAATTCTTTTGCCAGCTGATTTTTTAAATGAAATAATATGATCATTAAAGCCCAATCATTATTATAGTTTTTAAGCTAAGCACCGTATTGTATTATTGTACTCTACTCTAGTGTACTCGTACATGATGTTTTTTATTCAATAATTCATCATATTTAATAAACATATAGTATTAACCTTTCTCTATCTTATATTTGTATAATATGTATACAATGACATAATCATACCATTATAATATACCTATTTTTATAATTATTTCAAAGTAACATCATTTCGAGGTGTATAAAATATTTTATATAAGATAAAAACTAAAATAATTCCTTTAAATGATTTAATTCGATATTTTTTAAAGATATTATTTACATAATAACTTTTTATCCAAAGAAGTTACAGAGATAATCTTTCGCAGTCTTATTGTATGCATAATTGTCTACTAGGAAATAAATAGTACAAACGTGGCCGCCGATGGGACAAGCTCCATAAAAATTTGCCCATAAAATCTGTCATACAAAAAGGTTTGTTTGAAAGATTTTTAATGTCCTGGAAACTAAACTGAACACAAAAAAAAAGAAATTAACCAAATAGTAACCATTCAAAACATTAAAGTGATGTGTTTACATTGTACATTCGTCAATAGATTTTTATTGTTGCTTGTGTTCTTTAAGCGTTTGTAAATCAGTTTAAAATTAAATTTTCATTCAATTTTTAGAAACTTATTTTGTTATTTTTATTTAATATTATATAGATAAATTGTGTATAGCGAACGCCTTGCGGTATTACAGAGCAAAAATATGCAAGCACGTAAAACAAGTTATCCACACTATCCATTCATTTTCCATCAAAACAAAAATGTTTTAGCATTTAAGCGGATTGTGTTACATTTATATTCAAACTAGTATAACAGAAGGTACATTTTTTTATGCAACACGAAATTATAATAACAAGAGTTTGAGTTTCAGTAAAGATGTGGGAGTATTCTAAAATCTCACACGGACTTCTTGATAGAATTTGAAAAGTGATGTTGCACAATTTCGTTTTATTTTACAACACTCGTGCACGTTCACGAACACTTAAAGGTTAATAAATTCTCCATTTCTACACATTAGTATTCGACAAAACATACATTTTAGGTAATACAACAAAACTTTTCACACCACGCTTCTCTTTCCCGCCAAGAAGTCCGGCAGTGTAGTTATAAACAAATTACTTCTCGCCGTTCTGTATCAATCGGTCATCAATTATTTATGTAAGGCAGCTGTCGTCGTAGATGAAGGCGTCTTGGGTTGAATGAGGTTGAATGTCAGTAATCGTAGTTCAATGCCATGGGTTGGGTATAGGCATGTAAAACTACAAACGTGAATTCACGTCTAGCTCAAGTCAAGATACATCTGGAGGGCTTTACAAGGAATGTGTTGACAGCACATTCATAGTCTACTATTATCCGATTATTATCTATAATCCAGCAGTCGTAAGCTGTACCATCGGGTGGTTTCTACCTTTTACCAGTTACTGATGTTAAGCCAATGTTGTGTTCCAATTTCCAAAGAATATGAGAAATTATGGGGTTACATAATATGTACCTACTCTAAGAAATATCCTCAGGGAAATATCCTGTGGAGGCTGCTTACTATCAGGCAGTATAGGTACTATCTAATAAGAGTTTCTAACGTTGGCGATATTATAAAGCCATAAAACTTTAAAGTGTCATCTTGAGAACAGCGCTCAGTAAGCACCTTTACAGCTAACTTATAGCCCTAGCAGCTGTATTAATCGTTGTTTATAGCCGCATATAATAAAACAGTGCTTAGCATACGGAATACGGCGGTGGCGCGGCGGCGTAACTTTTTCAACTTTCGCCATAATTTACTGTCAAATTATCGGAGACAGCAAGATGTTGGCAAGTTAAGGCGTTTAGTGGTAACAGCTGAAGTATTTGCTGGTTGCCTGGTTATAAATAATCGAGTTTACGTAAGTGGAATATAATGGACGACCACACAAATTGTCGTCGTTAGGCAAGCGAACGCGACGCAGACTTTTACCGAAGTATAATTTGCTTCAATTAAATAAATGTTCTGGTCTTGCTTTCATTCAGGTGGCCCTTCAGGTCACCTTGAGGGGTACTCAAGTAAATTTGAACCCACGACCTCTTGCAAACCAGCCGACAGATAATAGAGCTACAGTTATTAAGAGATTTTAAAAGTATGTCAAAAAGTGATAAGGCACTAAAGGAGATAGAAGATAATGAAGCAATTTCTTTCCAAAAAAAAGTAAGTTACTCTACGCTTTCCCAAAGGTTTAAAACACTCTCGGTAATCAAATAATCGGAAATTGGGTTATTTTATATTCATGTGACTACTTTTACGAGATTTCCTTTTCAAATTCTAAGTCAACCCCAAACGTTCCAAAGATAAGGGGGTAATAGTACGTCTTTTTGGTAGTATAAAACTCAAGTTCCGTGTAATTTGAAGAGCGGTAGACAATCCATTTTTATTTGTCAAGTCGTAAAAACCCTTTTTCAAGACTCAAGCATTACTGTAGTTTGATAGAGATCTTTACTTTATAACGTTGCCTTTCATCTTAGAAGGCAAAGGAAATGTACTTTGCTCATCCTTATCTATGTTTTATATTTGTATCCACACTGCCTTGCATGTTCTTCTTTGGCGTAGGCAATTCTATAAACAACGGTATTAAATATTTAATATTTTTGTAAGTAACTGGCGTTTTGGAAATGTTTTTTTACTAATAATGTCCGTTACTTGCATGTGTTTAAAAAAATTAAAATAAGTAAATAATTAAAGACTAGTTTCTTTTAATTCTTATGCAGTTACGGAGTTCCATTGTTAAAAAAATTGTTTTATCAAGAATATCAATTGTTTGTTTTGTTGTTAAAATTTTTGGTCTTTTTATGTACTTCAAAACACAAAAGTGATTCATGTGGCAACGTAACTAGTCATGTTAAGATTTACATGGTTTCTAATGTACAGCTATTGTTAGCAATGTGTACGCTTCTGTATTATTTTGAATTATTCAATATTCCTACGAAATGGGTGGGCGTCACTGGGACATGTCGTTGTAACTACCCCGTAAAAAGCAAAAATAAAGAAAAAGATATTGCGGCCTGTGGCCTTGTTTATATTGCCAAGACGCAATAACAAAGGTTTGGTTGTTATTTACTGATTACAATGTAAACAGTCAACAAAAATATACAATATAAATCACTGAATTTCTGTAGGTGCTGTTATTAAGAAGCGAAATGTTATTCCCAATTGAATTGACAGGCAGCTGAGACATCTACCAACAATTTTATTATCTTAAATAAATTATTTAAACAAAAAAAACTTTTCTACACTCCCACCAATTATCTAGCCCAAGAGAAGCTTCGAAGAAACTCGTTAAATGGTTACTAGACAACGGATAAACATACTTAAAAATATACATTTTATACATAGACAACACCCAGACCCGAGACAATTTAGAAAAACAATAATTTCTAAATTGACCCGACCGGGGATCGAACCCGGGACCTCAGAGATGGCGACACCATGAAAACCGGTGTTCAAACCACTCGACCAAGGAGGTCGTCATATTGTTTCAATACTTGTATTATTTATTACAATACCTTAAAAAAATATTGTAATGTTTTTACCTGGGCAATAATACGCGTCTCGGTGGCAAAGCGTTTGGTCAATTATCAGGTAGCCGGGACCATATATTATCTGAGGTAAGATTCTTTCGAACATTTTAAATTTCGTCGAGTATTGTAGGTAGTTCATGTTAATCAACCATCACGGGATTTCTATGGGTGTTCAAGTGGAAGAAAGCTGGGCGAGCAGCTAGTACTTAATAATATTTCTTCTACATCTAATTCGATGGCGCTGTGGCTTATTCGTTCGGTATGCGATCTTGTCAGTTCAAAATTTGAAATTCAAAATTCAATTTTTTTTTATTTGCTAGAATACATGGTAACTAAGATGGTAACAATATTTACGTACATCATGATTTGCCTAATTATTAAGCATGCAAATACAATACGACATTGTTACAATTTCCATTGAATTAACTAGTAAGTAAGTATAACGAAAAATTATTAGGTATATTAAAATATAATAAAAATATTAAATTGTAAATTGAATATCAGGGTAGTGAATTAAGAATAGATAGAGTTATCACAATATCAATTAAATGTTGTGTCTTTTATTTAAAAAATCCTTGATGTCATAAAAGTTTAGGGCCAATAGTCATTTACAAAACATTTTTTAAATTGATATATATTTAATGATTTAATATCCTTTGGTATATTATTAAAAAAATAACACACATACTAAGATAGCTCTCGGAATACTGCATTGTTTAAGGTTTTTCTTGCAGTACCAATCTATTTGGATTTCTGGTGTTTCGGGGGTAAACATCGCATGCTTTTCTAAACAGTTTCTTATTTTGCATAACAAATACAAATATTATTTCAAATATGTATAGCGATGACAGAGTTAACATGCCCAGTTAAGCAACTTTTGCAATGCCGGGTCACTAGATGGGTGAAGTAATTAAAAAAAAATCTCGAGCTCCTTTGGAAGCCACGTAAAGCCGTTGGTCCCGGTGGTTGTCGTGAGATGGCAGTTTATATTTTTATTATTGAAATTTTTGGATTCACAATGCTAATTTCTTTTATAAAAAAAGGAAAGCTCGAATGGGATTCGAGCCCATGACCTTTGGATTGCCGGTACACTGCTTTATGCTGTCCGTGGGAAGGCTAGTGCCTCGCAGTGGGACGTTTATACGCTGATGATGAATACTTTGTCCGTGGTCGATTGGTCAACGTGTCGGTTTTGGCGTCGTAACTCTGACTACCCGGTTTCATATCCCGGGTCGGATCAGGAATATCTGTGTTTTTGTCCCGGGTTTGGGCGTTTTTAAGTTTTTATGCATGATCTTGTTAACCAAAAACATTACTAGGTATTAAGTGGGAGCGTTTATAACTTTTATGTTTTGTTTATAATTTGCTCACCACGTGTACAAAATATCACGACTATATCCCCGAAGGGTTAGTTAGAGAGTAGTTAACGAGGATCGCAATAGCAATCCTCTACCATAGTCTACTCTTTACCAAATATCGATCGATAGCCCATCGCCGCTCTATGCTGTTGGATGTATGTGCAGTCTTTATTCCGTTAGTCGCCTTTTACGAAACCCAAGGGAAAAGAAGGGGTGGTAGTAGACCGTGGTGCAGTATAAAGGAGTATAAAAAAAAATAAGCCAATCAAGTGAAGTTCATCCAACATTGTAAGTGGATTGCGACGCCCACGCCGCCGCAGTTTGTTGAAGCTTCGTCATGGTTAATGAACGTTATCTCTTCAGATTTGTTTGTTTATTGGATATTACAGATTTTGTTAAACTTCGATGTTTACGAGTTCAAAATCACGAAGGAAAAAATAAGCTTGTCAAGAGCTCTTTGAGTTAATATATCTTGCGACAGTAATTTTGTTTATAGTAATTTTAATAATTTTTAGTACTTTACTTGTTTTTCAGAGAAATGTTGATAATTTCCACGAATGTATTGTATGTATTTCAATAAACAGTTTTTCTGAATGAAATTATAAATTGTTTCCAACAACAACATTGTGTAACACGCTTTTGTGTTGAGTACTTTTGCCACGTCAAAGCCAAGCCAATTTGTGATGAGTAAACATTGCTGCCGGCCTAATGCATGCCAAAACACGAAGGCCTAATGTTTCGTTTGTCCTCAAAACAAAGTTAGCTCTTTCTGGCTCTAACCGGAATAGCTGTATCTGCTTGCTCACAGCTGTAGTACGTAAATACACTCACAGTATTCCCTAAGTGTTCGTAAAGGACTAATCAATGAGGACCTGGAAAATTAGTCTAGTCCACGATTCACCAAAAACAACTCTACATGTGCGTGATGCGGTGAGCCGCTCTGTTGACCAGTATTTAGCCTGTTAGTCGCCTTTAACGACACCCGATGGAAGAGATGGGTTGGTAGTATTCTATTAATAAGCCGCCACACAGCTCCTGCTGTAGCTCGTGCTGTAATGACAATCATATTTTTTTGTTCTATTCGATTTCCATGTCAGTTTTTCTTTAGTAATGTGTCGGTGGGAAACAATCGTTTGTTTATATTAAGGGATTTCTGGTGTTTGTATAAAATATATATATATATATTTGGAACTTTGAAAAAAAAGAGAAAAAACGATAAATAAATATATTTGACAACAAATAGGTTGAGACTAATTGTGGTTGACTTCTCCCTTTGAGTGTGTGAAACACTTAGTTTAATCAAATTATTAACAACCTTATCTCTATCTGCTCGCGTATTCGTGAGTGCGTGCGTAAAATAACAAATTATGTTATGAAGTAATATAAATGATCGATTACGTAATCTGTAAGATAATAATCTTTTCACGCTCCTTACATTGCCATGAAGATGACAAAAACAGATAGTAAATTTAATAAAAAAATTCAAATAGTTTATTCAATATCGGCCTTCACAGGCGCTCATTGACGTCAAAACATTAACTTATAGTCTAAGATCCGAGTATAAAAAGACCTTCACCGGGCCGGTTAATGGATAAAAAGTATGTTATATCAAATATATCGCGAGTGGGTTGGCTGAGAAATTTCAGTCCAGTACCTATAAGGATTATTAATTTAATGTATATTTATTTTTTAACATTGCACTGGTTTGGTGTGTGTGTGTTTGTAATGATATTATCTTTATTTATACATAAATTTTATTTATTAACCAGACGGTTGCAAATTACTAATGTTGAACCTGTTGACACCTGCCTACCCAATTAGTTATGACGGGAAAAAAATAGTCAACCTAACGTTTGCATATTATAAAGGCTTCATACTTTCGATTAGTACCTATGTAATCTATCGGATCCTCTACTATTAGTTAAATCTTCTATCTACTGCCTCTAACACCAGTTTGGATTTTGGGAGCCTCCAACTGAGAAGAACTGGCAGGAAATTCGGGAGGCTTTAGTAATAAGTACCGGTATTGGGATAGCCGTGTCGCATAGCGGTGAAAGAATACTACCACCCCCTCTCTTCCCTTGGGTGTCGTAAAAGGCGACTAACTGACTAAAGACTGCAAATACATCAAACAGCATAGAGCGGCGATGGGTTCACCACATGTCACGCTGAGTACATGTGCAGTCGCTATTTGGTGAAAGTGGACTATGTTAGAGGACTGCTTTTTGAATAATAGTCGTGATTATGCGTATGTATTGCCGGCACCTGATTTAGATTCTTCAGCACGATCGAGCCGGAATATTGAGAGCGGAAAGTCGAAGACGTCTCTAGAGGCTACACTTGGCTCGCGATTTTTATCTAGCAGCAGCCCCCTTACTCTCGAAACCGATCGCTATTGGATCGGATTGGTATTGTAAATTTTCGTATTTTTAAGGGGATCCTGCACGAAATTGTGAAAAATTATGTATTTTTAAGTTACTTGTACTATATGCTGAATTAGTTAAATACATTAAAAGAACTTACGTAAGTTAGCCTGATCTTTGCACAAGGTCGTGGCCTTGTTCAAATTTGAAACAAATTCTTTATACAATAACAAACAATACATAAATCGAATGACTCCTGAAAATATTTTTTTTCGACAACTTTCTTCATTTTACGCATGAAACAATAATTCTTACATGAAAATATTTGTATTGATATTCCGCAGGTCGCCCCCATCTTACAAAAGTAAATTTTAATTACTTACACAAGCGCGTGATGGTTTTGTACATTTCGCAGAATAAAAACATTGCTCTAATCAAATTACTAGGTCTGAAACTTCAAAGCAGAATAGTTCTAATTTTTAAATATCAATATGATTGATTTTGCTTCGAAGTTCATTATGAGACTTATGTCAGGTTTTGCGATCACGCTGCACCCTCTTAAGTTACGACACCAGCGCTAATTTGGATTCATATTGGGTGAACTAAATGGCATTGAGTTTCGTATTTTTTTCACTCAATGTCCACGCAATATGAATCCATATTAGCTCTGGTGTCGTAACTTAGGAGTATGAAAATTCACAATACCAATCCAATCCAATAGTGATCGGTTTCAAGAGCGAGGGGCAGGTCGTTAAATTAATTATATTATAACTTTTTCCACACCTTCACCAAATCTAGCACAAGTTAATTTTATGAGTGATAACTTTTTTTTCATGGTTAACTTTAACCGTATAAATGTAATATCTATACCTAACTATAGCCGTGTATCGTGTAGCGGTGAAAGAACACTACAACCCCCTTTCTTCCCTTGGGTGTCGTAAAAGGCGACTAACGGACTAAATACTGCACATACACCCAACAGCATAGAGCGCCGATGGGCTCACCGCCTGTCACGCTGAGCACGTTTGCAGACGCTATTTAGTGAAAAGTGGACTATGGCAGAGGACTGCTTTTGCGGTCTTCATTGCCTAGTTTCTGACTAACCCTTCGGGGATAATAGTTGTGAATTTATAAATGGTTAACTATTTAACAGACTAGCTGTACCCGGCATGCGTGGCAATGCCAAAATTTTTATCGAGTTAGCTTAAAAACTGACACTGTCCCCTCCTTTTTTAAGCCTTTAAAGGACGAATTTCCGAAATTCCTTTCTTAGTGCTCATACATACATAAATTCACTAATATTAGCCCCAAAGAGTTAGTGAGGGACCAGGAAATGCAGATCGCATAAACAGTCCACTGCTATTATATAGTCCACGTTTTATCAAGTTACAACTGAAGTTGAAGAAACGAAACATCCTCAATTATTGAAACATTTAAAAATAATGTTTAACGCGTAACCCAATAAATCGCGGCAAATTTGCGAAACCATTCTGCAGCGAGTGAAATACGTTTGATTGTGATACTACGGTACTGTAATGGAACCGCTCGGACACTTGCCGAGCCGGTGCCCGACCATGAATATGTAATTTTATTCGGTTAGTGTTTCACGAGAAATATGCTCACCAGGGAAGAAATAACTACCATACTTGTTGAAATAGCTACCATATTTGTTTAAAACTGGTAGGTACCCGTTTCTCCGGAATCACCATCGCAAGAAACGCCAAGTTAGCAGGATACTTAGAGACTAAAATATCTCGGCTTGCTTGTTTTTTGACATATAAATCACATTGATATGAACTGTATTTCTTAAGGTTCCTGCTAACTTGACGTCAAGTTAGCAGCCTCACCAAGATACTCAAATATCTTTTGAACCATATTTTCACTATTTATATGCTATACGTCACTATTTAACACTATTTATACACAATTTTTTGACGTAGTCAAAACCATCCAATTCCGTGGTGAGGCTGCTAACTTGACGCTCACGATTATTTCACATGTTATTGTAGACTGATTTTTCAAACTCTTTGCTGACCGCGGTCATCGTAAAACTGGTAGTCTGGTCTTAAAAATAACACTTGTGCCCGATGTGTAAGATCCCACAATTCTGTACGCAAGTAGCTTTCAGATCACAATTCCAAAATTGTTATGATTGCAATAGAGGGTACAATGTATACAAATCGTGACAAAACTGTCCGTCGATGTCGCTGTTCGATCGACATTCGAGTTAGGTCGCAGGTGTTCGCATTTCAATTGGCCCAGTTTCTCGTAACAAATGTAAAATCGGATATATAATTTTAGTATCTTCTCCTTTGACTCTATGGATATAATCTATTACAGCTGGGATATCAAAAGCGGCTACTTCATGCCATGAAAAGTTCCAATATTCTTTTGTTTTTACTTTGTACCGAGAAAGTTCTTTCGAATACTTTTTGCCTCTTATATTTGCCATCCAAACGTCGTAACCCGCATCTGATAGAATATACGCTAAAGATCTCTGAGGCCCATTTAGGATCCAGTCCGCAGAACTAGCAAATAAGCCATGTTGAAGAAGAACGGTGTTCTTGGAAGTTACACCACCATTCTTAGGTCGGGGTATTCTTTGAATATTTAATAGAAAACCTTCAGACTCAACCGTATGTGTCTCACAGTCATAACCGTTGCTAGTAATCATTGATGGTACTGATAACACTGATTCCGGGGTTTTCAATATTGATGCAGGATCTTCTGTAGGCATAAATGAGTATGTTTCAACAAAGTTTCGTCCGCTTTTTTCAACAGTGTCCACTTAATTCTTTACGGCATCGTAAACCTTTTTCTGTTGTTCTTCTATATACCCATTAACTTTAGTTTGAACTCCTTCATAGTTAGAACTGACAGCTTCCTCGACGTAATTAAATTGGTCTTGAAAGAAAGTATTCACTTTTAGCGTTTGTTCTTTAAAAAAATCTTCTATTGAACTTTCGCAGAACCTACAAGTTACTAGAATTATGGCAATATTAAAAATTAGTTTTCCAGACATGTTACTCGATTTAAAGTTTACGCAGATACTGAATCTCGACCGGTACATCAGCCGTAATGTTATACTCCTCGTTGACCTTAGAGATCAATTGGAGACGTCATTTTATGATAAAATAGTATTGAAGACTGCACGCGTAGTACGTATTTCGTCGTAAAATACACAAAAAAAAACTTAAGCAGGTTATCAATAAGGTCTCAGTATTTATATAAATAATAATATTTTTCACTGTTTTGAGATCACTGTGTTAAGAATGCGGACATACGAATAAATAACGAAAAGTGAGCAGATGTCTTGATTAATTAATACTCCATACGTAATAACCCTTTTTGGTTTTTAATTACATTCCATGTGACCCAGTGGTAAGAGTATGTTGTCAAGACAATGAAATGTGTAAAAGTGTAATGACAATGAAATCTCAAAATAAAGTATGAATCACTTGTCATTTTGACTGTAAATTACATAATTAAATTCAAAATACATATTTAAATTATAGCATTAGTGGCTTTTAATTGATATTGATACCTAACTATTTAGGTACCCCTATAGCCTGTATAGCAACTGTGACCTTAATAATTAGTCACGTATAGAAATAATATATTCTGTAACTGCATTAATAAATAAATAATTAACTGCGTTCTGTTATTAAAATAAGTATATATAAAATAAGTAACTTGACGTCAAGTTAGCAGCCTCACCAAGATACTCAAATATCTTTTGAACCATATTTTCACTATTTATACACAATTTTTTGACGTAGTCAAAACCATCCAATTCCGTGGTGAGGCTGCTAACTTGACGCTCACGATTATTTCACATGTTATTGTAGACTGATTTTTCAAACTCTTTGCTGACCGCGGTTATCGTAAAACTGGTAGTATGGTCTTAAAAATAACACTTGTGCCCGATGTGTAAGATCCCACAATTCTGTACGCAAGTTAAGTAGCTTTCAGATCGCAATTCCAAAATTGTTATGATTACAATAGAGGGTACAATGTATACAAATCGTGACAAAACTGTCCGTCGATGTCGCTGTTCGATCGACATTCGAGTTAGGTCGCAGGTGTTCGCATTTCAATTGGCCCAGTTTCTCGTAACAAATGTATAATCGGATATATAATTTTAGTATCTTCTCCTTTGACTCTATGGATATAATCTATTACAGCTGGGATATCAAAAGCGGCTACTTCATGCCATGAAAAGTTCCAATATTCTTTTGTTTTTACTTTGTACCGAGAATGTTCTTTCGAATACTTTTTGCCTCTTATATTTGCCATCCAAACGTCGTAACCCGCATCTGATAGAATATACGCTAAAGATCTCTGAGGCCCATTTAGGATCCAGTCCGCAGAACTAGCAAATAAGCCATGTTGAAGAAGAAGGTCTATTCGGCACTTGCCCTCTTTCTGATCTTGTCTACAAATTCTCATTTCCGTACAAATTGTAGATTTTTGCCCCCTTTTCTGATTTATATACTTTTTATTCGTAATTCGCCCACTTTCGTTGTTCGCCCCCTTTTTACAAGACATATGAATAAATTAGGTTTTGGTACAAAATTTATAATACTGATTTAATTTGTCGTTGTTTGTTGACTATTTGAACAGTCGAGTACAAAACTGTAATTATAATAGGTCCACGGAGTTTTGCATAGAATTCTGCATTGAATATATTCTCTTTAGATAACGCTGGCAGGATTCATAAAATAGATAGGCATTATTTGACATTGATACATAAGCGATTTATGTGTTAAAATTACGATTAATTATTACAAATTGAAATATGAGTGTGGTGTTTTTTAATGGCCGTAAAGGCAAGAAAAAAATACGGAGTGATAAAGTTGTTTTTTTTAAGTCTAGAATTATTATGAATAAAATATTAAATTACATTTTTTTCCTCATAGTATTTTTGATTTTGATAGTACATACGAGTAAGAAGGCAAATATCAACCTTATTCAACAAAACTATATGAAGGGGACATACTGAGATTATTCATTAAAAACACAAGAAAAGTGGGCGACATACTATTAAAAATTATGGAACTCCGAAAAGGGGGCAAAAATCTACAATTTGTACGGAAATGAGAATTGTAGACCAGATCAGAAAGAGGGCAAGTGCCGAATAGACCAAGAAGAACGGTGTTCTTGGAAGTTACACCACCATTCTTAGGTCGAGGTATTCTATGAATATTTAATAGAAAACCTTCAGACTCAACCGTATGTGTCTCACAGTCATAACCGTTGCTAGTAATCATTGTTGGTACTGATAACACTGATTCCGGGTTTTTCAATATTGATGCAGGATCTTCTGTAGGCATAAATGAGTATGTTTCAACAAAGTTTCGTCCGCTTTTTTCAACAGTGTCCACATAATTCTTTACGTCATCGTAAACCTTTTTCTGTTGTTCTTCTATATACCCATTAACTTTAGTTTGAACTCCTTCATAGTTAGAACTGACAGCTTCCTCGACGTAATTAAATTGGTCTTGAAAGAAAGTATTCACTTTTAGCGTTTGTTCTTTAAAAAAATCTTCTATTGAACTTTCGCAGAACCTACAAGTTACTAGAATTATGGCAATATTAAAAATTAGTTTTCCAGACATGTTACTCGATTTAAAGTTTACGCAGATACTGAATCTCGACCGGTACATCAGCCGTAATGTTATACTCCTCGTTGACCTTAGAGATCAATTGGAGACGTCATTTTATGATAAAATAGTATTGAAGACTGCACGCGTAGTACGTATTTCGTCGTAAAATACACAAAAAAAAACTTAAGCAGGTTATCAATAAGGTCTCAGTATTTATATAAATAATAATATTTTTCACTGTTTTGAGATCACTGTGTTAAGAATGCGGACATACGAATAAATAACGAAAAGTGAGCAGATGTCTTGATTAATTAATACTCCATACGATACCTAACTATTTAGGTACCCCTATAGCCTGTATAGCAACTGTGACCTTAATAATTAGTCACGTATAGAAATAATATATTCTGTAACTGCATTAATAAATAAATAATTAACTGCGTTCTGTTATTAAAATAAGTATATATAAAATAAGTAACTTGACGTCAAGTTAGCAGCCTCACCAAGATACTCAAATATCTTTTGAACCATGTTTTCACTATTTATATGCTATACGTCACTATTTAACACTATTTATACACAATTTTTTGACGTAGTCAAAACCATCCAATTCCGTGGTGAGGCTGCTAACTTGACGCTCACGATTATTTCACATGTTATTGTAGACTGATTTTTCAAACTCTTTGCTGACCGCGGTTATCGTAAAACTGGTAGTCTGGTCTTAAAAATAACACTTGTGCCCGATGTGTAAGATCCCACAATTCTGTACGCAAGTTAAGTAGCTTTCAGATCGCAATTCCAAAATTGTTATGATTGCAATAGAGGGTACAATGTATACAAATCGTGACAAAACTGTCCGTCGATGTCGCTGTTCGATCGACATTCGAGTTAGGTCGCAGGTGTTCGCATTTCAATTGGCCCAGTTTCTCGTAACAAATGTAAAATCGGATATAGGGAATTTTATGTGATTTATGCTCTGCTGTATTTGAAATGCGTAGAAATCGTAACGTTTATACGTTACCATAGTATTGTAAAACTGTTTAGGGCAATCTAAAATATTGAATCTCAATTGAGATTTTGATATCCTACATAGAAACCAATATTTATATAATATTAATAGAAGTTATTTATTTATATTGAACGATGACGTATTAAACCATCCTCGCTGTTAATATTTAGTGCCTGTCGCAAGTAATACAAGCTCTAAAACTACTTACACCCGCCTACTATATCATCTGCGGCTTCAGTATCTGTTTCATTTAATAACAGAATAAAGCCATTAATCTTAATGATTGTTTGTGATACTTATTTTAATAACAGAACGCAGTTAATTATTTATTTATTAATGCAGTTACAGAATATATTATTTCTATACGTGACTAATTATTAAGGTCACAGTTGCTATACAGGCTATAGGGGTACCTAAATAGTTAGGTATCAATATCAATTAAAAGCCACTAATGCGATAATTTAAATATGTATTTTGAATTTAATTATGTAATTTACAGTCAAAATGCCAAGTGATTCATACTTTATTTTGAGATTTAATTGTCATTACACTTTTACACATTTCATTGTCTTGACAACATACTCTAACCACTGGGTCACATGGAATGTAATTAAAAACCAAAAAGGGTTATTACGTATGGAGTATTAATTAATCAAGACATCTGCTCACTTTTCGTTATTTATTCGTATGTCCGCATTCTTAACACAGTGATCTCAAAACAGTGAAAAATATTATTATTTATAAAAATATTGAGACCTTATTGATAACCTGCTTAAGTTTTTTTTTTGTGTATTTTACGACGAAATACGTACTACGCGTGCAGTCTTCAATACTATTTTATCATAAAATGACGTCTCCAATTGATCTCTAAGGTCAACGAGGAGTATAACATTACGGCTGATGTACCGGTCGAGACTCAGTATCTGCGTAAACTTTAAATCGAGTAACATGTCTGGAAAACTAATTTTTAATATTGCCATAATTCTAGTAACTTGTAGGTTCTGCGAAAGTTCAATAGAAGATTTTTTTAAAGAACAAACGCTAAAAGTGAATACTTTCTTTCAAGACCAATTTAATTACGTCGAGGAAGCTGTCAGTTCTAACTATGAAGGAGTTCAAACTAAAGTTAATGGGTATATAGAAGAACAACAGAAAAAGGTTTACGATGACGTAAAGAATTATGTGGACACTGTTGAAAAAAGCGGACGGAACTTTGTTGAAACATACTCATTTATGCCTACAGAAGATCCTGCATCAATATTGAAAAACCCGGAATCAGTGTTATCAGTACCATCAATGATTACTAGCAACGGTTATGACTGTGAGACACATACGGTTGAGTCTGAAGGTTTTCTATTGAATATTCATAGAATACCCCGACCTAAGAATGGTGGTGTAACTTCCAAGAACACCGTTCTTCTTCAACATGGCTTATTTGCTAGTTCTGCGGACTGGATCCTAAATGGGCCTCAGAGATCTTTAGCGTATATTCTATCAGATGCGGGTTACGACGTTTGGATGGCAAATATAAGAGGCAACAAGTATTCGAAAGAACATTCTCGGTACAAAGTAAAAACAAAAGAATATTGGAACTTTTCATGGCATGAAGTAGCCGCTTTTGATATCCCAGCTGTAATAGATTATATCCATAGAGTCAAAGGAGAAGATACTAAAATTGCTTATATAGGACACTCGATGGGAACAACAATTCTTTTTACTATGTTGTCTCTTCGGCCTGAATATAACAATAAACTAAGTGGGGGTATTGCTTTGGCTCCCGAAGTATTTTTATCAAATATGAAATCCCCTATCAAGTCATTGGCTAGTATTGCAAACAGCTTTGCTCACACGGAAATGATTTACGGTTCTTACGAATTTATACCGAAAGAGTCATTTTTTGGACGGATGCACCAAATGTGTGAAGCGGAGAACATGAGTGCAAACATTTGTAATAATGTGATTTTTTATCTGTGTGGAGAGGATCAAGCGCAGTTTAATAAGTCTCTACAGCACACGTTCGTATCAAATTTGGGGACTGGAACATCTTGGAAGACTGCCGTTCATATGTCACAAATGGTATTGTCTGGTAAATTTCAACCATTCGACTATGGCTACGAGGAGCGTAATCAGAGAATGTATGGGTCTAAATCACCCCCAGAATACAACTTGAGTAAAGCCACACTTAATATAACGTTGTTCTGGTCGAAAAATGACTTGATGTCCAATGAAATCGACGTTAGAAAACTTCACGAAATTTTGCCAAATTCAACACAAATGTATTTAGTGCCCTTCGACAAGTTTAACCATGTTGATTATCTGTGGGCCATTGACGCACCTCGTTTGATAAACGACAAGGTGTTGGAGATTCTTGAGGAAACGTTCCAAAATAAGAAACAGGATGTATACTTTACATTTAGATTCGGTAGATAAAGCTGTATTTAGGCATTACTATTTTTTATTATTAATAAGTATTTACCAATCTAAATTATTCAAAATTTTATAAATTTTGTGTGTTAATAACGCAATCTAGTGTTTAACTAGTTTTATGCTAATTCAATTAGAATAAGCAAACGTTTGATGTATTCCGTTCAAGTATTATTAATTAATTTCATAATTGTTTCGTTAGGAAAGTAAAAATAAAAATAAAACTTTCGCCTATTTATTTTCTTTTTTAATTAATCTATTTTGCTTTTGCTCAAATTGTTGTAGTTTATATTTCAGAAGACAGCGTCTATTACTTACACAGCATTAAAATATACTAATGAAAAGAACTGATTATGCTTTGGATACTATTAACATAATTAACTTGCAACAAGATATTTTAATAAAATATAATGTAAACTGACACATTTTGAAGTAATTGGCAACACGATATTTATGTAAACCACAGACATATAATAGATGTCTGCGTTGTAAACCTGATCACGTATTTCCGTTCTAAATCCTTTAAAAAAAATCAATTTCTAACTAACATTCCAAATGCGAAAGTGAGTTTGTTTGTTACGATTTAACGCTTAAACTGCTAAGCCGTATTTAATGAATTTTGATATAGAGATTAATGGGGCCGTAAACATAGTTACAGGTTACTTATCTCGCGAAAAAATAGCGAGAACGAAGCCCTGGGCTAGTTTTTATAAAATTAAATTAAGCAAAATCGTAGCTGTCTCCTACCAGTTAAGTACCTAACATCCGAATGAATAAACAGTATTGGAGTGAAGTATTATAAAAAGTAGGTTAAACGTTGTTTTTAGAAAAATGACCCCAAAAATTCCACATTTGAACCGAAAGTGACTTATAGATAATTGTTGTCTCCCCGCTCGACTACGGCAATATAATGAACTGATTATAAAAATCTTGTGTTTTGTTATTATAAATGTATAGGTAAGCGAGACATAAACACTAATTAACAGTATAATGTGTACTGTTTACTATCAAGTAATGTAACTGTCCTCATCCAAGGCTTCGTTATCAAGCTCTGGTCAAATCCGGGTTCGCAAGGATAATAGTTGGTCTCAGAGAGGCAAACGTTACGTTCTTTCTTAGAAATAAGATTAATAGGAAATTGCGGGAGTTATTCTAAAGCGCATGATTGCGGAAACCTATTTACCACCACTTTGAATCTAAAAAAGTTATTTTGAACCATTTACATTTTTTCTGATAAGGCATATAACTCAAAATATAGTTAAGTATGCGTTATTAATATGAAATATTAATAATTGTACGAATTGAATTTAATGAACAACAATGTATGAACACTTTACGAAAATTAGATACATTCGTGGGTGGGTGGATCTGCAATGTATTTTAAAAATAAATAGTCAGTAAACCCGCAACCTATAAAGTTTCCGTTAGAGAAGTGTTGCCAAGGAAGCGAGCGAGAAATTGGTATTGTTCCCAAATTTAAGTTCTTACACTTTCAAATTGTTTAATAATTGTTGTAACGCCAAGGTTAACCGCCTCTGTGGTATAGTAGCTAAGCTACCGGTTTCAGACCCAGAGGTCCCTGGTTCGATTCCCAGCGGGGGGTACGTCTTTGTGTGCTCGGTTTGGTTGGTGGTAGGGCTATTAAGTCCGCCTGGCTAGCTAAAACCACCTTATCTAAGTCTGTTGCCATAGCAACGATGTTTATAGCATTGTTGTGTTCCGGCAGTTTGAAGATAGCCAGTTCCTCTGTGGTTGAGGATTCCGGGTGAATATCCTTAATAATTCGGCCTTATCGTCACTTACCGTCAGGTGAGATGAAGGCCAAGCGCTTAACCGTTGCCAATAAAAAAAAAATGGGTGTCGTATTTTATATAACCGTTATCTTTAAATAGTTAATCTTCAGTGGTAAGAAGTTGTCCGCCGCCAGTTAACCGCCTCGGTGGTGTTGTGACTAACAGGTCTTAGACGCAGAGGTATTCGATTCCAAGCGGGGGGTACACCTTTGAGTACTTGGTTTGAATGGTGATAGGGCTTATTAAGGCCGACTGGATAGCTATCACCATCTTATCTAAAGTCTGGCGCCATTACCACAATGGTTGTGTTCCGACAGTTTAGAGATAAGTTCCTCAGTGGTTGAGGATTCTGAGTGAAGCGCTCTTCCTCCTTCGGCCTTATCGTCACTTACCATCAGGTGAGATGAAGGCCAAGCGTTTACCTGTACTGGAGAAAAAAAGTGCGCTTTGATCTTCGACCATTCAGGGATTTTCTTTGATGACCACCAAGCCGGGGGGAGTTACTGTTATCTTGCAAAATACAAATTTTCAATGAATTAAATTACGCTGATAACGGTATTTCGGAATTACCCCTCGCCAGACTGATGAGTCGATACATCATCAACAGATAACTTTCAGAAAATTCACGGTAACAGTCGGGGTAGCGACTTTCTTATGAAAACAAAGTATATTAGAGCGAAACCATCATGAGATATGGTTGTGTACGTGGACAGATTCGCGGGCGGGCCACTATTCATCGGGCCTGACGAACTCTAAGTAGAAATAGAGCGTAGAGCTTACCCAAAATGCTGCCGTACATATTGCTATCATGAATAACGATGCAATGACCCAGGAAACTACATAAGTACCTACACAGGTACCCAGGGATGTCACTAGTGGCCGCCTCTGCCTGAAAACAGTGTTAAAAAATTATAAGAACTAGTGAGTGCAAATCAAACTTAAAATTATCTTTCCTCACTTCCATGAATTCTATATAGCCATCTAATTCTCGATGAATGGAGGAAGTTAGGATGTCCAAAAACGGACAATATAGAACATTTAGAGATATAAAAAGGTATGAGTAGGATACTTTTGTTGTACTTAATTATGATTTGCAGTGAGTAGAGAAGAGAGTGATACATAAAATCATGTAAATCATTTAATTAATCAATAGTGTGAATGTTGCTGGATCAGAGAAAATACTCTAATTATTTTACTAGTACACTTGTTGGGTGACCAAATCAAAATGTCTGATTCTCGTCCGTTCTTCGAAAGGCATTTTTCGCTATTATTTTATAGCTGACAAACGTTGAATAATACAATCAAGGAAGTTCCCGATCAGTACTTTTCTGCAATATTCGATTGCGCTCCAATCCTACTGCGCGTACGTGACGTAGCGTGCGCGTAGATCGAACGCGAATATTCCCAAAATGTGTTCGACCGGGAATCTCCTCGATCTTACACGGATATACCTACGTTACGTGGGTAGGCTATGGTTCGTCTGCTTATGGACTGTTTTCATGCGAGATAGCCCTAAACCTCGCAGCCTCGTTTAAAGGCCGATGGCGAATGTAACTGGACACTACACCAGGCCTTCCTATTACATAATAGTAGTGTAACAAACATTATCGTCTAGTCTAGACATGTGTATGCAGTTAAATTATATCACTTTAATATAGTTGTATCCATTTTCTATTAATTACTTGTTTTATCGTTTGTTGTCTATTTATAAGTACGGAGGAACAGTTGGAATTACGTCAATTCAAATCCGTGATGATACAATCTGTAAACATTGCTAAGAAGTTATCAACTTGTATCAGAAACATATACGTTAAGACGATTTTTTTTGTTATTGCATTTTTATTATTTGTTCGTAAAATTACCCAATCACCTAATAATCATAAGATTGTCATGGAACAAAAGAGTTTATGCGCGCGTACTCGATAAACCCAATTTTTTTGATATTTCAGACCTCTGTCATTTAAAAATTGCTATGCTCCTTACTTTCAGGTGAAGTCTACGAGAAACGAGTTTTTAGGGGCATATTTAAAAATAAAGAATTTATTTTTTAGGTCTAAGAGACTTCTTTCCAACAAAAGATTGTTAGAAACTTATACACATTATGATAAATAAATGAAAAGGTTTCGAAAAGTTGAAGGGAGGCTAGCCGGTTTCTCTCGTTTCTTAGAAGGGAGTTTAATGTTTTGAATTACATTTTGCTTTTAGCATGATTAACTTTGTTATACTGACTAAAACGCGGCGCGACCTAGCGCGTTCGGCTTGCGATCTTGCTTGCTAAGCAACTTTAGCAATGCCGGGTTGCTGGATGGGTGACCAAATTAAAAACATCTTGGGCTCCTCCGTGCTTCGGAAGGCACGTTAAGCCGTTGGTCCCGGTTGTTGTCGTAAGATGGCAGTCGTTAAAACCCACCAACCACATTGGGCCAGCGTGGTGGGCTATGGCCCAATATCCCCACGTGCTATTGTTCACGTGGGAAGCCTGTGCCAAGCAGTGGGACGTTGATAGGCTGATGATGATGACTAACTAAAAAATTCAAAATTCAATTCAAAATTTCTTTATTCAGTAAACTTAAAATAAGCATTTTGAATCGTCTAAACTTAATTTATTTGGATGGATGGGTACTACCCATTCAAGAAATCTTTTAGCTGTGGAGAAGAACGAAATGTAACGACATTTTAAAAACAATCATAACATATGTAATATAACAATATGTTATGCTCGTACATGCACTATGTCCATACATATTTGTCATTTACATAATCTTCCACTAATAACCTTTTACTCACGAGGGTTTTTTTAACATGGGCTTTAATTGTATGTAAAGGCATTTCAGTAATATTTAATTGAACTATATATTTTCACACAAGTAGTTCACACTTTCTACACAAATGAAAACTGTGTTTGCGTTAATTAATCATGGTACATCCAAACCCAAATATATAAACAATACCTAGATCTATTCATAAATCAAGTGTTTACAATCTGCACAATAACATTGATTTACTTAATGATATTCAAGTATACCTACTATGTTGCTTCCTGGCATAGTTAATTGCCAGTTCATAGTAATTTTATAGAGCATCGAAACACTTAATATTGTCAAGAAACCTGTCTCAATGAGCCGATGAGTATGTTTTAAAAGTAGGCACTTTATGATAAAACCTAGTAGGTTGCTACTAGCGTTAAAATTGCAAAAGATACATTTTGTATTTTTCGAAATTTTGTGTCTTTCTTATCCAAATACATATTATAATTTTGAATAGAAATATAGAGTTTCGTCTGAAAAATACTGTCATACACATTGTTACACATACTAGTTTAATACTGGGTGTTTTTTCATATTTAACAATTATTGTAACAAATATGAAACATACACATAAATCTGTTGATCCCGATTGTTGTCGTATGCTGGCAGCGTAAAAGCCAACCCCCATTGGGCCAGCGTGGTGGGTTGTGGTGTGGCCCAACCATGAGTAACTACCCTACAGAGTCCAAGCTCTTAAACAACGCGCAATATCTATACCTATTCCGATAGGGCTGACACCTGTTACACGTTTAAAAAATTCAGGAGGAAAAAAAAATAGTTAAGTAGGTTGAGGTACATAATAAAACGTGTATTTCAAAAGGTATGAAATAAGGTTTAGTGTAATTAGACACATACTAAAGTTAAATTAGTTCAAAGATAACGAAACGTTGAAAAGTTGAATCGAACCCGCGTCCTCTGCAAATATTACGAATCTATAAAGCAGTCTTATCTTAACTGAATGTTTAAAATATTAAAAAAGAGAAATAACCTTATTTTTTCCGAAATTATTCATACACACGCTGCAAGAGTTGGAAATTGTGTAACTAACCCGACATTGTTTTTTAGATTAAGCACTAATGTCCCTTAATCGATATTATATAAATAATCAACCGTGTAGCGTAGCGGTGAAATAATATACTACCACCCCCTGTCTTCCCTTGGGTGTCGTTAAAGGCGACTAACGGACTAAAGACTACACATATATCCAACAGCTTAGAGCGGCGATGGGCTCACCACCTGTCACGCTAAATACATGTGGAGTCGCTATTTGGTGAAAAGTGGACTATGGTTGAGAACTGCTTTTGCTGTCCTCTTTGCCTAGTCTCTGACTAAATATTAATATAATTTTGTTTGTTTTTTTAAATGTGATTTCTTTATGTAGTACTGATTCAATTAACTAATGTTCATATAATTTCCCCGAAATTACTACCGATTATTTTTCATTATTGTCATGTTGTGTTAGCCTATAATTTGTTGTTGCATTGTAACTATTATTATTCACATTACCATTTTAAATATAAGCTGTAATGTAACAATGTTGGCAAACCTAATAAAAATAAAATTAAAATTAAAAAATTAAAAGTAAAAACCTTTTTAAAAAGCCAGCTTTTATTTAAATGCGCTAAAAAGATAAAAAAGTTGTTAGTAAAGGTTTAAAGTAAAAGTTTATATTTTTCTTTTTAGCGCATTTTAATAAAAGTTGTTTTTTAAAAAAGTGTTTTACTTTTAATTTATTTTTTAGTTTTTAGTTATCCCTGGACACATTTTTCATCTGTTCCTTTCACTAAACGTGTACGTATACAGAATTGATTCAAGTCTTCTTAAGTCAAGTCACTCACTACCCATCAAAAACGGTCTACCCATTAAGATGAATCAAACTCGACGCGGTTGTGTCACTTAATTACTGAGTTCCTATGGGCACCTTCCAGCTCCATCATCAGACCTTGGTTACCATCTAGCACCAAAGTACTCGTCAAGACGAATCAAACGAGCCCATACTAGATGGGTTATGTCGTTTAATTACTGAGTTCCTATGGCTATCTTCCAGCTCCATCATCAGATCAGCACCATGTCATCATAATATTGCATTGTCACGCGATTTACACATGTTTACAAATTTTCAGCTAAATTGGTTGCAAAATTCCACCCGAACAAAAGACATAGGTACATACATATTTAATCGTACATTGCACGTTAAATAAAAGCTTGTAATAAATAACCTTTCGGGGATAAAAGCCGTGATTATATTATGTGTGTATGTATATAAATATTTAAAACACTAAAATGGTAAAATCCCAAATTCGTCAACAAAATCACTCGAATAACTGAATATGCGCGCGACGTGCGGCCCTGTCAGTCATACCACAACTGAGCCGGCGCAAACCAGTTTTTACCACGCCGCCGCCGCGGCGCGTCGGTGAACCTGTCGGTGAGAGGTCACGCACACATCGCCGCGCTATGTATGAGTACACCTACAGCGGGCCGCTTATAGGTAGCTTGGACTCTGTAGGGTATTTACTCATGTGGCCCAACCTCCCCATGTGATGCTGTCCATGTGGGAAGGCCTGTGCCCAGTAGTAGGACGTTTACAGGCTGATAGTGATAAATGCCGAATCAACCAACTAGTCAAAAATTGTAAAGTAAATCCTGACGGATTATTACGTAAAAGGAGAAGAAATGATTATAACGTTTAATTTAAAGTATTTCTAAAAAGAGCTTCACTACGATAAAGAAATTATAGTCCGGTTCAAAGTCTGCTTAACATCACTACAGATTAAAAAGAGTTTTGATTTTGCGCATCATGTCACATTGACAAGGATCAAGAAAAAAATATTTTTCAAATTTAACAAATCGTAATAGATACACAAATGGTGTTTTCTTAACCCTAGAAAGATAATCTACGTCGTTTCGACGTACCGAAAACAAAAGCATTGCTCTCTCTTTTTTGTTTCGCGACATAGCGCTCTGTCCGTCTTAGCCAAATAAGTCGCCGGGCAGAGCTTTCGCGAGACAGCTGTTTTACTGTGGTAAGTACAATATTTGTGGAGATATGCAGATCACGTACGTCTGTATGACGTATGATAACCTTTTGCGTGACTTTTGGAATAACTAACATAGTTGTTTATTTACGTTTTATTAATATTTTTACGTTGTTTTAGATAATTTTGGTATGAAACAAGGATGGCTAGACGCACTGCCCTTTATTATAGTCAGATATGACAGTATTAGAGGACAGTGATGATAACAATATACCTTCAGACAGCAACAGCGAAACAGAAGTCTTGATGACGCGCTACGATGAAGACGAAGTTGGTGATTATATAATGGATACTATATCTGAAAATATGCTAGTACCGTCAAATCGACCTATTTTTTCCACAAACGAAAAAGTATACCTACTTAAGACTCACGCATAAATTATTCCAACTCTACTTATACTTCGAGGGAAGAATAAACATTGCTAGTCTACCTGATGAAAATAGCATTGGTGAATTCCTATGTAATATATTGTCATAATGTTACTTCCAAGAACAAAAAGCCAATTAGCCGAAAGAACTACATGAAAAATCTATATACTGAACTCTTATTGCCTTGAATGGAAGAACGGGGTTGGCACGTTGGCAGCTACTACGCTCAAACGACATGTCCAAACTAATATTCAAGAGTTTCTGTCAAACAACCCCACCATAAGTTAAAATGAGGAACCTGTCGTTAAAAAAGACGTTATTGCGCTTATACTGCCTATCCAAAATAAGAAAGACGTCGAAAACGAGTTGCAACAAGTGTAACAAGACGATTTGCGGCGAACACAGAAACGAATTATGCCTGCGCTGTACCTAATTGGGATATAGTGTAAAAAATATGATTATTACTATGTTGAAAAAGTGATTATGAGTAACAATTTAATAATAGATAAAAAAATGTCATTATGATTTTTAAGTTAACATATTTTGACATCCAAAGAAGACATGTTAGTGTCCGATACGTTCCTACATAACACATTATGATGCTATTTAAAATCCAGTGCAAAATAAACAATCAATCAGAAAGGACGTTTTTTAGTTACCAACCAAGACACCGACCTGCTCAAGCAAATTTGAACCCTACCGCAATAAACATATGGTCATACGAGCCGCATTCATTGAGTTGGTTGGGAAGTCGAGTCGACAGCAAGAATACAAAGGATCGCCGCATTCCTTAGCTAAGAGTGCACTAATGACTTGTTTACGTCTATTGCTTTGCAGTTTTTTTCTATAGACTTGTGAATTTAGTAATAATGCAAGCATTTTAACATTGGTTGTGTTCGCGTGTGAATTGATCGTACAAAGTGTGAATAGATAGATACTTTCGCTACTAAAGATGGGCTTGCCAAACCCGGAACAAAGTGCTATTTTAAATACATTGGAAGATACGGCTACTATATTACAAAAAGCGCAAATTAACAAGAAGAAATGTCCAAAAATACGACTCGCAGAAGGTTATGTAAAAACAAGGATAAAAATGGTTGAAGATTATTGGACCACATACAAACAAGCTCATACGAGCCTTACAAGGTGCACACCGCGCGAACAAAGAGGAGAGATGTCCTATTTTCTCAACGAAGAATACTACAAATTCGAGGAAATGTATCTTTGTTTACAAGCGGATTTGACCGACTTTCTGTCAACACTGGAATCACACCAAAGGCCGGCCGAAGCTTTAGAAGCATCAATGTCACCACCATCACCTAACAATCAGTCGTCTTTTGCCGCGCTGCCTAAAATACAATTACCTACGTTCTCGGGAAAGTATGATGATTGGCCCACCTACCAGGACTTATTCGCCGCGCTTGTTCATGATACAACTTTGAGCAACATTCAGAAACTACACTACTTGAAAACCAGTGTAGCAGGTGAGGCTGAAATGTTATTACGGCACATACAAATAACCGAAAGTAACTACACACTGGCATGGGAAGTGCTCAAAGGGCGTTTTGGGAACAAAAAGATGATTGTGAATTCTCTTCTAAAAAGAATATTTGCGCAGAAAAAGGTAAACAACCAGTCAGCTAGTCAAATTAAATCACTGTTAGACACAACTACGGAGTGTCTCAACAGCCTAAATAATTTAAAGATAAACACCGATTCTTGGGATCCTTTAATTGTATTTCTGGTTACACAGAAATTGGACACAGAGTCATTGAAACACTGGGAAGAAACTGCGCACAAAGAGAGTTCAGATGAAATATCTACATGGGAAGAACTACAAAGATTTCTCGAGTCTAAATTCCGAACGCTCGAGTTAGTCACTCCAACATCAACAATTTTGAGAGATAAACCCCAGGCCCATAGAACATACCACGCCACAGCCACAGAAAGCGATGCATCTCAAACTGCACATGCTAGCGTTAATGCAAAAATGTCGTGTATATATTGCAACGGTGAACACTACATATACAGCTGCAAAGATTTCGTGAAACAGACAGTAGAACAGAGGCAAGAATTCGTAAGAAATAACAATCTTTGTTACAATTGTCTCAGACCAAACCACAACGTTTACAGATGTAAACAAAGAACGACATGTCGAATCTGCAGAAGACGTCACCATTCTCTTTTGCACCGAACGAGAGAACTAAGTCAAGAACCTGAAGTACATCCAGAAAGGACCATTACAACAGCTCACCTCTCCAAAGAACAACCTGGTCATCAAGTTTTGCTAGCAACAGCTCAAGTGGAAGTCAAATCAACAAATGGGAACACACACACACTTCGAGCTCTAATTGACCAAGGGTCAGAGGCATCATTTATTTCTGCAAAAGCAGTAGAACTGTTGGGACTACCGAGAACCAACATCAGCAGTGTTGCCTCTGGAGTGAGAGAAGGAACCAATATACGTCTTAAACATTTAGTTGAAATGACATTTAAGTCAAGATGGAACAGAAACGAAGTCATACGAGTTAAAGCTTATGTTTTAAGGACAATTTCAACTAAACTACCATCGAAACACATCACAATGAACTGGCCAGATCTCAAAACCCTAGAATTGGCCGACCCTGTATACTACAAACCAGGCAATATAGACCTGTTGCTTGGTGCTGATGTCTTTGGTAAAATAATAGAAGATGGATTGGTGAAAATGCCAGATGGCGTAGTAGCTCAGAAAACAGTGTTGGGATGGATACTGTCTGGACAGAGAGAAGACATAGAGAAAGAAAATGAGAATACTATTATAACACTGCATGTCACAAGAACAGTTACAGAAGACAATGACATGTTAAGAAAGTTCTGGGAGATAGACCAAGATTTATACAAAAAGAGAAACCTATTGACTAGAGAAGAAGAACGGTGTGAAGAAATATACAAACACAGTACTAAAAGAGATGAGAGTGGAAGATACATAGTACATTTACCGTTGAAACAAGACATTGATGAAACTGTTAAATTATGTGGAGAAACGAAACAACAAGCTATATCAAGATTTTATCAGTTAGAAAGGAAATTTCAAAGAAACATAAAGCTAAAGACAGAATATACAAAGGTTATTCATGAATACTTAGAGATGGGACACATGAAAGAGTCGGAGACACCAGACAGCGATGTGGCTATATACCTACCTCACCATGCCGTTATACGCGAAGACAAAGACACCAGCAAGGTTCGAGTGGTGTACGACGCCTCTGCAAAGAGCACTAATGGTCAATCACTGAATGACAACATGATGGTTGGACCTGTGCTGCAGCCTGATCTTCGCAGTCTGATTATAACATGGCGAACTCACAAGATATGCGTAGTTGGAGATATTATGAAAATGTACAGAATGGTCAAGATGACAAAAGAACACATAAACTTGCAACGCATTGTCTGGCGAGATGAACCCAATGAAAACCTTAAATGCTACAACCTTACTACTGTAACTTTTGGTACAGCCGCAGCTCCATATCTTGCTGTACGCACATTGAATCAAGTAGCTGATGATGAAGCGCATAAATACCCAGACACTGCACCAGTAATTAAAAAATCGTTTTACGCGGATGATTTAATGGCCGGAAATGAAGACATAGAGAAAACTAAGAAGATGTGTGCAGAAATTAGAGCTGTACTAAAGAGCGGAGGCTTTGAAATGCAAAAATGGTCGAGCAACTCCACAGAAATTTTACAGTTTTTACAAGGAGAAGAGAAAATAAAGGAGATAAAACTAGATAAAATTATAAGAATTCCCGGATTGACATGGGAGAGAACAGATGACATGTTTAAAATCCCAGTAAACTTACCTGAACCGAGGTGTCCTGTAACGAAAAGGTCAATACTTTCCGATGTTGCTCGTCTTTTTGATCCTTTTGGCTGGCTTTCACCAGTCACCATAACTGCCAAGGTTCTAATTCAGAAATTATGAGTATGCAATCTGGACTGGGATGACGAACTGCCAGCTGAGTTGAATAAAGAATGGATACTATACAGACAAGACTTGATACATCTAAAAAACATTGCAGTTCCACGCTGGTTGAAAACCACCCCCACTAACACTAAAGAAGTAGAACTACATGGGTTCGCTGATGCATCTACCCAAGCATACAGTGCTGTCACTTACCTGAAAGTGGTCGAAGGTGAAACTACACATGTAACAATGATCGCATCACGAACAAGGGTTTCTCCAGTAAAACAGCTGTCAATTCCCAAATTAGAACTGTGTGTTGCAGCCCTACTAGCAGATCTTATTAATGATGTTGAAGACCTTTTGAGCATTCCAAAGGACAAGGTTTTTGCCTGGAGCGATTCAACAGTCGTACTGTCATGGCTTCAATCACACTCAAGTCGTTGGCGAACATTTGTCGCAAATAGAGTATCAGACATCACTCGAGTACTCGAGACAGTGACCGTTGGAGACATGTTCAGTCCGCCGTTAACCCTGCAGTCATCGCGACGAGAGGCATTAAAGCCTGCGATTTACCAGCATGTAAGATTTGGTGGACTGGACCGGAAAAGGCTAAAGAAGTGGCAGAAGTAATCGCTAACGACGGGACGATATGGCACTTCATACCCCCAAAAATGCCAACATGTGGAGATCTTTGGGAAGCAGGCGTTCAGTCAGCCAAAAGACATTTAATGAGAATAAATAAAGACACCAAGCTAACCTATGAAGAGATGGCTACCCTGCTGACGCAAATAGAAGCGTGCCTCAATTCTCGCCCCTTGTGCCAAATCGACAACACCACAGAGGCTCCACTTACTCCAGGACATTTCTTGGTAGGAGAGCAACTAATTGGTGTTCCCGATGTAGACTACCAGCATACAAAGATCAGTCTACTAACAAGATGGCAACTCATTCAAAGGATGACCACAGATTTCTGGCATAGATGGCAGACAGAATATCTTCACACGCTGCAACAAAGATACAAATGGCAAGTGGCAGTCCCATCGCCTGCTGTGGGTGACATCGTGATTGTTAAAAATGAAGAAATGCCTCCAACCAAATGGTTACTTGGGCGCATCAAACAGCTTCATCCTGGAGCAGACAATTTAGTTCGAGTGGTTACAGTACAGTGCAAAAGCAATCACGAACTGAAAAGACCTCTGTATAAAATAATACCACTTCCTAAGGAACCAGAAAATAAGTGAATCATGGTGGGCGGTTAAGTGAATGAACATTAAGTGCATACAAGTGACAAGTGTGGTTTATAAAAAAAAAACACCTGTGAATCTGTGCATGCGTGATTTAAATAAAATTTAAGAGACATCATAAAACTAAATTGCTGTTGTTAAAACTTAATATTTACAGTCCATTGCTTTATTAATGTTACATATATTTATTACTTAAAAACTATTGTTTTTGGTGGGCGGAATGTCCGATACGTTCCTACATAATACATTATGATGCTATTTAAAATCCAGTGCAAAATAAACAATCAATCAGAAAGGACGTTTTTTAGTTACCAACCAAGACACCGACCTGCTCAAGCAAATTTGAACCCTACCGCAATAAACAGTTAGTTATTAGTTGATTTGTAAGAGGATTTACCAAATTTCGTTATTTGTTTAATTATAGTTTGTTTGCCTATATTATTTCGGTTTTATTTATAGCATAACATCCTAAAGCAACTAAATATGATAATAAGTCAAGTATGAACTCTGAAAATTTAGTACGTCTGTAAGACGTATGATTATCTTTAC
Source organism: Scoparia ambigualis (assembly GCA_963921215.1). Classification (NCBI taxonomy): domain Eukaryota; kingdom Metazoa; phylum Arthropoda; class Insecta; order Lepidoptera; family Crambidae; genus Scoparia; species Scoparia ambigualis. Next base: position 36,498,721 of record OY992509.1, on the reverse strand, counting down.
CGTAGGTTAAAATAAGATTATCTTACTAGGGTTAATGCAGATTCAAAATGTGCTAACTAATTCCATTTGGGAACACATGTGTTACGGAAGATAAGTAATTTTTGATCAAAAATCTCTGGAATGCTGTATATCTTCATTACTTGCCTGCCTTGATACATGCTCCCCAAAGCAATTATTTTACACACTTTGAAGCTGCGTTGAGATAAACGCCGTTCCACCCCCGGGAATAGAACGCGAGACCCTCTTCGAACAGCTATAAAGTGCTATCTCCCAAAGGATTTGACTTCCTATTGACATGCTTTCACGGTATTACGCCATATTTAATATTATTTGTAGGGGAATAAGATTCAATGAACTTTTCAGGGCGACAAACAAAGGTATAAAGATTTAGAAGAGTTTTAATTAAGTACAAATATACTTTGGCGTATCTCTAAGAATTCATTGTTGTTATTTTAGTGTTTGTAGTCTCCTAAAAAGAAATACATTTCAAACTAAAACGAAACGGCTTCAATTGATCTGCCCTTAGATTCATTAAAATATTTGTATATTTATTTTTAATGGAAAAATACAGCAAAATGCATCTTCTATCAGTCGGCCAGTAAAGGATAAGAAAAGTATGTCCATAGAAAATTTAAACTATTTTATGTCACTTTTTGAGTACATTGTGCGAGGGTTCTCTATTTTGTCTCATAAATCTTTAATCCATAATCTAAAGTGTCATAATGTTTTGTGACATAATCATCATGTGTCCGTATGATAACTTGCTAGAATTTAATGTTACATAATATAACATGCCATAAAATTGAAATCGTTAAAAACAGTTTGCTCTAAATTTATTTGTCATTAATATAACAATCTATAATATTTCAAAGACATAAAACGCTTTTCTATTATAGTTATATGTCCTAAATAGTATCGATATCCATACACTAATTATCTTAAATTTCTAACCTATCACGTGACCTACACGAGTAGGGCAGCTAGTATTTCTGTTGTCTAATAAGAAAAAAATAACTTCGAAATTCAAGGTAACCACTGCGCTGCGCTTCTTGATTGTCTTAATTTTCTAACCTATGACGTGACCTACAGGAGTATAAACCATCATCTGAATGATGACTTACAATAATATTGTTAGGATTAACCATTCGGACTTAACATACATTATAGAATATAACACTTAGGACATGTGACTTTATAGCAAGAAAAATTAGAATATCTAATTATTATAGCACTCGTTATTATAACAGAAAAGCATTAGAAAGACGATCAGGTAAAATAAAATTTCGTATAACTACGCGAACATTATGGATAGTGGTTATTGATATCGTTTATATGTGGTTGTTGTAATTTGTAGGCTGTAGCAGTACCTTAAATAAAAACATAAACGTTTCAGTGCTGTCTAATGGTGGCTTATTATTAAAACATACTACCAATCTATATCTCGCCTTGGGTGTCGTAAAAGGCAACTAACGGACTAAATACTTCACATACGTCCAACAGCATAGAGCGGCGATGCGATGGGCTCAGCACCTGTCACGCTGAGCACACGTGCAGTCGTTATTTGGTAAAGCGTGGTTTTGGCCAGTGGACCGCTTTCGCGGTCATCATTGCCTAGTGAGGATAATGAAAACATGCATGTTAAGATTCGTTTTTCTTTAAATATATTACGCACTGTCTCATCATTGTATCTACTAAAAATCATTCAGTAATATCCGGCGTGAAATAATAGCACTTGTGGCTGTTGTGTTTTGTCCGGCCAGTGAGGGTTCCGGAGGGCCTCACAATTCCTATTCCGTCCTAAAACCTATTCCTTCCTCAAAGGCCGGCAACGCGTCTGCGATTTCTCTGGTTTTGCGGGAGTCCATGAGCGGCGGAGATTACTCTCTATCAGGTGACACGCTTGCACGTTTGCCTCCTTGTATTATAAAAAAAATATTCTTAGGCCTAGCCTCTGTCGAACACTTCAGGAATAATTGTCGTGTCCTTCTAGGTTATCTATTAACATATAACGGATAGTCTTAATTATAATTTGCGACCCGTTATATAGGCACACTGAGTAAGTTGCCATATTAAAGTATCTGGAATTCTTCCGTGTTTCGGTAGGCGGGCCTTTCTTTCCAGTTGTTGTCGTAAAATAGCATTCGTATAACCCACCAATCCGCATTAGGCCAGCAGATTGAGTAACGGCCCGATTACCCTTTTTGCTATTATTTTTGTACGAAAGGTGAAGCCCGTGTGGGTCGTCTAAAGGCAAATGACGATGAACACGTACACGCAACAGTGTCATGTAACTTAATCTTATTGTTTCCTCTCAGTGCTCACTCTCTCAAGATCGAACCTTTAAACCAGGGTTAAACCAATAAATGTTATTTATCCAGGGCATAACCGACAATTCATAAAGGTCCCTTTCCCAAGACCCTTTTTTAGCAAGCAGTGAAAGATTTGATGCGCAAATATTTGACATTTTGCGGGGATAGAACTAGCAAGGGTGTAAGTATTAATTTTAGTGTTCAATAAAAATGTTTTTCATTCCTCATACACGGAAAGTAGGTCTGAAGTTGCTGAGGAGCGGGAGAAAAGTAGTACTTTTCCTCCCTAGGTAGAATCGTTTTTCTGACATGTGTAATTGTGACTAATTATTAAAACAATACTAACAACACTCTCTTCCCTTGGGTGTTGTAAAAGGCGACTAACGATTTAAAGACTGCACATACAACCAACAGCATAGAGCGGCGATGGGCTCATCAAAATAATACTACCAACCCCTCTCTTCCCTTGGATGTCGTAAAAGACGACTAACGGACTAAAGACATTTAAATTTTTTTTCGTTTTTTTTCTTTATATTCGTAATGAAAAGCTCAGTGTTTACCTCGGGTGAAAGACTTATTTACTCCCTCGAACTACTTATAAACCCCGTCTTGGGAGCAGATAAGCTACTTTCTCCCCTAGGGTAAAATGTACTATTTAGTGTTCAACAAACTATGGGTTGTTGGGATGCCTCATGGCCGTTACCTAACTAAAACTATGCCTTGGACGACAACGTCACGTACCTGAGGCTGGGAAAAGGGTACGAAGTCGAAGTCGCGGGCAAGCTGCTACTTTAGAGCTATTACAGATATGAACTGAGAAGTAATGTATTTTCAAGAATTTCTCGGAATATGGCAGAAAAAATGAAATAAAATACCTAACTATCGTGCTTCCATCTGTTATTAGACAGGAGACCATTTGATGAATCAAATAAAATTCGAAGTGCGTTTAAAGTTTATTTATTAAATACATTTTGACTTTGACTCTCTTCTACAAAATATTGATTTCTGAATATACACGTATATTTGCCAAGAAAATATAGTTATTTTATCTTCGTTTTATTAAAATAAAATACTACCTTGTACGTTTAATTAAAGTTTGCAGTTAGTTGTACACTTTTTAAATAATTTACTATAATTTGTTGATAACTACGCAACGGCACACATTAGTTATACATCAGTAAAAAGAAGAGAAGACCTCCAAATCAAAATCAAAATCAAAATCAATATATCTTTATTCAGTAAGCTTAAATTAAGCATTTTGAATCGTCTAAATTAATTTTTTTATGGATGGATGGATAGGCATTTGGTAGTATAAATTTAATACATTTCGTTTTTTTAGCGTTTAGCTGTAAATTATTCGCACTAAACCAACTGAGTACCTCTGAGAGAGCAATGTTAACATCGTCATAATTATTCTTACATCTAGTCACATTAAAAATGAGTGAAGTATCATCTGCAAACAATACAATATCACAGAAGTTTTCTACAAAGAATGGCAAGTCATTGATATATATCAAAAATAAAAAATGGCCAAGAATTGACCCTTGTGGAACTCCATTTTTACATGAGAACCGGATGACTTAGTTCCATTAATGTCGACAGTTTGTGTTCTAGAACTAAGATACGACTGTATCATATTACGCGCAAGACCTTTGAGACCATAGTGATTTAACTTCATCACCAGAATCCGGTGCTCAACGCAATCGAAAGCCTTGGACAAGTCGCAAAAAACTCCAAGAGCGTTCTGAGACTTCTCCCAGGCATCAAATATATGTTTTATTAGAGCTATACCTGCGTCAGTAGTGGAACGACCCTTAGTAAAACCGAATTGCTTACTATGTAAAAGATTATTTAAGTTAAAGTATTCCACTAACTGTTCGAGAATATTTTTTTTATAAATTTTACTAAGTGCTGGTAGTATTGAAATTGGTCGATAGTTACTGGGGTCTTCTTTATTTCCCGATTTAAATATAGGTATAACCTTACTAAACTTCATAAGATCAGGAAAGATTCCCTTATCAACACACTTATTAAATATGTCAGCAAGATAGGGTGCAATAGAATATATAATATTTTTAATTATCTTTATAGACATGCCCCACAAATCACCTGTGTTTTTAATTTTTAGTAATTTAAAAGTTTTAATAATATTTTTAGAGTCAATATATTGAAAATTAATAGAAACATTACATTTGGGTACATGTTGTTCGAGAAAGGATTGTGCCGCCACTGGTGATGAATTTAAATTTGGGGTTGTTACCACAGGTATATTTATAAAGAAATCATCAAAAATGTTAGCAATTTGTGCATCTGAATTGATAAGGTTATCTTTAACTTTTAGAGTAAAAGTGTTGTCCCGTGGTTTTAATTTACCAGTTTCACGGTTGATGATATCCCAAGTGGCTTTTATTTTATTATTAGATTTTTTAATTTTATCTTTAATGAAGTTAGATTTTGCTAGTGTGCACACTTTCTTAAACAATTTAGAGTAATTTTTTACATATTCTGTAAAATTTAAATTTTGATTATATTGTCTTAAATTATATAACTCATACAGTTTATTTCTACTTTTATAAATACCAGTCATGGCCCAGTCACAGAACTTAAGTTTTTGTGAAAACTTAATTGTTCAATTTTTTAATTCAATTTTTTAACTAACTTGTCCATTTTAGCGTTTTATTAACGCTTAAATATACTTAAGTAAAATTTAAACACTGAAAAAAGACGACAACCTCAGGCTGGAATCGAACCACGCACCTTCCGCATTCCGGGCGGCTGCCTTAACCACTTGGCTACCGAGGTCTGGCTTTCAACCGTCGAAATTTGTCAGTGCTTGATGCTTATGTTTTTAGTCAACATTGCTACATCAAATCTTAGAAGTTTTCACCTCTGAGATCCGAAAGAAATATTTTTACAAATACTTGAACATTCGGTTAAGATGAAGCTGCGTTTATAGATAAGTGTTTTATATTTTAGCGTTTTATTAACGCTTAAATATACTTAAGTAAAATTTTAGACACTGAAAAAAGACGACAATCTCAGGCGGGAATCGAACCACGCACCTTCCGCATTCCGGGCGGCTGCCTTAACCACTTGGCTACCGAGGTCTGGCTTTCAACCGTCGAAATTTGTCAGTGCTTGATGCTTATGTTTTTAGTCAACATTGCTACATCAAATCTTAGAAGTTTTTTCCTCTGAGATCCGAAAGAAATATTTTTACAAATACTTGAACATTCGGTTAAGATGAAGCTGCGTTTATAGATTAGTGTTTTATATTTTAGCGTTTTATTAACGCTTAAATGCTTAAGTAATTTTTTTTTAAATGTTGACTAAAACATAAGCATCAAGCACTGACAAATTTCGACGGTTGAAAGCCAGACCTCGGTAGCCAAGTCGTTAAGGCAGCCGCCCGGAATGCGGAAGGTGCGTGGTTCGATTCCCGCCTGAGGTTGTCGTCTTTTTTCAGTGTTTTAATTTTACTTAACTTGTCTATGTTAATTTGCATTGAAATATGTTTATTATGTCTTTTGGTTATAAACATTTAACTTATCTAAACCCTAATAGAAAACCTTAGCATATAGGTAGTATAAAATTTCTGACGAAACCATCAGTCAAGTAAAACATTGCAAATAATGACGTCATCAGAAAATGTTAACTTAGGTACTAATGTACTCATCCATAATGGCGATGTTTTGCACCGCGCCAAATTATCCCTGACTCATTGTTGTGAATAGCAATGGAAAAAAACAGTTTACAATTAGGTTAATTCGAGGTCTTTATGTGTGTTCTGTTATCTGAGTTCTTTGGGGGTTTCCTAGCTAGTGGAAGTACCATTTATAATCAATTTGTTTTAGTTTTCAGACCCTTACCAAGTGCACCTCGTTAGGTTTCTACCACAAAACAAATAAAAAAACAACAATGTCAGTAGCGTTTTTAAGTTACGACATATGTCGACATACGTCATACGTACGTACATCGACATACGTCATATGTCGTAACGGTAACCTATCATAAATTCGAATCTTTCCTGTACGAATTTCAATTGTTCAGAAACGGTATGACGAAGTTTTAAATACCAGATTGTTACTTTCACATAATTTTGTAAATCCGTAAATTGATTATATACACGTTTCATTTTCCAGAAACACTATTAGCCGATTATCAAAACTTTTTTTTTTCTTTTGGAAGATATTTAGCTTACAATAAATTTCATATCTAGAAGTATTAAAATTCGAAGTAACTTTTTCTATAAAATAACATGACCCAGATTTTCGTTTTTTTTTGGCTGTGGATAGAGTGCCACCACAAACGGCATTCTAGTACGATCAGTTACGATGCCGTAATTTCGGCATCCTAGTACAAAATGTAGGCAGTGTATAGAGTGCCACAAGCGGCAGCATAGTACGATCGGTTACGATGCCGTAATTACGGCATCCTAGTACAAAGTGTAGAGAGTGCCACAAGCGGTATTGTATCTCAATCGGTTGGGGAACCGTAACATAATTTTTATTTACCATAATATTCAGAAGACATAATATTTAAAAGACATTTTTGTATGGACTTAGATTTCTGTTGTCTAATAAAAAAATAACCTCGAAATTCAAGACAATCGCTACTCTGCGCTACGCGATTGTCTTAAATTTCTAACGTATCACGTGACCTATACAAGAGTAGGGCTGCTAGTATTCCTGTTGTCTAATAAAAAACTTTACGGCAGGTTAGGCGGCGTCACTATTATACCGTAAACTTACGGTTCCCGAACCGATTGAGCAACAGTGCCGCTTGTGGCACTGTATACACTTTCTATTTTTTTATTTTTCATATATTCATACTGTTAGGTAAATAAAGTAAAATGTCTTAAAAAGTTAATACTTTGTGTTTTCGGTAAGGTTGTGCTAACGTAAACGCTCCTATTATCGCCAGTTTTAGCAGTCTTCGGATTCACTTTAAGAAAATAGATATAAGCTGTTATGTTAGGTAAGATGTTATAATTTATAGTTAATCTTAATGAAGTATTCTATAAAATCTAGTACTTAAATTCAGTATTCAACCACACAATAATTATTAAATAAGAGTTTAATCCAAAAGAGCAGTTGATTCTATTACCGACCCATGGAATGCAGTAAGATTCTTTAACCGTTTTTTCTGCTTCAATAGAAGGTAATAACCGACCCCTAAGAAATGGCCACTTCCTCTGTATTATACTATAAAATGATAGATATTAGGAAGAGGTATTTATTAAGTATTTATAACACTTTTATTTCTTGCGGTCTAGAATAAAATAATTTCTATCTAATAGGTAAAAAATCTATAACACAAAAAGTCTCCAATAGTCTCCATACTAAATGTTAGGGAATCAAAACTTAGATGGTCTATCCAGTATTCCTGGAATCTTCAAATTTGGTATGAAGGTAATTCTTATGGGAAAGCTTAGGAATCTTAGGAAAATTCAAAAATGAAGAATTTTTATGTATCAGTATTTGTAATTTTTGTGCTGCCAATGTAACCTGACCCTACGCTGGATAAATTTTACGAAGGTACTTGGTTCTTATTATCTTAGAGAACAGTACGGAACCCTCATTACAAAAGTCCGCCTCGCACTTGGCTAGTTTTTTTTCATGTTTTTGTGTACTAAAATTTGACCTTAACGCTAAGCTGGTTTTGCTAAAATGGGCAACGCAGTTGGTATTGGAGGTGATAAATGACCCCCTATATAATACCCTATGAAAATATTAATAAAATATAATATTTCCTTTTTTTTAAATTAGTTAATTAACTATTTAATCTTAAAGCATCAAACGACATATATTGGACTTAAAACTTAAAAGTCTGACTATTTTGAAAGACATGCTGAGTCATAGCTTTCTAACAAAGAAAAATTAAGGGTCATCTTTAGAAGCACTAAATTCTACAAAAGCGTAATAATTACACAAAAATTATTGGTAGTATCCATTTCTTATATAGTCTTTAGCAAAAATAGAAACTTTGGATGATAATAATAATAAATAAAAAATTGACAACAACAACCAACTCACTTTCTTCAGCAATAAAATAAAACAAAATGTCTTATCATTTAGTACCTACGTATAACTGCATGTAATTTTTAAATAAAACATCTTTACTTAAAAAGAGAAAGCATTTAATTTTGTTAGACTTTTTTGTATATTTCAGGTTGTGGATCATCAGTAGATACCTATGTACCTGTGTATTACTTGCATATGTACCTAGATGGTCTCCTGGATCAGATTCGTGATCCTCGTAGAATTGCGCATTTTTATCTTCATTCAAATTCCCAGCTATTAAGATTTTTATTTACTGAAAAAATAATAAAATGTAATATGCCTATTGAAGCGACGTGTAACGTTCTTGGTGTCGGAGGTAATTTTTGACCCCATCAGTGTGCATACCTCCACTTCCAATAATGTTAGAGTGACAACAGTTTGTCTTCCGCCGCACCCCGCGACGTAATGAAATTACATGAATACACAGGAGTGAATCTCATTAAACTGCAAAGTTATGATGTTTCTTTGGGGGTGATTTTTGACCCCCGATACCAGTTAATGTTTAAATATCTTTTCATTTATGTTTCGGTAATAGAATCAAGTTATTTATTATTTATTATACTCTATTGACGATTAATTAAATTAATAATTAACAGCTACAATATCTAACCCATGGAAAACAGTTCAATTCGATGTCATTGCTATACATTTTCTTTTAATATCAATTAATCACTAATTTAGATAGAAAAGGTTATTTAAAATATTTTATCGTATTTTATAGAGATAATGGCTAAAGTTGGATCGAGTTTTACCCAAAATCTCTAAGAAAAACGTGTGTCGTTAATTGATCCAACTGAGTAAAATAATCTTGTGAATCAAACATGAAAAATAAATCTAGTTAAATTGGATAAGTAATAATTATTCATCTTAAAATACTAAATGTTTCCAAATTTCTAACAACGCCATGGGTCGCTATTAGAATCAAATCATTAAATTTGGATTCTATCACCGCCCTAATTTAAAATTTTATTTATACCTTAAAAACCAATAAAATGGTTATATTAAGGGTTAGTTTAGAAAACGAATTTATACATGACAGTTGTTAATTTGTTATATGATAGCAAGACGATAAACCCACTTTACGTATGTTATTTAATTTAGGGGGTCGTTAATAGAAGCTTCTACTCTCAGAAGCGAAATACTCAGAAGCGATGTAAGATTCGGATGCGATGCGGATGTGGATCGGATTCGTTGTCCCTTCAAATCTTGTTCGTACAAAATGTATGAAAGAGATGCCTCGTATCTTACACAAAAAAAATGCGGCGTGGATCTGCCGAAATCCGCATCCGAATCTTACATCGCTTCTGTATATTTCGGGCCTTACGTTACAAAAGTCAGTGACAGAAATGAATCGCGGCGAAACCGACTCCACGTCGTCTTGTCTACCTTACCACAGAATAAATAATAGTACTACGGCCTTACGCTAAAGTGTAATTTAAGCCAGCGTAAGCGCCATGACTTCATCCGCTATATCTATAGATATAGCGGATGAAGATTACAGATAAGTGTGTATTTAGCTTCAACGTTTTCTTCATATAACATTATATAAGAAAAGGGTTCTACGAGTACTCTGTTTCAGAATAAAGAAGTCTTACGTTTAATAACTACAGTTACCCCTAAAATATTCTACTAATTCGAACAAATCATGCAAGTAACCACTTGTTGCTTAATCTAGAATAATTGTGAATTAGTGCACTATCATAAGTTCTAAGCAAACAAAACCCTTGAGATTGTAATTTATCAACTCATTCAAAAGCTATAAGTATAACTCATTGGTAAAGAAGACATTTCACAAGCAAAAATGCCGGCTTTACGGTACCTTGTTTTAGCGTTGTGTGTCTCAGCCGCTGTGTCCACCACAGTCAAACAGCAAGAAAGTGCGAAGGCTACTGATTCTACTTTAGAAGAATACATTAAGGACAAACAAGCAACAATCAACCAAAGGTACTGGCTTCACTACCATGTAGCACCTCCAGTAGGCTGGATGAATGATCCAAATGGATTTTCGTTTTACAAAAACGAGTATCATCTCTTCTACCAGTTTTATCCATACGAAAGTAAGTGGGGTCCGATGCATTGGGGACACAGCTCCAGTCCTGACTTAGTAAACTGGAAGCAACTTCCAACTGCATTAATCCCTGGGGAAGAACAATGCTTTTCTGGGAGTGGAGTTGTAGATGGAGATCAGCTTGTCCTTATGTATACTGCTCACATAAATAACGATCCAAATGTAATCCCAGAGTACAATGAAACTCAGTATCTTGCATTTAGTACCGACGGTATAAATTTTGAGAAATATGCAGGAAATCCGGTCTTAGCAGCATCACCTAATGGATCACCTGATTTTCGTGACCCGAAAGTGTGGAAACATGGAGACCACTGGTACGTAGTTCTTGGAAGTAAAACTGAAGATAATAGAGGCAGAGTACTTCTGTACAGATCAACAGATATAAAGAACTGGGAATTTTTATCCGTTATTGGTGAAACAACGCCTGAAAACAAAATGGGGTATATGTGGGAGTGCCCTGATTTCTTCGAATTGGATGGCAGATTTATTCTACTCTTGTCCCCACAAGGTATGGATTCTGTTGGTGACAGATACAAGAATACTTTTCAAACAGGATATATTATTGGTAAATTTAATTACGACACATTTGAATTTGTCCCCGAAGTTGAATTTCAAGAAATTGATTATGGACATGATTTTTATGCAACACAAACGTTAGAAAATAATGGTTTGAGGTACATGGTGGCTTGGTTTGGAATGTGGGAGGTCGAACATCCAGAAGCTGCAGATGGTTGGGCTGGAGCTATAACTATTGCTAGAGAACTGAAACTGGCAGGCGATCGAGTTTTGATGAAACCAGTTGACACCATTACCACGCTAAGAGATAAGACCGTATTCAAAGGGAATTTGAGATCAGAACAAATTATCGAGTTTGATACAACTGCTGAAATTATTTTATCTGGTAACTTGTTAGTAAAAATCGAATTGCTACTTGAAGGTAAAAATGGCGGAGGCAAGGCTTGGATCAGATGGGACCCTACCGTTGGCAAAGTTGTAGTGGATCGAGGATCTGACGATGTACGTCAAGTGGAGTGGGTTCCGATTGACTCGCAGTCATGGAGACTGTTTTTGGATACCAGTTCTCTGGAACTTTTCTGCGGTGAAGGTGAGGTAGTGTTCAGTAGTAGAGTCTATCCGGATGGTCCATGGAAGGTGACCAATCTTAGCCCCCAGACACTGGAAGTGGAAGCGTACAACCTAAAGAGGAGTGTCCCACATTATACCTAATTAATTCCAAGTAATTATCAACATGTTTTGAGCTTAGCATTTGTTTTATCTATACTAACATTTATTAAAGGTCTTTATTAATAAACTGAGCTTTTTATTTAGTTATTACTTCATTTCATTTCATTTATTACATGTCACAAAGTAAACAAGTTGTTACAATAATGTACAGATTATGTGACACCCTGTAAGGGCGCAGCAAATGGAAAGAGCTCATTAGATTACAATACTACAATCTAAAATATGTCGAGAAGTTAAAAATTTATCGACATAATATTACATTTACATATTATTCATATCAATCTAATTAATAAATTCTACAAATATAAAAACAGATAAAATCAATAAAACAATTAAATATAAATAATCAATATAAATTACCTCAATACAATTCAAGTTATTTAGCTAAAATATTCAACTCATTAAATAAAGATAAACAATAACATGATTCTGTGTAAAAATAATATGCTAATACATAGAAACTATGGAAAAATAAATATTGTGTAAGTCATGAATGAGAGACATGAAACTACATGACGCGGTAAGACTATACGAGTATCTCATTAAAAATTCAAACAAGCAATACAGTTTAACAATCCAAAACGTATCCAAATGTGAGAACTATCTTTCGGACATATACTCTTTTATGGAATAGTATGCTTTTTGAATATGATGTTTTAACTTATTTTTAAAAGAAGTAATATTGGATTCGTATCTTATTGCAATAAGGATTTTATTATAGGTATATCAAAATGGATCGGTATAATGGACTGTTTCTAAACATTTCCAATTTAGGTTCAGGGAGGATCAAATCATATTTGCGTAGAGAATTTTTATTAAATTCAGATTTAGAGTGTTTACGTACAAACAATCCTATTTCTAATAAATAAATGGATGTTAGAATAAGCAAGTTTTAGCAAGTTTTCTTTAATAAAATAGGGCCTACAGCTTTTCCGTTGTCGAATGTTGTATACAATTCGGAGACATTTATTTTGCAATACAAACAGGTCGTGTGCATCAGTACTTTGACCCCAGAGAATAAGTCCGTAGCGTAACCATGCATACGCATACGCGTAATATGCCGATAAAGTACATATAGCATGGGTGTTAGCTTTTAGGACGCTGAGGGCGTAGATGAATTTGTAAAGTTTCTTCTTCATACTGCCGATATGCGTTTTCCAGGTATGAAGAAGAAACTTTCCAAATTCATCTACGCGCTCACCGTCTTAAAAGCTAATACCCATTCTAAATGTGCTTTATCGGCATATTAAATAGATAAATATCTGATAAAGTATTATGTATATGATTTGTATGTAAATTAATGAAAATTTATGATACTTATGTAATGAATTATAGATTTAAGAACACATTTAAAATAAATAACGGTTGAATAATGAAATTACAATTATATGTTTATATTCATAAACAGTAAAGTTCAGCCAACAATGGCCTACAAACATACTACATATTACTGTCTCAGTGCTGAGCAAAGGCCTCCATCATTCAAAATAACGTTTTCACAATTAATGAATTTTAATTATAGAACAAAAAAACTATTTTTTATTTTTATTTTGTACTCTTATTTGATTTTTTTTTATTTATAAAACGTAATCTCTTTTCTTTCGTATTAGTTATTTTTTTGTTAGTAATTAAGTTAAGTTGGTTATGTTGTTTTGTTTCCCTTTTAATGTTGTTTAATAAATGCAACTTTCATACATAAATACATACTCTAATTCATTCATGTTTGTTAGTTTTTTTTTCTCATCGGTAAAGTAAGGTATTTATATTGTGTATTACATACACACATAGATAATATAATCACGACTTAATAGTCGTGATTATATTATCTATGTGTGGATAATTCCCCGAAGGGTTAGTCAGAGACTAGGCAATGAGGACAGCAAAAGCAGTCCTCTACCATAATCCACTTTTCACCAAATAGCGACTGCACATGTGCTCAGCGTGACAGGTGGTGAGCCCACCGACGCTCTATGCTGTTGGAAGTATGTGAAGTCTTTAGTCTGTTAGTCGCCTTTTACGATACCCAAGGGAAGAGATGGGGTGGTAGTATTCTGTCACCGCTACACGACAAGGTTGTGTATAAATTGTGTATTAATCGTAAGAAAATGCACAACTAAAGACTCACGATCAAAAGGTATGTGTACTGTATGTAGTGCAAAAGGGCCATTGCTCAGCAAATTAAAACTGAGCCAACCTTAATGTTTCATAAAAAATGGAGGCCAACGAGCAAGCGGGTCACCTGATGGAGAGTAATCTCCACCGCGCATTAACACCCGCAACACCAGAGGAATAGCAGATGCATTGCCGGCCTTTAAGTAAGGAATAGGTTTTAGGAAGAAATAGGAATTGTGAGGGGGAGGAGGGAAGGGCCTCCGGAACCCTCACTGGCCGGGCGAAACACGACAGCACCAAGTGCTATTATTTCACGCCGGATATTAGTGAGAGGGTGGTATTACCCTGGGCGAGCCGGCCCAATGCGTGTGGCTCTACCACTCTGTCAGTGTCACTCATTTCGCACCACCCAGGGGGTCACGTGTAGGGTCTCAAGGGTAAACCTACGGACGCGAGTAATTTTAGCCCCCAATTCTTCTTATTTTTATAATAATTTTCTAAATGTTTCTTTAAGTATTTAAGTGTAACTAGGTATACATGTAGGTATCATTCATATCAGTTTTTATAAATTGAATATGTTTGTTACTTGTCAACTTCTTACCACACGTTGCGCGCCGATATGACACAATCTTATCTGCATCAGCATCAAATCATTCATTCTAAGTAAATAACATAGATCTATAAAGAAACACAGTTGAAACACACATTAAAATGAAACACTTTTTTAGGATCTAACTCGCGATTATAACATTTTAGGGTTTTGATTTTAGTTCTGACGTTTCGAACCCTTTACAGTGTCCGTGGTCACAGGAAGACTTACACCCGTATTTAAAAACATTACTATGAGGTCTCATAGTGCACTCGGACGCACAGGGTCTCAAAAACCTGTTCATAAACAGTACTTGAGTGGCCACCGGCACTATGCGTCCCTTAAAATGAACGCATAGCTAAGGTAGCCAGGCTTGTCATACGAAATGCATTGAGAAATGTCTTACATCACATAGCATTTATACTTTGCTTAAACAAGTAATGTTTGTGAATACGGGGTTGGTCGTCTCATAGTTAGCGCGCCACTTCTGGCGTCGCGCCATCTCTGAGGTCCCGGGTTCAATTCCTGGTTAATCAATTAAGAAAAAACTGTTTTCTAAATTGATTTCGGGTCTTAGAGTTTTTTTAACAAGTCTTCTGGGGTCTCGGTAGCTTAGCGATTAGAGCAGTGGACCGGCAATCCAAAGGTCATGGGTTCGAATCCCGTTCGAGCTTCCTGAGACAGTTTGATTTTTTTTCTAGTATACATTTTATCCTAATCCTAATCGATCAAGACGTAAAATTATAAATATCTTTTTTATTGAAATTTTGCATTCACAATGCTAATCTATATAGCCAGTTAAATACGCAATAGTATTTCTATCGACTGTGAGGGTAGGTAAACCTTCACAGTGACGTAATACCGCTGGCTTGCAGCGTAAACCATCAACTACTAGAAAAAATTCAACGAGTTTTCTGGGGTCTCGGTAGCTTAGCGGTTAGAGAAGTGGACCGGCAATCCAAAGGTTCGAATCCCATGCGAGCTTCCTGAGACTGTTTGATTATATTCTAGTAAACATTTTATCCTTTATCTATAAGTATAGCATTGTAAATGCAAAATATCAATAATAAAGATAACTGATAATCTTATATTTAATTGTTAGAACACAATAACGCTACTAACGTTGTTGTTAAGGCGATTGTATAAGTCTATGATCCAGTAACTCATTCACATTATTAGCGCTTGAAAACTGCGCCATCTCGCTCTAAACAAGTTCGTACACTATATCAGAAATAATCATAACTTCGAGTGTTGCTTTTCCTAATTTTATACTGTACAGTAGGGTTTATACAATTTAAGCGTAAAACCGCATAAAATTGATTCAAAAGTAAATGTATTTTAAAATAAATTCGTCATCATTCGCCGGAAGCGTTACAAAAGTCTCAGAGAGACAGAATATAAACAATTTTTATTCACACACACGACTATTACCCCTAAAGGGTTAGTCCGAGACTAGGCAATGAGAACTGTAGAGCAGTGCACAGCCACAGTCCACGTTTTACCGAACAACAAATGCACATGTGCTGTGTTCAGATTGGCAGGTGGTGAAACTGTCGCCGCTCTGTGCTGTTGGATGTATTCGCAGTGTAAGTAAGAGTAAGGGGTGTGCATTTTTTCACATAACTTTTGAAGTCCTAGTGGTATCGGAAGTCCAAAAATATTACTCATACAATTTTAAATCATAATGATCACTCTTCATAAAAATAACATATAAACACTAACGATCGAAACTGATAATGATCAAAATTCATAAATCACTAATCATACACCTTGTTTATGCTAACACTTTTTTTCATACATTTTCATATACTAACAATCGAAACTCCTAATAATTTTAAACGTCAATATTCATAAATTGGTTAAATACTAATATTTATGTATCATAAAAGTTATTGAGTGGGGCCCCACTCAAGCAGGGGGGAGCTCTACTTGGGAAGGTTTATATTATGATTTGTATAAAAAAAAGTTTTTATGCAAAACTATAGTTCTGTCGATTAGGTTAGGTTAGACTTTTGACAAATAACAATATTGTGTATATGGCATGTTGAATACATGTTTCATGTTGTTTGGATTACTGCATTCTTGTACGTATGCGGGGGGGGGGGGGGGGGGGGGTGTCGGTCACTAAAAAGAAAAAGTAAAGTATGCAAAACTATAGTTCTGTCGGTTAGGTTACGTTAGACTTTTAACAAATAACGACCCCCTCTAATTCTTATTCATAGGTGTGTAATCTAACAAAAACAATATTATGACACTCTTAATAAAAAATAATGATGACTATGAGTTCCGATTTTAGTAATAATTGTATCCGTGCGGTGACGGAGAAAGAATACCAATCGCCGCCCCTCTCTCCGTCCGGTGGGTGTCGTAAGAAGCGACTAACGGACTCTTTCGAGCGATGATCTGCTCCACTGGTGGTAGGGCTTGACCCGTCTGGTTGGTGACCACCGTACGCATGGTGTAAAACCCGTCAAGTGACTGCTTGTCAGTCGCGTTTCGGGATCAGCCAGCGTATAACCAGAGCTCGAGAGGATGATGCTGCGATGTATTTGGTCTGTGGAGGCTTCCGTCAAACCAGTGCCAGGAGGACTTCGTTAACCTGCCGACCAGGGAGACCCGTAGAAACGGTTGTCCCGCTGGCCGCGCGTGGCACAGTACAGGGGCCCAAGCGAGCCTAACCAGCTCGTGAGGCTGCCTCACCATGCCACGCATAATCTCGGGGTGGTCCGTCGTGCTGGTTGGTGACCGGAAGGTGGGGTCCCAGCGGCCATTCCTGGGGGGGTTCGGGGGCCCTTCCGTTCGGCAGGTTAATAATACTCGTCTGTGGGCAAATTCCTGGGGAAACGGCCACCACACTTTGACCATTCGCATCGCGGCATCATTTTCTCGATTCACGCCTCTCTCTTTCCACTCCTAAAATGACAGCGCCTAACAACAAAACTGGTACTACAGCGGTGCACACCGTAGCTACTGGCGTCTGGCCAAAGCCGTGCAATCCAACTACTGCCAACCCTCGCTGCCACCATTGAGATGTCTTGACGAAACTTTAGCTCACAAGCCGCAGGAAAAGGTCGATCTCCTATCCAAACACTTTGCGGCTAACTCCCGGATCGATGACTGTGATGCACAGCCACCCTCAGTTCCTCACTGTGGCCACACAATGTCTTATATTAAAATCAGGCAGTGTGATGTCCGTGCGGAGCTGCAGTCAATCGATGTCCGGAAAGCTAACGGTACTACAGCGGTGCACACCCCCACCACAACCTTACCGTTTGAGGTGGAGTTCGCTAACATCCGCGGACTCCATGCAAACCTCAATGCAGTTCACCACCATCTCGAGACGGCACGGCCAGCAATGTTGTTCCTGACGGAGACGCAAATAAACCGCCCAGCTGACACCACCTACCTGAACTATCCCGGCTTTGTGCTTGAAGAATCCTTCAAAGCCAAAGCCGGAGTTTGCTTATTCGTTCGGGCGGATGTTTGCTGTCGCCGTCTGCGCTGTCTGGAGGATCCTTCCTTCTCCCTCCTAGTGGTATACGTCGACTTAGGCTCTCATTGCCGTGTCTACGTCTGCGTCTACCGATCCCATAACGGCGACATGGAGACAACTCGACTAATTGAACATCTTAGTCGGGTAGCAGATGATGCGCAGGAGCGGTTTCCATCGGCGGAACTGGTGCTTTTGGGGGACTTCAACGCCCACCATGAGTTGTGGTTAGGTTCCTCCAAAACAGATTCGCATTCGGCATTCGCTCTCACGCATGACCTGACGCAACTGGTGAACCAGCCCACCAGGATCCCAGACATAGTTGGCCATGCGCCCTCCTTACTCGACCTTCTGCTGACGAGTCGCCCAGCTGGATACCGGGTGGAGATTCGAGCTCCTTTAGGTTCCTCGGTCACTGCTTGATATCCAGCACAGTGCCCTTGGCATCGCGCCCGCCAACAGCGGTTTCGAAACGCCAGATTTGGCACTACGCGTCGGCAGACTGGGACGGTATGCGGGAGTATTTTGCATCCGTCCCTTGGAGGCAGCGCTGCTTTAGTGAGAAGGACCCAACCGCTAGCGCCACTGCCGTTGCTGATGAGATAGTATTAGGAATGGAATACTATATTCCACACTCCTATGTCATCAGCAAAGGCAGACGCAACCGCTGGTTCAATCGCGAGTGTGCCAGCGCTGTTGAGAGCAAACAGACGGCATACCGCGCTTGGATCAGAGGTAAAGCTCATGGGGATCCCGAAACTCGCTCGCTAAAAGCAGCCTATAATAATGCCACCAAGTCGTGTAAGAGGGCCTACATTAGAGCGGATGCCCAGCGCGTTGCACGAGTAGGCCAAGAACTCCTGACGCATCCTATGGGCAGCCGTAGCTACTGGCGTCTGGCCAAAGCCGTGCAATCCAACTTCTGCCAACCCTTGCTGCCACCACTGAGATGTCTCGACGGAACTTTAGCTCACAAGCCGCAGGAAAAGGTCGATCTCCTGGCCAAACTCTTTGCAGCTAACCCCCGGATCGATGACTGTGATGCACAGCCACCCTCAGTTCCTCACTGTGGCCACACAATGTCTGATATTAAAATCAGGCAGTGTGATGTCCGTGTGGAGCTGCAGTCAATCGATGTCCGGAAAGCTAACTGTCCTGATGGCATCCCAGCAATAGTTCTGAAAATGTGTGCAGCGGAGTTGTCCCCTGTGTTAACGCGTCTGTACCGTCTCTCGCTCTCTTCGGGTTGTGTGCCGGAATCTTGGAGTGAAGCTAATGTGCAACCGATCCCTAAAAAAGGAGATCGGTCAGATCCGACTAATTACCGCCCTATAGCCGTAACTTCAGTGTTGTGTAAGATCCTAGAACGAATATTGAACAAACAGCTTATTCGATACCTAGAAGATCACTCCCTAATTCACGATCGTCAATATGGGTTTCGGCCAAAACGGTCAACGGGTGATCTTCTAGCGTACGTCACACATCTCTAGGGTGAGGCTATTGACAAGCGTGGCGAGTCACTGGCAGTTAACCTTGACATAGCCAAGGCTTTTGATCGGGTCTGGCACAAAGCTCTTCTCTCCAAGCTCCCGGCATACGGTTTGCCCGCTCAGTTCTGTACCTGGATTGCTAGCTTCCTGCATGAGCGTAGAATCCGTGTCCTTTCGGATGGATGCGCTTCGCGGTTCATGTCAGTGAACGCTGGTGTTCCTCAGGGCTCCGGTCTATCCCCCACACTGTTCCTTCTGCATATCAATGACATGCTTCCTTTTGGAAACATTCATTGCTATGCAGATGATAGCACAGTGCATGGGGGATATAACGGTCACCCAACGGCTGGGCGGGTAGACACCGAAATGAAGCGAGCAAATCTTGTCATTGAGCTCGATCGGGTGTTGGACCTCATTTATAAATGGGGCTCCGATAATCTAGTGGAGTGCAATGCCAAGAAAGCACAGGTGTGCGCGTTCACAGCGAAAAAGTCGCCATTCCTTCCCCTTCCTCTCTTCAGGGTACATCTCTAGGCCTGCAGAGCAGTATTAACATGCTCGGTATGGATATCCGCTGCGATCTGAACCAAAAGGACTACATCGAAACCGTGATTAAAAATGCCTCACGTAAACTCGGTGTCCTGAACAAGGTGCGGCGATTCTTCACGCCTGATCAGTTGTGCCTATTATACAAGACACAGGTGCGGTCTTGCGTGGAGTATTGCTCTCACCTTTGGGACGGCTCCGCAAAGTACCTTCTCGATGCCATGGACAGATTGCAGCGCCGCGCTGTGCGCATTATCGGCAATGCGGAGGTCACTAAAACTCTCGAGCCTTTGCAATTGCGTAGAGATATTGCGTCACTCAGCGTCTTTTACCGTTTATACCATGGCGAGTGCTCTGAAGAACTCTTTGACCTCATCCCTCCTTCTCCCTTCCTCCATAGGAGTACGCGTGCTGCTCTCCGGAGTCACCAATTTACAGTCTCTAACATTCCATCACGCACAAAGAAATTTGGTGACTCGTTTCTTTGCCGCACTTCCAAAAGATGGAATAGTCTACCAGCACACGTATTCCCTCCTACCTATGACATAGGGTCCTTCAAACGAGGCGTGAAGAAGCACTTTGTGGGCCGGCAGAGTGAGGATGACTGATGCTACGTCTCTTACGCTGCACCAGTTGTCCTCGCGCCTGGACCTCATTTCCACTTAACATCAGGTGGAGTGGGGTCATTTGCCGGGCTTAATATAAAAAAAAAAAAAATTAATGGCCAAAAAAAGTATGAACAAAAAATTTTAAACACTGAAAAAAGACGACAACCTCAGGCGGGAATCGAACCACGCACCTTAAGCATTACGGGCGGTTGACCTAACCACTTGGCTACCGAGGTCTGGCTTTCAACCGTCGAATTTTTTTAGTGCTTGATGCTTATGGTTTTTTTTTTAGTCAACATTGCTTCATCAAATCTTAGAAGTTTTCACCTCTGAGATCCGTAAGAATTTTTACAAATATTTGAACATTCGGTTAAGATGAAGCTGCGTTTATAGATTAATGTTTTATATTTAAGCGTTTATAAAACGCTTAAATATAATTAAATATTTTACTTATGTAAAATTTTAAACAGTGAAAAAAAGACGACAACCTCAGGCGGGAATCGAACCACGCACCTTCCGCATTCCGGGCGGCTGCCATAACCACTTGGCTACCGAGCTCTGGCTTTCAACCGTCGAAATTTGTCAGTGCTTGATGCTTATGTTTTTGTTTTTTGTCTCCTGAGTTTGTCGTCTTTTTTCAGTGTTTAAAATTTTACGTAAGTATATTTAAGCGTTAATATAACGCTAAAATATAAAACATTAATGAACAAAAAATTTATGAAAATAATAATGAATACAAATCGGTAGTTAAACAAAATGTAGGAACACAGTACACAACCGTTTTAACAATATAACAGTTTTATGTGAGCCATGAGTAAGTAAGGCAATATTTTTCTTATTGTTACAATTTTGTTAAAACTTACTGTGGGGTTTATTAAAAGCGTGGCAACAGAACGTTTATAGGTGGATTTTATGTAGCACTTTGTATTTAGTATTTAGGTCTATGGTAAATCTTATCTGTTTTTTGTACTGAGATCAGATCAACATTAGATGATGCTGACAAAACAAATACCTATAATGTATTTTGTGGACTTTATACTAGAAACTAGAAAATATATTTGTTTATTACATTTGTGGCAATTGGCTTTTATAATAGACAAGCGGCTGCTCGCGGTTCCCGTTGCCGTAGGAATATCGGGATAGAGATTCAAGATTCAATATCATTTATTCAGGTTAGGCTATGTTTAGGTTACAGCACTTATGAATGTCATTTACGCCATTGGTTCGTAAGTCTAACTATGGGGCGGGAGCCTTGTACTGAGAAGAACCGGCAAGAAACTCAGCAAGGGCATTTCTTTTCTCCCTTTCTTTTACAGCGTCAATTAGAATTGAAAAATGCCCTCCCTATCACCGAAGGGCACTTTCCATTACAATAATAAAAACAAAACAACTACAAGACATAAAAATAAAAATATATATTAATAAAAATAAAAAGTTCATCAATATAAAATACTCAATGTTATCAATGTCTTACAGTACAGAAAAATAAAAGTAAGACTACAACTACTAATATACTAATAATAAAAATAAGTTAGCAAGAGCAGACCAGCCTCCACAGGCGGCACCCGTTCACGAGTATGACATGTGAATCAGCCATCGCTTCGCTCAACCATGTTTTAGGGAACGTAACGACCCGACGCACATGTCACCACCGCAGAGACATTTAAGAGAGCATGACACACTCGAGCAACTCCAATGAAGCAAGCAAGAAAACATTTAGGCAACGTTTTACGCAACATAAGTTTTGAGTAGGTACCTCTTGTCTGTAAGACACTGCTGATAAAGGCTATCATACCAGGGTAAAATGAGCTACTTACAAAGAAAATGGACATAAGAAAATATAATGTGATTATTTTATCATTACCAGGCTGTTTTGTCTTCTAAATATTCTTTAACTGTATAATAATCTTTCTTAAGTAAACAAGATTTTACATGATTTTTAAACTTATCTAAAGGTAATTCTAGTACAGTACTTGGTATTTTATTATAATAGTGTATACCTTGCTCCAAGAAAGAGCCGAGAACCTTCTGTAACCTGAACAGAGGCATCATAAGTTTTGACTTATTTCTAGTATTGAAATTGTGTACGTCAGTGTTTAGTGAATGAGTTAATATTGCAACGCACAAAAACTATACAATTATAAATATATTAAGATGCAGCTGTTAGAACACCAACTTCTTTAAAAATATCTCTTAGAGAAGTTCGTGAGCTTAGTCTATAAAAAGTATCATATGTGTTAATCCAGGTTATAAACTATCAGTATGCCAAGTTCTATCCAAATCCATTCAGTTGTTTTTACGTGAAAAAGTAACAAACATCCATCCATACGTTCCCTTGGGAATATCTGGATAAAAAATATTCTATCTGTTAATCCAGGTTATAAACTATCTGTGTGCCGAATTTCATCCAAATTCATTCAGTAGTTTTTACGTGAAAGAGTAACAAATATCCATGCATACTTACAAACATTCGCGTTTATAATATTAGTAGGATAGTAGGATTCGGCTAGTTAAGATTCACTTGCTTAAAGTAGGAATTTAGCCACTTTAAATAATGTTATGATATATTGTTTTCTGAGGTTTAAGCGAGCACTACACATTGAGATGAAACACTTTTTTTTTTACGGATTAACTCGCGTAGTCACAGGGAGACTCCCTGTGACCACGGACCCTATAAAGGGTTCGAAACGTCAGGATAATATAAAAAACTATGTAAATAGTAAATTAAACGCGAGTTTATCCGTAAAAAGTGTTTCATTTCAATATAATGTTTGATGTTCCAACAACACAAGACGTATCTACTAAGCGGCGTGCAATTATTATGATTGAGGAAATATTTAACAGTAATTTTTCCTTACACAATATAATAACGTCTCCAACGTAAAGGAAACATTGTGATTCATTATGTAGACACAGTTCCCATTGAACACAATTACTTTTGTGGAGTGTTATTATATTCTGCAACTTATACAAAAAGTAAAAAAATTTACATTCTTCGTGTAAGCATCTAAAAAATCTACAAACTACTCAAGAGATAAATTTATCTTATCGCCACAAGATTTGAAGTTCAAAACTATATAAAGACCACTTTGTGTTCGTGTTCTGTGTCAGAACAAAATCAAATATGGCGATCTTTCGTCACGTCGTCGTTGCAACTCTCTGCATCATAGGCACTGTCTCAGCAAAGGCAGCAAAACAACAAGATACCATAGCAACTGTAGAAGAATACATTAACAACAAGAAGCCGGAAATAAACCCAAGATTTAAGCTACATTACCATGTGACTCCACCCGTCGGCTGGATGAACGATCCAAATGGTTTCACATTTTACAAAAATGAATACCATCTGTTCTACCAATTCTACCCATATGATAGTAAGTGGGGTCCGATGCACTGGGGGCATGTTTCTAGCCCTGACTTGGTCGAATGGAAGCAACTTCCAACTGCTCTAGTACCGGAGGAAGAGATGTGCTTCTCGGGAAGTGCTGTCGTTGACGGAGATAATTTGGTACTGATATATACTGGACGTTTAACTCCAGACGAGCCCCCTCACTACAAGGACACTCAGTATCTCGCATACAGCAGCGATGGAATCGTTTTTGATAAGTACAAAGGCAATCCTGTTATATCGGCCGCTCCAAATAATGACCCTGATTTCCGTGACCCGAAGGCATGGAAGCATGGAGACTACTGGTACGTGATCATTGGTAGCAAAACTGATGAGAGAGGCAGAGTATTGCTGTACAGATCACCCGACTTAAAAGCTTGGGACTTTTTGACCGTCCTCGCAGAGTCGAACGGTACTATGGGCTACATGTGGGAGTGCCCGGATTTCTTTGAGCTAGACGGCAAGTTTGTACTACTCATGTCTCCACAAGGAATGGAACCACAAGGAGATCGATATAAAAATCTACATCAGACTGGTTACTACGTTGGAAGCTTTAACTATGAAACATTGGAATTTGTACCAGAAGCTGAATTCCAGGAAATTGACTTTGGTCATGATTTCTATGCTTCACAAACTATGGAAAATGATGGTAAGAGGTATGTGATTGGTTGGTTCTCTATGTGGGAGGTACCACACCCTGAGGATGTAGATGGCTGGGCCGGAGTAATGACCATTGTTAGAGAACTAAAGCTTGATGGCAACACAGTTTTACAAAAACCTTTAGAAGCTATGTTAAAATTGAGGGAAAGAACTATTTTCACCGGCGAACTCAATCCTGAACAATCAGTGGTGTTTGAAAAGTCTGGAGAGGTGATTTTAAGTAGCGATTTGTCGCAGAAAATTGAATTGCTCTTGGAAGGAAGTGACGGAGGCGGTAAAGCATGGATCAGATGGGATCCTGAAGTTAAAAAGGTGGTCGTGGATAGAGGGAATGCTGATGACGTACGCCAAGTAGAATGGTCTCCTATTGGATCTCAATCTTGGAGGCTCTTCTTGGATGCCAGCTCTTTAGAACTGTTTTGCGGAGAAGGTGAGGTAGTATTTAGTAGTCGCGTGTATCCAGATGGCAATTGGAAGATGACTAATTTAAGCCCCCAAGCATTGAATGTTGAAGCGTATCATCTAAAGAGAAGCTTTCCGGGGTAGAATCCTTTATTTAAAAAAAATCTCTTTGTACTAGCGTTTTAGATAATAAGAAAGTGATCTTTGTGCTTTACGTATTATTAAAGTTTATAAGAATATCAATCGTTTCAAAGTTTACTAAAACAATACTTCCTCTATTCAAGAGTTGGCGCATTCTAATAATACTAGTACCATCTATCTATATAATATTTTTTTAAATTTGTTTTCACTCATACTTAGAGTTTAGAATTTTAAGCACTTATAGTAGTTAAATAATTTGTACCGTTGTACTTTTTTAATACATGGATAAAACTTATAACTTTTATCCATGTGGTAAATCCGCTGGCGATGGTGAGTCCGATAAGGCCGATGACGGAAGGCTTGTCACCCAGAATCCTCAGTCTCTAATGGACAAGGACGTTATTTTACACATAATTAACATGATCACAATGAAAATGACCAATTTACTTACGATAATGATAACTAGACAGGTGTGGAATTATAAGAAACCTACGCATAAAAATATATCAGCTTACAAATTTCCCTATATATCTGAAAATCATAAAGAAAATCATACGTATATTAAATTAAATCTAAGTAGTATGTCAGTAAATCTCATTAACTAATGTCACTCTTGCTACTAATGTAGCAAGAGTGACATACAACAAAAAGGAAGAAAAGTATAACGATTGCCCTTGAACTGTAGCGCTGTAAAGTAAATAGCAGTGAACTTTTAACATCTATAAAAACCCTTTTACTTTGCGATCGAACAAATTTTTATATTTCATAAATCATATTTTTTGGACAGTAGGATTCGTTAATAATGTCGAGTTTTATGTTTTACTTATTTACTAATGTATGATATATTATTGTGTGATTTTTTAAATAATAATAAAATGCAAATGATAATTATTTCAAGCAATAAAGAGCTATGTGTGGCAGCTCATTATTATAAGAATGCTATCCATATCTTCTCTTGGGTGTCGTAAAAGGTGACTAACGGACTGACAGACTGCACATACAACTAACAGTTTAAAGCGACGACCGACGGACTCATCACCCATTGCGCTGAACACATGTGCAGTTGTCATTTGGTGAAACGTGGACTGTGGCAGTGCACTCTTTTGCGGTCCTTATTGCCTAGTCTCTGATTTATCTTTTCTGGATAGATAGATAGAGCCAGTGAGAGTTCCGGAGGCCCCTTCCCACCCCCCCGTTCTCAATTTCTATTCCTAACCCTATACCTTTCTTAAAGGTCGGCAACGCATCTGCGACTCCTCTGGTTTTGCGGGTAACCATGGGCGGCGGCGATTGCTTTTTTATCGGGTGACCCTTCTGCTCGTTTGTATCCTTGTCATATATTTAAAAAAAAATTGATAGATTGTTGAATTGCTTTGAATAGGCTCCGAAACTGCTAGACCGATTTCATAAATTCTTTCACCGTTGGGAAGCTACTTTTTCTCCGGGCTGTATAATATTTTCAAAAATTCGTCACGGGGTGCGGGGTCCACGCAGACGAAGTCGCGAGCGGTCCGCTAGTTAATTATAATGTTATAGTCGTGTATGTATGTATGAATGTTATGGAAACATGAGAAAGGCATGAAAGCTATAGGTAGTTGGCTAGACAAGAACCTGTGAACTCTGAATGCGAAAAAAACTAAATCCATTAAGAGGGTTTACGCACTTCTGTTTCCCATACAAGTTTCCAAGTCGAAATTTTTAAAGACCTATAAGCCAATTTTATTGAAACTTTGCATGCTAAAGTAAAATATAGGGATCTAAATAGTTTGTTAAGAACATTTTAAAAATAGGTTTATTTGGTTGAGTTAATGCGATTTAAAGTCCAATAAAGAAAGTTTAAAATCCCAATAACTCAGATAAAAAAACGTTTTTTAGAAATGTTTTCAACAAACTATTTAGATCTCTATATTTTACTTCAGCCTGCCGAGTTTTATCAAAATTGGCTTATTGGTTTTTAAAAATTTCAACTTGGAAATTTGTATGGGAAACCGAAATTCCTAAACAGTGCCAACTTGCCTTAAAATCCATAAGCTATCGTGTAATTGTGATTCCGACTGTAGCTGTGAAACCTTGAACAGAGTTGAAGCAATCAGGTACCTGGGTGTGATTGTTGACCAGAAGCTTTCATATGGAGCACACATACTATGTACGGCGAAGAGGATTAGAAAACTGTTATACGTTATGAAACTCCTTCGTTGTTCTGCGGATACGTGGGCTCTACGTATGGTATACACGTCTCTTTGCGAGTCCATTCTTGGGTACTGCGTTACAGTCTGGAGTGGAGCAGGAGTCAAGTTCATGCTAGTGTTGGAAAGAGCTTAACGCTCCGTTCTCAAAAGTATGCTTAGTAAACCTTTTAGATAACCAACAAAAGAGCTGTATGAGGAAGCTAAGTTCCGTCTAGCAGTTATATTATATTTTACGTTAACCCTTTAACGGGCGGTGGCAGATATATTGCCACCTTATTTTGAACTTTATAAAATTGAGATAAGGTCGAAAACCAATGTAACATTTGAACATGCTGTGCCCGTTAAAGGGTTAAAGTCTTAAGCAACACGCTCTAGTCTTAACGTCCCCCGAATACCCTAGTCTGCTAAATAATCGCACTTTTAGACCTCCGACTCATTCTGTAAGAACAAGATTTGCTCAAGGGTGTTTAATGCTTCCCTTCATTTATAAAAGCGTTACCAAGGTTCTTGATATTAGAACATGCATAGTTAACCAGGCCAAACGCAAAGTAGTAAAACTGGTTGCTCAGTCTATCTTATGAGGATACTGAAGGATTTCTTGAGCTAGAGCTAGCAAGCGTCCTAGGCTAGCCATTAATTTTAAGTTAAAAACTAACCTTATACCTTTTTTTTTATGATTTTTGCATTAAACTGTTTTATTTTTGTAATTAATTGTAGTAAATAAAGTACTTTTTATTGTTAACATGGTTGTAAGGCCCCCAGGTCAGATACCTGTACCCTATTGTGGGGATCACTAGTATCTCTGTCATTATTAGTACTTATATTTGAAATATAAACTTATTTATTTCTTTCTTTCTTCCTTCCTTACATAACTTCCACGTTCATTGTAATGACTTTTATTTATTACCAAGCAAAATGCAGCTGCCCCAATAATCCATTTAAGTACCTATTTGAAGTTTTTCTTTGCGGCTATGCAAAATGGAGATAGCGGAGAAATCATTATTTATTACGGGCTTTGTGCCCGCGACTGTTAGTGGGAAACTGGGGGGTTCCAGTTTCAGATGCAAAATTTACTGAATAAAGTACCTTATCGAATGTCGTATTCGTTATTATAGTTGACCCGGTGAGCATAAAGACCAAATTTTGCTAAGAAATCTTGTGATCTTGTAAAACCTTAGAACATTGATCTTAGAAATAATCATTCAAAATCATTATTTAGAGTAATATAACATCACTTTATTACTTAGTATGGGGCTGTGTTAAAAGAAGATTAGAATAATAATTATTAAATTTAGAAGATTTAACAACAGTCTTAACATAGTTGCATTCAACAAAAATACGAAACGCTATAAGTATTGCATTCGTTACCCGAAATAATAAATTTTTGCATCCAGGAAAATGGCTACCATTTTGAATTTTTACCTTAAAAAAACTTATTTTTGGGATTTCTTTCAATTATTTCAACAAGATTCTATTAATATTTGTTCCATATAACGTATTATTCATGCCATACATAATATCAACGAATATACTTGCAGAATTTATAACATTGTTTACAGGATAGAGACTGCGGGTTCGACTACCGGTTACGTAGGTATGAGATTTAACAAAAAAAAAAGAATGCAGTTTTTGTTAAGTCTAAAATCGACGCCATGCTTCCTAAGAACAGATTTCCCTATCTCTTATAGTTTTTGATTTCTCCCTACTGACCAATTCGGATTGATCACCCTGTATACTGATTCAAATAAACGGGATTTTACGCAAAACTACTTTAGTAAAGGCATCCTACGCATACCTTTTATACCCGACGTTACAAATTGTTTGGAACAATCGGCCGAATCGCGGCTGGCCCCGTTATACCAATGCATGCCCGTAAAGTTTGAGAGCCCCTTAAACGCTGGGACCATGCTATGTGGTCAAGGACTCCTATTCCACGCAGTAACTGCTTTGCGATTCTCTAAGCGACACGTAGACGCTGCGCGCATGGCTGTGATCTGCTGTCTCTTTCCAATTCTATGAATATGAAAGAGACAGAGTCATTTCTCAGCGCTGTGACAGCCGCAGCTATCAAGGCTTTAGCTTAGAGAATCGCACAGCTGTAGTAACTAAAACGCACACATTAATTCATCAGTAACGTTATTTTTATAAATTATGTTTATATTGTATTTATGTAGAATATATTTATATTATATTAAGTATTATAAAGGTATGTATTTTTTAATTTTATGTAGTGTATTTAAGTAAAGAATTTATTAAGTTTTTTTGTATTTTGTTTAAAATTTATAAAACTACGTACGTAATTGTATACTTAAGCACGTACTTATCCTCTTTTATTACCTAACCTAAATGCACCTACATGTCATCTCTGCACCACCCTATGGTTGACTGGTAGTGAATTTTGATAGTTTAGATTTCGACCTCTGAGGACAATGGTTAGCTCGCCGGCTCTGGCATCGCGCCATCTCTGAGATCCCGAGTTCAATTTCTGGTCTGCGTGATTACAAAAAAACTGTTTTTCTAAATTGATATCGGGTCTGTATGTTTTCGAAGAGTGTGTAGGTTTATTGGTTATATAGTTAATTAAAAGATACATTTACACAAACACGAAACAATAATAATAAAGTATTAAAAACTAAAACTAAATAACTTAAAAACTAAAGACCTAAAAATATCTCATAAATAAAAAATATCTTTAAGGGTCCCGCTGCTGCGCGGCAAAGTCCCCAAGAGGCTGGCTGCGTTGCCCTTTTGTATAGCTAAACTGATACGCTTGGCAAAGTAACTGCCAGCCTTCCGGTCGCCGGAGACCTCGAAAAGACGCTTCGACAGATCTTTGACGAAACGCCGAGCTTCTAGCCCCCACGGCCCCAGCGTCTCAACCCCAAACGGCACAAATACATAGCTCTCACCAAGTAAACAAGTTTCCCAAGAAGCTTAAAATAGGCTAGATTGGAGTAAGCGTAGAAAGGTATTTATTTAATATAAGAAATAAGTTCAGCGGTGGGTTTTTTTACATCTCGTCTGGTTCTGTCAGCAATAAAAATGCAAATATCGTGCAGTTGCCACCGCACTATCTCGATATGTGGTACTCCAAGCAAACGCGAATTGTATTAAAATAATCTTCATTATTTGTGTTTTTATTTAACGTTAGGTAAAAAACAGAGTGTGATAGGAAAACGTTTAACACGAAGAGTAGATCAGAGCCCTACGATTAAGTAAACCTAACTAGATTAAACGATATTAAAATTTTTATTGTATTGTAAAAAATATATCACCCGGTACGGTACGTAACAGAGATAATATTTTTGAACATTCCAAAATTTTTTCAAAAATTAATAATCTCAATGCCAACCCTATTTCGTATGAACGAAATTTCGGAAGGCATGGAAACCGCTGTAAATTGCAAACGAAAATCGGCCGAAATTTCGTTTCGGATAAAGAGAGTATGCCCTCATGTATGTTATGTATATTTATTGCTACAAATACCTTAATATGCAGCAGTCTTATATGAATATAAATTTAATCAAAAATACAGAGAAAAACATTTCAACAACCTCTTAATTTCTTGTTCAGAACAACTTTCCTCAAAAAGAACGAAGTCAATATACATACAAAAATTCAGACCTCCATATAAAACTGTGCAACATTTTTTATTTACTTTGTAAGGCAGCCGCCCGGAATGCGTAAGGTGCGTGGTTCGATTCCCACCTTAGGTTGTCGTCTTTTTTCAGTGTTTAAAAAAAAAAAATTTACTTAGTTTGTGAGCTCAATAATATTTCATAAACTTTTTTACCCAGTATAAGCAGACTTTTAAAGATAATTTTAATTATAAATCAACAGCGTGTTTCTTTATCTGAAAAGTAAATGTATTTTAGTAAATTAATTAATCTAATTATCTAAAGCGCCACTGGCTATATGAAATAAATAATTTTAAGCCAAAAGGTTTATTATGCTAGCGATGTTGCGACGCTGAACTTCCAAGGAAATCCTTTGAACACAGTTGGAGCCGTAGCGGCAATCGCATCTCCGTTTATAAATGCCATACCTTTTTAAAATACCTACAATTATTTGCTTTTGAGTGCCCTTGCCGAGTAATCTGCACTGCTAAGGGAACAGCAAGTCGTCCACAATGTCTCACATTTTGAGTGCAACAGTGTGGTCCTCATGTTGATTTTTCAATAAGTGTTTTGTTTTTAGATTTAAACAGGGTTAATTTTGGACCCCCCGTCCAATTTTTTCACGTTATCCAATAGAAGCAGTACAGCTCAATAATGACATAAAAAACCTTATTTTTTACATTTTTATCTCAATTCTTCCTTAAGAAAATTCAAATTGTTATCAAAGCGCATGCGCTTAACCGCCCTTGCACCTGTGGAGGCTGAAGGCCTCCACCAGAAGGTAAGGGTGACCCAATGAAATGCGTGTTCACTTATATGTTTGCTTTATTTATTAATGCGACGTACGATACAGTTCGCGGGTGCAGAGCGACTAGCTCTGGAAGCTTCGAGCTTCCACGGGTTACATGAATTTGCTGACACAAAATATATACATGTGTGGAGGTGGTGTACGAACACCTACAATACTCCCCTCTTTAAAAAAATATATTTATATAATTAAGAAAAATTATATAACTGAAAGAGAAAACAATATTTGTTGAGTTAAGTAATAAGAGAAAAAATTAGTGAAAGAAAAAAAATAAAAAATATGTGCTAAGATACAAAGAAAGATAAAAACTAAGTGAAAGTAAAAAGTTATAGGTAGGTATGCTAGGTTACAAAGAAGTTTGCTTATCCTACTTCTTTACGCTAAGTCAACACTGTCAACTAAAAGCTATTGTTACCTTACACTGTATTCTTATCTTACGCTTATGCTAGGTTGCGTACCGGTTACCGTACGCTTAGAATAAACATTGGATCCAATTACATTATAACTACAGTAATCATACGATAGCAAGTACAGTACAATACCGTGTGACTACAACTAAGACTTATTCTAAGAAATGTATGTACCTAGTAGGCATCGAGCATACGGATTGTTTTTTAAAAAGACCGTTCTATATTCACTGCACTTGTATTCACTCACTTTTCACTGCTTACCCTAAGCATTTACTAAGATTACGAACAGTTACAGAAATATCTTAAAGCTACTTACAATTAACTTATGCGTATCCGTGAACAGGATCAGCAGCGGATGATGCGGACGGGTTAATACCGACGGTTGTAGTTGGTGGACTAAACGCTTTCTGATGCTGAAGCTGTATCGAGGATACTGCTACACCTGTGGCTTGCTTGCGCAACCACCCTTTTAAACCTTGGCAGCTTCGTTTCCATAGATAAAATAGTATAACTATTGATAGCAAACTAGCAATTACGACTAGCCAAATGCTTAGTTGGTTATAGCGCTCCTCAACTTTGGTGGCTACGTCACTTTGCTGGTTGACGATAAGTTCTTTTTCTTGGTAGTTACCCATTGCAAACTAACAAGTACGATCCGTGTTACTAACTTGTGTACGCGTATGAAATAATTAAAAATACGAACTGTTGTTATTTATAAAGCGAGAATTATCTCTCCAAAAATGCTAACATAAACTAAACTAAAATTATTACTCTTAACCTACTTTAATTGTTCTCATTTATAAAACGCAAAGGAGGCTTAATTAAGCGTCCACTTCGTGTTTTATGAATGTGTGTCGCTTTTTGCATGGACGAAGATGATGTCGGTGGGTCGGCTGCTGGCGCGTCTCGAGCTGCGTCAGCAGGCGCCAGGGCATCGTCATCGTCACTACCTATTATTATGTACGCGGGCTTAAGCCTATCTATAGAGATCGACGTTTGGCGATTATTTATTTGTATGGTATAAACCTTTGTGCCTCTTTTGATAACGCGGTAGGGACCGTCGTAAGGGGGTTTCAAGGGCTTACGCACTGTATCGTCTCTTACAAATACATAATCGCATGTTTTTAACTCGGGATGAACAAAGAAAGTCTTTGAGTTGCTATGCGACTTAAAAACTGGCTTAATTTTACTTATAGTGTCGCGAATTTTATGGACTAAATTATAAGTATCGGTGGGTTTACGGATTGAGTCATAGAAATCTCCTGGTAAACGTAAATTGCGACCGTATGTTATATCAGCTGCGCTGTAACCGGTGTCACTGCGATAAGCGGCTCTAAGTCCCAGTAAAACGATTGGTAGTTGTTCTACCCAAGAACTGTCATATGCAATGAGACGAGCCGAAAGTGCTGCTTTCAAAGAGCGGTGCCATCGTTCGACTACGCCGTTGCTTTGGGGATGGTACGCGGTGGAGCGTATCTTTTGTATCCCCAATAGTTTCATTAATTCTGAAAATAGACTGCTCTCAAACTGACGACCTTGATCGCTAGTTAATTTTATAGGACAACCGTATCGACATATCCATTCATCGAAAATTACCTTTGCAACGGTTTCGCTCGTGATATCCCTAACAGGAATAGCTTCTGGCCACCTTGTGCCCCTGTCTATTATGGTGACGCAATAACGATATCCGTCCGGTGACGTCAGTAAAGGGCCTATAATATCGACATTTAAATGGGCAAATCTGCCAGCTGTTTCGAAGCTTTCGAACGGTGAAAAAGTGTGGCGATTGACTTTTGCACGTTGGCATGGTAAACATGACTTCGTCCATTGCGTAATATCGTGATTCATTCCTTTCCAAAAATATTTAGAAGTGATCATTTTTTTTGTAGTTTTAATACTAGGGTGACTCAAGTTATGAAAACTATCAAAAACTATACGTCTGTAGTGTTGTGTTAAATAGGGTCTGACTTGAGACGTCGATATCTCGCAATAGATTTCTTTGTTGCATGAAGGAATTAATATTTTTTTTATATTTACTTTGCTGTCGCTACTGTTGTCCGATAAAATGTGTGCTATGTATTCGTCGTCTTTCTGTGATTCCGCTAATTCGTTGTAATTGATTGGTGACGGGCAGCATATGGTTTCTACGCGTGACAAGGCGTCGGCGACACTGTTATCGGACCCGCTAATATGTTGTATATTTGTCGTAAATTCACTTATGAATGATAAATGTCTCGAACGGCGCGGAATTTCGTTTTCGCATTTTGTTATTTTTGTAAACGCGAATGTTAAGGGTTTATGGTCGGTGTACACAGTGATTTGGCGACCTTCAAATAATTTTCTAAAATGTTTAATGGCCATAAATATTGCCAAAAGTTCGCGGTCATAAGTTGAATACTTTTGTTGAGCGTTTGTTAGCTTTTTTGACATATAACCTAATGGCTGCCAAATATTATCAATTTTCTGCTGTAAAACTGCGCCTACGCTCGTGTTCGAGGCATCTGTCATTAGAGCGAGTTTTGCGTTCGGATCGGGGTGCGACAATGTAGCGGCCTGTTGAAGACCTACTTTACATTGTGAAAATGCGTCGTTCGCGGATTCCGTCCAAGCGATCGGAGACTTATCGTTCTTTTTTGCGCTTGCCAAATACTTATTTAATTCGTTAAGATACCTACTAGCGTGCGGCAAATGAGCGCGATAAAAATTGACCATCCCCAAAAATCGTCTCATGTCCTGTACGGTTTTGGGTTTAGGATAATTAATTATGGCATGAACCTTGTCGTCTAAAGGCCGTATACCATCGGGGCTAACTTCGTATCCTAAGAAATTGAGCTTGTTTTTACCAAATGAGCATTTTGCTAGATTAATAGTTATGCCAAATTTTTGAAATCTTTCAAAAACTATGTCTAAATGTTGTTTATGAGTAACTTCATCAGGACTCCCAATTATTACGTCATCTAAATATGAAAATAGGAAATCTAGATCACTAAGTACAAAGTTCATGAAACGCTGAAAGGTTTGTGCGGCATTACGCAAACCGAAGCTCATTCGTGGGAATTCAAATAAGCCAAAAGGGGTAATTATAGCAGTTTTTTCTATGTCTCCCGGTGCTGTAGGTATACAATGATAAGATCGATTTATGTCTAATTTTGAAAAAACTTGTTTGTTTGTTAAAATATAAGTAAAATCTTGCAAGCGAGGAATTGGGTATCTGTCGGGCTTCGTAATCGAATTAAGTTGGCGATAATCACCGCATGGGCGAATATCGCCATTTTTCTTCGGCACTACGTGCAGTGGGCTAGCCCACGCGCTTTTCGAAGGTCGGCAGATTCCCATTTCCTGCATTAACCGAAATTCTTCTTTGACTTTTATGTACCTATCAGGAGGCAGCGGGCGCGCTCGCGCATGCACGGGCGGCCCTTTGGTTTCAATATAATGCATAATCGAGTGTGGCGGAATTTCCACGAATGACGCTGGCTTAGTTATATTAGGATGCCTAGACAACAAATCATAATAAGGGTGTCGCTCATCGATAGACTTTATAGACGGTTGTGTAATGTTGGCGATGGATGTGACTACATTTAATTCTGTTATTTGGTCGATTAATTTACGCGAGTTAACGTCAACTACTATTTTGTGATATGCTAAAAAATCTGCCCCTAAAATTGGTTGTTTGACATCTGCCAAAATAAAATGCCATCTATAAGGTCTACGAAGCTTAAAATTTAAGACTAAAGTTTTAGTGCCAAAAGTTTTGATTACTGTGCCATTAGCGGCAAAAAGTTGGTAGTCGCTACTTACATTTTGTCGTTGTTTTCTTGTTGCTGGCAGTACCGAGACATTGGCGCCTGTATCAACAAGAAATTTAAGACCCGTATTAACATCAGTAACGCATAATCGGTGACCGGGTGAAATGGTACAAGTGTCCACCATCTCCTGTACCACTCCACTCAGTTTTCCGAGTTCTTCCACGCACAGGGTTTGGTGCATTTCCGGGCGTTTTCGCGGAAACGGTTGTGGTAAAAACACATCCGGTTTTCTGACCTATCTCTGCTCCAGGATGCGCTGCGACCTGCTGATGTCCTTGGCCTGCTGCGGTTGGGTCCATTTCGCCCAAAACCTCTGCCTCTCATAACGGATCGTGACCGGGATCGGAAAGGATGGAGACTACGTAGCCGGGTATTGATCTTTGCGATCTCCGCCAGTATCGGCGCTGCGTCGAATGAAGGCTGTGGTGGTGGCGTCAGCTCCGCGACATGGGCTGTATGCGTGACCTCAGCAACCTTGTCGGCGATGGTGGCCAAGCTCTCCAAGTCCTTGCCTTCGGAGACGGCAAGCACCACTCGTACTTGCGATGGAAGCCGGTTCTGCCAGAGAACGCGAAGAGTGTCGTCCGGAAATTTGTTGGTAGCAAGCTCTCTCATCCGACGTAGCAGTTGGGAGGGTTTTTGCTCTCCCAACTCCAACTCGCTAATTAATTTTTCGATCTTACGGTTTTGGGATTCTTCGTAAATCGTCAGTAGGCGGTTTTTGAGGAATTCATATTTACCGGAGCTTGGAGGATTAATTAGGATGTCTGTGACCTGCGCGATGACCTCTTTATTGAGTTTGGAGATGACCAGGTCGAATTTGGCTTCGTCGGCGAGGCGTTGCGACGCAATTATGGCCTCGGTCCGGATGAACCAGACACGTGGTTGGTCCGTCCAGAATTCTGCGAGTCGCGACGACAATGCGACCGAGTCGATGGCAGCAGTCGCAGATGGAGAATGATCCGGGCGCTGATGGTTACCTGGCGGTGCAGCTGGCATGGCGAGGTGTCCCCCGGGCAGCGTGGGAACGGCGCCGGGCGGCGGCGTCGGGTTCATGGTTGCGTAACGCGACGCGCTCGCGACACAAACACGTGGGCGAAAATGTTCGAATTGTGTCCTTTCACATTTTCACGATAACGTCGGGCATTTCCACTATCACGTCGGGGTCACCACTGTGGAGGCTGAAGGCCTCCACCAGAAGGTAAGGGTGACCCAATGAAATGCGTGTTCACTTATATGTTTGCTTTATTTATTATAATGATTAATTATAATTAATAATTATTATTATATTTAGACGGACTCATCACCCATTGCGCTGAACACATGTGCAGTTGTCATTTGGTGAAACGTGGACTGTGGCAGTGCACTCTTTTGCGGTCCTTATTGCCTAGTCTCTGATTTATCTTTTCTGGATAGATAGATAGAGCCAGTGAGAGTTCCGGAGGCCCCTTCCCACCCCCCCGTTCTCAATTTCTATTCCTAACCCTATACCTTTCTTAAAGGTCGGCAACGCATCTGCGACTCCTCTGGTTTTGCGGGTAACCATGGGCGGCGGCGATTGCTTTTTTATCGGGTGACCCTTCTGCTCGTTTGTATCCTTGTCATATATTTAAAAAAAAATTGATAGATTGTTGAATTGCTTTGAATAGGCTCCGAAACTGCTAGACCGATTTCATAAATTCTTTCACCGTTGGGAAGCTACTTTTTCTCCGGGCTGTATAATATTTTCAAAAATTCGTCACGGGGTGCGGGGTCCACGCAGACGAAGTCGCGAGCGGTCCGCTAGTTAATTATAATGTTATAGTCGTGTATGTATGTATGAATGTTATGGAAACATGAGAAAGGCATGAAAGCTATAGGTAGTTGGCTAGACAAGAACCTGTGAACTCTGAATGCGAAAAAAACTAAATCCATTAAGAGGGTTTACGCACTTCTGTTTCCCATACAAGTTTCCAAGTCGAAATTTTTAAAGACCTATAAGCCAATTTTATTGAAACTTTGCATGCTAAAGTAAAATATAGGGATCTAAATAGTTTGTTAAGAACATTTTAAAAATAGGTTTATTTGGTTGAGTTAATGCGATTTAAAGTCCAATAAAGAAAGTTTAAAATCCCAATAACTCAGATAAAAAAACGTTTTTTAGAAATGTTTTCAACAAACTATTTAGATCTCTATATTTTACTTCAGCCTGCCGAGTTTTATCAAAATTGGCTTATTGGTTTTTAAAAATTTCAACTTGGAAATTTGTATGGGAAACCGAAATTCCTAAACAGTGCCAACTTGCCTTAAAATCCATAAGCTATCGTGTAATTGTGATTCCGACTGTAGCTGTGAAACCTTGAACAGAGTTGAAGCAATCAGGTACCTGGGTGTGATTGTTGACCAGAAGCTTTCATATGGAGCACACATACTATGTACGGCGAAGAGGATTAGAAAACTGTTATACGTTATGAAACTCCTTCGTTGTTCTGCGGATACGTGGGCTCTACGTATGGTATACACGTCTCTTTGCGAGTCCATTCTTGGGTACTGCGTTACAGTCTGGAGTGGAGCAGGAGTCAAGTTCATGCTAGTGTTGGAAAGAGCTTAACGCTCCGTTCTCAAAAGTATGCTTAGTAAACCTTTTAGATAACCAACAAAAGAGCTGTATGAGGAAGCTAAGTTCCGTCTAGCAGTTATATTATATTTTACGTTAACCCTTTAACGGGCGGTGGCAGATATATTGCCACCTTATTTTGAACTTTATAAAATTGAGATAAGGTCGAAAACCAATGTAACATTTGAACATGCTGTGCCCGTTAAAGGGTTAAAGTCTTAAGCAACACGCTCTAGTCTTAACGTCCCCCGAATACCCTAGTCTGCTAAATAATCGCACTTTTAGACCTCCGACTCATTCTGTAAGAACAAGATTTGCTCAAGGGTGTTTAATGCTTCCCTTCATTTATAAAAGCGTTACCAAGGTTCTTGATATTAGAACATGCATAGTTAACCAAGCCAAACGCAAAGTAGTAAAACTGGTTGCTCAGTCTATCTTATGAGGATACTGAAGGATTTCTTGAGCTAGAGCTAGCAAGCGTCCTAGGCTAGCCATTAATTTTAAGTTAAAAACTAACCTTATAGCTTCTTTTTTATGATTTTTGCATTAAACTGTTTTATTTTTGTAATTAATTGTAGTAAATAAAGTACTTTTTATTGTTAACATGGTTGTAAGGCCCCCAGGTCAGATACCTGTACCCTATTGTGGGGATCACTAGTATCTCTGTCATTATTAGTACTTTATTTGAAATATAACTTATTTATTTCTTTCTTTCTTCCTTCCTTACATAACTTCCACGTTCATTGTAATGACTTTTATTTATTACCAAGCAAAATGCAGCTGCCCCAATAATCCATTTAAGTACCTATTTGAAGTTTTTCTTTGCGGCTATGCAAAATGGAGATAGCGGAGAAATCATTATTTATTACGGGCTTTGTGCCCGCGACTGTTAGTGGGGAAACTGGGGGGTTCCAGTTTCAGATGCAAAATTTACTGAATAAAGTACCTTTTCGAATGTCGTATTCGTTATTATAGTTGACCCGGTGAGCATAAAGACCCAATTTTTGCTAAGAAATCTTGTGATCTTGTAAAACCTTAGAACATTGATCTTAGAAATAATCATTCAAAATCATTATTTAGAGTAATATAACATCACTTTATTACTTAGTATGGGGCTGTGTTAAAAGAAGATTAGAATAATAATTATTAAATTTAGAAGATTTAACAACAGTCTTAACATAGTTGCATTCAACAAAAATACGAAACGCTATAAGTATTGCATTCGTTACCCGAAATAATAAATTTTGCATCCAGGAAAATGGCTACCATTTTGAATTTTTACCTAAAAAAACTTATTTTTGGGATTTCTTTCAATTATTTCAACAAGATTCTATTAATATTTGTTCCATATAACGTATTATTCATGCCATACATAATATCAACGAATATACTTGCAGAATTTATAACATTGTTTACAGGATAGAGACTGCGGGTTCGACTACCGGTTACGTAGGTATGAGATTTAACAAAAAAAAAAGAATGCAGTTTTTGTTAAGTCTAAAATCGACGCCATGCTTCCTAAGAACAGATTTCCCTATCTCTTATAGTTTTTGATTTCTCCCTACTGACCAATTCGGATTGATCACCCTGTATACTGATCAAATAAACGGGATTTTACGCAAAACTACTTTAGTAAAGGCATCCTACGCATACCTTTTATACCCGACGTTACAAATTGTTTGGAACAATCGGCCGAATCGCGGCTGGCCCCGTTATACCAATGCATGCCCGTAAAGTTTGAGAGCCCCTTAAACGCTGGGACCATGCTATGTGGTCAAGGACTCCTATTCCACGCAGTAACTGCTTTGCGATTCTCTAAGCGACACGTAGACGCTGCGCGCATGGCTGTGATCTGCTGTCTCTTTCCAATTCTATGAATATGAAAGAGACAGAGTCATTTCTCAGCGCTGTGACAGCCGCAGCTATCAAGGCTTTAGCTTAGAGAATCGCACAGCTGTAGTAACTAAAACGCACACATTAATTCATCAGTAACGTTATTTTTATAAATTATGTTTATATTGTATTTATGTAGAATATATTATATATTATATTAAGTATTATAAAGGTATGTATTTTTTAATTTTATGTAGTGTATTTAAGTAAAGAATTTATTAAGTTTTTTTGTATTTTGTTTAAAATTTATAAAACTACGTACGTAATTGTATACTTAAGCACGTACTTATCCTCTTTTATTACCTAACCTAAATGCACCTACATGTCATCTCTGCACCA
Source organism: Scoparia ambigualis (assembly GCA_963921215.1). Taxonomy (NCBI): domain Eukaryota; kingdom Metazoa; phylum Arthropoda; class Insecta; order Lepidoptera; family Crambidae; genus Scoparia; species Scoparia ambigualis. The sequence goes on along the minus strand of OY992509.1, from coordinate 36,457,950 downwards.
CCCTATGGTTGAACTGGTAGTGAATTTTGATAGTTTAGATTTCGACCTCTGAGGACAATGGTTTAGCTCGCCGGCTCTGGCATCGCCGCCATCTCTGAGATCCCGAGTTCAATTTCTGGTCTGCGTGATTACAAAAAAACTGTTTTTCTAAATGATATCGGGTCTGTATGTTTTCGAAGAGTGTGTGAGGTTTATTGGTTATATAGTTAATTAAAAGATACATTTACACAAACACGAAACAATAATAATAAAGTATTAAAAACTAAAACTAAATAACTTAAAACTAAAGACCTAAAAATATCTCATAAATAAAAAATATCTTTAAGGGTCCCGCTGCTGCGCGCAAAGTCCCCAAGAGGCTGGCTGCGTTGCCCTTTTGTATAGCTAAACTGATACGCTTGGCAAAGTAACTGCCAGCCTTCGGTCGCCGGAGACCTCGAAAAGACGCTTCGACAGATCTTTGACGAAACGCCGGAGCTTCTAGCCCCCACGGCCCCAGCGTCTCAACCCCAAACGGCACAAATACATAGCTCTCACCAAGTAAACAAGTTTCCCAAGAAGCTTAATAATAGGCTAGATTGGAGTAAGCGTAGAAAGGTATTTATTTAATATAAGAAATAAGTTCAGCGGTGGGTTTTTTTACATCTCGTCTGGTTCTGTCAGCAATAAAAATGCAAATATCGTGCAGTTGCCACCGCACTATCTCGATATGTGGTACTCCAAGCAACGCGAATTGTATTTAAAATAATCTTCATTATTTGTGGTTTTTTATTTAACGTTAGGTAAAAAACAGAGTGTGATAGGAAAAACGTTTAACACGAAGAGTAGATCAGAGCCCTACGATTAAGTAAACCTAACTAGATTAAACGATATTAAAATTTTTATTGTATTGTAAAAACAATATCACCCGGTACTGTACGTAACAGAGATAATATTTTTGAACATTCCAAAATTTTTTCAAAAATTAATAATCTCAATGCCAACCCTATTTCAATGAACGAAATTTCGGAAGGCATGGAAACCGCTGTAAATTGCAAACGAAAATCGGCCGAAATTTCGTTTCGGATAAGAGAGTATGCCCTCATGTATGTTATGTATATTTATTGCTACAAATACCTTAATATGCAGCAGTCTTATATGAATATAAATTTAATCAAAAATACAGAGAAAAACATTTCAACAACTCTTAATTTCTTGTTCAGAAACTTTCCTCAAAAAGAACGAAGTCAATATACATACAAAAATTCAGACCTCCATATAAAACTGTGCAACATTTTTTATTTACTTTGTAAGGCAGCCGCCCGGAATGCGTAAGGTGCGTGGTTCGATTCCCACCTTAGGTTGTCGTCTTTTTTCAGTGTTTAAAAAAAAAAAATTTACTTAGTTTGTGAGCTCAATAATATTTCATAAACTTTTTTACCCAGTATAAGCAGACTTTTAAAGATAATTTTAATTATAAATCAACAGCGTGTTTCTTTATCTGAAAAGTAAATGTATTTTAGTAAATTAATTAATCTAATTATCTAAAGCGCCACTGGCTATATGAAATAAATAATTTTAAGCCAAAAGGTTTATTATGCTAGCGATGTTGCGACGCTGAACTTCCAAGGAAATCCTTTGAACACAGTTGGAGCCGTAGCGGCAATCGCATCTCCGTTTATAAATGCCATACCTTTTTAAAATACCTACAATTATTTGCTTTTGAGTGCCCTTGCCGAGTAATCTGCACTGCTAAGGGAACAGCAAGTCGTCCACAATGTCTCACATTTTGAGTGCAACAGTGTGGTCCTCATGTTGATTTTTCAATAAGTGTTTTGTTTTTAGATTTAAACAGGGTTAATTTTGGACCCCCCGTCCAATTTTTTCACGTTATCCAATAGAAGCAGTACAGCTCAATAATGACATAAAAAACCTTATTTTTTACATTTTTATCTCAATTCTTCCTTAAGAAAATTCAAATTGTTATCAAAGCGCATGCGCTTAACCGCCCTTGCACCTGTGGAGGCTGAAGGCCTCCACCAGAAGGTAAGGGTGACCCAATGAAATGCGTGTTCACTTATATGTTTGCTTTATTTATTAATGCGACGTACGATACAGTTCGCGGGTGCAGAGCGACTAGCTCTGGAAGCTTCGAGCTTCCACGGGTTACATGAATTTGCTGACACAAAATATATACATGTGTGGAGGTGGTGTACGAACACCTACAATACTCCCCTCTTTAAAAAAATATATTTATATAATTAAGAAAAATTATATAACTGAAAGAGAAAACAATATTTGTTGAGTTAAGTAATAAGAGAAAAAATTAGTGAAAGAAAAAAAATAAAAAATATGTGCTAAGATACAAAGAAAGATAAAAACTAAGTGAAAGTAAAAAGTTATAGGTAGGTATGCTAGGTTACAAAGAAGTTTGCTTATCCTACTTCTTTACGCTAAGTCAACACTGTCAACTAAAAGCTATTGTTACCTTACACTGTATTCTTATCTTACGCTTATGCTAGGTTGCGTACCGGTTACCGTACGCTTAGAATAAACATTGGATCCAATTACATTATAACTACAGTAATCATACGATAGCAAGTACAGTACAATACCGTGTGACTACAACTAAGACTTATTCTAAGAAATGTATGTACCTAGTAGGCATCGAGCATACGGATTGTTTTTTAAAAAGACCGTTCTATATTCACTGCACTTGTATTCACTCACTTTTCACTGCTTACCCTAAGCATTTACTAAGATTACGAACAGTTACAGAAATATCTTAAAGCTACTTACAATTAACTTATGCGTATCCGTGAACAGGATCAGCAGCGGATGATGCGGACGGGTTAATACCGACGGTTGTAGTTGGTGGACTAAACGCTTTCTGATGCTGAAGCTGTATCGAGGATACTGCTACACCTGTGGCTTGCTTGCGCAACCACCCTTTTAAACCTTGGCAGCTTCGTTTCCATAGATAAAATAGTATAACTATTGATAGCAAACTAGCAATTACGACTAGCCAAATGCTTAGTTGGTTATAGCGCTCCTCAACTTTGGTGGCTACGTCACTTTGCTGGTTGACGATAAGTTCTTTTTCTTGGTAGTTACCCATTGCAAACTAACAAGTACGATCCGTGTTACTAACTTGTGTACGCGTATGAAATAATTAAAAATACGAACTGTTGTTATTTATAAAGCGAGAATTATCTCTCCAAAAATGCTAACATAAACTAAACTAAAATTATTACTCTTAACCTACTTTAATTGTTCTCATTTATAAAACGCAAAGGAGGCTTAATTAAGCGTCCACTTCGTGTTTTATGAATGTGTGTCGCTTTTTGCATGGACGAAGATGATGTCGGTGGGTCGGCTGCTGGCGCGTCTCGAGCTGCGTCAGCAGGCGCCAGGGCATCGTCATCGTCACTACCTATTATTATGTACGCGGGCTTAAGCCTATCTATAGAGATCGACGTTTGGCGATTATTTATTTGTATGGTATAAACCTTTGTGCCTCTTTTGATAACGCGGTAGGGACCGTCGTAAGGGGGTTTCAAGGGCTTACGCACTGTATCGTCTCTTACAAATACATAATCGCATGTTTTTAACTCGGGATGAACAAAGAAAGTCTTTGAGTTGCTATGCGACTTAAAAACTGGCTTAATTTTACTTATAGTGTCGCGAATTTTATGGACTAAATTATAAGTATCGGTGGGTTTACGGATTGAGTCATAGAAATCTCCTGGTAAACGTAAATTGCGACCGTATGTTATATCAGCTGCGCTGTAACCGGTGTCACTGCGATAAGCGGCTCTAAGTCCCAGTAAAACGATTGGTAGTTGTTCTACCCAAGAACTGCCATATGCAATGAGACGAGCCGAAAGTGCTGCTTTCAAAGAGCGGTGCCATCGTTCGACTACGCCGTTGCTTTGGGGATGGTACGCGGTGGAGCGTATCTTTTGTATCCCCAATAGTTTCATTAATTCTGAAAATAGACTGCTCTCAAACTGACGACCTTGATCGCTAGTTAATTTTATAGGACAACCGTATCGACATATCCATTCATCGAAAATTACCTTTGCAACGGTTTCGCTCGTGATATCCCTAACAGGAATAGCTTCTGGCCACCTTGTGCCCCTGTCTATTATGGTGACGCAATAACGATATCCGTCCGGTGACGTCAGTAAAGGGCCTATAATATCGACATTTAAATGGGCAAATCTGCCAGCTGTTTCGAAGCTTTCGAACGGTGAAAAAGTGTGGCGATTGACTTTTGCACGTTGGCATGGTAAACATGACTTCGTCCATTGCGTAATATCGTGATTCATTCCTTTCCAAAAATATTTAGAAGTGATCATTTTTTTTGTAGTTTTAATACTAGGGTGACTCAAGTTATGAAAACTATCAAAAACTATACGTCTGTAGTGTTGTGTTAAATAGGGTCTGACTTGAGACGTCGATATCTCGCAATAGATTTCTTTGTTGCATGAAGGAATTAATATTTTTTTTATATTTACTTTGCTGTCGCTACTGTTGTCCGATAAAATGTGTGCTATGTATTCGTCGTCTTTCTGTGATTCCGCTAATTCGTTGTAATTGATTGGTGACGGGCAGCATATGGTTTCTACGCGTGACAAGGCGTCGGCGACACTGTTATCGGACCCGCTAATATGTTGTATATTTGTCGTAAATTCACTTATGAATGATAAATGTCTCGAACGGCGCGGAATTTCGTTTTCGCATTTTGTTATTTTTGTAAACGCGAATGTTAAGGGTTTATGGTCGGTGTACACAGTGATTTGGCGACCTTCAAATAATTTTCTAAAATGTTTAATGGCCATAAATATTGCCAAAAGTTCGCGGTCATAAGTTGAATACTTTTGTTGAGCGTTTGTTAGCTTTTTTGACATATAACCTAATGGCTGCCAAATATTATCAATTTTCTGCTGTAAAACTGCGCCTACGCTCGTGTTCGAGGCATCTGTCATTAGAGCGAGTTTTGCGTTCGGATCGGGGTGCGACAATGTAGCGGCCTGTTGAAGACCTACTTTACATTGTGAAAATGCGTCGTTCGCGGATTCCGTCCAAGCGATCGGAGACTTATCGTTCTTTTTTGCGCTTGCCAAATACTTATTTAATTCGTTAAGATACCTACTAGCGTGCGGCAAATGAGCGCGATAAAAATTGACCATCCCCAAAAATCGTCTCATGTCCTGTACGGTTTTGGGTTTAGGATAATTAATTATGGCATGAACCTTGTCGTCTAAAGGCCGTATACCATCGGGGCTAACTTCGTATCCTAAGAAATTGAGCTTGTTTTGACCAAATGAGCATTTTGCTAGATTAATAGTTATGCCAAATTTTTGAAATCTTTCAAAAACTATGTCTAAATGTTGTTTATGAGTAACTTCATCAGGACTCCCAATTATTACGTCATCTAAATATGAAAATAGGAAATCTAGATCACTAAGTACAAAGTTCATGAAACGCTGAAAGGTTTGTGCGGCATTACGCAAACCGAAGCTCATTCGTGGGAATTCAAATAAGCCAAAAGGGGTAATTATAGCAGTTTTTTCTATGTCTCCCGGTGCTGTAGGTATACAATGATAAGATCGATTTATGTCTAATTTTGAAAAAACTTGTTTGTTTGTTAAAATATAAGTAAAATCTTGCAAGCGAGGAATTGGGTATCTGTCGGGCTTCGTAATCGAATTAAGTTGGCGATAATCACCGCATGGGCGAATATCGCCATTTTTCTTCGGCACTACGTGCAGTGGGCTAGCCCACGCGCTTTTCGAAGGTCGGCAGATTCCCATTTCCTGCATTAACCGAAATTCTTCTTTGACTTTTATGTACCTATCAGGAGGCAGCGGGCGCGCTCGCGCATGCACGGGCGGCCCTTTGGTTTCAATATAATGCATAATCGAGTGTGGCGGAATTTCCACGAATGACGCTGGCTTAGTTATATTAGGATGCCTAGACAACAAATCATAATAAGGGTGTCGCTCATCGATAGACTTTATAGACGGTTGTGTAATGTTGGCGATGGATGTGACTACATTTAATTCTGTTATTTGGTCGATTAATTTACGCGAGTTAACGTCAACTACTATTTTGTGATATGCTAAAAAATCTGCCCCTAAAATTGGTTGTTTGACATCTGCCAAAATAAAATGCCATCTATAAGGTCTACGAAGCTTAAAATTTAAGACTAAAGTTTTAGTGCCAAAAGTTTTGATTACTGTGCCATTAGCGGCAAAAAGTTGGTAGTCGCTACTTACATTTTGTCGTTGTTTTCTTGTTGCTGGCAGTACCGAGACATTGGCGCCTGTATCAACAAGAAATTTAAGACCCGTATTAACATCAGTAACGCATAATCGGTGACCGGGTGAAATGGTACAAGTGTCCACCATCTCCTGTACCACTCCACTCAGTTTTCCGAGTTCTTCCACGCACAGGGTTTGGTGCATTTCCGGGCGTTTTCGCGGAAACGGTTGTGGTAAAAACACATCCGGTTTTCTGACCTATCTCTGCTCCAGGATGCGCTGCGACCTGCTGATGTCCTTGGCCTGCTGCGGTTGGGTCCATTTCGCCCAAAACCTCTGCCTCTCATAACGGATCGTGACTGGGATCGGAAAGGATGGAGACTACGTAGCCGGGTATTGATCTTTGCGATCTCCGCCAGTATCGGCGCTGCGTCGAATGAAGGCTGTGGTGGTGGCGTCAGCTCCGCGACATGGGCTGTATGCGTGACCTCAGCAACCTTGTCGGCGATGGTGGCCAAGCTCTCCAAGTCCTTGCCTTCGGAGACGGCAAGCACCACTCGTACTTGCGATGGAAGCCGGTTCTGCCAGAGAACGCGAAGAGTGTCGTCCGGAAATTTGTTGGTAGCAAGCTCTCTCATCCGACGTAGCAGTTGGGAGGGTTTTTGCTCTCCCAACTCCAACTCGCTAATTAATTTTTCGATCTTACGGTTTTGGGATTCTTCGTAAATCGTCAGTAGGCGGTTTTTGAGGAATTCATATTTACCGGAGCTTGGAGGATTAATTAGGATGTCTGTGACCTGCGCGATGACCTCTTTATTGAGTTTGGAGATGACCAGGTCGAATTTGGCTTCGTCGGCGAGGCGTTGCGACGCAATTATGGCCTCGGTCCGGATGAACCAGACACGTGGTTGGTCCGTCCAGAATTCTGCGAGTCGCGACGACAATGCGACCGAGTCGATGGCAGCAGTCGCAGATGGAGAATGATCCGGGCGCTGATGGTTACCTGGCGGTGCAGCTGGCATGGCGAGGTGTCCCCCGGGCAGCGTGGGAACGGCGCCGGGCGGCGGCGTCGGGTTCATGGTTGCGTAACGCGACGCGCTCGCGACACAAACACGTGGGCGAAAATGTTCGAATTGTGTCCTTTCACATTTTCACGATAACGTCGGGCATTTCCACTATCACGTCGGGGTCACCACTGTGGAGGCTGAAGGCCTCCACCAGAAGGTAAGGGTGACCCAATGAAATGCGTGTTCACTTATATGTTTGCTTTATTTATTAATGCGACGTACGATACAGTTCGCGGGTGCAGAGCGACTAGCTCTGGAAGCTTCGAGCTTCCACGGGTTACATGAATTTGCTGACACAAAATATATACATGTGTGGAGGTGGTGTACGAACACCTACACACCAATGACGGCGCGCCGTTGTCGTCGCTTTGACCGCGAGGGTGAGCGCACGCACCAACAAATATAGGATTTAAAAAGCAGGCAAATAATTGTATTTTTTAAATATTATTTTTACGTCAAATATTTTATTATCATTTCTTTTACCCCATATTTACTTTTGGCGGGGGGTCATAAATTATTCCTGTGTATGCTGTGTTGGTAGCGGCTCATTAATAAAATACTACCGCCCCATTTCATCCCTTGTGTTTCTTAAAGGCGACTAACGGACCAAAGACTGCACTTACATCCAACAGCAGAGAGCGAAGATGGGCTCACCACATGTCACGCTGAGCACATTATCATTTGGTAAAACGTAGACTGTGGCAGTGGACCGCTCTTGTGGTCCTCATTGCCTGGTCTCTGACCCTTCGGGGATAATAGGCGCGAATATAATGTTCATTATCAGATCATCAGCAGCCTATAAACGCCCCACTGCTGGGCACAGGCCTCCCATGTGGACAATAGCACGTGGGGATATTTGGCCATAACCCACCACGCTGGCCCAATGCGGGTTGGTGGGTTTTAACGACTGTCATCTTACGACAACAATCGAGACCAACGGCTTAACGTGCCTTCCGAAGCACGGAGGAGCTCAAGATGTTTTTTTTATTGATCACTCATCCAGCGACCAGTCATTGCGAAAGTTGCTTACCGGGCAAGATCGTAAGCCGAACGCGTTAGCCGCTTTGCCATCGAGCTCCTCTAATATAATGTTATGTAGATATAAAGTAACTGTCAAAATATCTAACTGATTTATTTGTCGTACTTGATTACATACATTTGGCTTCGGTGAATGTTGTATGAACTTTTAATACATATAGTATAATCACGACTATTATCTCCGAAAGGATTTTTTTTAATCAGCTGTATCCCGCTTTTTTGCAGGACTTTTTGTACTTTTGTGTCTTTTTTTTCTTTTCAAAGAGTTAAATGAACTGGAGATTTATGAGCTCTACTCTATTTCTTTCATTTCTTTGATCTTTTTTTATCTTTAAATTTCCCCGAAGGGTTAGTCAGAGACAAGGCAATAAGGACAGCAAAACCAGTCCATAGTCCACTTTTCACCAAATAGCGAACTTTTAATGGGCTAATAATATGGATCTACTTTTGATATAATCAATTCAAAACGTTCACCCCAGCATCGAGTTCCTAATCTTACTTCAAATATCAAGAACCAGCCGTCTAAGGTCACTTAGTGCCGTTAGAAGCGGCTGCTACAAAACACAATTATTTTCCCTACCATTTCAGACTCACAGACACGATTTCATTGACATTCGTTTTAGATCGGATATTATCATCTTAAACTATCTACACCTCAGAATCACCTCCAAGTCTGGATAAAAAACCTTACCCGCTAAAATAAACCAAGTAACGAGAGTCAATGTGAGTTAACGAAACGTAGTGAAAAAAAAATGGTATCTCCTAACCCGTGGGGTATTAAATGTTTTTTTTTTTTATTTTTTTATTGGTTTACAAAACGAGATTTACAATTTTGACTTAGACATGTACATAGGAAAATGACATACATTTTAGTAAATCCTTCTTGATGTAAACACGACATGCATAAATTAAAAAAAGAAATAATTAAAAAGAGGTAGTTACTTACAACAATAATTCTGACAAAACTAATTACAAAGTATAGAAGATAAAATGAGTTTAAAACTGTGTATAATATAAAATAATTTAAAAACTGCATAGGTATAAGACAAAATAAATAAGTTAGTAAAACAAGTAATCTTTATAATTTCTTAAGATTACGTTTTAATGAGGCGGTAGAACCAAAAAATACATCAATATTATCGCGGATAGCGTTACAGCTTGATGCCATGCGATAGAGTGGGGAGTGCTGCCCAAGATTTGTTTTACATCCAGGTAAGCTAAACGTTTTTCTATTTTGAATGCGGCTACTAGTACGCGGTATGCAGAAATTAAATTTTTCGAGGAGGCTTGGAGAATCTACTAAACCATTTAACAGCTTGAACGTGAAGACAATGTCGAACATTTTCCTTCGGGCTTGCAGTGGCTCCAATTTGTAGTGAGAGAGGCGGTCGTCATAGGAGTTAAGAATTCGGCATTTGTTATCAGAAAACGCAAGATGGTATAGGAAACGTCTCTGGACCCGTTCAATTCGATCGGAGTGTACTTGATAAGAGGGATTCCATACAGTGCTACAGTACTCTAATATTCCACGAATTATGCTGTTGTATATTGTAACGGTTAGGTGAGGCTGTTTAAAAAGTTTCATTTGGCGGTTGATGAAACCGGACATCCTTGATGACTGAGCTATGATATGGTCTATATGGTTACGAAAGGTAATCGAGCTATCAATTAAGACCCCCAAATCACGAATCACCTGCACCTCCTTGAGTGTGAAACTGCCAATGGTGTATGACGCATCAACAATAGTTTTTTTCCTAGTGAGTCTTAAAAAGAAGCATTTTTCAGAGTTCAAAAACATGTAATTTTGATCGCACCATTTAAGTATACTGTTTAAGTCGTTTTGCAGGGTGAATATATCTCGCTGGTTGGTAATAGTCCGGTATAACTTGAGATCATCGGCAAACATTTTGAATTTACTTTGAATGCGAGTGCAAAGGTCATTTATAAATACCAGAAAGAAAAGTGGTCCCAAGTGAGAGCCCTGGGGTACTCCCGAGGGTACAGGTGATGCCTCCGATGTAAATCCACGTATGGCTACTAGCTGAGATCGATTAAGAAGGTAGGATTCACACTATCTCAGGAGTGATCCATGAATTCCCAAACCAGCAAGCTTTTTCAATAACAGGTTGTGGTTTACTAGGTCAAATGCCTTTCGGAAGTCTGTATATATTGCATGCATCTCTTCTTGTCTGTCAAGAGCTTCTGAAACATCAGTAACATATTCTACTAAGTTAGTTGAGGTAGATTTACGTGGAAGAAAACCATGCTGATTACAGTTTATTTTAGTTTGGACATGAGGTAATATCTGTTTGTAGACCAGTGATTCCAGTATTTTACCACTAATTGAAAGAATGGAGATCGGGCGGTAATTTTGAACATCATTTTGATCTCCGGACTTGAGTATAGGAGTAAGATGGGCCAATTTCCACTTTGTAGGGAAAATTCCTTTTTGTAGTGATAGTGTGTAAATTTTGGTCATAGGTTTGTACAACGATTCAGCGCATTTTTTAAAGAAAATAGGTGGTAACAGATCCGGTCCAGGCCCCTTATTTCCGTCTAGCCCTTGAAGAGCTTTAAGAACTTCGGATTCGGTGACTATACACTTGCTAATTGGTGTATCGGCTTCGTTATAAAGTGCTGTATTACAGTAAGTGTTTGGGATTTGCGACTTAGACGGGACATTATAAACAGTTTGAAAGTATTCCGAAAAGAGATCCACTATCTGCTGACCTTTAGCTATTTTAACACCACAATATATCTCGTTTGGTATTGATGTACAGTTTGTCTTTTGCCTGTTAATGAAACTCCAAAAGTATTTTGGATTTTTTTGTAAATTTTGAATGGCCTGATTTTTAAAAGTATTATAGCAATATTTGATCATAGCATCGCAGCGCTTACGCAAGAGCTCAAATGTGACCCCATCCAATTGATTTCCATACAGTTTAAACCTTCGATGATATTTGTTTTTTTCTTTAAGACATTTTATTAACGGTGCACTAAACCAAACAGGATACTTTACATCTTTTTTAATACGCATAGGTGTGTGTTTTTTAATAATTGGCATAATGGTGTTGTAGAATGTATCTAACATTTCATCAATATCGCGTACACAGCTCCATACAGACGACCAGTCGATTTTGGCGAACTCGTCGTTCATAGCTTCGTAGTCACTCATGAAGAAATTATAAAACTCAGTTTTTTTAGGTTTAATTGACATCCGAATTGATGTTTTGAGCTTAATTTCAAGCCCCGGATGGTGAGGGTCTAACGGTAGTATGGGAGACTCAGTTTTAGATACAGTCACCGTTGAGGGATTTTCGCAAAATACTAAGTCCAAGATTCTATCATTATCATTGTGGATTAAATTACATTGATACAAGTTGTTAAATGACATAGCATTTGAAAATATACTTTCCGTGCTACTCAGTGATACATCCGAGGATAAAACAGTTGCATCCATTTCGTAAGGCTGCTCTAACCCAGGCAAATTGAAATCACCCAGCACCAAAGTCTGACAACAACTACTCATCTTATTTTGAATGACATCGGTGGCTTTAGTGAGAAATACATTAATGTAGTCCGGTTTCACGGGTGGGGGTATATACACTGCACATATATTAAGATAAACATTTTTACCTACCTTCAATGATAGCCACAGGTCCTCACAGGTGGATTGCCACTTAGCTCTACGAATTACCTCATATTTATTAAGGACAGCAATCATCACTCCACCTCCCTCCTTCTTATTACTTGATGTTGTTGATCTATCGCGTCAAAAAATGTTGTAGCGCTGGTCGAGCAACTCGTGGTCATAGACAGAGCTGTTCAACCAGGTCTCTGATAAGACAATAATATCATAGTCATGGTTTAATACTGATATGTAAAGATTTTTCGTCTTAGTTCTAAGGCCTCTAACATTTTGGTAATATATTTTAATACCTTTTACTGTTAATAGCTAAAACACATGCAAAACGGGCAAAAAAAGGGGGGTTTAAAATTAAAGCGTATCTAAATGCAAACATGCTCTGCATCTCATAATTGTTTATTATTGTTCGCTGCAATTGATTTTAACACAAAAAGATATTATATAAAAGCGGGGTTTGAACTCGGATCTCTTGGAACTCGCAGATTTGAACGCGGTCTTGTATCCACGCGGCCACCGAGCTAGTTAGCCAATCCTACGAAATTAGTAGTACGCTTTGTAGTACAGCTTACTTAAGACGAGGTCAGGTGTAAGTAGCGTTTTTTTGATTGACCGCCACTTTAGTTGATGTTTCTATTGCACTTCTTTGTCTTCGCACTAACACAGTGATTTTAATTAGACAATGTTTAAATATGCGCAAGTTTTTACACACACTATTCAGAAAAAGTCACATTTACATTACTAACACATTTTTTGGTGGAATTCGACGTTAAAAAAACCTATTTTAAGATTTTTTAAGACGGAGCGTTGTGAAATACGTGTTTGCTGTAGAACTACCTCCAGACGACTCTTCTTTCTAAATTTGATGAAACTTCGTAGGTTTATAAATAAACTACAATGACAAGAAAAACGGATAACAATATTTTAAGTAAGGTTATGCAGTTTGGACGAAAAACAGATTTTATCAAAATAGGTAAGTATAGTGATAGTAATTTTAGTAACGATTACTTAGTTTAATTTTTGATGTCCTATACCGCCAATTATAACGCCAATTCATAAAAAAAGCGTTAAAACAGAGGTTACTAACTACAGGCCAGTTTCAAAGCTGTGCATTGTAGCTAAGGTATTTGAAAGAATCATTTATAATCAATTATACTCTTCTTTGAAAAACTCATTCACCAAATTTCAGCACGGTTTCCTTCAAGGACGATCCACCGTGTCGAATCTCGTGTTACTCAATGATTTTATCACAATTACTATGCAAAATGGTAAACAGGCCGATGTCATTTACACGGATTATAGCAAGTGTATCGATAGAATCCACCACACTATGCTAATCAGCAAATTGGAATACATTGGGATTAACGGTGATCTCTTTAGGTGGTTTGAGTCTTATATTTCCAACAGATCCCAAGCTGTTGTTATTAATAACTATATTTCTAGTTGGGTCGTGGTACCTAGCGGAGTGCCCCAGGGTTCTCTTCTTGGTCCACTTCTGTTTTTGATCTTTGTAAATGACATCGGCTCATGTTTCCATCACTCCAGACTGCTTTGCTTCGCAGATGACATGAAAATATTCAAATCCATTTCATGTGAATCCGATATAGTGGATCTTCAGTCAGCTCTGACGCGTTAATCCATCAAAATGTTCCGTTGTAACTTTCAGTCGAAAAACTGTCAGTATTTTGTCGGGTTACAGACTAAAGGGCACAATTTTACAAAGATTATCCAATAGACGAGATCTTGGAATTCACCATGACTCAAAGCTTCTTTTTGACGATCACATTGATAGGACTGTTAAGAAGGCATCATTTGTGATGAGATCCTCGACAAGTTTTAATGACATCAAAACTATTAAAATATTGTACAGCACCTTTGTAAGAAGTATCCTGGAATATGGATCGGAGATCTGGAATCCGCGCTACAATAAGTACGTTGACCGCATTGAACATGTGCAGACAAAATTTATAATTTTTTTATGCTATCGTCTGGTTGCCTTATAATTCTTGCAACTATTTGGAACTTTGTTAGTAGTTTCACCTTTTTCCCTTACAAAGACGAAGGGAAATATCAGATATTGTGTTTTTACTAAAAATAATCACGAACAAAATAAATTCTCCTGAGCTTCTTTCTAAAATCTACTTTTATACATAGCTATCAGGGGTTAGGAGGTTAAAAAAAAATTCTACTTTCGGTATGAAGTCGTCAGTTTTTTCAACGTTTCATTATTATATAAAGGGAACAAGAATGCACGTAACGCCGTGTCTTGCGAATGCCAAATGTCAGCATACCACAGCTCGTGAGCAACGCTGCAACTCACAATACATGAGAAATGTCTTTTATTACTTCATTCTTAAACATTTTCCTTTGGTAAATCAGACTCGGAGCAGTTTCGAGATTATAATAATAATTAAGGCATTGGTAGCTGGAGCTGTGGCGATGGCGGTGCAATGTGAGCTGGTCGATGCCACAGAAAGTGGTTCCAACTCAATAAAAGCGATCGACTCGTATGCGAGCAAAGCATCATTGTCCTCTTGAGTAACTTAACTATGTTTTATTTTAAAAGATTTTTAGATATTATGATCTGTTGAAATGAATCGCTATCATTACTCTAGATATTAATAATATCGACACTGGTCTTAAAACTAATTCATCTATCGATCTTATTTCTATCTGATTCCATTAATTTTGTACGTTGGCGAGCGCATAGTACACCTTTTGGTGTCCACGGTAGACCAGTCGTGGTGCCTACCCGGCACTACACTGTCAAGATTTTTGTTGTACCTTTTACTATTTTGAACACAAAATGACATGATTTTTTTTTTACATACCTATTATTTATTTAATATATACTACTATTTAAATAAAAATAATGTTCTGTTTGTAAATTGGCTATATTTTCCAAATAAAAAATATTTCAGCCGGAGCATTAGCCTAAGGCTGTAAGAAACAGAATTAGGTCAGGTCAGTGACTTCAAACGCTCAAGAAAAGTGGACACCTAAAACATTTGCCGCGAGACTGGGCCTTTCAAGACGCAAGTGCGCCTTTCAACCAGAGCTTAAAGCAAATGCTCTTTATGTTTCTGAACATGTAACGACTTTAAAAATAAGCTGTACATAGCTTGTAAACAGGAGGAGGAAAACATTTTATCCTCTTCCGTTCTGCGGACGGAAGACAGGATAAAATGAAATTACCAAAAACGAGAAAGAACTCCAGACCAATTAACAAATTAAAATATTTAGAAAAGATAAAATGTTTACAAAAAAAATCAACCAGTCTCAGAAAAGCTCGAACGGGATATCCCATGTAAAATTTCAATAATAAAGTTATAAGAGAAGAGTTAAGATCGATGTATTTGCAAAGATGGGAAACTTTGATACCTTAATCTAATCTTTGATATTGTTGATCGGTCTGACTGTGTGGTCATAATTTGATTTTATACGATAATGTTAAAAACATAATGTAAGCTAAAAATGTTTACTACGTTGTAGACTTCTAAACAGCACAAGACCGGACGTCGTGAAGACCAGCTGTTCAAGACTTTCGGCTGATTGCTTGATGATGATGACTTAAATACATTTTACCGTGAATTACTTGTTATACATTTCTTTAGTTTCTTTGGTAAATTTATTAATAGGAAATTGTACGAGTTGAAAAATGAATTTCAAAATGTTATTTTTTAATCCGAATAATAAATAAAAAATCCTTTTTTGTTTGTCGTACTGGAACAACATATTTAAATAACATCGGCTCAATATGAAACCTCCTGACGTTCCATGCGATAAGCAACGTCTCTTCGCTCGGCATTGCTATGAATTCGATATGAGGCGCCACAGCCGCCGCCGTCTGCAATGGATTGCTCGCCTCGCTGGAACGAATATGATTAAAGAGGAACAAGGTTTTAGGAGGCCAGCTAAATAGTGGGTTGGTTTTATAAGCAATGCATTTGATAGGTCTACCTTCACATAATTCTATACTGATGTATTATAATATTAATTTGTATAGAAGAAACTCACTGCTTCAGAAGGCAGTTAAAGTGTTATCGAGGTTTAAGGATAAGTGTTGTTGTAACCATTGAGCTATAGCTTATAAACCGTATCGGCCTATGTATATATGTATGCATGAAGTGCTGGTTTATTATATACCGTGTGTTTATCATGCATGATGCAAAATAAAATAAAATAGTACACAAACGATACCACAAAATAATAACAGTTTTTGGGGTTATGGGGTATCGAGGAACAAGTCGCTACCCATCTAAATGTAATGTAAAAAAAATAGATGCCGCTCTAGTTGGAAAGGAACCAGTAAAACCCTAACCGATAGCCTGGATTTACCAATTGAGGCCTGATCAATGCAGTGAGACTGCATTAACGTTTTAATAAATAAAAAAATAAAAAGAAATTTTAATAAATAATTTTACTCAAAAAGCTGATTTCTCCATAATTTAGGAGTCAGTGTTATTGCAAAAAATGCTTTGCTTCATCCCCTCTCGGTATGTAATTTTCCAATCAACCTGTATCATTACTTATTTACTTATATGCCTGAGACTCATCCGCTAGAGTTTTCATGGCAGCAGAAATAAAACAAAAAGAAAATGGAACCTTGCCGTTCAACTAACACTTACAAAAACTGACTGAATTGCTTTACCATAAAATCATTATTTTGCAGTGAAGTGAGAAATATAGTACTATCATAGTTATATAATGACGATAGTAAATTTTTTTACGATATATTTAATCAAGCTGATACCTTTTCAGAGATAAAATGAGTTACGTCAATCCCTAGCAATCTGCGCAACAAAACCACCATAGAGGAATACTAAATTAGTTTCTTTCACCAAAACATTCCGAATCCCGTCAATCGGTGTATTAAATTGGATTCTGCCAATCCACTGTACCGTAGATTAGTTTGTTACGAAGAAGGGGTGACAGTGACGAATAACGTTCGTAAAACAGATTATCTGTTGAGCTGATCCTTTGTTCGAGTCGGTCTAACATAATTTGTGTCTCAAACAAAATCTAAAAATGTAATTTTGTTTGCTTTTAACTTCTGTAACGTAGGTAAATAGTTGACTGTGTTATCTATATACGTGGAAGTCAGGTCGTAGAAAAATATAAGACTTACTCACATTTATTTCCTTCCATCCTTCGCCTATCCTCCAAGTGGTGTTATACTTCTCTAGTGATTCATTAGCTGTGAGATGATGCAGATGAATGAGATGCATTAGCTGCCCTTAAACCTTAAGTTTCCTTAAGTGTACATCATTTCACGTATTACCAGCTTTTAAATTGTGTATCATAAACCTTCATAAACGTCGAGTGATGCCAGTAGCGGTGCAAATATCAGCAAAGCATGACACCCCATCAGCGTCAAGGAATGTGCATATAACGTGACCCATCATCTATCGAAGAGGTGGCTGGGTGTCCTCTTTGAACAAATGAAACAAAAAATTAAATAGGCTTTAACATTTACATAATGCAATCATGACTATCACTAAGGGGTCCCCTATGTCAGAGTTCTCAATTTATTAAATTATTAAAGTTTACAACCGGTCGAACATAATCGGTGGGATTATCTGCGCTTTTTTGCTCATTACCCATTCAGGACGTTTTTTAGCTGTGGAAGAATAGGAGTAAGAAACTCCACAGCTTTATATAGAAGTAACGATACAAAGCAACATGTCGTTACCAAATCATACAATTAACATTCAAACTTACATCTAAATAAAAAAACTGTTACTTATAAAAAAGAAAAACAAACAAAAGAGAATCTTATAAGTTTTACTTGGGCACGATCTGCGTATCAGAATTATTATTCATTCATCAGAATTATTCTCATAAAACTAAAATTATTTCCATCGAGAGGGCCCAGCGGTCGCTTTTAAAAGTGATGACATTCAACAAAATCACATATACACACATCAAAAGTGTCTAGGGATCAACATATATTTTTGCAATAACTTTTCTCCTGACTGATATTAATTAAAATTTTCTTTAAGGATTCATCAAATAAAGTGTTTTCGTTTGTCTACAGTAACGATAAACCAAGTCACCTTTGCATTAATAAAGAAATTTGCCATTTTCCTAATAAAGGGATTTTTGACAATTGAACCACTAACATTAAAGTTCGAAAAAAAGACTGAAATAACAGTTTTCTTTAAAATTTTATTGGGTAACTTAAACAATTAATAATCCGTGTTTCTACCGCGAACACTAACAACACAAGAACATCGGTTTGGCATACTCAAAATGAGTTCATCCAAATCACGCTGTGGAATGGCCGCCCATGTTCGTTGCAACAACAAAAAAAGGTCTTCTTGCGACTGGATACCCTCCATATTCGGCAGAGCTCTTCTCTGTAGCATATCCCATGCATGCTCAATCGGGTTCAAGTCTGGCGACTGAGCAGGCCAGGGCATGACATTGATGTTAGCTGCGGCGAGAGTCTGTCTTACAACTCTTGCGGTGTGCGGTCGTGCATTATCATGCATTAACTGAAATAAGGGACCGATTTGCACTTGTAGAGGAACGATGACGTCTGATACAATCGTCTCAGCATAAATTTGAGCGTTGAGGTTGCCTCTGATCCAAATCAACTCAGTTCTTCCGCCGATCCAAATACCCGCCCATACCATGATGGTTCCACCACTATAAGGATGGACTTCCTGGCAGGATTTTAATCGCTGTTGGCGTCCAGGGGTTCTCCAGTGTCGTATACGTCTTGTATCCGGTCTCATACCAAAACGAGACTCATCAGAAAAGCACACGAAACGCCATTGTTCTTCTGCCCAATTTCTGTGTTCAAGAGCCCATTGATATCGAATCCTACGATTGTGCATTGCTATAGGTGGTACCCTTAGCGGTCTTCGGGAATGAAGGTTCACTTCATGCAAGCGGTTTCTGACTGTTTGGTCGCTAATTAAGTTCCCTGAAGAGTGATGAAGCCTCACGGCTAACATCATGGCGGTTATTGTTGGAGCTCTTCGAGTTGTGATTTGAATGTATCGGTCTTGTCTCCGTGTGGTGCAGCGATACCGTCCTCCATGGCGCTCAGCCACGGTACCAGTGCTTCGGTAACGTGTCCAAAGTCGACTGATAACACTCTGACTTGTATTCAGAGCTAAAGCCACAGTACGTTGCCGGAAACCAGCTTCTATCATTCCCACTGCTCTGAGCATTTCTTCCCTGCTTAAATGACGTCGCCGCTCCATAATAACGTTGGTTTTAATCAGTAGTAGGGAAACAGTAGCACTAATAATGTCTTCAATGCGTTGTATGTTTTTATAGGGAAAATATTGACAGCTGATTTTCATCTTTTACTAGAAATTGATTGAAAGTTCCTGTTTCAAATTATGAAATGCACCAAAAAGGATCCATATAAATTTATAAAATCATAAATTTATTACAAAGCCACATCTCAATCTCAAGAAATCCGCATAAAAATGCTTGATCCCTAGACACTTTTGATGTGTGTAGTACCTCTAACCTATACCAAGATTGTAACCTATTGACTGTCAGACAGTTGTACATTTTGAAGTGTGTACTTAATATTCACAAAACACTCACTCCGCATCCTAACATCTTGAATAAACGTAATCCACGTACCGTCGTCATTCCACCAATTGTAAGAACTAAATTTGCTATAATGCAGTTTGATGCTCAATCTAAAAGACTTTACAATATAATAAATAGAAAACTCGGCATTTACAATAAATCGTATCATAGATGTAAGATAACTGTTACGGACTGGTTAAAGAAGCTTGATTATGATGCTACAGAAGCATTATTGTCCTCTAATAAATAAAATAAAAATAAAATGGTATACTATATATATATTAAGTAAGTATTTTATTATATAAGTACATTTTATTCTTATTCTATGATAAAAGTAGTGTAATATAACATAAATATTCTTTAGGATTGCCTATTTATATGTTATATGATGTATTTAATATGATATAATAATGTAAAATAGTATATGTAATATAGATATTTAACATAATATGCTAATTCTGCAATATCTTTACAGGTCTGTGGTATTTACATTTTGAAAAATCTTTTAAATAATTTAGCTTGCATTTGAACACTACTGTCCGCACAATAATTATAAAAACAGGATAATGTAAGAATGTAATAGCAGTGTTTGAATGTTACGTATTGTTCTTTTAATTTCATTTGTAAACATTTTCTTTGTTTTACAAGTCCATAGTGACACTTTGTAAGAGCAGTCTCAACCTAATACAGGTTTTAATGCTTAAAGGGCTGAGACTCACCCCACTACTGTAAGTGACTTGTGTTTATAAATAAACGAATTTTATTTATTTATTATATTATTATTCAGTGTGCAGAATTGGAGGAATATTAATCTATAGGTACTAATATTATAAAGAGGAAACATTTAATTGTTTGTTTGTATTGAATAGGCTCCGAAACTACTGG
This sequence comes from Scoparia ambigualis, assembly GCA_963921215.1. NCBI lineage: Eukaryota > Metazoa > Arthropoda > Insecta > Lepidoptera > Crambidae > Scoparia > Scoparia ambigualis. The sequence continues at coordinate 36,437,512 of OY992509.1, read as the reverse complement.
ACCGATTTAAAAATTCTTTCACCGTTGGGAAGCTACACTATCTCCGGGTGACATAGGCTATATTATGTTATCAAAAAAATTAGGGATCCTTACTAAAACTCAAATAAATTCCTTTAATAGCGTGCGCTAAGAAAACTATTGATGATAGAATAAAATAATGTACTATGGCTTTGCAGAACACACCATTATCTACAAAAAATGTCGCAATAGCATATACCTAACTGTTTTACTTACGTCACAATAAGTGTTCTTGGGAGGGGATCATTTTGAAAATTCGTCACGGGGTACGGGGTCCACGCGAACGAAGTCGTCGGCAGTCTGCTAGTATAATATAATTTCCAATTCCTCTTTAAAATCTAGTATGGTCATTTTCTCCTTAGACTCGCGTAGGTAGTTATTTAATAAAATCATTACGTTTTCTCATCTTCTTTTTTGGTGGTGTTTTATGTTTTGTTTGCGTGTGTAATGTTTTTTGGTTTCTTTGGGAAATTTTGAAATGATGTCATATAATCCAAGTTTCTTGTTGTCTAATAATCCATTATTTTCATCGTCGATGCCATCCATCTTCGTTGTTTTGTGTGCACTCATGGTAATATTCTATCTTTATAAACTTGAATTGACCATTATGGGTGGAAAAAGAGACTGATGTGTTCGTAATAATAATTGTCAAAGTGATTGCGCTTGCTCCAGCCAGAATGTAATTAATTCTTATGTAACATACACGTTGTGTATCTCTGAAATACATACATACAGTTGTGGTCATATAATTAGGAACGGTAGTATTCAAATCAATTTTATGACATCTAGTTCAAATAACTTTGCACTGATTTATTATCAATTACTTTTAACCACGTAAAATGTAGGTACTATATCATCGTGACTAATGTTCCAACTCAGAATATTTTATACAAATCATATAAACTTTTGTCATGTTTCGAGACAATAAACAAACAAGACATGTTTTTGCAATGTCCCGTACATCCCGCTGGACAAATAATAATAAAACTAAAATAAAATAATTTTATTTCAGGCTCATAAATAAAATAATCAATAATTGAAATCATAAACAGCTATTAAAATTAAATTATTAAAAATTATGAAAATAAAAACACAATATTATAAAAACCAAATTTAAATTTAAAATCCAAACAAAATGAAATTAAATAAATCCCAGGAGATAACATTAAATTAACAATTATAAGGGTAGGTAAAGACCCCCGTGGGCACACCGGGCACCTGCACATGTGCCTGCACCCAGTGCCTCTGCAGCGGACAATCCGGCTTGTCTCTGAGGATGAAGTTGGCGCTCCCGCACGCCCTGCGCTGGAGGGAGGCGATGCGGCGCCGCAGCACCGTGCTCGAACATCACGGACGCGCTGCGGTAGCGCGGGAGCCCCAACATCACACTAAAGGCGTTATTGTACTGAAAAGGCGTTTGGGAGCTTGGGATTGAAACCGCCTTTTCTTAATATACGACTTCATATTTATTATATTAAAACTAGTGTATTACAATTATTTACAAAAACCTCATGGCAAGTCTACCCATGTTGGCACTTCAGATCGACTTGCCATTGCTCTATTAAAGCATAGACTCCACATTACTCCCGGCCTGGGGAAAAAAAATTGACACAAATTTTTTTTCCACTTTGTTTTACATTTCAACCCATTGCTATACATTCCTACACACATCCTACCTTATACGGGAACAATAATAAATACAAGGAGCTAGTTCAATACATTAAAATAAAACAACTTTTTTTTAAATGGGACTTGTTGGAAGCTGATATGGGGTTATTTGAAAATTTTAACCAGCCCCATATCGAAATTGCCCTGTACCATATGTATGGAGCATGTATTAGTTTTTTTTTTACCTCATATTACATTAATTCGTTATTTACAGATGCTACATTAAAATTTGTTTTAAAGTGGCAAGAACAAAAAAAGCGGAGCTAGGGATAGAAGGGCTCCGCTTCAGGCAGACTGCTAGTCTCGGCCTTCAAGGTCTTCAGCACGACCGCCACAGTAGGGAGGCCCACTCGGTGCGTGGACATCAGGGTTTCGGGCTTGGATGATTCCATCCGGGCCAAAGAGGTCGTCGCCGTCTTGGCTAATCAGGGTGGCCCCTGAGGAGGTAAAGGCTGGTATGATAAGTTTTGGGCCAGGCGGGATAGGCTCTGTTTAAAACCTGCAATGGACTGCAAAAGTGCAATGGACAGGGTATAGAAAAAAAACTATCAGGTGTCAATGTCATGTACGCTCTCGACATTGACAAACGGTAAAAATGTCATCTGGCACTCTATTCGGAAAAATTGTTAATGGCTGTCGGTTTTTAGAGTACGGTTTGCTGCTTTGAAGCTACATCGGTCAGGGCACAGTGTCAGATCTTCTATGGTTAAAACCAGCATGATTATGGTGCACGCATTGTATTCCTATCGTCGGGATACTGTAACCTTTCCTTGTTTTGCCTCTTCCTCACACCTAATACATACACACACATCACCGCCTTTACCTTAGCTTAACCGACTAATCTAATTCTTAAACTAGTTAACCTACTATATACCTCCATTCTAGATTACCATCAATTACGCCTTCCTTACTTCTCAACTTTACTTATATTATGCTAACTCTTATCTTAACTAAAGACTAGGTTAACTACAATCTAATGTTTGTGTCTTTGATGTTTTGTAGAGTGCGTAGTGTTTGTATGATAATGGAACCTTAACGTAGGCCTAACTTAACTTAATTCTATTAGCAATATACTCCAGTCAAGCGATGTAATATTATAATAAATACTATTTTGGCCAGATCGTCTAGTGAACCCTCTGTTGTTAACCGCATCTAAGTAACTCAAGTCCTTTTCGTGAATGTTTAGTAATTGGCTTATCCCTGTGTTAAATTATTTACTCCTGACCTAATTACCTATCCGTCAATACCTAATGTCCTAGATATGTGTAGCCCATCAGTGACTTCGTCTGAACTAAATCCCTCACAGCAGATGCAGGAAAGGGATGTTAACCACTCAAAGATAATCAGATGATAGCTTGCAGGTATTATTATCATTTATAATCGATAGCATTATACATAAAGAGTTTTGTGGAAGTTTATGACATATTAGAGGATTCTGGTAATTTAATAGCCCCGCCCCGCTATTAGCATGCTGAACGGCTCATTGTTTAATATCAGCTCTGACCAGATATGAATTTAACATTAATTAGCCTGTGGCTTCAATTCTATTAAACTGAGAATTTACATCTCTCCTCAAATTTAATTTCATCTGGAAAGTTATTATTTACTAGGTTCTATATTCAATTATTTCTTTATAAATCAAAAGAGTTTATCTTAGGGCTTGCTATCATCCAAATATCCTTTTCACATTAAGAACCCAACTATTCAATACAATAATGTCTTATGATATCCCTTATAGAACAGAGGTGTGAAGCCAGCATTCAACAGATCACACTTATTTCTCTTATCATTGTGTTTATTATAAAGCTATTACAATGAAACATTATTAACTGACTGTCTTTATTGCCTTATTAGAATATTAACCTTCAGTTCTATAGATGGTGAATAATTTATTCAAACCCACTTTCAGGCAGTGGGATAAAATAGAATGCTATTAATAAAGGTAAAATTACTTTTATTGACTCTTAGTGTTTATTATACAGAGCTTATAAAGTAACAATATGATTAAATTATACTGACTGCCTTGACAGCATATTACTTCCTCAAGTTTGTTAAAAATGTTTAATTTATTCAATTTCTTACTCCCTTCAGGAGGTGGATAAAAATAGAATGCTATTATTTGAAGCAAAATTACTTTTGTTTACTCTTAGTGTTTATTATAAAGATCTTATAAAGTAACAATATAATTAAATTGTACAGACTGCCTTGACAGCATATTACTTCTCAAGTTTATTAAAAGATGCCTGATTTATTCAACATCCTCTAACTTTTAAGAAGTGAACTTAATCAGAATACTATCATTTGAAGTAAACTCACTTTTATTGACTCTTAGTGTTTATTATACAGAGCTTGTAAAGTAACAATATAATTAAATTGTACTGACTGCCTTGACAGCATATTACTTCTCAAGTTTATTAAAGATGCCTGATTTATTCAATATCCTTAACTTTAGGAAGTGAACTTAAGTTAATTATTTTACATCAACTTATACATCAGTCTCTCAGACTGGGTGATTATTTAATAGCCTACTAAATCATAGATTAGTTTACTTCAAGTAGGTAGGTACCATGTAATTGTCCACAGTTGTCCTTGTAGATAATTAAATCAATTATATTTAGAAGTTATTCTTTACTCACTTTAATAGGTATAAAGCAGACTGTATTATTAGTCTAATCGGTTTAGGTTGTTACCAATCAAATATTTCTATGTTTCATAATATTAGAAGTACATAACTTGTAAGGTTTTTGACCATTAGGGTGAATTTAATAGGTATAAAGTAGACTGTACTATTAGTCTAATTAGCTTAGGTTGTTACCAATCAAATATTTCTATGTTTCATAACATTAAAAGTACACAACTTGTAAGGTCTTTGACCATTAGGGAGAATTAAATAGGTATAAAGTAGACTGTACTATTAGTCTAATTAGCTTAGGTTGTTACCAATCAAATATTTCTATGTTTCATAACATTAGAAGTACATAACTTGTAAGGTCTTTGACCATTAAGGTGAATTCGCAGCTTCAGGCGAAATAACCTAGGTTCCAAACTGGTTTTTAGTTGTTTAATATCAGCTTAAATTTTACCAATAGGTTTCTGGATGTCTATTTAAAACACATTGAAGAGTTGCAATTTAAGGCCGTATTGTACCTCAGGGAAAGCTAAAAATCCCTGTTTGGTCATTTCAGTATCAGAAATCAAAAATCACAGCACAGTTATGCTTATATGCTATAACTTATTAGTATTTTTCTTGTAATAGGAAACCAGTCTAGACTCTTAGGTAATCCAAAGTAATGATGGTTCAATATTACCTCACTTCTGCTAATTATTTAAAATGAATAGTTAATTGGTAACACCTTTAAGAAAACTATTAGAGTCCTATTGACCTACGGTAACAGCTTACATGCCTAGATTGGTCCTTTTAGTGCTCATAATCAACATTATTTTATAGTAATTTCTATTTAGGTACCATATCTCAATTATCCCTAACTTTATTAGTTGAAGTTATTCCAGCCCTAGCTTCGCGGCCTACGTACCTAGTTTATGTAGGCACAGCGTGTACACACCGTGCTGTCCCCAACTACTTAACAATATAAGAGACGCCTACCTACCCTACAGTACGTTTTCGACCAGCGTCCGTCCCCTCGTCAGCCTAGACAAATTCCACTCTCAAAAACAATCTCCACCCGGTCTTAGATCGGCTTTCGCCTTATCTTTTCCAGGCACATCCGGTTAAATCTGGCTTTACCTTCATTAAGGTATAGAGGTTGTCCCAAGAAGGAAACTGCCCTCCTCTGATGAGGTTCCAAACATTACCCGAAAACCACCTATATTTTGTCGAACTAACAGACCCTACTTGTACACCTTTGCAATCTAGGCTCAAGCCACATTTAACTTAATTTCGTGGTGAGTTATGTAAGTCGAGTCGCCCCTGCAAGCAACAGACCTCTAAGTGAACTAGCAAGACGGGCCAGTAAACCCAGTGTGTAAACCTAACACTACACTGTATGTACGAAGGCAGGCTCGTAGTTGGATGGGGTCACACGTGCCTACCTCCAGCTAAATAGTGTCTGATCTATCTTCGATTTTCACTAGGGTGACAACTGTCTCTCCCCCGTTACTCTCTCGAATATAGTGTATTGTTTAGCGTTGTAATAGAAAACGCCGACCTTATTAAATACAGTCAAAGGTCATCCAGACTGAAGAACGTTGAAAGTCATATTAGTTTCGTTGCCACCGTGATGCGTATCCGCTATATGACCCGGAATACTTCATTTCGTTAACAGATTCGAGTTGCGACAGCAATAATTTTACTCTAATAATCACTTTCTCTAATAATCAATTTTAGTTAATATCGCAGCTCGAATATCACTTAGCGTGCTTTAAAGACTCGGACGCTCGTTCCCGCGTATCAGATCGTTGTCGCCCGGCGACCTTGAATCGAATGCCCCGCTATTCCCTCCAGTGACGCCAAAAACCCTCCAATTTAGCGCCACGCTCGCCCGACCTTCGCCCGCGCAAATGCATTCCTACTTTTTACCCAATCGCTAGCCCTCTCGCCTATGCGCCTCATCTTCACATTTGTTATCTTTCGTTACATGGCCAACTTCGTGTCCTTCCACGTGGAGATAACATCTTCCCTCTGTTTCTATCTCTTAATCTCAACTTCTCGCTCGCTCATTACCGACACTCCCGCGTAAATTTTAGTGTTTTCCATAATCCAACCAAATCTCTTTAGATAGCCAATATTACATGTTTGAACATCTAGATGTAGCCTTCCATCAACAATTCCCTCTTAATAAACACCCACTTAAGCTAATAATCCCGTATTTAGTAAAATTATAAAAAGTTCCGCATTCAGAACATATATGGCGCCCGGTTGTATGTGAACCGATTTTGCCGACCTAGCCCCGTCTTCAGCGAAACTCAAGTAAATAACGCACGGTAGACGGCGCCTATGTCGCGAAAAACGCGTTGACCAATCCAGGCGAACCCCCCCCATCACTCTAAACCAATAGACAGCGCCCATTTCGCAAGTGACGCCCGGAACAGTCCCCGCGAAATTCAAATAAAAATAAAGCCCCTAGTTCATTGACTCATTCTTACAACCATCAACATAAAGCCACTTGTCCACATGTCCATTATTTAAGACTAGTTTATTTTTTCTTTTTTTATGCTTATTACAATAATGGTGCAACGCATTAATATTAATTTTAGTGCTACACTCATGTATTCCTTATTAACGGACAGATACCATTCATTCTGTACCGTTACAATACGCGCTCACGTTGATTGACTTCGGTTGGAAAATTATCTCTGCGTCGGAGCGTGAGTTTTTGTGAAGTAATTCTGAAAGCTAAGGAAATCCTAATAATTCTTTGTAAACAGCTTCGGAGGTGATTGTGAATGTAATCGGAGGAAGCTAACGCTGACGGCAGCGTATATATTGTAAATTTTTCGCGTTTTGGCACGCGTCATTGTCGTCTCACGGGAAGACGTTGCTTACTAGTTGTATTAAGAGGCCTATCGGTAGGCCGAGGACTAAGTGGGTACTGATTGGTTAAACAAACGGGTGTGTAAGTGATTTGGGACCAGCCTCAGGGATTCGGCAGGCGTGGCACGCCACCGAGGCTGGGCGTCACTCACCCACAGCTGGGCTGCTGCGACCATGCTGTTCCTTCCACTACCCCTCCTTTCCTAGGGTCGCCAGAGAGCAGAACACCGGACTATTCGGTAAGTACCCTAGGTTAAGTACTAGAGTAGAGATTAGATTATAAGTTTTTAAACGCTGCGAATCGCAGCTGCTTCAGACAACCCCTGATCGGAAACCAGATATATTATATATTTTTTATAAGTGCGTAATATATTATAATAGTAAACACATAAACCATTTGATCTAGCAAAACAGTTTGCCTGCATATCCTCGGTGACTCGCCTTAACAAAAACTTTATCAATCTGCATCTTAAAATATTTAAAGTTACATGCGGAGAAATCACCAAACTCTCTAGGGGTGTGATAGCCCTCTTTGAACTTAGGTTTTATAACAAGACTCAAAGAAGATACTATCAACTTATCAATAGAAAAAAATATTCTACACCATCATAATTTAAAACTTTCAATTATTCAAGAAGCTCAAGTACACGGTAAGAAACAGAATCCTAAAACATGTCAACTATTCCACGTTATGACTTGATACTCAACAATACAATATTCCCTCATAATCTATAGAACTAAGGAATTATTGATTAAACTTTAAGGCAAAAGGTAATCCCTCTATTGCCAATCCATTATTTAGGTAGAACTTCTACTAAGTGATTCGGAATGCTTATAAGAATAGTCACTCTATTCTACACCAGAAATTTCTTATCGTGAGAGTTCATTAACTCACTACAAACCATTAAAATAATAATAATAATGTCTTATTGAGTCCGAGGTGCCGTACTATAAGTACACACCTGAGCTAGTTCTCGAAAATGGTCGTGCTTTGCTCTATTGGGACCGATCGGTTATCACGGACAGGATTATTGTTGCTAATAAGCCTGACATCGTGATAGTCGATCGGTCCTAGCGGCGGGCAGTGCTAGTCGACATCACCGTCCCACATAATGAAAACCTCGTGAAGGCTGAGAAGGACAAGCTGAGCAAGTACCTTGACTTGACTTACGAGGTTACCGCCATGTGGGATGTTGACTCGACTATCATTGTCCCGATAGTCGTATCTGCAAACGGCCTAATAGCGAAGAGTCTCGACCAACATCTCAAGAGACTCTCGCTAGACGGCTGGATCAAGGGCCAGATACAGAAGGCGGTACTTCTTGACACGACACGCATCTTCAGGAGGTTCCTCTCTCTGCAGCCCTAACCACCGGTATTTTGGGCCCTGCCCCGCTGCCGGCGGCACCCTAGGTTTATAGGTTTTTTATAATGTTTAATGTTTTATAGTAGTTTTGTTTATTATTTTTATATGGAATATTATAAAACCTAGAGTTAAGAAAATAATTAAATACGAGAATAATGATATCTTTATTAACATAAAAACATATACCACTCATTTTGACAAACATGAAACATAATAAGTTTACAAGAAAAATTATATATACAATTTATTATGCCAAAATTAAATAATTAGCGGTGGTTTCCACACTACGACGAGCCTGACTTGTGACAAACCATACAGGTGCGACTAGTATAATTGTATAGAAAATCCAAAAATGATTTTAATTCAACATTAAACAATTATTAATGTTTTCATGCAACTTCATACTTAACCCAGATTCCCCTACGGGGCTTTTAAACGCCCAAAAAAAGAGTATTAATTCTACACTCAATTAAATGTAGTCTTTGTGTAGTGTGATCTACTTTTTCTTTTATAGATTACAGATGCTACGGGTCTTTGTTTGAGTGAGTAGTAGAAATTAAATAAATAGATTATTGTTGTTTCTTTGGTTTCTAATTTAAGTTAGAATTTTGGGTGGCACCATGGCTCCGAAAAAAAAGTTTCTGTCAATATTTTGCTTTAAAATATTACAATTTAAAAAAAAAAAATTTAATTAATCTATAACCACTACCTAGTACGTCAATAGAAAATAAAACTTTAGCATTGAGTTTTAATTAACAATATCCGTCTCTAAAGTTTATGGCCGTTTAAACGCCCTGTGGGAATCAACGTCTGTCATATTTTTCAGACCTTCACATAGATAATCGTCAAAACTTTTCTAAAATGATTGAAAAACTGGAATACTTTGATGCCGATGATCAATTCACGGGTGGCGTAGCTATTTTGCCTTAAGAAAATGTGAACGCAGAAATCACAGGCGAGGGATCTGGTGACAAAGAAGTTGCAGCAGGCTTGCAACTGGGGGCTCAAGCGTTCATATTATTTACAGACAAATAATCTTTGGGCAGTAAAGATGTGCTGGCTGAATTAGAGAAGAGAAGATGTAAATCATATACACATGTGGATCAAAATGCGAGTATGGCCGAGGGCATCAGTGCCCTCGGTCACAATTGCAGTAGTTGATATCAGCTTGCAACTGTCTCTATCCATGAGGTTGTATTTGCTCTGAGTGTGCCATGTAATCAGAAGAACTATTATAATCCAAGATAACGAATGTTATAACCCACTTGAGCTTTAGCATTGGCAAAAGCATGGCACAAAAAATTATATGTCCGCTGCTGACAATGCGTGATAGTTCATAAAGGGTGACGAGCCTTCGTTACTCTCTAGAATACCACCATCATACCGCAGAGTAGTAGCAAGAGGCTTGCTAGAAATAAACAAAAGAGCATCAGAGCGTGTGTAAGTCAGATTGTCGTAAAACTACCTGATTTGATAATTTATTTAATTTAATTTAATTTATTAATTTAACATTATTAAACAGGCGTAACCCAATTACATAATTATGAATAGTTTAGTGTAGTATTTAACCACTACTTCACAAACAAATATCTGTTTTGCTTATTCTTAAGGTTGTCGACAAACACATCAAAATCTGGGTAAGCCACAAGGAGTGCGTTAAGTGCCTGATGCATGCGACACAGCGGTGATTGCGCGTGCCCCACTGTGCGACACAGCGGAGGCGCAAACAATCGATGCCTTCGACCAGATCGAATACGCAGATAGTTATCGGGCACAAACAGGCGAGACAACTGCTCAACACATTCTGGCGAGTCCACGGCCCCACGCAAAATCGCTACAGCAGTTGACAACTCCATTCGAGCTCTCCTACCCTCCAGACAGTTCATCCACAACATTCCCAGCAAGAACTTCGTTGGGTACATAAAGGGGTAATAACCGTATACCCGCTTATAATAGCAGCGCAGAAAAGCTTTTTGGACCTTCTCTAACATAAGTATATACTTGGCCTCGTGCGGATTCCAAATACATGCACTCGATTCCAATGAACTTCGCACAAGGCTGGTAAAAAGGATTTTGATGTCGTCAGGATTATGAAAATCGCGTGAGTTACGTAAAACAAACCCTAAACGACTGAAACAGCTACGAGTGAGAGAGGAAACGTGTTCGTTAAAAGTGAAAGAAGGATCAAATGTGACACCTAGGTCTTTCATAGCGTTTGTGCGAACAATGCTGTCATTGCCTAACATATATTTACATTTAACGAGATTACGTCTGCGGCTGAAGGTCATAACATAGCACTTAGCACTGTTAAATTCCAAATCATTCTCGTTACTCCACTTAAGTAAGGCATTAACATCGGCTTGTATTCGTTCGCAATCCGCCTCGTCACTGACTTCTGCATATAATTTTAGGTCGTCAGCATAAAGAAGGTAATTTGTATATTTAAGTACATCAACCACGTCGTTTACCATAAGTAAGAAGAGCAAGGGCCCAAGTATTGATCCCTGGGTCACACTAGAGGGTGTTTAATAGGGTTGCGATACATAACAACCGTGGCGTACAAATTGCTGTCGACCTTTATAATAGTCGGAAAATAAATTAATAAGCTTGGAAGAGAAACCAATAGCATCGAGTTTTGATAAAGGATTCTACAATTGACCCTATCGAAGGCCTTGCAATAATCAAAGTATATTACATCTATTTGCTGTCCTTTATCCATAGATTCTGAGATAAATTCCACCAGAGTCAATAAGTTTGAATTTACTGACCTTCCTGGCCTAAATACATGTTGTTGATTACAAATATATGGCTGAACTTGCTTGAGAATAGCATTGTAAATGAGGATCTCAAAGACTTTCGCAGGCGCTGAAAGAATGGCGATGGGCCGATGCTCCTCAACTAACGACTTGTTATCACCTTTGGGAATAGGGGTTACTCGAGTCAACTTCCACGTAGAGGGAAAAACATCAAATAGCAGGATAAGGTTTATCAAGTGGCAGAGAGGAATAGCGATAGTTTTTTTGCACATTTTCAGAACTTCCGGCGGTACACCATTAGGTCCCGGGGACCAACCGGATTTTAACCTATTAATGGCACTCTCCACGTCTGCAACAGAGAAGTCATCAACAGCTACATGCGTATACGTAGTTGGAAGAGTGACTGGTGCTGGTTTCAAAGTAGCGTTGTCCTGAACGTAGATGCCCGAAAAATGTTTCGCAAAGGCATTTGCTGCGTCAGCACCAGAACATTGAGTACTCTTAAGTAATAAAATAAGTTCAGTCATATGGGTGAAAACAGAAAAGTTTATGTATTTATGGAAAAAAACAAATTTATTTTGTAACAAATGTACCTTTTACTATGAAACCATGTTTTGTTGTTTGAATTTTTTTTATTTATTTCATTTATTTTATTTTATTTCAATATTTTTACCAAATAAAGTTTGTTTTATGACACATTTGGCCTTTTAATGCAGTAATACATAGGTACCTTTCATACTTTATGTTAGTAGTGGATTCTCCTACGGGGCGTTTAAACACCGATCGCTTTTCCGCTTTTCCAGTTGAGCTTGATTTTTTCCAGTAGTTTTCCTAAGTCAATGGAACCATGACTACGCACATATTAAAAATTATAAACTTTGGAAATCAAAAATAATTTCAGGGTAATCTGGGTTAATACCTTATATGTGTGTTCATATGTGTATGTTTAAGGGTGTGTAGTGTGAGGGTGTGGGTGCGTGTGTGGTTCATTCGCAAATTGTTAAATTCGCATATTGTCAAGTCTTCAGAATTTCTAGTTCTTTAGTTTTAATAATAATTAAAGTCAACTAATTTACGCATATTTTCTACCTATTAATTAGTTGACTTTAATCATTATTAAAACTAAAGAACTAGAAATTCTGAAAACTTGACAATTTGCGAATGAACCGCATGTGTGTGTGACTGGCTGGGTGTGTAAGGGTTGGTAATATTATTGTGTTATTCTTATCAAGTTTTCAGTTTCGGTGTAAGATAATGTTAAAAGCCACTCCATAACCCTTTTTTTAGCCTCAGTTACTGAAAACATCTTTATATCACAACCTCGTGCAATCACATTGTAAATATATTTGCAATTTAAAAGAAAGATGGTGTTTACCGAAGGCCGTTTTCACCGTGGTTTTGCAGAATACGGAAAATCCTCCTTTGTATAAGGCCTGCGTATTCAGAAGAATTAAGAGTCGCCTGATGTCCTAAAACGAACACCTTGATTATGTAAAGTTGTCGTACATTCAAGACAGAAGCCTCACGGTATAGGTCTCTAGTAGGAAATAAAAAATGTTTCTTCAGCATTACCTTACATTAGGACAGACCTTTGCGCTCTTTCCAGGCCTATCCATGGTGGTTTTTCCTATGCCTCCCCAGGCTGGAATGCAGTAGCTCAGGATTAATTGACATAATGTTGTTTAAACAGTGAGTGGTAAGTAGTTTTTTGTCAGCTGTGTTTTTTTTATTTATAAAAGAGGGAGGCATACGAGGAGGCGGGCCACCTGATGGAGAGTAATCAGCGCCGCCCATGGACACCCGCAAAACCAGAGGAATCGCAGATGCGTTGCCGGCCTTTAAGGGAGGAATAGGTTTTAAGAAGGAATAAGAATGGGAAGGGGGGGAGGGGGAGGAAGGGGCCTCCGGAACCCTCACTGGTCGGACAAAACGCAACAACACTAAGTGCCATTATTTCACGCCAAATATTCGTGAGAGGGTGGTATTACGCCGGGCGAGCCGGCCCAATGCGTGCTGCAACGCAGCGTGGCTCTACCACTCAGTCAGTGTCACTCATTTTGCACCACCCAGGGATCACGTGTAGGGTCTTAAGAGTAAACCATTTTAACCCCCAAAGAAGGTTTTTGAAGAAGGCTAATAATGTGGACATGTCTTCTAGTTCTTTTGATAAGTGAAGCTATGTGTTGCTTTAAAGAAAGTTTCTCATCAATTTCAATTCCTAAATACCTAATAGACTCAGTTTGTACTATGGAGATACAGGTGCAGTGTGGGGCATTGCAGGAATGAATTTTTATGTTGGTGGTAAGTGCCGATCGTGAGTGCAAGTCTTGTGGACGCATAGATATTTTGTTTTGCTGAGGTTAAACGTGAGAAGTTTAAGGTCTAGCTATTTCTTGATCGAGGACATACCAAGATCTTCAGAATTAACCTCTTTCAAGGTTTTCCTTTGAAAGATCGCTACGGTGTCGTCGCAAAGCAAATTAGTTCTGCCGAACTGGGAGCGTTTGCGTGGATGTCGTTTATGTATAAAATAAATAGGGACGGTCCCAGAACACTCTTTTGTTGCACTTCAAAGCTGGTAGAATGTCTTTCGCTGATATTGTCACCAGCTTTTACTTTTTGGGACCTAGCAGTGAGGTAGCTTTGAAACAGTCATGCGCCAATCCTCTGATACCAGAGAATTCTAACTTTTTTAACAGAATTGGCACGGATATGGTATCGAAAGCCTCTGCTAGGTCTAAGAAGACTCCTACGCAGCTTTGCCCTTTATCCAGATGGTCGGAGACAATTCTAGTGAGAAGTCCAACTGCGTCCTCGGTTGAACGCTTGCACCTAAAACCGAATTGTCGATCTGAAAGGAGATTAAAATATTCGAGGTAGTTTATAAGACACAAGTTAACGCTCTTCTGCAAGATTTTAGAGAAAATTAATAATAATGATATTGGTCCAAAATTTGCTATGATGGTTTATGAACCAGATTTGTGTATTGGAATCACAAAAGCTTCTTTCCACTCCCAAGGAAAAATACCAGTCGATATGCTAAGGTTAAATATGTACGTTAAAGGAGAAATGATTGATGCCCCGATATGTTTTATTAGAGTGGTTTGATACCATTTACTTCAGTTAAGTTAAGTTAAGATAAGAGAATTTACTTCAGTTTCATCTGTCAGTCGTAAGAAAAAGTTATGTTGAGTAGATCCATTTATTCTAAGATTTGAGACTTGAGATTGTTTAGTTGCATCTAGTGAATTTAACAACGTATTGGAAAGATTTTTACCGACATTAGCAAAATACTCGTTGCAAGAGTTTACCGATTCTAGTGTTGTTGTCTTTGCCTTTAAAATTAGATTATTTTTTTGAGGGATAATCTATTATAGTTTTAATCGACTTCCATAACCTTTTGGGGTCTTTCTTGTTGGTTTCTAGTTCTTGGGATTCAAAATCTTTTATGATTTTATGTAGGAGATTTGTAAGAAAGTTTTTATATCTGTGATATATAAGTTTACGAGTATGATCAGATGGGTGTGGACGGAGATCTAAGTGAAGCTTATCTCTATGTATCACGCATCTAACGAGACCAGGCGTGATCCAAGGTTTTAGTATGACTTTTGATCTGCTTATACGTATTGTACTGGTATTTTCCTGGATAACTATAATAATAATAATAAATCATTTATTATTCTCTCTTTACAAACATGACTTAAAACTAAGGCTTAACTATCTGACAGTTTTATGATTGTCCATATTTGTGAGAGACTGGTGCCTGAGGTGGGTTCCCAAGGAGAACTCGTTATCATAGGACACCAGGCCCCTCCCGCAGTCAGGATACATTGATGTCAGTAGACATAACATCACTTAAGGAATGTGACAAGAATAATTAACATTGTAAACAAAAAAAGAAAGAATCAAGAACAAGTAATTGTAAAATAACAATACTGATAATTAAATAAAAAGGATGCAACTTTGCAAGATTCACAGTTTATGAATGAGTAGTGTGTGCGATTGTGTTTAGCGTGGGTAATGTGCATGTATGTGAGTGTAAGTATTCAAAAGTGCGTGGAGGTGTGAGGGTGCGTGAGTGTGTTACGTGTGAGCGAGGCGTAAAGTCACTCGACTGGACAGCGGACGTGAATGGCGTGTCTGGCAATTATAATCATTTTTTTAATTTCTCTTTAATTTTTTTAATAGTCGCCCTAGCTGTTGCGATACTTATTTGGAGGGCGATAAGCAAGGCCTCAGTGGATTCGTACTCTAGGGTCTTGAGGTACTTGCAGACAATAGCTTTGCAGCCAGACATGGAAAGTGAGTAGATGTTAAGGAACCCATTTAACTTGTTATAAAGGTGCTGCCCATGGAAACAGAAAAAATTATGAGAGGTGGCCGTTTTAAACCGTTGTACTGGGCAAACGGTGCCCTTTCTACGCTTATCTCGCAGCAGCTCAGGGTTATATTGCAACTGAGAATGCTTTCTCAATATGGTGTGGAGTATGAATGTTTGCCGCACCGTAAGGACATCCCAGTAGCTGTAAAGATCAGCAGTTGGGTGACGAAAAGGGAGACCCGCGGCGATTTTGAGTATTGCTCGTTGAGCTCTTTCTACCTGGATGAGATGAGTTTTGACAACACCGCCCCACGATGAAATGCAATACTCTACAAGGGACTGTCCAAGAGCATAATACACCATCCTCGTCACTCGACGGTCGGCTACGTGTCTAAGTGTTTTAAAAATTTAGATAAGCTTGCGCAGTCTAGACACGAGAGAGTCGACATGGGGTTTGAACGATAGTGTTTGGTCCATGGTAAAATTTGTCCCTATCTACCGACCCCAATAGATAGGTTATCGCAACTGGAACTACGGGTCCGGTTGTGTTTTCAGGGGTACTACGGGGTTCCGGTTCAAGCCCCCTGCTGGTTGTGCCTTGACCGGCGCCTCCGGCGGGATCCGGACGTGGGTTGGACTCGTAGTGGCTCGTGGTTAGCTGTAGAGCTTGGGAATGTTCGTCTGTCCTGGTATTGTGTGCCAGGACTTCCAAACTCGTGCACAGCGAGCGGGGCCTAGTAGCGGTCTCTGAGGGGCCAGAAGCGAAAATTCTGAAAGGAACTGGCTAGGCGCCTGGATGGGTTCCGAGAAGTGAGTGTGCTTACTACTCCGCTACCAAGGTGGACACTTGGGAGTCGACTTTAGAGTCGACGACCCTAGCAGTGGCAACTGCGAGTTGTGCCCTTCGTGCAACGAGAAGTGAGCGAGCTCGACAGCTCCGGCTACCTATCTGGACAATAGGCAGTGAACTACACGTGTTCACGGGGATACTCTCCCGAGACACTAGTCTTATGAGTACCGACTAAAGAGCGCGCTGCGGCGGGCACTGATTTAGCGTCAAGACCTAACGCAGATGGTCTCCTGTGCGAGTGTTCTACTGGCGCAGGGACGTCTGGCACTTCTTGCATAACCTAACGGTTTTTTTTTTTTTTTTTTATAAAAGAGGGAGGCAAACGAGCAGGCGGGTCACCTGATGGAAAGTAATTACCGCCGCCCATGGACACCCGCAAAACCAGAGGAATCGCAGATGCGTTGCCGGCCTTTAAGGGAGGAATAGCTTTAAGGAAGGAATAGGAGTTGGGAGGGGGGGAGGGGGGGAAGGGGCCTCCGGAACCGTCACTGGTCGGACGAAATACAACAGCAAACGCAACAGGTTGGTCTCGAGGTGCCAGTACAAATAAACTTAGTGATGTAAGGAGAGGGGATGGTGCATGGTAATACCGAGGTATTTTATGCTGTCTGTTCGTTGAAGGGCTGGACAAGAGCATGACGAGAGAGTTGAACCACAGTGGTGAGCAGTTATTTGAAAACTGTGCGATGCGAGGCGATCAGATCTTAATGCGAAGGTTATATATTTAGTTTTGGAAACATTTAGTGTCAACAAATTACGCTTTATCCATTGGCTAACTGTGTCAAAACCCCTCTGTGCATTATCAAAAGCCTCCTGCCAAGTATCACCACTAAAAAGGAGAGCAGTATCATCGGCAAATGTAATAATCTTTCCACTGTGAAGTTGTAGCTGACATAAATCATTGATATATACCAAAAACAACGTAGGACCGGTAATACTACCTTGAGGTACTCCAAACGCAATAGGGGTTTCGTCACTCTTCCACCGATCGATCACAACCCTCTGGGTCCTATCACGCAAATAGCTCTCAAATAGCATTATGGGAATACCTCTAACTCCAACCCTCTCCAATTTTGACAACAGGTGTGGGATCGAAACCGTGTCAAAAGCCTTAGCCAGATCAAGAAACACCGTAACACATTTCTTTTTCTCATCAAGAGATGTGATAATTGTGTTGACAAGATCATGTACGGCGTCACTGGTCGATAAGCCACGGCGGAAGCCGTACTGAGAACATGAGAGTAGTACGTTTGTCTCTAAAAATTTACTCAGTTGCTCATTCATCAGTCGCTCCATAATCTTGGATAATGCGGGCAAAATGGAGATGGGTCTGTAGTTATCAACAGAGTCCCTCCCACCACCCTTATGTATAGGCTTTATTAGAGCATTTTTAAAAGCTGATGGAAAAACGGCAGTAGATATGGTCAGGTTGCAGACATGTGCGATAAGAATAGCTAAGAATAATACATAGGTAACGCTTCATTTTAGTAGATATAGAATCAACTCCCACCGCACACTCATCTCGAAGACCTGCAACGAGCTCTATAATATCTTCCTCACCAACAGGAGTCAGAACGAGCGACTTAGAGGGCGATAGAAGTGGAGACGCGTTAGATGTAGGTGTACCATCGTCGTAGGGAGAAATTCTCTCAGCCAGCTTTCTACCAACTTGAGCAAAAAAGTTATTTAAGTACTTTATTAATGCTCTGCTGTGGATTACTAGGAGAAATGAGGGATGGTGATGGTTCGGTTCTTTGCTTAGAGCTGCTTATACTTTTAATGACCTCCCATAGTCTCTTCTTAGTACCACATGCACTTTCCAATTCCTGTCTCTCGTAGGCACGTTTAGCCTTTTTTAAGACCGAGGAACAGAAATTTCTATAATGTTTGTAAGTGATCTTCATAATTTCATTGTCGGGGTGTTTTTTTGATGTTTTGTGTAAGTTGTCTCTGTTCCTCATGCAGCGCAATAGGCCCTTAGTTATCCAAGGCTTACCAACAGTTTCTCTTTTTGAAGTCTTAAACTTTTTAGTGCTTTTGTCAATAGCAGTAGATAGTTGTTTGACCAAAAGGTCTGCTGCTGAGTTGCTATCTATGCAGTCCAGAACTGGGGAAAAGTCAATATTTTGCATAGTTATATCCAAGATGTCAAAGTTTATTTTGTGGCCTATTACATTTGTTATATTGAGTTTACAGCTCAGAGTAAGACTAGCAGCTACACATACATGGTCAGTAATTGAAGACTCAAATACAAAGCACGTTGCGTCTAACTTAGATTTGATCATAATATGATCAAGGCAAGTACGACCATGTGTAGGCTCAGAATGACCTGGGAGAAAGGAGTGACTAGCCAAAACGTTAAGATATTCATAGGCACGTTTGTCGGGTCTGTTAGGCAATATGTCAATATTTATTTCACCCAAAGGATTATATTCCTGTATTTTTTTAATTTTGAAAGAAGTGAGTCAATTGAGTTAATAAAAACATTAGTGTTAGTGATACTAGGTCGCCGATATAACCCAATAATACAGGTATCCTGGTTTAGTTTTAATAAAAGACAATTAGCATCCTCAAACTGTGGCTCTTCGGATGCTCCGTTAGGCAATTTATTATAGTACCTAAATAACTACACCCTCATTTTGTGATTTATGTCTAGATGTGGTTGCGTAAGTATAGCCTTCAAGATAAGGTATGCACTAAGACGAGGTGAGCCAGCACTCGGATAATACAATAACATCCCACACCACTTTAGATCTCTGTAGTAGTGTAGTGAAGTTAGGCATATTGCAGTTGATGCTGCGTATATATTTTGTGTTATAATGTTAAGGGTGCGATTGTTGGACTTTATTTGATTTGTAACGTCATCCACATCACACTTGACCACCCGAGCTAGTGACAAGGAATCCAGCTCCAAGCTTATTGATTCAATATTTTGCATATTTAATTTACATAAAAAATATTTTTTTATTGTATTTATTTCGAAGGTATGTCACGAATAATCGTAACAGAAAAAAAAAATTGTATAATATCAACAAGCTTTGAACTGGAAACCTTACTCCCTCATAATTGTTATTGTTTGGTGTTAATTTGTGTAGTGTGTTTATAAAAGTGCTGTAATTAGTGTTATTCGTGTGTATAAGTTCGCTGTGAGTACCGTGACAAACAATGTCTTGTGATGAAATGCATGAAAAAGTTGTTATAAAGGTATGTGTAAATCTGTAACACAGTAAGTAAAAAGATAAAAAAATGTATTTAATAAAACTAATAGCATGCAAAAATAACATGCTTAGAAAAACTAAATATATGTAAATTAAAACTAGAACAAGTAATATAGAATAATGTCGTAGTCACAAAACTAGTTTAAGCAGTTCGGTCTATTCGTTGATTCACACGGGCGATGAGCCCTCTTCTTTTTTAACATATAACTTTCCAAAAGACGTCCAGGCAGCGGCTAGTTTTTTATGTTTAACATATTCTCTTGCTTTATAAAATAAATGACTGGCTGCACTTGTTAAACACTCAGATATGTATATAGTACGCGGAGGTCCTGTCAGGTTAATATGTTCAGAGTGTAGTAAGGGTTCCTTTTGTTCGCACTTGGATTTATTAAAAATTTTGTATTTGTGTAAGACAGATTCCTTGCGAATTGCAGTTGTAAATTCTCCGATTATAGTCTCAGGCTTGGAGCGGTCAACGTTTCTAAGCTCAGTCTCATGTAAAGGGTTTTCTATGCCCAGTGTTGGGATAAGGTTCTGTACTATATTTACCAGCAGACCTTTTTTTTCACCGTTTTGTTTCGGTATGTTACGAATTTCTAAGGTCGTACAACGAGCGTTCTTTTCGAGGCTTTCGATCTTTTTCTCCATAAAAGAAAGTCGGTTTTTATAGACGTTGTTTTCCTGTTCCAAGTTATTAATTTTTAATAATAATTGTTCGTGTTGACCTGTCATAGCCACGAATGATTTTTGTATTTCTTGGTTTTCAGCCTCTATAGTAAGTAAAGCATTATTCATTAATTCAAATTTACTGTCTTGCTGGGCCTTAATCTCGGCGAACATTGATTTGATATCCGAGCTACTTGTGGATTGATCTGTAATAATGTCGTCAAAGGTACGCTTTTGCCGTTTGGTAATACTGTAGAAATTATCCTCAGAGGTAGTGTTGGTCGACGTATTTAGGGCAGAATCAGAATTGTAATGAGAGTTATTCGATTTTGAAGGGTTAAGCATGTTTTGTAGGCCGGTCGGCGAAGGCTGCACCGACATTATTGATTGACTTTAGGCCTAAATGTCCCGTCGGCAGGGATTACTAAAAGAAGGCGGGGTTGCGTAGGCGCACCTTTGGCGGGGAGTAAGAAGGAGTGGCTCGAGGTCAAAATCTGTGCACGGAGTGGTTATTGATTTTGTGTTGTGTAATTATTGAACTCACGCGCTGTGCTTGTCTCTGTCTTTCGTTGTATCTCACTCAGGTTTTTGCCTGTCGATACCTCCTCATGGTAATGCACTCCTAATTTATATTTAACTATAATTTGCTTGAATGTTCTTGAAAGAATTGGATTTTTAAAATGTTATGGGGTCTTGTCACACGTCTGTACTCGACAGGATCCACGGGGGAAGAGGATAACTCTTGTCAATATTGAATTAAATTCACAAAGGGCATTAGTAATATCAGGTGATCCCATTACAGGAGACCAGTTTGCAGTTTTTAGTTCAGAGGCAACAGCACAATGGTTAGTAATCGATTTGTGTGGTTGACCACACTTTGTGTTACCAGCCCCATGATCGCTAACTTGTGATCTGTGATGGGCAGGTTTGCTATTACACCAATACATTTTCCGGTTTTGGCTAGTACAAATATGTGGTCTAGGCATGACTCTAGTCTGGTGGGCTTTGTAATGGCAGAGAGAAAGCCAAGTTCCGACATTAGGGATAAGTACTCATTGGCGTTAGAGTCACTAGAGTCCATGATATTTATATTAATGTGCCCTGCAAGAATGACTCTTGAAATATGTTTGACGGATTAAGCCATGTCACCCAAGCTTTTCAAAAAATTGCTGATGTTAGAAAAGGAAGGAGAACGATAAATGCCAATAATTGTGGTAGAATTTGGCAGATTTATTTTAGGGCAATCGGCATTCAAGAAAGTGGCTCTTCTACGGATACGCTAATTGAGTTTTTTACATACGCCACCATCCACCCGACTTGTTATTGATTTGAGACGTGCGATGGTGTTGTAGCCGAGTATTTGGGCAATGATTGTGTTTCGGGAAAACCAACAATCTGTCAGCATAATAACGTCTATATGTAACTTAAGACGTTCTAAACCCACAATGAAATCTATGATGTTTTTGTAAATACTACGAATATAATAAGTAAGGATTTTTAGATTTTAGTTCTCAGTAAATTTAGAGTCTTCAATAAGATCATGTTCTTGGTATTCTATATTTATCAATTTATATATATATATAAATCTATATCTTTAACAGTATCAATATCTATTAGAGCCATTAATCCGGCGGGGTTCTTATAAACTTAATTATTATCCTAAATAGAATGTCGTGATCAATGCTATTTTTGGTTGGGTCTTCGGGTTTAGAGTAAAACCGGTGTAGTTGAGAGCTTTATTTACAGTGTACTGTATGGCTTTGTTTTAGGCTTTGTGAATTTTGATACCTACGCAGAAGGAGTTATTGTTAGTATTCGAATTATGTCAGGGTGATAGCTATTACGGTGAATGATCTTTAGTTTATGAAATGTATTTTAATGTGTATGTGTTAGTTTGTAAGTTGTAGTTGTATTTAAATGTGTGTGTGTGTTAGTTTGTAAGTCGTAGTTTTATTTAAATGTGTATGTGATAATGAGTGGACAAGAGTGAGCATGTAACTATTTAGTTAAAATTACAATTAGATTGAAATAAAATATAGAAGGTTGAAATATAATAATATAACTACTAATATAACTAGGTACTAATCTATAAAAAATTATAAACCCAATAAACTACTATTTTGAAAAACTAAGAAGGTAATGATAAAAATAACAAAAGGATATCATTTTTTTTGGGGCTTTTCTGAAAGTGCCGGCCAACAAAAAAAATTGGTACGTATTGTTAGAACTAGCCATTTGGAGAAATAGTTAATATGGCACACAAGTTGTAGGATTGCTCCGAGCCAAGTTGTACAAGTTCGAAGATTCATCATTTTCATACAGTTTTTTGATTCCTAAATTTTTATTGTATAAACTGAATTGATGATGAACCCATAGCTTTTGCACTTTTTTCGACAATTGCTTCAGATCATTAGTTCTAGCAATATCTATTATTATTTTATGTTTCTCAGTCCCAGCACTTTCAGTAATCAATAAATGTATGAAAATGATGAATCATCGAACTTGTATAACTTGGCTCAGAGCAATCCTACAACTTTTGTGCCATATTAACTATTACTCCAAATAGTACTAGTTCTAGTTCTAACAATACGTACTATTTTTTTTTGTTGGCCGGCACTTTCTTAAAAGGCCCAAAAATGTAAGGAGCACGAATGATCTCCTTTAGATAGAAAAATTATATCAAAGTGCAAGGTTATTTGTTCTGCTGGTGAGCCGTGAAATAAATTAGTGCCTTCGCACACGGCGTCGTATCGTAAGCGTATCGTAATACGCGCGTAGGACGAGAGCAATACGAGCGCGTACATGTTCAAACAAGGCCGCACACGAAGCGTTGCTGCAGCGAATCGTAGGAGACACCGCTTCGTGTGCGGCCTTGTTTGAAAATGTACGAGCGTATTGCTCTTGTCCTACGCGCGTATTACGATACGCTTACGATACGATTACGATACGATTACGATACGACGCTGTGTGCGTAGGCACTTAGTCAACTTTACTTGGCGTGTTGTCTTGCGCTGGTCCCACCATTCTGTGCAGCTCTTCGTCGGTTTGAATTTGAATAGCAGGTTTTCTCTCCGCCTGGCGAACGTGGATAAAGCCGTTGTTGACCCGTTAAAGCCGTGTTATAGGGCGCGTTTTCTCGCTTCTCGAAATAACAAACGGTTTGCATTGGTAAGTCGCTCATTTATATATACTTTAATAGTTGGACCCACCACCAAGTTTTCGCTGTTGAGATTTCTACGACCATTCGCCGCTTTTACCAGCTCGTCACGGTTTGAACAACTAATAAGTTTTAATACGATGGTGCGGGGTAAGTGATTTTTGGTAACATGGTTTTTTTGTCTACAACTTGTCCTGCATACACAGTCAATATCAGACTCAGACAGATCGACATCGTTTTTTGGACAGAGCTTTTTTGCCGTGACAAGAGCCACGTGATGAGGATTCTGATTCCGGCACACCAGCAATTTCTAATTCCTTTTTCAGATAAGTCTGTTGTAGTGCATTCATAGATACTAAGACTTGTGAAGCGGCGAGTGTATTCTTCAAGGATCGTATTTCAATTGCCTGTTCGTTTATTTGTTTCTCATAGGCATCCAGTTTTTTGGAGACTGGAGATACTAGATAAGTGTTGTTTGACATCCGCAAGGTCCTCCGTAACAAGTTTATGTCGGCATTTTGTTCCTGTATCTGAAGTCTCAGTAGCCGAATTTCGGATACCAAAGATGTTGAGTTGTCAGCCAAAGGTATACTTGTGTCCGCTTCTTTTTTAGTGGTGTTTCTTGTTCCTCTTTTTGTGTTTATGTTGGTTTCACTCAAAACGCTGTTTGTTGACCTGGCCGGACTCAGAACGCGTACATCTGTGTTATCCCCCTTCGGAATAGAGCACTTGCAGGTTGAGCAAAGCCATGATCTTTTATAACTTTCAGAGAAGCCTTTAAAGGTTTCAGAGTCTATTTGCAGGCACTGGAGGTCATGCATGTGTTTACATTTAATGCATGCTAGGAACTTACTGCCGTTAACTGGCTTGCCGCATGCATTGCAGACCACATTTTGGGAGTAGTTTTATAGTTGATGCCTTTAAAAGTGCAGTTATAACTTAAATTAATTTGGCGCACAATCACGCCACGCAGCACACTGCGTCACAATATGCAGCGATGTAGATGCGTAGTAAATGGGGCGGAGTCTGCAATATTTCGTAACATCCGTAGCCTTCGTAGCGTCTGTGCTACGCGACGTTTGTTCCAGCCCACGTGTTGTTTGATAGAATCAAATACGCATTACATCACTGTACTTCTTGATAAAAGAGCTTTAAAATGATGCAAATTTTCAACACTAAGTGACAACTTTATATTTTAGTAGGAATTTAAAAGTCCATAAGGACACCCGAAACACGAGTTACGCTCAAGATAGCGGAGTACGTTCGGAAACACGTGTAAAATATTATGTTTATTTTTGTAAAATATTAAAATTAACCAAAAAAACTAGAGTTATTTTACAACAGCTATAAAATCTATGAAACGGGGAAAAACACCTGGCCATGACGGACTCAGTATTGAGCATTTGCAGCACGCTGATGATAGATTAGAATAGATTGTTATCAATGTTATTTACTTTATGCTTAAGACATTGTTATTTACCATCAGGCCTTATTCAAACAATTGTAATTCCGCTAGTAAAAATGCCACAGGAGACATAGCCGATAAAACAAACTACCGACCAATTTCACTTGCGACTGTAAACGCTAAAATACTAGATAGGGTCATAGACCGGCACCTTAGTGGTTACATAAGCTTGAGAGACTCGCAATTCGGTTTTCGTGACGGGCTGTCTACCGAAAGCGCGATACTGTCACTGAAGTACACTGTTAACTAATATACGAAGAGAAGTACTCCTGTCTATGCCTGCTTCTTAGACCTGTCGAAAGCATTTGACCTTGTGTCATATGACCCACTCTGGGGTAAGCTGAGGGAAGCAGGTATATGTCCGGAAGTAATTGGGTTACTGTCGTATTGGTACAATAGACAGAGTAATGTAGTGAGGTGGGCTAAAATTTGTTCTGACAAATATAACCTGAACTCTCAAAATCTCTTAGAGATGAGCTTAATATTATAAATATAAAACCTAAATTAAAACAATACCTCCTAAGTAAACCATAATATCAATATTAAGAAATTACCTACCTATGTAATATTTTGAGACATCTATGTGTTGTATGTATACAATTACTTATATATTTATTGTTATTATTATATATTAATATAATTAAAGATATGCATTACCTAATTATTATAATAATTAATGTTTATTCCGCACCTAGATCTACAATTTGGAACACGCTGTAACTAGGCTGCAACAAAATAGTTTGTTTTCCACCGCCACTAAACAAGTTGTCAATGCGTTGCTGTCGATGAGCAAAGGAGCGGAATAGTTACTTACCCACACGCATGAGTAAATTGTATTTTAATTACTTTTATATAGAAAGACGATGATCAGCGGTGTCCAGAAAATCTTTTAGAGGTTTATGTGTCACCGTTTCTTATTTTGAAACTAGATGTAAGCTTAATTTAGTTAAATAAAAAAAAATGAGAGATTGATAAAACTAAAAAAAAAACTGTGGTTTAAGATAGGGCGGACTTACGTCGCCAAGGCTGTTTAACCTATATGTTAACCAGCTGATTGATTAACTCAGCAACATGCGTGTAGGATGTCGTATAGATAATGTTAGCGTCAACAACTTTAGCTACGCTGATGACATGGTGTTGTTGAGTCCTTCGATCAGCGGCTTGCGGCAGTTGTTAAAAACTTGTCAAGCTTACGCTGTGCACCATGGCTTAAAATATAACGAGAAAAAATCAGAATTTATGGTATTCAATAGTTTGTCTAAGAAGCCTAACGTAGTCCCGCCAGCCCCCTTACTCTCGAAACCGATCGCTATTGGATCGCATTTGTATTGTGAATTTTCGTATTTTTAAGTTACGACACCAGCGCTAATTTGGATTCATATTGGGTGAACTAAATGGCATTGAGTTTTGTATTTTTTTCACTCAATATCCACGCAATATGAATCCATATTAGCTCTGGTGTTGTAACTTATGAGTACGAAAATTCATAATACCAATCCGATCCAATAGCGATCGGTTTCAAGAGTAAGGGGGCTGTTCTCCTAAAAGGAGTTCAATTGAAACGTGTTGCACAGTTTAAGTACTTCGGTCACATTGTGGCAGAGGACTTAAAAGACCACTTAGATATCGAGCGTAGACGTAGGGCACTGTCGGTTCGCGGTAACATGCTGGCGCATAGCTATGCGATTCTCTAAGCGACACATAGACGCTGCGCGCATGGCTGTGATCTGCTGTCTCTTTCTTATTCTATAAATATGAAAGAGACAGAGTTATTTCTCAGCGCTGCGGCAGCCGCAGCTATCAAGGCTTTATCTTAGAGAATCGCACGGCTGATTCGCTCGTTGTTCCGTTGACGTAAAGACACAGACAATACAACTGTCTGTGCGTAAAGATAACGCTGTTCAAAATTCGCTGTTCTTATTGTCAAAGCTTATACACGGGCGCTCTGCGGGCCAGCTTTACTAAAAGGTCCTATGGTGCTCTACGAGTACAATATAACAACATCTTTAGGGCTCTGTTGGGGCTCCCGCGGTACTGCAGCGCATCAGGCATGTTTGCAGACGCTCATGAAGACGACTTCGCTACAATTATGCGAAAAAAGACTGCCTCGATATTGCTGCGTGTGCGGGGGAGCGCCAACACAGTCCTAAATATGATTGGTGACCGGATGGACTCGGCATTTTTCGGGCGATTCACTGAACTATATGTTTTCAAACGTGTGCATCAGTGAATCGACCAATAACAATAATGATATTTTTATTTTATTTTTGCCACTTTGATTTATTTTGTTCAATTTTTGATTTATTATGTTATATTTTTTGATTATTTTGTTTTATTTTAATTAGCTTTATTTTACATTTTATTTATTTTATTTTAAATGATTTTTGCAATTTTATTTAATTCTGGAATTTTATTCAATATTATATAGGTACATTTGTTACATAAATAGTTTTAAGTCTTAATTGTTACTAACCCATGGATCCTTATTGGTCTGAAATAAAAGATTTTATTATTATTATAATACTATTTTTTTACATAATTTTATTATTTATTAAATTAATTCTAATTAAACAATCAAAAAACATGATTTCAATTTAAACCACAGCTCCGTAAATGCGGCAACTCGTTATTGTAGTGTGTATATATGCCAGGATGCTAATGTGCGTGAAAAATTTGTTGCCAGCTACTCAACTGTTACCCGAGTAAATGGGAAAAATATTTTTGCTGTGATGTATTAGTTAGGTTATAAATATAGCTCAGAAAATATTTAAAAATTAACAATTAAAAGCGAATATGTATCAATATAATTGTTTATATTATTATGTGGGTTAGACGTAGGTTTCTTCTGTAGAAAAATGGTAGGTATGTATAGCAATGATTAGACCTCATTTTTTTGTAGTTTTTTTTAATTACTACCAACCTAAAAAAAGGCGACTAACGGACTAAAGACTGCACATACATCCAATAGCATAGAGCGGCGATGGGCTCATCAAAATAATATTACCAACCCCTCTCTTGCCTTCGGTGTCGTAAAAGGCGACTAACAGACTAAAGACTACACATACATCCAACAGCATAGAGCAACTATGGGCTCATCAAAATAAAACTACCAACCCCTCACTTTTCTTCAATGTCGTAAAAGGGGACTAACGGACTAAAGACTGCACATGCATCCAACAGCATAGAGCGACGATGGGCTCATTAAAATAATATTACCAACCCCTCTCTTGCCTTCGGTGTCGTAAAAGGCGACTAACAGACTAAAGACTACACATACATCCAACAGCATAGAGCAACTATGGGCTCATCAAAATAATACTACCAACCCCTCACTTTTCTTCAATGTCGTAAAAGGGGACTAACGGACTAAAGACTGCACATGCATCCAACAGCATAGAGCGACGATGGGCTCATTAAAATAATACTACCAAACCCTGTCTTCTCTTCGGTGTCGTAAAAGGCTACTAATGGACTAAAGACTGCACATACATACAACAGCATAGAGCAACTATAGGCTCATCAAAATAATACTACCAACCCCTCACTTTTCTTCAATGTCGTGAAAGGGGACTAACGGACTAAAGACTGCACATGCATCCAATAGCATAGAGCAGCGATGGGCTCATCAAAATAATATTACCAACCCCTCTCTTGCCTTCGGTGTCGTAAAAGGCGACTAACAGACTAAAGACTACACATACATCCAACAGCATAGAGCAACTATGGGCTCATCAAAATAATATTACCAACCCCTCACTTTTCTTCAATGTCGTAAAAGGGGACTAACGGACTAAAGACTGCACATGCATCCAACAGCATAGAGCGACGATGGGCTCATTAAAATAATACTACCAAACCCTCTCTTCTCTTCGGTGTCGTAAAAGGCTACTAATGGACTAAAGACTGCACATACATACAACAGCATAGAGCGGCGATGGGCTCATCAAAATAATACTACCAACCCCTCTCTTCCCTTTGGTGTCGTAAAAGCGACTAACGAGCTAAAGGCTCACCACCTAAGCACATGTGCAGACTGTGCAGTTGTTTCTTGCTGAAGCGTGGACTGTGTGAGCGTGGTCTGTATTATCCATAGATTCAAATGATTACTAATTTTACCATAAACTTTAATAATAACTATCTCAAAAAAGTTGTTGATCTTAGTAAACAGTAATAAGTCGAGTCTTTTTTCATGATTATTCTACATTATGACTAAATACTTTTTCGTTTTTGTAGGCATATCACAGACGTATTACGTCTGTGAGGCATATTGTCATGTGACAGACAAAAATTAAAAAAAAGTACTTTTTCCCCTATTGCAAGAAAAACTATTATAGCCTCGCTTTACAACGCTACAATGACGGTCTTTTTAAGCAAGAGGAGTGAAAATATTATTTTAAACATTGTCTATGATTTTTTTCAAAACGAATACGTCCGTGATTGGCCGGTGGCAGCACTGACATTGTGAGCATTATCACTGACAAGTAGGGATGCGTTCATAGAGAATGTATGAAAAACACTGTGCCGGTACTGTGTCGGAACTGTGGCTTCACTGATATGTGTGAAGCAACCTTTAACCTATAATATTACCCAAATCATAAGCTATACACCTGTTCTCAGTTTCATTAAAATCCGTCCAGCGGTTTTTGTGATGCGCGTCAAACAAACAGACAGACAAAAATTCCAAAAAAGATTCTAATGTTCACGTATCCTTCATCCCCTAGATTATGTTTTTTGCAAATATTTTCAATGTAAGTCAAAATTAAAAAAAAAGCTTTTCCGTACTGGAATCAATCAGCTGATTGCGCATTTTGTATAGGGAAAAATAATAAATTTTCGACCCATGTTCCTTATGGAAATTGTTCAGTTTCATCGGGGATTCCCTTTGATATAGTGTCAGCTAACATTTTTACACCCTAATATAGATTACAAATATAAGTAAACATGAAATAACATAGAACTAGGTTAAGTATATAGTAACCTTGTAAGACAAATGAAATAGGTTACCTATATAATAAAAGACAATAACAATAAATTCACATAATAAAAATCTCAACCACGGGGACTTTATTCTTGTATAAGCGGTAACACTGAATGGCGTTTATTGTTCATATTATTTTATGAAAAAAATTCGAAATTATACGATACTTACTGATTGTATGTGATCCCAGTGTCCTTCATATTTTTAGAAGTATTATTTTTACACAATTTTACAACGCAAACTGGCATTTTAGTTTGAATTAAGCCTAAATTTAATAAAACATTCGGGACGTACACGTCACCCACAGCTGTCAGTGTGACTGGCTCGGGTACGCCGATTTCGGCGTAGTATTTGTTGCCGCATTTGACAAGTACGACGGAGGTATCTAGTCGAGCGCAGCGAGACCAATCATTAATCTAAGATTAAAACTTTAGAGACTTATATTTCGAAAACTAAGAGTCTCCTTAGATAATGCAAATGTGCATTAGAATCTCTGATTTTTTTACAACCAAGTGGAATACTCGTTGTATTCAAGTTCATGCACCATTTTTTAAGATCCAAGCCGCTGGTAGTGCAATGCAGTGTAGAAGTGGTATTGAGTGGTATTAAGTGCCGTAGTTGTAGTTTTGTCTTGAAAACACTTACCAGCAGGTATTGTGTTAATTATCAATTTCCATTACAAATTAGGTTAGCAAAGCAAATATTTTAATTATTATTTAAATTAAAAGGATAGAGCTGTTTAACTTGATGTTTGCTTTACAACTACCCCCGAATGTATTTATAAGGTTGTGTCATTGCCGCGCATTGTGTGGTTATTTAGTTTTATGATTCTAATCAGGCGATGTTTTGTTTATTTTGCTGTACTGTAGATCGAATACCTATTGTCATTTTAATTATTTAAATTTTGTTTAGTTTTTGATAAAATGTTAGTAAACATGTGATACCCATTGAGATAAATGAACTAGAGAAGACGTCCTATACAATAAATGTGCAGTTGTGCACAGCTACAATGATACTTGTACCGTGGTGCGGGGCTTAAGTAGTTGTCATAGAAATGTCTAAGAGCGCAGGGC
This sequence comes from Scoparia ambigualis, assembly GCA_963921215.1. Classification (NCBI taxonomy): domain Eukaryota; kingdom Metazoa; phylum Arthropoda; class Insecta; order Lepidoptera; family Crambidae; genus Scoparia; species Scoparia ambigualis. Next base: position 36,406,485 of record OY992509.1, on the reverse strand, counting down.
CCTGATTCTGTATCGCAATCTATAGATTCCACACCTAAACCTTACCGCGCACAAACGTCAAACGCATACGTTTTTGGGAAGATATCGTAACTTTCTAAGGAATTAACGTGGTTTTGAAACAAGGAATCGTTACAGAATAAGGGCCCAGATGCGACACACTATTCATACAGTTTTATTACCGAGTTGTAAAGTTGTAAGATAATGTTTTTATTGTTATTAATTGTAATATTGAAATAAAAATAAGTAAATTAATGCCAAACATAAAAGTAAGTAAATAATTGATTAAAACATTTCATAACAATGATATAAATCTTTTTTAATCATTTAAGAAAAATATTTATTTAAGTAGGTACTTACGTGTAAAAATATTACTGAGTATCAAATATTTAGATGCTCAAGTTTTTCAAGCATTATTGAGATGAGATTAAAAATCGTATTTGAGTCCAATATGAAGAATAAATAAAAAAAAGTATTTCAATAGTAAAAAAAAAATCTAAGTATAATAATTCTAACGAAATCCCCAATTAAACTGCCATCATAATTCCAACTCTAGTAGTTATTTCACATAAAGCGTATAAAGTGTCACATCTGCACAAAACAGAAATATTGTTACTCTATGCAATGCTATTACCGAAATATGGCCGCCGATTCATGGCTGGCGATTTGATAAAATAATTAGTCAAAAGCATGTTAAAACGTTAATTTAATGCGTACTAACAGGTGAAAAGTGATTCCATTGTTTTTATTTGTGTTTCCTGAGTTTTTTAAACAGTACCTTAGCATACATGAAGGCTTATTTTTATTAAACAGAACACAGAATTACACACGTATTTGCATCTAGCACCTACCACAGACTAATAGAGGTGGAGCGAGCTGGCTCTACCGCGTGTTGCAAACAATCTAGTTGAGATGTCTTCTCTAGTACGTAGCACATAATAATTCAATGGTGATACCTAGTATTAATACTAGGTATCACCTAAATTTTCTGATTATAAAGTAGTTAACTACTTTATAATCAGAATGCCTTTAAAAGGTAAATTTATAAATACAATATACACCTATAAAAATCTAACTCCTTGTTGTGTACCTATGTAACCAAATTTAATTTGTTTCAAAAAGATGTGCATAAGAATAAGAAATAAAAAAGCATGAAAATTTTATCATTTATTTTTTATTATTAAGAATAGTAAATATAGGCAAAACAAGACTCAGTGCTGAACTCAATAGATGTTAAAAATTACTGGCAGATGGACTATGATATGGGACACTCCTCTTCAGGTGGTATGCTTCAACATTTAATGCTTGGGGGCTTAAATTAGTCAACTTCCAATTGCCATATGGATACACCCGGCTGCTAAATACCACCTCACCTTCTCCGCAAAACAGTTCTAACGAGCTGGCATCCAAGAAGAGCCTCCAAGATTGTGATCCAATAGGAAACCATTCCACTTGACGTACGTCATCAGCATTCCCTCTATCCACGACAACCTTTTTAACTTCAGGATCCCATCTGATCCATGCTTTTCCGCCTCCGTCACTTCCTTCCAAAAGCAATTCTATCTTCTGCGACAAATCGCCATTTAAAATCACCTCTCCAGTCTTTTCGAACTCCACTGATTGTTCAGGATTGAGTTCGTCATTGAATAGAGTTCTTTCCCTCAACTCGAACATAGCTTCTACAGGTATTTGTAAAACTATGTCGTTGTGAATCTTCAGTTCTCTAACAATGGTCATTTGCCCTACCCAGCCATCTCCAACCTCAGGTAAGGGTGATTCCCACATAGAAAACCAACTAACCAAATACCTCTTACCATCATTGTCCGTAGTTTGTGCTGCATAGAAGTCATGGCCAAAATCAATTTCATGAAAATCCGTTTCTGGTACAAATTCAAATGTTTCATAGTTAAAGCTTCCAATGTAGTAACCGGTCTGATGTAGATTTTTATATCGATCTCCTTGTTGTTCGATTCCTTGTGGAGAAATGATTAGCACGTACTTGCCGTCTAACTCGAAGAAATCTGGGCACTCCCACATGTAGCCCATAGTGTACCGCCCGGTCGATTCTGCGAGGATGGTCAGAAATTCCCAAGACTTCAAGTCAGGTGATCTGTACATCACCACATTGCCTCTCTCATGATCAGTTTTGCTACCAATGACCGTGTACCAGTAGTCTCCGTGCTTCCATGTCTTAGGGTCACGGAAATCATCGACATAATTCGGAGCAGCGTGTATAACAGGATTGCCGATGTACTTTTCAAAAACGATTCCGTCGCTGCTGTATGCGAGATACTGGGTTTCATTGTGGGTGGGGTATCCAGGCTTATGTGCAGTATATACCAGTACCAATTCATCTCCGTCAACGACTGCGCTTCCCGAGTAGCACATCTCTTCCTCGGGTGCGAGAGCTGTTGGAAGTTGCTTCCATTCGACCAAGTCAGGGCTAGAAACGTGCCCCCAGTGCATCGGACCCCACCTAGTTTCAAATGGGTAGAATTGATAGAACAAATGGTATTCATTTTTGTAGAATGAAAAACCATTTGGATCATTTATCCAGCCGACGGGTGGACTTACATGATAATGAGGTTTAAATCTTGGGTTTACATATGGCACATTTTTCTCAATGTATTCTTCTACAGCAGCTATGAGTTCTTGTTGCTTTGCTATCTTTGCGGAGACAGTACCTATGATGAAGAGAGCGGCGACGACCGCGACGTGACGAAAGATCGCCATATTTGATTTTGTTCTGACACAAATCACGAACACGAAGTGGTCTTTTATATAGTTTTGTGCTTCAAATCTCGTGGCGATAATTACCGATACAATTATCTATTTTTAGAAACATGTCATTTTTTGGTTGATTGGTCAGCAGGCGCGTGTACTTTTTTAGTAAACAGATTACGGTACCGTTATCGATTTGTCATCTGTTTCTTTAATCATTCGCTATATAGGCTCATAGGCTCGCCATTAAAACAAAACAAAATGTCTATATAAAACAAAATATTCAATAATATTTAAAACAAAAATCTTATCGGGCAATGTGTGTTTTAAGATTTTTATGCATAGGCCGGGTTTGTGATCACTAACCCACGTTTGGCAAGCGTGGTACTTAAGCCATCCTCAATAGTAGCGTAGACTTTATTTTAATGATGGAGGCCTTTGCCCTGCAGTGGGACAGTATGCAGGCTGTACTTAACTTTACTTATATATCTATCTATATATTATAATAATAAAAATATAACAGTTATATTGAATGCAGTTTTCACCAACGTATTGCTAGAGGTCTAACTTTAAATATAGGCTTCACCCGTAGATATAAAGAATAGATCTATACTTCTTTCTAATAATATTATAAAGGCGAAAGTGAGCTTGTATAACATTTGTTTGTTAAGCTTTCACGCTAATGCAGTTGTCCCACCGCCGACGATGAACGAGAAGCGAGTCGGGCAAACAAAAAACGAGTTGGCGAGCAGCGGAAAGCGAGTGTGTAGTTTCGATAATTTAGTCGCTGGGCTATAAGCGCCGCTGCCGCTGGTTGGTCTCTCGGCGTGAGTTAGTATGGCTAAGCTTATCTTTGATAGCTCCTGTCAAGTCCTGTCGCTATGCGACGAACTGGTGAAGCGAGTCATCGCCGGCAGTGTGAACTGTCAGCGATTAACTATTTATATAAGCATCTCTTTTATTTTAATAAATAATAAATAAATAAATTTTGTTTTACGCTCACAGCAATTATCTAGACCAAGATGAGTATTCTTGTGAAACTCGTTAATATGGTAAGATAACGGATAAATATACATAAACATAGAAAAAACACCCAGACCCGAAATCAATTTAGAAAAATAGTTTTTCTCTAAAGTGACCCGACCGTGGATCGAACCCGGGACCTCAGAGATGGCGACACCATGAAAACCGGTGTACAAACCACTCGACCAAGGAGGTCGTTATTTACTCGGAATGTATATCTTTTGTACGTTTCTTGAGCTAGAAAATAGCTGATAGTTAGTCGTTTACTCGCCGTTGGTGGGACCACTGCCTAAAGCCGCTGAACCGAATTTGATAAATTCTGGTAGAGTCGTGGGACGCTGAAGAAGGTTGAAGACTACTTTTTTGCAAAAAAGGGGGTGATACAATTTTGAAACTTTTTATCGCGTCGTCCGATTTGTTTCTGACTTTGCGGAAAAATTATTATAAATTATTAATAAGTATATTGTTTATCATAAATAGACAAAGTTTGCATAATCATTATTTATAAATTATCCTGAAAGGATTGAAATTATAAAAGTAAAGAAACAATAACAAAAATGTTCGCAAATATATTGAAAGAGGGTGCTCTACTGGTTTATACAGAGTTTTATAAGCGGTGGTAATATTTTTACTAAAATGTATAGTATTAAAAGGGACATCACTTAAAGGTACATGTAATGAACAACTACCTGATCGGTTACGTAATCGTTTTAACGTTAATGCTTCCTGTATCGATCGAAACAGAACTGATTGACCAAATCTACATCAACGCAAGAGAAGCCGCGGGCAAAAGCTAGTTAATTCATAAACTCTCAACAACGTAGCTTAGCAAGAACCTACTTATCTGATTGATAACATCAATATTTTCAACAATACATCATCATCAAATAGATTATAGGCTCATTGAAATAGAGGATTGCGAAATTGTTCGATTGACATGTGTTTTTTTTTACCACGCGTTGTTGTAATGGCACCTCCAACACACCAAAGTCACACTTGGCTATCGCGTCGCGCCTGCTTATCTTGTTCAGTACTGAAAAGTTTGCGGGGGAGTATTGTTAAAAAAAACAGCTTTTTTAAATTTTACAAAGCACATATAAAATAAAAACTTTATGTGTTATGTATCCATGCTCGCACTTCAAACCGTTCTCTCTAGAAGCCCTGTTTGACATTCTAATTACTTTTTCATGATTTCAAAATATAAGTTTTATACGTAAATTATTTCAACGTAGAACTTGCCAGGCAGCGCATCAACATTACATAGACTCTACATTCCTGCCAAACTGGAAAAAAAAATCAAATCATATTTTTTTTATTCATACATGCTATTGCACTAAGACGGGATCATTAATACATACAAGATTGATTCAAATGAAATCCGACTTAGATTTAGCTTTTTGAAGAAAAAAACTTTGAATAACTATTAAGTAGAAAACCGGAAAAAATTACCTACATAATTCGAATTATCCTCCAAATCACTAACTAATACGACTCACAAACAAATCACCCTAACAAAAAATTACTTAATTAACTTTATAAATCTGCATGTTAAAATATTCAAAGTTACCGTAAAAGGCTGCAACTTTGCCAACTAAGCGCAATTTTGCCTATTTCATTTAGATTACGATATATTTTCTACAATTTGATAATAATTTTACATTATAAGGGCAACATATTTTATTTTTTCTTTACTGGCAACTCAAGTGTTATCTGACAGTTGAGTTTACAAAATAATGCGATAGGAGTGCAGAAAAATTTTGAGAGGGCGTATAAATTTTCAGATTCTGCGAAAATATACTTGTTCCCTTCAAGTGGTAACATCCCATAGTAATAATATAAGGGCTATTTTCCGTAGTGCGTAATATTTTTATGAAAATGACACAATTTCAGCTAAATTTCTATCCGTGCGGTGACGGAGAAAGAATACCAATCGCCGCCCCTCTCTCCGTCCGGTGGGTGTCGTAAGAAGCGACTAACGGACTCTTTCGAGCGATGATCTGCTCCACTGGTGGTAGGGCTTGACCCGTCTGGTTGGTGACCACCGTACGCATGGTGTAAAACCCGTCAAGTGACTGCTTGTCAGTCGCGTTTCGGGATCAGCCAGCGTATAACCAGAGCTCGAGAGGATGATGCTGCGATGTATTTGGTCTGTGGAGGCTTCCGTCAAACCAGTGCCAGGAGGACTTCGTTAACCTGCCGACCAGGAAGACCCGTAGAAACGGTTGTCCCGCTGGCCGCCCGTGGCACAGTACAGGGGCCCAAGCGAGCCTAACCAGCTTGTGAGGCTGCCTCACCATGCCACGCATAATCTCGGGGTGGTCCGTCGTGCCGGTTGGTGACCGGAAGGTGGGGTCCCAGCGGACATTCCCGGGGGGGTTCGGGGGCCCTTCCGTTCGGCAGGTTAATAATACTCGTCTGTGGGCAAATTCCTGGGGAAACAGGCCACCACACTTTGACCATTCGCATCGCGGCATCATTTTCTCGTTTCACGCCTCTCTCTTTCCGCTCCTAAAATGACAGCGCCTAACAACAAAACTGGTTCTACAGCGGTGCACACCCACACCACAACCTTACCGTTTGAGGTGGAGTTCGCTAACATCCGCGGACTCCATGCAAACCTCAATGCCGTCCACCTCCATCTTGAGACGGCACGGCCAGCAATGTTGTTCCTGACGGAGACGCAAATAATCCGCTTAGCTGACACCACCTACCTGAACTATCCCGGCTTTGTGCTTGAAGAATCCTTCAAAGCCAAAGCCGGAGTTTGCTTATTCGTTCGGGCGGATGTTTGCTGTCGCCGTCTGCGCTGTCTGGAGGACCCCTCCTTCTCCCTCCTAGTAGTACACGTCGACTTAGGCTCTCATTGCCGTGTCTACGTCTGCGTCTACCGATCCCATAACGGCGACATGGAGACAACTCGACTAATTGAACATCTTAGTCGGGTAGCAGATGATGCGCAGGAGCGGTTTCCATCGGCGGAACTGGTGTTTTTGGGGGACTTCAACGCCCACCATGAGTTGTGGTTAGGTTCCTCCAAAACAGACCATGCTGGTAGAACTGCCCACGCATTCGCTCTCACGCATGACCTGACGCAACTGGTGAACCAGCCCACCAGGATCCCAGACATAGTTGGCCATGCGCCCTCCTTACTCGATCTTCTGCTGACGAGTCGCCCAGCTGGATACCGGGTGGAGATTCGAGCTCCTTTAGGTTCCTCGGATCACTGCTTGATATCCAGCACAGTGCCCTTGGCATCGCGCCCGCCAACAGCGGTTTCGAAACGCCAGATTTGGCACTACGCGTCGGCAGACTGGGACGGGATGCGGGAGTATTTTGCATCCGTCCCTTGGAGGCAGCGCTGCTTTAGTGGGAAGGACCCGACCGCTAGCGCCACTGCCGTTGCTGATGAGATAGTATTAGGAATGGAATACTATATTCCACACTCCTATGTCATCAGCAAAGGCAGACGCAACCGCTGGTTCAATCGCGAGTGTGCCAGCGCTGTTGAGAGCAAACAGACGGCATACCGCGCTTGGATCAGAGGTAAAGCTCATGGGGCTCCCGAAACTCGCTCGCTAAAAGCAGCCTATAATAATGCCACCAAGTCGTGTAAGAGGGCCTACATAAGAGCGGATGCCCAGCGCGTTGCACGAGTAGGCCAAGAACTTCTGACGCGTCCTACGGGCAGCCGTAGCTACTGGCGTCTGGCCAAAGCCGTGCAATCCATCTTCTGCTAACCCTCGCTGCCACCACTGAGATGTCTTGACGGAACTTTAGCTCACAAGCCGCAGGAAAAGGTCGATCTCCTGGCCAAACTCTTTGCGGCTAACTCCCGGATCGATGACTGTGATGCACAGCCACCCTCAATTCCTCACTGTGGCCACACAATGTCTGATATTAAAATCAGGCAGTGTGATGTCCGTGCGGAAATGCAGTCAATCGATGTCCGGAAAGCTAACGGTCCTGATGGCATCCCAGCAATAGTCCTGAAAATGTGTGCAGCGGAGTTGTCCCCTGTGTTAACGCGTCTGTACCGTCTCTCGCTCTCTTCGGGTTGTGTGCCGGAATCTTGGAGTGAAGCTAATGTGCAACCGATCCCTAAAAAAGGAGATCGGTCAGATCCGACTAATTACCGCCCTATAGCCGTAACTTCAGTGTTGTGTAAGATCCTAGAACGAATATTGAACAAACAGCTTATTCGATACCTAGAAGATCACTCCCTAATTCACGATCGTCAATATGGGTTTCGGCCAAAACGGTCAACGGGTGATCTTCTAGCGTACGTCACACATCTCTGGGGTGAGGCTATAGACAAGCGTGGCGAGTCACTGGCAGTTAGCCTTGACATAGCCAAGGCTTTTGATCGGGTCTGGCACAAAGCTCTTCTCTCTAAGCTCCCGGCATACGGTTTGCCCGCTCAGTTCTGTACCTGGATTGCCAGCTTCCTGCATGAGCGTAGACTCCGTGTCCTTTCGGATGGATGCGCTTCGCGGTTCATGTCAGTGAACGCTGGTGTTCCTCAAGGCTCCGTTCTATCCCCCACGCTGTTCCTTCTGCATATCAATGACATGCTTCCTCTTGGAAACATTCATTGCTATGCAGATGATAGCACAGTGCATGGGGGATATAACGGGCACCCAACGGCTGGGCGGGTAGACACCGAAATGAAGCGAGCAAATCTTGTCATTGAGCTCGATCGGATGTTGGACCTCATTTCTAAATGGGGCTCCGATAATCTGGTGGAGTTCAATGCCAAGAAAACACAGGTGTGCACGTTCACAGCGAAAAAGTCGCCATTCCTTCCCCTTCCCTCTCTTCAGGGTACATCTTTAGGCCTGCAGAGCAGTATTAACATGCTCGGTATGAATATCCGCTGCGATCTGAACCAAAAGGACTACATCGAAACCGTGATTAAAAATGCCTCACGTAAACTCGGTGTCCTGAACAAGGTGCGGCGATTCTTCACGCCTGATCAGTTGTGTCTATTATACAAGACACAGGTGCGGTCTTGCGTGGAGTATTGCTCTCACCTTTGGGACGGCTCCGCAAAGTACCTTCTCGATGCCTTGGACAGATTGCAGCGCCGCGCTGTGCGCATTATCGGCAATGCAGAGGTCACTAAAACTCTCGAGCCTTTGCAATTGCGTAGAGATATTGCGTCACTCAGCGTCTTTTACCGTTTATACCATGGCGACTGCTCTGAAGAACTCTTTGACCTCATCCCTCCTTCTCCCTTCCTCCATAGGAGTACGCGTGCTGCTCTGCGGAGTCACCAATTTACAGTCTCTAACATTCCATCTCGCACAAAGAAATTTGGTGACTTGTTTCTTTGCCGCACTTCCAAAAGATGGAATAGTCTACCAGCACACGTATTCCCTCCTACCTATGACATAGGGTCCTTCAAACGAGGCGTGAAGAAGCACTTTGTGGGCCGGCAGAGTGAGGATGACTGATGCTACGTCTCTTACGCTGCACCAGTTGTCCTCGCGCCTGGACCTCATTTCCACTTAACATCAGGTGGAGTGGGGTCATTTGCCGGGCTTAGTATAAAAAAAAAAATCTATTAGGCATAGTTGCAAAGTCTTTTTTTTGTAAACCTTAGTAACACAATTTTGCCTAGGGTTGTCACTAGTAGGATTTAAATTTTTAGCTTAATAAAACAAATATGATTAAATGAAAGCTCACCCACCATGTTCTAACTCCGCTGTTTATTATTATTAGGTGCATTATTTTTTATTTTATTTTTATTTTATTTGGGGAGCTCACAGCATCATTTACAAAAGACATATTATCATGTAGTAACTTACAAGCTAATAACAAGCTACCGCAACTAAAAATGTGTTTATTCATGTGTTATTCTTTATCACATGTGTGTTAACACTTTCACACAATGCCACTATGATTTTCATGATGGCTTCGCGGATGCCGCCTATATTTCAAGGCGGACTCGCTAGGCGAGTCGCCGGCATTATGTGAATTTATATATCAAGAAAAGGTGTTTGCTAATTGATAAGTGTGTTTAGACTTAGAAACATAGCAAAAAACCCATTGATAAAGCTAAACATTTTTTTGTTTCGTAATTTTAGAAGAGGTTGTCAATCTTTTATAAAAACTCAAACTCAAACCCAAAATTTCTATAATCAATAAACTTAAAATAAGCATTTTGAATCGTCTAAATTTATTTGGATGGATGGGCACCCGAAAACCATACTCACCGATTCAGTCTTTTAGCTGTAGAAGTAACGACATTTAAAAAACAATATGTTGTTAGCAAATTATATAATATACGAATTACTAATATGTTATGCTCGTACATGCACTATGTCCTTACATATTTGTCATTTACGTAATCTTCCACTTTGTAATAACGTTTACTCACGAGGATTTTTTAACATGGGCTTTAAATGTATGTAAAGGCATTTCAGTAATATTTAGTGGAAGTTTGTTATAAAACATTACACATTAAAATTTATCCAAGAAAGAGCCACCTGTTTTATGAAGTCTAAAACTAGGGACGGCAAGCTTATTTTTCCTACGAGTGTTTAAGTTTTATAGACCAGAATTTTTAACAAATGTCTTTTTATACTTCTTGAAATACATAAGGTTTTCATAAGTGGTCTGTGGTTTTCAAAAATAAATTGTGATGCAATAGTTAATATATCGATTTTTTTAAACACTTCTTTGAGTGAGTTACTAGACTTGAGGTTGTATATGGCGTGGACTGCCCTTTTCTGTAGAATAAATACATAGTCAATATTAGCAGCGGAACCCCACAACAGTAAGCCATAAGACATCACCAGTGGTCGGAGTAGGTATATTGATTTTAGATACTTGCGTCATGATATCATAACATGGACATGCATTTCTTCCGGAATGTACCGGAGTTTCCAAAAATTTGGTAAATAGAGTAATAAAATAAAAAACCATATGTAAGCAAACAAAATTGTTTATTGTTAATACAAATAATCATTATTACAGTTTTATTAAAAATAATTATTTTTAATCCTCATCGGTTACAAGTTCTACATTTTGATTTTCTGTCTCTATACAATTAAAATAAATAACTATAATTTTTTCAATATTTTCTAATTTTAAGCTATTTCTTTTAACATCTAAGATCCATTTGTAAGTGGAAAATGATCGTTCAACATCTGTAGATGTCAATGGAGCGAATTTGAAATAAAGTTTCTGATTATTTGCTACGCTTTTTTCAATACTCTCGCTGTATTCTCTAATTGTATCTAAATCTGGATTTCGTTCCATAACTGATTCTATTTTATTTTTTATATTCTCATTATTGCACTCGTTAAGCGTAGCCCTTACTTGATCAAATACTAAAAGTGAATCAACTAGAGATAAATTTTGTTTTTGTAACTCTTTTAGGGCTAGTAGTATAATAGAGTAATTTTCTTCAATATATTTTAAATCATTTTCTAAATTTTGTTTTTCCAAAATGATTTTTGCGTTTCGTATGGCTATAGCATCAGAACTGCTCAAGCAGGATAAAACTTCTTTTATTTTATCTAAATGTTGAGCGTAGTAAGATGCTGCCTGTAACCAAGTACCCCATCTGGTAATGACTGGTTGCGGAGGCAACGGTAAGTCAGGATATTTTTCTTTTAAAATGTTTACCCTACTAGGAGCCTTTAAAAATACTTTTTTAACATTTGATATAAGAATATCAACATCGTTGTATTCTGACCTTATCTGCTCACTTACACGATGAAGAGCGTGCGCCAAACATGTCACATGCTTCATTTCAGGTAAGTAATGTTTTAAATTTCGCCCTGCAGATAGCATGTACGCTACACTGTCAGTGCAAAGCATTAAAATATTGTCAACTTTCGCTTCAAAAGTGTTTTGCCATAAATTTTCTAGACATTGCAGTACAAATTGTGTTATTGTTTGTCCATTTACTGCTGTTAGCATTTTACAAGCAATCAAATAAGGCCGGCCTGCACTATTACTAGGATGCAATGGTTTTATTAGGAAATTGACTATGTATCGACCAAAAATGTCTGTTGTCTCATCCAGCGATATCCATAGTTTCTCATTTTTATTAGTTTCATAAATCGAATTGATTTTATTCCTATAAAACTTCTCCAAATAAACTTTTCGTAACTGTGATTCGTCAACCACTTTACGATTGGTACAAACGCAACAACAAGTACTGCACATATATTTCTGAAAAAACTCTTTGAACGCTGGATTTTTCATTTGCGACCAAGGAATATTGCATAGAATCAGGAACTTAATGAGGTCGAAGTAAAATTCCTCTTGCGGTCTCTTAAATTTTCCTTGATGTACAGCGCCTTCAATGTGTTTGGTAATGTTGCCTCTATTCACAGCTTTCAAATGACTTTCACACTTTGTACAGTATATAGTGCCACTAGCGTTATCGTAAAGTAGCTCAGGATAGTGCAATAACCACTTTTGCACTGTTTCAGCCTTGACCTTTGCCATATTTATTTATATCTCACCTAAAACAATGATTTAAATTTACAATATATACATACACAACTGTAAAGTCGATAATGAAATTCTGTTTCATATAAAGTGTTTTTTTTAACTGAAGCGGTGATAGCCCTGCGGTGTGCGTACCGGACTCTCATGCGCTGTGATGATTGCTATAAAGTGATTTTTTTTAACTGTTTCCAAGTTCTAAAACCTTCTTAAATAGTGAAAATAATTAAAACTTACCCGTACAAAAACAACTTCAAATGGGCCCAATCCAAGAGTAATAAATCGATGTCCGTAGTTATAAGCCAAATTCGTCGTTTTAAGTAGATTTCAGAAGACAGTAAACAAGCCAGGGTCAAGTCAAGATATTCACAACACATAAAATAAGCGCACTCCACGAACCGAAATAAGTGAGTGAGCCACTTGGTCTGGATGTCGGTGCGAGCGCATTGTTTTCGAACAAACAGTCAATGAGTCATCCTGGATACTTGATTCTAATTGGTCAGATGCGTTGAGCATAGAGATAAGAGGACAAAAGACCCTGTTTGCCGGATGTCGTGTGTTGAAATGAATATTATTATTATATCATTTTATACATGCTTAGGCTTTTACTCCAACACTTTTACTACAACAAGGTTTTTACACACCAGTCATTTTTTACTATTAAATTCTGGTCATCTACGCCACTAGCAGCATAGCGTTGAGAGTATTGATACATTTTTAACTAGTTTCATGTAATAATTTCGATGTTTCGGTATTTTTATCATAATAATCCGGAAACTCGGAGGAGTATCCATATTAACATATACGTTTGATGTCAGTGACCTTAATTCAATATACCTACTCCGACCACTGGACATCACACTATGGAAATAACTAAAATAAACTGCTCTTGCCGTCTCAACATCAGTTAGAAGCCTTATTTTCTTAACTGCGTATGCAGCTGAACTCAGTCTTTCTGACTAGGTATCAATTTCTGAAAAGGTATCAATATGTGTTTAGGAAGGTTCCCTATTTTTTTGAATAAACTTTTATGTCATAATTTAACATGGCATACTTTTACTTATCCTAAGAATAGTTACGCTCAGAATTAATTAGGCATAACTTTTTAGGCACTTTTTTTAAAGCATAACTACTAGAAGCACAATAATTGTTAACTATACTATTCTAAAGCCTAAATTGGCTTACGCATAATGATACTTAAGCATAATTTTATTATTATTATATAGGTAAAATGTAAGTTTTGGAAACTCTGTTTACATTTAATAAAATACATTTCGTATATAATATTTTATTTCCTAAGGAGAAACTAAGTTTGTTTTTGGACTGCAGCTTATGGCCTGATGGTATAACTTTCCGCCGTTTCATTGAGTTCGGCAGACGAAATTTAGACAGACATAGAACATCTGATACTGGTGCAAATATAAACATAAATGGAAAGTACAACAAATAATGAAAATCTTAAACTCATCAGTTTCAATTGTAAGTCTTTTAAAAGATCCTCAGAGTGTGTAAGAATGCTTTGCCAAACCGCCGATATTGTTGCAGTGCAAGAAACCTGGCTCTTGCCGAATGAGATACCGGAACTCGGTAATATAAACAGTGATTTTGGATTCTACGGCAAGTCTGCGGTAGACCTAACAGGTGGGATACTGCGTGGGCGGCCGTACGGCGGTGTAGCACTGCTACGGAGAAACAGTAAGTGTAATTCAGTGTCTGTGATTTCGTGCGAAAGTAATCGAATTAGTGCAATTAAGATGTATGTGTCAGATCGGTTAATACTCGTTTTTTCTATATATATGCCAACCGAATCATCAGATAATCTCTTAGAATTTGTTCAATGTTTAAGCGAAATTATATCTATAGTTGAGACAGTATTTAAACTGTATTTATCATGGGGGATTTTAATGCTCATCCCGGGGCATTGTTTGGTAATGAACTTAAATTTTTTTGTAATGATCAAAACTGGACATGTGTGGACCTCCAGATGTTAGGCTCGAATTCAAATACGTATACGTTTGTGAGTGAAGCGCACGGCAGCCGCAGTTGGCTTGATCACTGCATTGTTACCGAGCCTGCATTAAAGACGGTGTTTTCAGTAAAGGTATTCTATGACATTTTATTGGTCTGATCACTATCCAGTTGAGTTTCAATGTAACTTAAAATCAGTTTGTTGAACCATTAATTCACTGATTGTCAAAACAAATAAGGTTCTATGGGGAGACAGGGATTTAAGCCAAATAGAAACATATACTAAATGTTGTAATGATAAACTAAGGGTAGTTGGCATTCCTCACGAATTCCACCAGTGTGGTGATAGCATGTGTAGTAATAATGACAAGGTTCACTAGACCGCGATTGACATGCTTTACAGTGATATTGTAATCGCGTTACGAGAGGCTGCTGTTGCCAGCTATGTTAGCCGTGGCGGTAGGCAACACCGCGGCCTTCCAATTGGCGGATGGAATAAGTACTTTCGTGGCGCTCACTGTGATGCTAGGCAGAAGTTTTTGACCTGGGTCTTGCATGGACGACCTAACAGTAGTAACATTTACAATGAAATGAATGCATCTAGAAAATTTTTTAAAAGCAAATTACGTTATTGTCAGAACAATCAGGAATTAATTAAGATGAATATTTTAGCAACTAAGCATAAAAGTAAAGATTTTAAAGGATTTTGGCAACAAACAAAAAAGATAAGCCCAAAACCTAGCGTCCCAGTGAGTGTAAACAGCATCGTTGAACCAAAAGACATAGCGAATATGTTTGCATGTCACTTTCAAGTGGAGTCTCCGCTCAAAGGTGAGCAGGCCAGAGATGCGGGGGTCATTGTGTCAGGGGTGCCTGGGCGCGTCACAGCGAAACAAGTTGCTCTGATAATAAAGGGCATGACCCGAGGCAAGTCCCCCGGATAAGATGACCTCAGCATCGAGCATTTTCAGCATGCAGGGCCACACCTCCCAAGGCTGTTGGGACTGTTATTTTCGCTGTGTATTAGGCATTCCTACCTGTCAAATGACCTAATGAAGACGGTTGTAGTGCCTATAATTAAAAATAAGACTGGAGACAATTCTGACAAGTGCAACTACCGTCCGATATCATTAGCTACAACTTCATCTAAGGTGCTTGACGGCCTGCTTGAGAAACAGCTTAAAGAACATCTTAACTTACATGATGCACAGTTCGGTTTCAGACCAGAACTATCAACAGAATGTGCAATTATGTCTCTCAAGCAGACTGTCATGTACTACACAGACAGGAGAACGCCCGTGTATGTAGCCTTTCTTGATCTCTCTAGGGCATTTGACTTGGTTAGGTATGATATTCTTTGGCGTAAATTGAAAGACTCAGGGGTGCCGGGTGAGTTAATCAATATATTTAAATATTGGTATGACCACCAAACTAACCGGGTCAAGTGGCTGGGTGAGTTTTCTGATGAGTACAGGTTGGAGTGTGGAGTAAGGCAGGGGGGGGGGGGGGGGCTAACATCTCCTTCGCTCTTCAACTTGTAGATGAACAGGCTGATCGTTGAGCTGAGCGACGTAGGAGTAGGCTGCTCGATCGATGGTTACTGTATCAACAGTATTAGTTATGCAGATGATATGGTGTTGCTCAGCCCATCAATGGCCGCGCTCAAAAAACTGATAGGTGTGTGTGAGGAGTATGCGAGGGATCACGGTCTTATATATAATGTAGGAAAAAGTGAGCTCTTGATATTTCAAGCCAAGGGTCGTAAACTGGGGGATGTGGGGCATGTGTTGCTTAACGGTGTCGCTCTTAGTAGAGTGAAAGAGTTTAAATACCTCGGCCATGGGGTCACTGAGGATTTAAAAGACAATGAAGATATTGAAAGGGAGAGGAGAGCGATGGCGGTCCGCTGTAACATGTTGGCTCGCAGATTTGCGCGGTGTAGTTTAGAGGTAAAGATTACGCTCTTTAAAGCATTTTGTTAAACTCTGTACACCTGCAATCTGTGGGTCAGCTACACGCAGCGGGCCATCAACGCTCTCCGAATACAGTATAATAACGCGTTCAGGGTGCTGGTGGGGCTCCTACGCTACTGTAGTGCGTCTGCAATGTTTGCGCAAGCGCACGCAGACGGCTTCCACACCGTGCTGCGGCGCCGTATCGCCTCGCTGTTGTTCCGAGTGCGCGGGAGCGCCAACACCATCTTGAACGTGCTCAGCGACAAGCTGAATAGCCCCCTTCTGGGGCATTGGCTCCAAACACAAGTGCGTCTGCCTGGAGCGCCAGAGGGCGGCAAATATTTAAATTAGTTTGATTTTTTAATGTATATTACTAACATAGTTTTTTAAGTCATGTGTAAATTGTGTGTAAACTAACAAATTATGGGCAATAGCCTGAAATAAATAGATTTTATTTTTATTTTATTTTGATTTTATTTTGATTTTATTTTGATTTTATTTTGATTTTATTTTATTTTATTTTACTTTTATTTTTATAAAATAAACTTCTTGGCGGCTAAGGGGTGGCCCACGGGCCACCCCCGCCGCACCCTAGTCTACTATTACACTACAGTATCCAATTTATATTTTATAACCTAATACCTACTTTTGGTTTTCCAGATTCAAATAGCTATCAATTAAATAAAAAATATTGCAAAGACAAATCCTTATAACTTTATGCAAATCAAAATTAGGGCAACAAACATTAACCTATTAATATTAATTATCATTTGAGAATCTATAATTAACCAACGAATTATTTTATTTTCATTAAATTTATCATCTTCAATTGAATGATACCAAAATCTTTATGCTTACTGAAATAGTATGCCAAAAACAAATATGCGAAAAAAAAGGATCCTGTTTAGGAAGCGCAACTCCAGCGTCAGTTGTAGATCTATCTTTAGTAAAACTAAACTGTTTTTCATGAAAAAGTTTATTAATTGCAAAATGAGACTGTAATTGATTGTAAATAATTTTCTTAAAAACTTTGCTAAAGGCTTATAATATAGAAATGGGTCTAAAGTTAGAGGGGTTGTTTTTGACACTAGCTTTAAACAATGGTATTATTTTAGCATCCTTCATTAAATTTGGAAAAGTTCCTTCTTCAAGACACCTATTGAAAATATCGGCCAATTGAGGAGCTAAGGAATTAATAATTGTTTGAGCAACATTTGTAGAAATACCCCACAGATCTTCTGCGTTTTGTAATATTTATTGTTTTAAAAGCTTCTAAAATGGTGTCAGTGTTAATATGCCTAAAACTAAAACTGTCACCAAACTAATCAACACTTGACTCGATGAGAGCGACAGCAGTATGAGAGCAAGAACTTATATTACTAGTTATGTCCATAGGTATCCTAGAGAAAAAAACCTCAAATGCACCAGTGACTGCGCCATCTGATTCTATTGTTTTACTATTGACTTTAAGTGAATATGAACGGTCCTTAATTTTTGTTTTACCAGTTTCTTGGTTAATAATATTCCATGTTGTCTTTATTTTTACTTACACACCTTATTGAGGTGGAAAGAGCACAGCGCGCAATTCCTAAGGTGGCAGCGGGTTTCCTTTTCGATATCCTACTGTCGACTTATACCGCAACTGGGAGGTCCTAACAGTCAGGCAAACGTTCATATTGTACACTGTGCTGAGGAAACATTCCCAACTACTTTATGATCCGAATTTGCATAGGGACAAAAGAAGAAAACACAATGTTTGTACTACATACAATTATAGAACAAAATCCGCACGTAACTTCTTTTGTTACTTAGGCAATTATTTATATAACAGATTAAACTTAATTCTGAACATCTATCCTCTTCACAAATTTGCATGCAAAACAACCGTCTCAAATCATCTTAAGAGTCTAGACTACGAGGCAACAGAAAACCTTTTAAGACCTAGGCAATATTAGCAATATAAGTAATACGTAATTTCCTTGTCCCCAAATGTTGAGAATATATGTTTTCAAATTCAACTCTAACACTACACTTACACAACACATAACAATAAAACATAAACACACACATGTAGGTATTTACAATCATATTACTGGTTTCTGCAATTTTTATTTATTAGAAAATAAAGGGTAAGAAATGTATGAAGTGGGTATATTTATATAAGAAAAAAAAAACAAAATCAAATTATACACAGACCTTAATAAGTTGTCTTGAATTATAAGATTATATAATAGTCTTATGTTAAGTTTGTTACATTGGTCTAAAACTAATAACTGTAATGTTCATCCCAAGTGTTCACTAATATAGTCCTGAGTGGGGCCTGGTGACTTGTAGACCAGGTTTCTTTGAAACCTACTTCAGGCATCAGTCTCTCACAGATACACAGGATAATATAATTTTGTCATCCATGTATATATTACAGTTAAGTACCTTTTGTGATGAGAAAAATAAATAACATTTTCATTTTCATTTTATTTTGTTATTCGAAAGTGCATTTTTTTTAAATAAAATTTTATTTAGCATTTATGCTGACTTTTGTAAATAATTGACCTTGTGAAGGGGTACGTTTTTCTATTGTAATGTTAAAAATTGTGATAAATGTGTGATAAGTGAGTTTATTGGGATAAAACCTAACCTCTGAGGTGGCGCGCGATCATATTATTATGACTGCTGTCAAAATACCCCATGGCCACCATGGGCAGTCATATTATGACTGCGCGTCGGTGGGCCGTTTTTTGTTTACGTTATCAGTATTCAGAGGCCTATTACATCTCGACTGTGATTTTTGCGTAAAATGGCCAACTTTGGCGCTCTGGATCTCGGAATCAAAAATACATTAACAATTTTGACTTATAGAATAGTGTAGAATAGCTATTGGCATAGTGCGTAGCGGTCTCGCTTTTTGTAAATTTTGCTTAACTTATTAATTAAACCCAAAATGGCATGAACTCATCGATTGAACTGCTGTTTTATGCAAATGAAATAAAAAAATAGAATGTTATCTCTTATATAGTCGTATAGTGCTTAGCGGCCTCAGAATTTTTAGATATCATTGATTTTATATAGAAAAAAAAATCTTATTCTAAACCAAAAAACTTCGAAAAGCGCTTCAAGTTAACTGTGAATTTCTCCTATCTACGATAATATTATTGAGCAAAATTTATACCATAATAATTGTTACTTCATGAGGAATAAAGATTTTATAATTTTAAATCATTAATTTATTATTCTATTTTGATAAAAACGATAAATACAACTGCAAAATTACTACAAAATGCGATGCGCCGGCCGTCCGCACTTCAGTACTACGCGAGTGCTCCTCAGCGGTGGACCTGTGTCGAATTTCTTCGCGCCAATATCGATCGATCGAGCGGCAGTGCATGTAAAGTGCGACTACCAAGTTTGATCACTTAGGTACAATTTTACAAGTTTTTATTTAGTTTCACCTGTCTGTTTGAAATCCAATCTTGCAAATTAAATTTGATCCACTTTCCGGTTACCGATTGAGCTGAAATTTTGCATACATGTGTAAATCACGTGACAATGCAATATTATGATGACATGGTGCTAATCTGATGATGGAGCTGGAAGGTGGCCATAGAAACTTCACAATGAAACAACACAACCACATCGAGTTTGGGCTCATTTGAATTGTCTTAACGTGTAGTTTGTCTTTCAATGGTAACCAGGGTCTGACCATGGAGCTGAAAGGTGGTCATGGGAACTCTGTTATGAAACGACGCAACTCCATC
Source organism: Scoparia ambigualis (assembly GCA_963921215.1). Lineage (NCBI taxonomy): Eukaryota > Metazoa > Arthropoda > Insecta > Lepidoptera > Crambidae > Scoparia > Scoparia ambigualis. The sequence continues at coordinate 36,386,606 of OY992509.1, read as the reverse complement.
GAGTTTCGGCTCATTTCATTGGTCTTGACGAGTACTTTGTTTTTAGATGGTTACCAGGGTATGATCTGATGATGGAGCTGGAAGGTGATCATAGGAACTCAATAAAGAAACGACGCAACCCTATCGAGTCTCGGCTCGTTTGATTCGTCTTGACGAACACTTTAGTGCTAGATGGTAACCAGGGTCTGATGATGAGCTGGAAGATGGCCATAGAAACTCAGTAATTAAACGACATAACCCCATCGAGTATGGGCTGGTTTGATTAGTCTTGACGAGTACTTTAGTGTTAGATGGTAAGCAGGGTCTGATGATGGAGCTGGAAGGTAGTCATAGGAACTCAATAATTAAGCGACATAACCGCGTCAAATTCGATTTGTCTTAATGGGTGAACCGTTTTGAATTGATATGTAAAGTTATTGAAATAATACTAAAAAGTTAAAATTAAAATTAAAAGAAAAAAATTATTTAAAAAAAAAAGCTTTTATTATTGTTCTTGTTAATAATAATCTTCTATTAACATAATGCAAGCACAATGTAGTCACTTGTTACGTTAGTCTGCTGTTAACATTGACATGTCTTATCCTGTACATAAGTTTAGATCTATATTGATAACCGAATTAGAAGATTGCCTGGAGTGGCCACAAACTCAAGGTGATTATACAAAATCGGCTTGTGGTTTCTTTAATAAATCTTGTTGTTCTTAAGTAATTTGTTTGTGTGAATGATAGTGTGTGAATAGTATGCTTCCTAATAACTCTAATTTAGTTTATGCTTGTCGTGGCAACCTCTAATTAAGACGGCGCCTTAAAATGTAACCCAATATCTGTTGTTTTATAAATGTAAATGGTGTTTGTTTTGTTGGTTGTCCTTAAATAAATAAATAGAATTAAAAATTTAGAAATAATAATTTAAACCTGAAAAGAAAAATATCATTGTATGAAACAAAATGACCATTTCGTACGCCCCCACTGTAGTTTTAAAAGTATTTGAAAGACGGCTGTCAGTGTGACGTACACACTTGGTGGAAACCTTAGTTAGGTTAGAAGGAACAGACATCGCGAGGTCGTGTAAAAAGTATTGTACTTTGTTGTAATTTTGATGTGTAGGGCACATATTGTTTGATTCGGGGTCCGTAATAATTAAGAACGTGAAACAGTGTTAATACATTAGTACCAGGGCGGGCTAGTTAAAACAGTTGTTTGGTTAGAATGCGACACGTGGAGTGGTTTGTGCATATCATCACGTATTTGTCTTGGGTTAAGAGCTCTGGGGGTAGTCAAAGGGAAGTCTAGGGACATCTAGGGCCACCAGCTCCAGAAGACGCACCGGAGCGCGGTCTACCAGCAGCCAGAGACTAACCAGCGGGGCGCGATCCACCACAGCAGCGGCCTGGGGCGGCCGGCTGAGCGGCTTATAAGATAGTAGTAGATAAGATAGCCGAACATGCACACTAAACTCGGAGCACACTGAGCTATCTTTTTACAGACGCTTGCGTGCGTGTTAGTAAAGATACAGCATGTTTCATGATGTGCATTATTTTAATTGATTAGTTTGTCGGAAAACATAACTTTGAAAAATCACTACAACTGGAGCCCATTTTTTGACATTGTATTCAGAATGATGTATAGATACAGCCCTTAAACGTTTGCTTATTGATTTTTTTAGACCCTGTATAGGTACCTACAATGCAACCTTTAACTAAAATTAACCATATTCGTCTTCGTCACAATAATCCCATATCGTAAGTAGGTAAAAGGTATATTAGACATTTTTATTAAACCATAAAACTTTACACTTTGTATTAAATTATTGTGTTTTTATAACATGCCCATTTTTTATAAATAGAGTCTGGCTAACGAAAGCTGAACCTCGTAGTTATTTGATTGGCAACACTTTGTCTCTATGTGTGTCTATCTGAGGTGTCATTTGGTCATTTCGTATGTCAAGCTCTTTTTCGTTTCGTGGGCCAGGCTCTAAAAGCGTGTTACATTGTAATTGCAAAAGAAAAATAATGAAGGTGTAGTAATGCTAAAATAATGTTCTTTAATGTTCCATCACAATGTAATGCGCTTTTTTATAAAAAATTGGGTATGTGATAAAAACGCAAAGATTTAATACAAGGTGTAAAGTTTTATGGTTCAATAAAAATGTCTAATAGGTATGTACCTACTTACAATATGGGATTATTATGACGTAGACGAATATGATAAATTATCGTTAAAGGTTGCAATGTAGGTACCTATATACCTATATAGGTATAGCTTTTTTTTGGCGTGGCTTCAGTCAGGAACGGTTGTCTCAACTTAGAAAGTGTCAGTAGCGTCAGAAAGTGTACTTTCTTTCAGTAATTAAAATATTTTAGTAGCGTTTAAAATGAGGCCGCAGCAAAATGGTGATGATGGCTACGATGAGCCAGAAGTTCATCGCAAAATCTTCATCGGTGGTCTAAACTATCGCACTACAGACGAATCTTTGAAATCTCATTTTGAGAAATGGGGAGAGATTGTAGATGTCGTTGTCATGAAGGACCCCAAAACCAAGAAATCCCGCGGATTTGGTTTCATTACCTATTCCAAGGCGCACATGGTGGATGATGCGCAAAACAACAGGCCGTATCGCATCGATGGACGTGTCGTGGAAACTAAACGCGCTGTTGCTAGACAAGATATTAAGAACCATGAGGCAGGTGCAACTGTCAAGAAATTGTTTATTGGAGGAATTAAAGATGACCACGATGAAGAACAATTAAGGCAGTACTTTACAAACTATGGAACTGTACAGAATGTCAGCATAGTGACAGACAAAGCCACAGGAAAGAAAAGAGGATTTGGCTTTGTTGAGTTTGATGACTATGACCCAATGGATAAAGTTTGCTTGAATGCACCTCACAAAATTAATGGGAAACAATTGGATGTTAAGAAAGCCCTTCCAAAAGATGGATCTGAACAGAAATTAATTATACACATATATGTATAATGATTTTTTTCTAATCAGGTTTAAATTGTTATTTTTAATTTTTTTATTCTTTTTATTAACAAGAACATAATAAAAGCTTGTTTTATAAAAAGTATTTCTTTCTTTTAATTTTTTTTAGTGTTTGTTTTATATGGAATCTAGAAAGCTTATTATGATGTTGAATTATTCTTAATATCAATTTCGTGATGTTCAGCATTGGTCGAAAAAGGTATCAATGTGTAAAGAAGTTAATATATACATCTACATTAAGAAATGCAAATATAGGAAGGTATTTCTTGCCATTAAGGCATATAGTATTCTAATCCTAACTAATGTTTGGCCTCGTTTGACTCTTACCTCGTTTGACTCGTAATAATAAATCTGAAATAAAAACTCTACCTTTCTATACTTTTTCACACCTAAACCATTCGATTGATTTGATTGAAATTTGGCAAATAGGTAGTTCTGTTTTATGGTGTTTTATACTCTCATGTAAATTGTAATTAATTTTATTCTAATCTAAGCTATAATTTTTTTCTTAAACGAAAAACGTCCATTGCTAGATAAAGGACTAGGTAAATAAAAAAATGTTTTTAACAAATATTCACATACTAGACCCATGGCACACTAAAAATGTGCGGGTATAGCGATAACCAATTACTCCATAGAAATACTAAAAAATATAAACTTGGGAAAAGTATCAAAATCGCTTGGTCGTAGTTTTAACACAGTATTGTGGGTGGACTCGTGACCTTCAATGAGTTGTCGAGCGGGACGCTTAAAATACCTATTTTTGCAGAGTGGAGATTTGTAATAGGGCTCTTAAGTAGCAATACAATTGAACTGCGTTATACGAGAGAATGTTTACATTAACAAGTCGACTCTTTTTTGGCGCCTTATTGACCCGCCGATTTCAAGGTCAAGAGTTCTTAGACTCGCTGTGTAAATAAAATATATGAAGACTAGTAATTTTCTAATCAGATTATTGTAATTCAATGTGTAATGTTATAAAAGATACAAATACTTCTTTGAAAAATGGTTTTATTTATACTGTATGAATAATGTATTTATGCATTTAATTATTCCATTAATCTCCATCATGATATATCAAGAAATAGATAAAGGTTATTTATGGAAGAAAAATCAACAAATCTCCATCAATAGGAAAATTCAATGGGGATTAGTGGAATTATCCGCATTTAGGAACCATATTATTATAAAATTTCTGAAAAAACTATTAGTCAGATAAAAACCTTGCGATTAATGACGTCGTCGTTATCTTTAGTTTTTGATTGATTTGTGTGTAATTACGATGTTTACGCAACGCCAAATTGTCGCTAAATCATTGTTGTGATAATAGAATTGGATAATATAAATGAATAATCGGAAACAAAACAGTTAGGTAATATTAAGTTCCATGAGGTCTTGAAGTAGGTCACTTGAAGTGACATTTATCACTTTACCAAGTCAGGTGCACTTGATAAAGGACTGAGACTATCTATCTACCGTATAATAAAATCTGTCGCCTTTACACCATACGGCGTAAATAGAAATGTGATAATTTTCATATTAGAATGTTTATTTTCCGTTCATACATACATCGTTGATTACTCTCTGTCATCTAAGGTTTTACCAATTTTTTGGCGTAAAGCTTTTACTACCCGCTTCAAAAAACTTCCAACCCCAGCATTATCAGCCACTAAAGGTCAATTTCAATTTACTATTTCTATACAAAATCTTAGAACAAGTCGTCCATAAACAATTGTCTTTCTTCGTTTACCGCATCCACTTTCTTACTCGCTTTCTTACTTACTATAACAATTAAATTCATCAATATTATATATCTATAAGACAATTACCGGTCAGCTTGATCTGTGAGAAAGCTGCGTAACTCAGTTTTGAACGCATACCGGCTGGTGGACATTCTGATATTCAAAGGGAGGGAATTCCAAAGGTATACTGTCTTTTTTTCTCTTCTCCTTTTTATAAATACTCTTTCTACTTATCTCGTTTCATCTTTTCATCTATATGCTGACGATCTGCATGGTGTACAGCACAGCCTGTGACAATGTGACAGTTTTGAATAGGTTGATCTGCTGGTGTGTATACTTTCAACAAACCGTTTGGTCGTTTTAATTTGTGGTGGCGCCACCTACCCGCATGACGCCGCACATAGATTGACACCAAGCAAACACCTACTCAACCGTGTCAACAGATGGCGCCACAAAAGTCAACACAACGACGTCGCCATACTAAGACGATAAAAATATTATAGGATTCCTGTATTGCGGTAGCGAAGTTTCACCATCTCCGTCGCTATATATAGCACCTCCAACTAACATCCGTTGGACCTCGGTCCCCGAGCTATATCACCCAGCTCGGAGAAAGATTTCCCTACGATGTGGCATCCATCCATTCCTACTCACCATACACTTCCCTACAAGTTTTTAAGAATTATAAGAACGGCTTTTGAAATATTTCTTAAAAAAAAATTGAGTTTTTAGATGATATAGAAGCTTAGATTAAAACAAAAAGGGAAGATACGGCATGCTCCTACTTGTAGTCATTCAAAATATAGTCCTACTCAACTACATAAGCAAACACTCACACACGCACACTTATAAAGTGTAAATCGAGCGAGCGAGACAAAGCGGTAGGTTTCAACGTCAGCGCGAGAGAGTCAGCGAGTAGCGCGTTGGCGTCTCGGTCGCTTCGCAACAGACGAGTACGTACGACCGATTCCGACGCTACTGCGTAGTAGCGTCTTTCTCTTTTTCACACAGTAGAATATCCGCGATAGTGCGATGTAGCCTGTTCGCTCGGCAAATTGTGACTGAAGTGAAATTGTGCCTTTAGGCCTAATTTTGGCGGCTCACTCTCGAGACGCTAATGCCGTATCTTCCCTTTTTGTTTTCATCTAAGTATAGAAGGCGTATGGATGTATATTCATGAAACACAAAGATACACACATAAGAGAGAGAAAAAGAGAGAGAGAGAGAGAAAAACATTTATTGACACACAAAACAATACGATAATAACATAATTTAAAATAAAAAACAAAGGTCAATCAGGACCCTGCCTCAGCTTGTGTTGTTGCGAACGGGACGTGTCACAATAACGCTGGTATTCTGGCGGGGCCTGTCGGTGCACGGTGCACGAATAACAAAACATCACGGCCGCTTCCTAGAGGGGTGGGCAGAGACCACAGATATCCATCTGCTATGATCCTGACACACATCCTTTGCTTCACTTACTCTCAAAACGTAATTCATACATGCTCTTCGGTTAAGGGTACTCTTGACCCTCCTTATAATATATGCATCTAATTATGATGAAATATTACGTAAAGGCTTGAAAGATGTAGGAAAATTGATTTTATATCTTATATTAACAAGTCTGGTTTGCTAAAAATGAAATATTACGACAATCTAATTTCAAAAGATGGTGTAAGCGTGATGATCACTTTTATTCGCGATTAAAAACATGATAAAAAGGCATGTATACACTTTTAAGTGAGTCAGCCAGTGACCATGTCCGGTGCAACTCTCTCAGTCTGGTACAAAAAAGTATCCATAAGATGCCTTTATTAAGTAGTTAGCGTTAATCCTCGTTTAAATGTTTATAGATAAAAAGGCAGTTGAGTGATTTTTGGAGTTTATCACCAATGTAGGCTCTTTTATTACAAAATCAGATTTTTACCACTAAGAAAACTTAAAAAAGAAATAGAGTGACACTGGAGTTATAGATATACAATATGTGTTTCGATACTTTGAGAATGTGTCTTACAAAACGTCTTTTTTTCGGTATTATAGTAAGAAAGTGTCTTTTATTAAATAGATATTATGCTAACGTAACAGGTTAAGGAGCATGTTTACTGCAAAAATTGTCTTCTTGTGTGATATACATCTAAACAGATCAAAGATCTGCACAAAAAAAGACGCATGTGTAACGCACCTATAAACGTTTCTACGATTATATTTTTGGACTCTCAGACATAACTATTGAAACGATCACAAGCCGTTTATAAATTTTATTTTTATTCTATTCTACAACGTGTAAGCGCTTCATCTCACCTGATGGTAAGTGACGATGAGGCCGAAGGTGGAAGCGGAAGCCGGAATCCTCAAACACTGAGGAACTGGCTGAACTGTCGGAACACAACAATGCTATAATTAACATCGCTGTTATGGCAACAGCCTTATATAAGATGGTGGTAGCTAGCGAGGCGGTCTGAAAGGCCTACCACCAACCAAACCAAGTACACAAAGATGTGCTTCCCGCTGGAAATCGAACCCGCGGTTAAAAATTATAGTAGCATTAAAAAGCTAATTGTAATACATAACAGCATAGATAGCAGTTCTGATGAGGTTTGCGTATTAATAGAGAACGTAATAAATAAATTCAAATGTCTTACAGGCTCTCAGTTTATTTACATAAAAGAAATAAAAAATAGATAAAGGGACAGTAGAATTAAAAAATTGAGGTATAATGACAGCTGGGCCAGATAACAAAGATAAGATTTTGGATAAAATAAAGCCATATTGGAATTTTAATGAAGAGTTATCAGTAGCAAATGGGCTAATTTGTAAATCGGATAAATTAATTATACCTAAATCTATGCAAGGAGAATTATGTTAAAAAAGGACACGTAGGACACATGGTTATAGAAAAATGTGAAGTACGAGCTAGATATTAATATTTTAGCCATGTAATATAGGCAGGGAAAAAGTTTCTTCGATTTTTTAAGAAAATTCAAAACATTTTTTAGTTTATTTACATTTAACTAAAGTATATAGGTGCCATTTTTTCGATAACTTTTTGGTATCTTGTAGGTAGGGACATGATTCCATTGCTATAGAAATTTTGGGGCTTCAGACTCAGAATAAATAATAGTCTTCTGATCAAAATACAGCGACAAGTGGTTTTAGCAGTCCTCTCGTGATGTTAACCTGACACTGCCTAAAGAATTCTGAAGAGACCGAAACAGATGAAAATCTGAAGTTGCAAGGTCAGGACTATACGGCAAATGCATTAATATTTCCAGCCAAACTCTCTTAATTTTTACTAAATGGCTAAAGATGTGTGAGGTCTAGACTTATCATGATGAAAAATCACACCCCTTCTGTTTATTAATTCCGGCCGCTTTCTCTTAACTTCTTGCTTTAATCTCATCAGTTGTTCGCAGTAGAGTTCAGAATCAATAGTTCGTTAGGGCGGAAAAGTACTACTTTCCACCCGCTCCTCACGCAACTTCAGACCTACTTTCCAGGTATGAGGAATAAAATAGTTATTTGTTATACAAGAGTGCAAAGTTGCTTTTTAACCGTGTTCTCAATTTCGATGACCGAGCAAGCGAGTGAAACGCCGGATTTGGCACTACGCGTCGGCAGACTGGGACGGTATGCGGGAGTATTTTGCATCCGTCCCTTGGAGGCAGCGCTGCTTTAGTGAGAAGGACCCAACCGCTAGCGCCACTGCCGTTGCTGATGAGATAGTATTAGGAATGTAATACTATATTCCACACTCCTATGTCATCAGCAAAGGCAGACGCAAGCGCTGGTTCAATCGCGAGTGTGCCAGCGCTGTTGAGAGCAAACAGACGGCATACCGCGCTTGGATCAGAGATAAAGCTCATGGGGATCCCGAAACTCGCTCGCTAAAAGCAGCCTATAATAATGCCACCAAGTCATGTAAGAGGGCCTACATAAGAGTGGATGCCCAGCGCGTTGCACGAGTAGGCCAAGAACTCCTGACGCGTCCTACGGGCAGCCGTAGCTACTGGCGTAGCTACTGGCCAAAGCCGTGCAATCCAACTTCTACCAACCCTCGCTGCCACCACTGAGATGTCCTGACGGAACTTTAGCTCACAAGCTGCAGGAAAAGGTCGATCTCCTGGCCAAACTCTTTGCGGCTAACTCCCGGATCGATGACTGTAATGCACAGCCACCCTCAATTCCTCACTGTGGCCACACAATGTCTGATATCAAAATCAGGCAGTGTGATGTCCGTGCGGAGCTGCAGTCAATCGATGCCCGGAAAGCTAACGGTCCTGATGGCATCCCAGCAATAGTCCTGAAAATGTGTGCAGAAGAGTTGTCCCCTGTGTTAACGCGTCTGTACCGTCTCTCGCTCTCTTCGGGTTGTGTGCCGGAATCTTGGAGAGAAGCTAATGTGCAACCGATCCCTAAAAAAGGAGATCGGTCAGATCCGTCTAATTACCGCCCTATAGCCGTAACTTCAGTGTTGTGTAAGATCCTAGAACGAATATTGAACAAACAGCTTATTCGATACCTAGAAGATCACTCCCTAATTCACGATCGTCAATATGGGTTTCGGCCAAAACGGTCAACGGGTGATCTTCTAGCGTACGTCACACATCTCTGGGGTGAGGCTATTGACAAGCGTGGCGAGTCACTGGCAGTTAGCCTTGACATAGCCAAGGCTATTGATCGGGTCTGGCACAAAGCTCTTCTCTCCAAGCTCCCGGCATACGGTTTGCCCGCTCAGTTCTGTACCTGGATTGCTAGCTTCCTGCATGAGCGTAGAATCCGTGTCCTTCCGGATGGATGCGCTTCGCGGTTCATGTCAGTGAACGCTGGTGTTCCTCAGGGCTCCGTTCTATCCCCCACGCTGTTCCTTCTGCATATCAATGACATGCTTCCTCTTGGAAACATTCATTGCTATGCAGATGATAGCACAGTGCATGGGGGATATAAAGGTCACCCAACGGCTGGGCGGGTAGACACCGAAATGAAGCGAGCAAATCTTGTCATTGAGCTCGATCGGGTGTTGGACCTCATTTCTTAATGGGGCTCCGATAATCTGGTGGAGTTCAATGCCAAGAAAACACAGGTGTGCGCGTTCACAGCGAAAAAGTCGCCATTCCTTTCCCTTCCCTCTCTTCAGGGTACATCTCTAGGCCTGCAGAGCAGTATTAACATGCTCGGTATGGATATCCGCTGCGATCTGAACCAAAAGGATTACATCGAAACCGTAATTAAAAATGCCTCACGTAAACTCGGTGTCCTGAACAAGGTGCGGCGATTCTTCACGCCTGATCAGTTGTGTCTATTATACAAGACACAGGTGCGGTCTTGCGTGGAGTATTGCTCTCACCTTTGGGACGGCTCCGCAAAGTATCTTCTCGATGCCTTGGACAGATTGCAGCGCCGCGCTGTGCGCATTATCGGCAATGCGGAGGTCACTAAAACTCTCGAGCCTTTGCAATTGCGTAGAGATATTGCGTCACTCAGCGTCTTTTACCGTTTATACCATGGCGAATGCTCTGAAGAACTCTTTGACCTCATCCCTCCTTCTCCCTTCCTCCATAGGAGTACGCGTTCTGCTCTCCGGAGTCACCAATTTACAGTTTCTAACATTCCATCACGCACAAAGAAATTTGGTGACTCGTTTCTTTGCCGCTCTTCCAAAAGATGGAATAGTCTACCAGCACACGTATTCCCTCCTACCTATGACATGGGGTCCTTCAAACGTGAAGAAGCACTCTGTGGGCCGGCAGAGTGAGGGTGACTGATGCTACGTCTCTTACACTGCACCAGTTGTCCTCGCGCCTGGACTTCATTTCCACTTAACATCAGGTGGAGTGGAGTCATTTGCCGGGCTTAGCATAAAAAAAAAAATAAAGAACACGCAAAGTATCGAATTTACGGGCAAAGAAAATCAAATCCATTTCAGGAGCGTTTTTTTTAAGTTGGAACATTACAATGCTCCAGCAATGTTGTATGAAACGACGTGCTGGGGTTATTAAAAACCTACTCTATGATTTTATCTCTTTTATTATTCTTGACATACCAAAGTATAGTAAGTCAGTCAGTAAGATGACAAATAGAAAATTGGCGGTAAAGCTGCATGCTTCGTTTTGTCTTGATTTGTTATTTTTATATTTAAATAATAAATATAAATTTATTAAAATGAGTTCCAACGGTTCAGATAGTGAAATGGAGATTGATTGTAGGTACTCTACCAGATTTAAGATCAGAAGCCAAATTGGCAATGGAAATCCTGCTTTTAGTGAAGTCAAGAGAAAAATACATGAAAGTATATGAAAATTTTATAATTTGGAAAAACGAGAAAAAGGTGAACATTTTCTCCGAAACAGTATTTTTGGCGTATTTTAATGAGATTGCTAAAACTAAAAAGCCATCTACATTATCGGCAATATATTCCATGCTGAAATGTACAGCTCATGTTAAAAACGGCATTAACTTGAAAAATAATGAAACCTGCTTTTCTTAAACGACAATCGACCGGATTTAAAAGCAAAACATCGTTTTTTTACTGGCGGAAACATAAAGCAGTTTTTAATTAAAGCCCCAGATTATGTATATTTAGCGACAAAGGTAAATATAATTATTCATTATTTATTTGAGACACGGTTAAGCCAAAAAGGCTGGATGCATTTGGATGAATTTTGATGCACAGGATTAATGAGTCTTCTTAAATATACTATCCGTGGCTGTAGCTTGATATTTAGTTTTGTTTGTTACAGGTTGCTATGATATTAGGCGTTAACGGAGCATGTTGGAGTATCGAACTCTATAATATTACCACAAAAGACATAGAATTTCTTGATGACAAAGCAATAATAACATTGCGCGACTCTAAAACAAAGATTGACCCGATATTTGTAATCCAAGGAGAGTTCCTAACATTATGTAATAGTACATTATGATACGAGTGGGCTATGTTGGTCATTGTAATAGAGGCGGTTTATGAGCGATTGTACTTACCAATGCACACGCGTTTTTTCATACGATGTTTTTCAACACACTTGTGAAGAAAATACATTGTCTGAAAATGACTGCTTGTTTTTGTTGTTTTTCTAGTAAAAAATATATGTTAGCTTACCAAAGATTTACATCTTTGGTAAGCTAACATAATATATTTTTCATTGGACTTAGATCTCGGGCCACATATTTGGTCCGAGACTTAGATGGTAATAGGCTGTCAATAACATTGTGTGCTTCACTTATATTTCCGGCGGTGTAGACTATAAAGGACAACGGCGAAATAATTTTCAAGATAATTATTTAGCGTATTAAAATGTCGTTAATACGAATTACTTAAATTCATAAGATTTTTCAGACTATTATTTAGTCCTGACTAAGTCAGGAAAAAAATCAGTTTAAAAAGTAACTCGAATGGCTCTGGTGGTGCCTGTTTTTATTAAAGTTTTTATTGTAGCTTCGACTTTTGTCTTTTGGCCAAGTAGGGTAATATCTAATAAGTTATCTGGTTATAAAGGGCTTTGCCTGTCTTGCATAACAACACTTTCGATTTAAATATAATTACCTACGCTTCAGAAATACAATAAAAACGAAAATAAATCACAATAACTATTAAAATACTTTTAGTTATTGTGATTAAAGGGCTTTAGAGTATGGCAACTACGACCTGTCCTGTGAACCTGCCTGTCACTGTCATTGTCATATCATTTCGCTCGCTCAAGACTGGACAGTGGACTTAGGTTAGGACTACGATTACTTTAGATTTTGTTGTGTACTTTTGTTATAAACGATGGGAAGGACTACGATTACTTTGGATTTTGTTGTGTACTTTTGTTATAAACGATGGGAAGTCGTGTAAAACCCACACGCATCATGTGTTTGAACTGCAACATATGCCTAAATAAATTACGTCGATACCCTTCATTGGCTCTTAACTCGAGTCACTGCTATAATCTGCAGCTGGGTGTACCCTCAAATTGTAAGTACCTACAAGTATCTTGTAAAAGTTCATGAGAAAACTACCGCCACTGCCGGCTAACTCTTTTTGCTGTGCTGTGTGTGTTTTGTGTGTAAGAGCATTAGGGACCCCATAATGCTCTTGTTAATTAACCTAATTAATAACATCCTTGTAAACATAATGATGCAATAAAAATTAAATTGAAATAAGTACAGAAAACATGATTAATTCTTACTTGTTTTGTTACCTAATCGGTCAGATTCAACTTTTGAAACAATAATTGTACACTTCCAAGCTTTGACGTGAATATAAATAATAATGTATAAGTAATTCATGTTTTTTTAGGTTTTGGAAGATGACTATGTCTGTGAGGCATGCAGAGATCTTGCCATGGTTGCAGTTAATCATAATTTAGAAAATGAAGTTCTTGGCAGGGAAGAAGCTGGAACAAGTACTAGAGGACATACAAATGTCTGCCTTTTATGAGGCTGTTCAACATTACAACGACAAAGTGATATTGTATTAAGAGAAAACCCTACTGGAATGCAGCAATCAATCAACATTATAGAAAGCAGAGTAGCACCACGAGAGGTTTGTATACTTTAAAACTTAACCGATAGCCTTCATTCAATACTACCTACTACATACTAAAAGTAATTGCAATAATTGAATTATTATAGTGTTTTTGTACAGTAAAAGTTAAGTACCTACTAAAAGAAAATATATTTATCACTGTTAATTTAACAAATTAAACAGGATTTTAGGCAACATATGTTATGAGAAAACATACATGAGCCTTTATGAATTTTTTTTTTTTTATATCGTCAGTAGATTGTATTTGCCATGCTTGCTGGATGCGAACTAAAAGAGAGGTTATTCGTTTAAACCGTCTAGATGAAAATAGACCTCTACAGGACATAACAAATGTGGATGTGCAACAAGCTGAAAATCTGCCACCATCTGAACCTGCACCAACTGAACTAGCTCCAACTGAACCCGCGCACATTAGAATATAATGATATAATTTTATTCGCCCTGGGAACGTATTAAATAAGACAAGCTCGCTCTTACTTTGGGGAGCATGTACATTTCCATGGCAGATACAGGATTGAAGTGTGCAGTAAGCGTCTAGATTCATCTGAATACAACCTTAGAGGTGGTGATACAACATTAATAAGAGGGAAAATAAAGTCGCGCCATGTTGCCAGAAGACAATATTATGTCTATATTTTAATAGAAAATAATGTGCCCGGATGAGCAGGAATAGTAGAATGTTGCTGTAGTTGCTTAGTTGGTAGACGGACGGTTGGATGTTGTGCGCATACTATTGCTAGTTTGGTACCTTGGTTGGGCCAGACATCAACAAAATATTACAGCACCTGCAGGATTTCTTGACGATATTGTAATAAGAGAATATGAGGAATAAAAAAATAAAATAGTAACCAAGTTTTATTTTAACTTACCTACTTAACCCATTAAGCCACTAAGCCCATTAAGCCCCTAAGCCACTTTCGCAATGGCGGGTCGCTGGATGGGTGACCAATTAAAAAACATCTCGGGCTCCTCCGTGCTTCGGAAGGCACGTTAAGCCGTTGGTCCCGGTTGTTGTCGTAAGATGACAGTCGTTAAAACCTACCAACCCGCATTGGGCCAGCGTGGTGGGTTATGGCCCAATATCCCCACGTGCTATTGTCGACGTGGGAGGCCTGTGCCCAGCAGTGGGACGTTTATAGGCTGATGATGATGATGATGACTTAACCCATGAGGTGGTAGGTAGTAATCTATATATACTTTTACATAAAAGAGAATTTGCTATACCTACCTAAGTAATCTTTTATAATTTTAATAGATAGGTGTAGGTACCTACTTACTTACTTTTATTAATACTTATAGGCTCTGAGTTAAATAGCTAATCTATATGTAAGCAGAGATAAAATCTCTGAATAATCAGTAGGTATACTTAACTCAATTTAGAAAGAGGCACTTATAAAGGCGGCGCTCCTGTTTACCTCTCACTTACACAACACCAAAAAGAGCATTTATCTTTTTCTTTCTTGCCCTTATTTCATTATAAAGCCTTATCCATTGAGGTACATTAATACTAGCTCAATGACCTTATCTGACTTATCTTCATGTTTATTCAATCCCTTATAACTCTTTCAGAGTGGTAACGGCAAGTAATATACTACTACTACATATAGGTAGGTACCTAGTACCTAGTTGTCAAGTTTTACCTACCTAACCTAGCAGTTGTTTTAATTCGATAATATCATAGTTGGTCAGACATAACCTAAAAAACTTCAAACTGAAATATCTTTTTAGCTAGACTTACTACAATCGTATTTTTAACGTCAATCTATTGAGGAATTCAAGCTCTATACTTTTACATATTTTTCATACTAATACGCATAAAAAAATGTTGACAAAAATTTTGTATGGAGTTTCGCCATTGTCCTTTAGTTAATATATTTAATTAAAATAATATATTTAATTTAGTAATGAAGATTACTAGAACTATACATATTTATTTTTGAACATTCAAAGTATTGAACAAGAAGTTGCTGTATGAATCGACAAAATATAGGTACCTATGTGAAAGGTAAGAAGTCTTTCCATCTCTTCCCTTATGTGTCGTAAAAGGCGACTAATGGACTATAGGCTGCACATACATCCTACAGAATAGAGCGGCGATGGGCTCATTAAAGAATACTACCAATCTTTTCTCCTCTTAAGTGTAGTAAAAGGCAACTAATGGACTAAAGACTACACATACGTCCAACAGCATAGGGTGGCGATGGGCTCATCCAAATAATACTACCAACCCCTCTCTTCCCTTCGGTGACGTAAAGGGCGACTAACGGACTAAAGACTCCACATACATCCAACAGCATAGAGCAGCGATAGGCTCATCAAAATAATACTACCATCCCCTCTCTTCTCTTTGGTGTCGTAAAAGGCGACTAACGGACTAAAGGCTGCACATACTCCAGCAGCATAGAGCGGCGATGGGTTCATTAAAATAATACTATTAATCCCACTCTTCCCTTGGGTGTCGTAAAAGGCGACTAACGGGCTAAAGGCTCACCATCTAAGCACATGTGCAGACTGTGCAGTTGTTTTTGATGAAGCGTGGACTGCGTGGGCGTGGTCTGTGTTGTCCATAGATTTAAATGATTACTAATTTTACCATAAACTTTAAATAAATATCTCAAAAAAGTTGTTGATTTATGTAAACAGTAATAAGTCGAGTCTCTATTCATGATAATTCTACTTAAGACTAATTACTTTTTCGTTTTTGTGGGCTCATTGTCATTTGACACAAAAATAAAAATAAAAATCTAGTGGAAGAAATGTTATTATTTGGGACTTCTTGGCGGGAAAGTGAAGCGTCATGTCTGCAGTTTTGTTTTATTTTCTATGATTTGTGTTTTGTCGAATATTAATGTGAAATAATGGTGGATTATTTACTGTTAAGTGTTTGTGAACGTGCATGAGTGTTAGCAAATAAAACAAAACAGTGCAACATCACTTTTCAAATTCTCTCAAAAAGTCCGTGTGAGACCTCAATAAAGTCCCACAGCTTTATTGAGTCTCGAGGGGTTTGGGGGAAAATCATTTACCATTAAACGTTCATTTTCACTCATTATCATCCACTTAATGTAAAGAACATAATAATAACTATTAAAAACTTGGTACTAGCTAAATGTGCTGATCGCACAAAGCTATTAGTTAAGAGAAAATAAATCTATTATTTCTTCGCTTTGGTCGAGATTCCATTTTTAATCTATATTACCGCACTATTGTGTAATAAACTACATTACGATGCTTATATCGGTGAAATAAGAGCAACTTTACGAGCGAGTGTGTTGAAAAAAAATATTATAATCTTCGTCCAGCGAACACAACAGCAGATAGGTTTTTTCTTAATTTTTAGAAAGGGAAGTGCACGAAGCCGGTCATAGGAAAACACAAAATAAAAAAAAGTCCAATAAACGGGCTGAAGGCTACATTGAGGACCGAATTGAAAACAAAACTGATATAAATATTAAAATAAATCTAAACATCATATTGCATCCTAATTCGGAACAGAATTTCACCCGCTAGCCACTTGCCAACATCTAAGTCCACAGCCATCCACCTCAAATCAGCATATTCAGCCATCTACCACATTCAATGCCCACCTGCAAACCTCATCAGAAGTTCAACAAACAAACACAAATGTACCGGGGAAATCAATAACATTTCTTTTAATAATTGTCCCAATGTGACTAATGTAACTTTTAATATTAATTAAATTAAATGTATAATTTAAAAAGTATGTTTTATTTCCCTGCATTATTTTGAGGCAAGCACTTTATATGCCTCGGCGGAAATGGCAATTGCTTGTCTCGTATTAGTGAAGTCCTTGCCTACGGGTCGGCCTTCAAACTCATACTTGATCTGCAATTGCCTATTTCACGGCCTTTGCAATAATGTACTTTTATCCTCTAGCGGATAAAAACGGCTTTTGCACTCAGATATCGAAGAGTAAAAATACTCTTTGCGAGATGGGGGGGGGGGGGGGGGTGAAAAAGTAATTTTAATCATCTTTTGATGTTGGTTACCTAGGTCTTTACATTAGTATTAGTGTTCAATTATGTTTGCTGATTGTATGTCACCACAGTCTAAAAACAAAATTGAATTAAAAGACTTCAGACTAAGCAATAAACTCGAGACTTAAAAGTCAAATTAAATAAAATTATGTGTAAAGGCTCAATCTTGTAGTTTTAGTGTGTGAGGCTCATAAGTATGAGTCTCTGTCACTGACATTAAGGATTGAGCATTCATTAACGGCGATGCGCAAAATGATTAGTACTACTAAAACAAAAATTTTGTTAGCTATACAAAAATGGTGAGCATGTTATTAATCAAATATACGAATACTTTCCAGTAGCACTCGCAAAACGCATGTCTAGAAAACATGCTTGGTTATTGCGCAGTGGACACTAACGCAGTATGTTTTCCAGTTATTATTAAGAAAGTGCCTAGCCTAACATGCACCAGTGGTTATTTAATAAAAAATAATCTACCGCCACTAGTGGTAAATTAAGAATTTGTATACAATAGAATTTGGTCATAAAGTAAAGCTAATATTATTTGCTACCTAAACCAAGTTTTGTCTTATTTTTATCGAATCGCGGATAAGAGTTATTTAATTATTAATATTTTTTAATATGAAAACACTAAGTGTTCAAAAAAAAGACGTGTTACTTTATAAATGTCTAACGTGGCTGCATAAACCATAATTCTTTTGCTTTTAAAAAGCGAAATGTCAACAATGCCGTCACGTCATGTTTGATTTGACAGCTAGCGACTGTCAATTGTCAACAACTGTCATTTGTTGACAGACATTGCCAGTTAAATAACGAATAACAGATTAAAAATTTAAAAAAGTATACAACTAAAACATAAAACGCCGCGTTTCCTTAGGTCCCAATGAACTTCCTACTACATAAAATAAAATTTTAACAATGTTTTAGCGATAATTTAACTATTAGCTTAGGTAGATAGCAATCCTAACATTTTCTTTGATATCTACTAAAACTACATACCGGTAGAAAGGGGCTATTAGGTAACAGTGGAGCTTTTTGAAAAACAATATATTTTTGAACATACGCAAACAAATTAAAAATAATAAACGTGAACGAAACATTTTTTTTCTCTAACAGTTGGTATAACTCCGTTATCTGTCAATCTCGACCAATCAGAGAGAAGAACACCGCGCGTGTGATGTTATGAACTACATTTAGCGAGAGTCTGTCAGTGGTAATAAAATTTTCGTGTTGAAACTTTCGGTTGGAATTATTATTTCCAAACATATTTTAAAGACTGTGGTAAGTTGTATGGTTTATTTAACTATTCAAATAAAGGATTATAATAAAGTTTATTAAGCTATTTATATATATTTATAATAATATAACTTTTTTTCAAATGGGGCTTTTGGAAGCTGATATGGCGTTATTTAAAAATTTTAAGCAGCCCCATATCCAAATTGCCTTGCACCATATGGAGTATGTATTACTTTTTATTTACCCCATATAACATTAATTCGTTATTTACAGATGCTACATTAGTAATAAAAAAAGCTGAGCTAAGGATAGAAGGGCTCCGCATCAGGCAGACTGCCACTGGCTTCAGGATAAAGGAGATCCCTGGAACAGCCAGTCGACCTAAGGCTGATGTTCTGGTGACCAAGGTCCTCAGCGCGACCGTCACAGTAGTGAGGCCCACTCGGTGCGTGGACATCAGGGTTTCGGGCTTGGATGATTTCATCCGGGCCGAAGAGGTCATCGCCGCCTTGGATAATCAGTTTTGGGCCAGGCGGGATAGGCTCCGTTCTGGTCCGGTGTCCTGTGGGGGCCGCTAAGGGTATAGTGGAGTCAGGCCGGCTCCTGGTTAGTCCCTGGCAAAGTGGAGCTGGTGTCGTGGCTTTGGATCCTCTGGCAATGAGGTGCTTTAAGTACATAAACCTCGGGCACACTCGGCAGCGGTGCCCAGTCGAAGTTGACCGCACTGACACGCTACAATTGCTATCAAAATGGCCACAAAGTGTCGCGGACATGAGGTGCGCCAGTGTGCGCCGCTGCTAAATTGCCCTCTGGGCATATCATGGGGGGAAGGATCTTCTCCCCCTAGTTCCTTGGACAAGGGCTACTTTAAGGGCGGCAGGGCATTTTCCCAAGGAGGTAGAGATGCAAGAAACTTAATGTTAAGTACGGCCCATCTCAACTTCCTCTAGACTAATTTAAATTACTCCGAAGCTTCAGAAGACCTCTTAGTGCAGCACATTATGGAGTGGGGTTTGCACGCTATGTTTGCCGCTTTGTCATCCAGCCCAAATTGAACTGTGGACACGGCCAATACAGTGGCCATTGGAAACCCTACGGGCGCTGTCCACTCCCCTCCCCTCTCAATTAATGAGAAGGGTTCGGGATTTGTGGCGTGCGCTTGGGAAGAAATAGCCCTCTTAGGGGTATATTTTTTTTATTTTTTTTATAAAAGAGGGAGGCAAACGAGCAGGCGGGTCACGTGATGGAAAGTAATCACCGCCGCCCATGGACACCCGCAAAACCAGAGGAATCGCAGATGCGTTGCCGGCCTTTATGGGAGGAATAGGTTTAAGGAAGGAATAGGAATTGGGAGGGGGGGGGGGAAGGGGCCTCCGGAACCCTCACTGGTCGGACGAAACACAACAGCACCAAGTGCCGTTATTTCACGCCGAATATTCGTGAGAGGGTGGTATTACGCCGGGCGAGCCGGCCCAATGCGTGCTGCAACGCAGCGTGGCTCTACCACTCAGTCAGTGTTACTCATTTAGCACCACCCAGGGATCACGTGTAGGGTCTCAAGGGTAAACCTACGGACGCGAGCAACTTTAACCCCCAACCGGGTGGTATTTCTCCCCAAACGGGTGGTTATTAGACCTGGAGGATTTTCTCCGGAACCTGTGCGTGGACGTAAGACGCTTGGCGCCGACCCAGGTTTCGACATGCATAGGGGACCTGAACTCCAAATCTACTACATGGGGTTGCCCTTTTTTTCTGTACCAAATTAGTTTTTAAGTAAAAATGTTAATTATTTAGTGTTGACTTTTGCATTATTTGTAAATTTTTAAATGTATGTTACCAAAAATCGCCGTTCGTTTATATTGAAATAAAAACGGTTTATAAAGATATTTTCTATGTCCCATTTTATTCATACCAAATAACCCCACACTGGGGGTTATTTGGAAAGGCACCTTCTTTTTTAAAATAAACCTTACTGTTTGTTAATATTATGTTTTTATTTTTGTATTTTCACAAAGTTATATCTATATTATGCAACACATACTTCTTTGTCTGTTAAAAATTAAAGGAAAAATATATATTCAAATTGTATTCCTACTTTTTTACCAAATAGCCCCGTTCTACTTAAGTGAGTGTGGGCGGCGCAGGCAGGTGCTGGCGCTGTCTGATGGCGGGCAGGTGGCGCTAGACTGGGCGCTGGCGGTCACACAAAAAAATCATAAATATATCTGCAACAATATAGATTTTATCAACTTTTTTCATTCAACTCCTGTAAACCTACGATTTTGGAGTTAGCGAAGTGTTCATTGGAGGCATCGAAATACATTTGACCTACACAGAAGTAGGACAGCTAGTATTTCTGTTGTCTTATAAAAAAAATCTTTAATTCTTCTACGCTGCGCTTCGCGATTGTCTTAAATTTCTAGCCTATCACGTGACCTACGGCAGTACATTAATTTTTATTAAATAACCACTGGTGGCAGAGTCACACTTTGTATTATTAATAATACAATTGTATATCAAGTGGTAGTCTGCTACCAGTGGTTATTTAATAAAAAAATATGTTTTCTTAAAATCGTGTATATTTTCAAGCACTGCATTAACTGCATTAGTGTAGTGCTTGAAAATATAATCGATTTTTGCGTAATACTAAAGTATGATTTCCGTAACTGATACTTGCAATTATGATCGAAATTATATACTCTATTGTCTATTGACGACCGATTCATTATTTTTCACATTTCATTAATAAGCTAAAGCAGAACGTTTAAAAACGTTTCATATTTTGTTTGAGAAAAATATGTACCATAACCATAACGCATTGTTCAAGAAAAATGCGAATGTAGAGATACATCAAAACAATATTCCTGAAAATTATAGTACTTAAAAAGATCCATAAAAGTCTATATCCTAAGATCTACTCACTCACAATTAGCATTTTAACTATTCTAGACTAGTTAAAAACAACACCTTATGTACGCACCTTTGTTTTCCTTAAAAGTAAACACTTATGCGGATAAAACATGTTAATGACTATGGAATTTATATAGATTAAAGTTTATTAATAATACCATAACATAACAATATTATATCAATGATTTGAATCGGTGATATCAAATAATATCACCAATTCAAAGCTCTGTGCAACCGAAAAATGTCGATACGGGCGATATGGGTGGCTGGACGGCACGTGCCTTGTTTCCGTCCGCGGCGTGGCCTATAATCTACGTAAAACATATTGTGTTGTAAATCGAATGTGGCCGATGACTTTCCGAAAATCGAATTTGACTGGAAGCGATTTTTCCAACCGCACAATTTCCCAACCGAATCGTTTACTTAAATTTTTATCTTCCGGAGGTTGATTTTTTAAATGCTAATTTTTTTCCCATTTTTTCCAATTTTATTTTTTTGTTGATAGTTTTGTTCCGGAAGTTGATTTTTAAAAATGCTATTTTTATTCTCGCGTAATTTTTGAATTTTGAGTTTTCTCTCTAGCGTTTTATTTTTATTTAATCTCTCTCAAGGCTACATTCATGAAATTTAGGGAAGGTTTTGTTGACTCTGAGAGAAAATTTGTCAGACAAAAACGAGAACTTTAGCTACAGTACACACGGCAGCAGATCAACCTATCTTAAACTGTCAAATTTCTACAATCAATTTTGAACTTTATTGTTTGGTTCTAAGGATCAATATTCATTGAAGAAATTTGACAGTTTAGGGTAGGTTGATCTGACGCCGTGTGTACATCCTGAGATATAACGCTAATTGTGGTTATCACGCTGGGTTCACGGTGTTGATACCAAAAGTCTGTTTAATATAGCTTGATACCTGTGACAGATGTCATCAGAAACGACGACGTGACTTTGTAAAAGCGTAAGAATATATTTGAGTACATTTATATAATATTATTTTGTACAATCCATCACTTAACATACTACAATTACTTTTTGTGATTATTTATTATACGTTAGATTAGGTTTTATCCCAATAAACTTACTTATCACAACATTTATCAAATTTTTTAACATTTACAATAAAAAAACGTACCCCTTCACAAGGTCATTCCAATACAAAAAATACTTGTGTTGGGATAGTAAATCAATTTAAGTTCAATTGATATTCAATTGCAATGGGTTGACTTAATTTAGTATTTATAATTCTAGCTGTATTAATTAATTTGTGAGTCTTAACTTATTTTTCTTTTTCTTGAGTAAAATGACGATTATTATGAAGTTAAAAAATTTGATAAGTTATTGAATTGGCGCATTAGATAGGAACAATACTTCATTAGGCTCAATTTAAATCAATTAATTCGGTCGCATTTCGATGATTACTTTGTTTTATTTAATTGGAAATGAAACAAACAAACATTATGAATTAATAACGATTTAGAAAACTATAGCATTGTCAGTTCATTTTGTAGAATGTCACCCATAAGAGGCGGCTCTTTAATTATTATTAATAATAATCTAAAAGTAAAAGAACGCAGAGACGTGATTGTACTAACTATAGAACGAACTATAGAATTGTCATGTGTCGAACTAGATGAGGTTGTCGTAATATGTGTATACAGACCTCCATCTGGAAATTACCCACTGTTTGAGCGCGCTATGGATTTTTTTTTTAAATCATTATGTAAAAAAAGTAAGAGAATAGTAGTGTGTGGAGATTTTAATGTTAATATTTTGAACCGATGATCTATCTACAGTAGATTCATAAACTTATTTAAATCATTTCATTTAGATCACGTGTTCAAGAACCAACTAGAATAACATCCACATCTGCTACTTGCTTGGACAATATTTTTTGTAATTAATTTAAAATTTCACAACACAATAAGCAAAAAATTATTAAATTAAATAACTCTAAGAAAAAGTTTAGTTCAGCGACACCAGGTATTTATACAAGCAGAAAAAAATGGCATGATATTGTATGAATTAAAATTTACTTCTAAAGATCCAAACTTTATTGAATATGTTAGAAACTATTCAAAATTATTTAAAAAAGTCTGCATAAATGCTAAATCATATTCTATTTTAAAAAAATGCACTTTCGAATAACAAAATAAAGACTATATGGAATAATATTAAACAAGAAACTGGTTAAACAAAAATTAAGGACCGTTCATATTCACTTAAAGTCAATAGTAAAACAATAGAATCAGATGGCGCAGTCGCTGGTGCATTTGTGGATTTTTTCTCTGGGATACCTATGGACATAACTAGTAATATAAGTTCTTGCTCTCATACTGCTGTCGCTCTCCTCGAGTCAAGTGTTGATAAGCGCGGTGACAGTTTTAGTTTTAGACATATAAACACTGACACCATTTTAATTGCTTTTAAAACAATAAATATTAAAAACACTGAAGATCTGTGGGGTATCTCTACAAAAGTTGCTCAAACAATTATTAATTCCTTAGCTCCTCAATTGGCCGACATTTTCAACAGGTGTACTGAAGAAGGAACTTTTCCAAATTTAATGAAGCATGCTAAACTCATACCATTGTTTAAAGCTGGTGACAAAAACAACCCCTCTCACTTAAGGCCAATTTCTATATTACCAGTCTTTAGCAAAGTTTTTGAGAAAATTATTTACAATCAATTACTGTCTCATTTTGCAATTAATAAACTTTTTCATGAAAAACGTTTGGTTTTACTAAAGATAGATCTACAACTGACGCTGGAGTTGCGATTCCTAAACGGAATCCCTTTTTTTTTTGCATATTTTTTGTCGTTATTTAATTTGTCATATCGAGTTAGGCATATATTTTTTTGTCATAATAATATTTTGACATAATTGTTTTTTGGCATACTATTTTAGTAAGCATATACATGGTTTAGGCTAATGTTTTTTGCCCTAATTTTGATTTGCATAAAGTTATAAGGATTTGTCGTTGCAATATTTTTTATTTAATTGATAGCTATTGATAGAATCTGAAAAACCAAAAGTAGGTATTAGGTATATAAAATATAAACTGGATACTGTAGGGTAATAGTAAGTTAGGGTGCGGCGGGGGTGGCTCTTGGGCCACCCCTTAGCCGCCAACAAGTTTATTTTGTATACGAAAAGTATTTTATTAAATGCAAAGTTTCCAAAACTTACATTTCCCTATATAATCATTATGTCTATCAAAATTATGCTTAAATATCATTATGCGTAGGCCAATTTAGGCTTTAGAATAGTATGTTTAACAATTATTGTGCTTATAATAGATAAGCTTAAAAAAATGTGCCTAAAATTTTATGCCTAATTAATATTGTGCGTAACTATTCTTAGGATAAGTAAAAGTATGCCATGTTCAATTATGACATAAAAATGTATGCAAAAAAAGGGAACCTTCTTAAACACATTTTTGACGCATGGGAGGCTAAGCAAGATGCAATAGGTATTTTCTGTGATCTCTCAAAGGCATTTGATTGCGTTAGTCATGAAACTTTAGTTAATAAGTTAGTTAGAGCATTATGGTGTCTCAAAATAGTACTGAGCGTTATACAATCATACTTGTCGAATAGAATTC
This sequence comes from Scoparia ambigualis, assembly GCA_963921215.1. NCBI lineage: Eukaryota > Metazoa > Arthropoda > Insecta > Lepidoptera > Crambidae > Scoparia > Scoparia ambigualis. The sequence continues at coordinate 36,361,604 of OY992509.1, read as the reverse complement.
AAAAAGTTGTTATTAATGGTGCTGTGTCTTCAGGAGCACCCATAACTATAGGCGTGCCTTAAGGGTCAATATTGGGACCATTACTTTTTTTATTTACATAAATGACCTGCCCTACCCTACTTTGCTAGAAACTTGTGTAAGACTGTACTATTTGCAGATGATAACCCAACCAACACATTAGCAGATGTGCGCTACATTTAATAGAACTACGTTTGATATATTTTCATTTCAATAACGTTCATTTTACATAATGAACAATATGTATAACAACTGACATCACAAATTCTATTTAATATAATAATTGTTTATTATAATGGTTATTTAATATAAAATCATTTAATGTAATATACCTTTGATGGAATTTCACTTTACATTTGAATCATTTATTATATCTATCATTTCATATATTTTTTTTTATTATAAAAATCAATTCAAATAAGTTTTATATAATCAACTTATCAATTGAAATAACTTTTGCTTAATATAAGTTTTAATTGGTATATTCTTTATTTGATATTATAACATTGCCCTGGTAATCTATCATACGTGGGTATGATTCAAGGGGTCGCGGGGCCTAAGACAATCGCTACACTGCGCTACGCTGCGCTGCGCTTCGCAATTGTCTTAAATTTCTATTTTTTTTTATTAGACAACAGAAATACTAGCTGCCCTACGCCTGTAGGTCACGTAATGGGTAAGAAATTTAGGACAATCGCTACGCTACGCGAAGCGCAGCGTAGCGTGTCGATTAGAGCTTTATTAAAGCCTTTTTTAACCGAATTTATTAACTTTATTAAAGCCTTTTGCTGTAATAAAGCATTTACAAATATTTTATCAGACTATCAATCCTATAATAGTTTTAAAGAAAGCAATTATATATATGAAAGCTGTACTGTATGCAGCTACTACCATTTCTCAAGACATGAAGCTCTATACTGTATTATAAAAAGGCTTAAGATGTAAAAGAGAATCCATAGAGTACGTCTTAAAACTCTAAGCTTGATAATAGATTTTTAAAGAATTATAACTGTTTTCTGGAATAATTGAAAACCCTAATAAATCCATTTTTATAAGACCCTAGACAAAAACTTTAAAGCAGCCCTTTCGTAAATACGGCGAATTGTAAATCTATAAACAGAAAACTATTAAAAACTTGGAATCTAGTAAAGCGTTGGCGTCAAATGTCAAGGGTTCCATATACCTATAATCTAGAAGAAGCGTGCAGCAATTTTAAATAAACGATATCCAGATATTTTGCCCTATGGTTCTAGAACAATTTAGCGTACACCTCGACAAATAAATTTAAAACTCTTTGAGCAAGGTGAATATTAGCATAATGGTCTTTTACATCAATTAGAAATAATAATACTAGATAATAACTGTATTGCGGGGTAAGGGCGGGGAGGTACCGATCGCTCTACCGCGGCGAGCCTGCCGCAGCTGCTCATCGCCCTAATAGGTGCATAGGCATTTTATATGAATAAATTCATAACTCACGTTTCGGCTGTTTTACAACGTAATAATGTACGTATCTGACAGATAATATATTACACGTTTAGATCCGTTAATATTTTTTCCAAGTAGGTAACTAGGCAATAAACATAATAAAACACCTACCTGTTGCTTACCTAGACCTACTCACCGTCTTCCTATTTTATATATTGTACCCTAAAACGCTGGAATATGAAGCTATAAAATATATTTCTAGGAAACTTTTATACAGCCAAACCTTACTGATATCTCTCTTCCAGCCACACACAAAACATAACCCTATTAACAGAATATATTTAGCCTTTGAACAGCTTGTGGCTTTAAAACAAATGTTTTCAAGATTTAAGATTGTTGCGTTAAGTTAGAATAATTTGACGCCATTAATTAAGTACTCATCGATTACGAAATCCCAAGTTGGGTTCCTGATTTGTTCCAAAATATATATAAGTCTATTCCACTAGTTATTTCAAGTAACTGATATCAATTAGATACCTAAATATTGGATAAATAATTGCAATCATCATGTAACCTACAATTACTTTTTTTACATTTTTTCCCAAAATGAACTTTTTTTCGAGCGCTTTAATATTATGACTAAAATACATGTACACTTTTACAGCATACTGATCCCCGCATCCATCTTACGATATAGATAAAAACAAACAATTATACTCCCAGCTATATTTATTACAATTGTACAGAATCACAAGTTTTTTGTTAGACATATTTATCTGCGAACCTCGACAAATAAATTTAAAACTTTAATAAACAATTCTTCGTTCAAATAAACTAATATAAGATAATTAATATACTAAAAGATGCATTAAAGATGTTACATAGCAAAACAATAGAGTAAAAGCATAGTAATAAGCCATTAACTAGCCTCAGTACAGCTATTAATCAGCTCTTGTAAAGAGCTTAACCAACCTTTCTAAGGAATAAAGCTGTTTAATATGGTCCTCTTTCGCACTTAAAAGGGCTGTATAAGCACTTAACCAGTACTTTAAACAGCATCTGAAACCAGCTTAAAGAATCGGAAACATCTGCTTATCAGCTCTTTTACAGCTAGATTGTGTTGGTTGGGATGTCTCTTATTTTTAATGTTAAAAGAGGCCTTGAAAATGTTGACGATGTAAATAGTGCTCTTTCAAAGTTATTATTGGTTCACTATTAATAATTTATTACTGAATTCAGCAATAACAAAGTGTGTTAAATTTTCTTTACCTAATGTAAGACAGGTCAGCACACAAATTAAGATGAACGAATTAGTAGATTCTACTGTGTTTCTAGGCATTAAACTGGATTCACGCTTACAATGGGACCCACGTATTGATACCTTGTAAGGAAGACTGAGTTCAGCTGCATAAGTTAAGAAAATATGGCTTCTAACTGATGTTGAGACGGCAAGAGTAGTTTACTATAGTTATCTCCATAGTGTGATGTCTTATGGCTTACTGTTGTGGGGCTCCGCTGCTAATATTGACAATGTATTTATTCTACAGAAAAGGGCAGTACGCGCCATATACAACCTCAAGTCTAGAGACACACTCAAAGAAGTGTTTAAAAAAATCGATATGTTAACTATTGCATCACAATTTATTTTTGAAAAGCTGATGTATGTCAAGAAGTATGAAAAGACATTTGTAAAAAATGTGATCTTCATAACTTAAACACTCGTAAGAAAAATAACCTTGCCGTCCCTAGTTTTAGACTTCATAAAACAGGTGGCTCTTTCTTGGGTAAATGTGTGATGTTTTATAACAAACTTCCACTAAATATTACTGAAATGCCTTTACATACATTTAAAGCCCATGTTAAAAAAAACCCTCATGAGTAAATGTTATTACAAAGTGGCAGATTATGTAAATGACAAATATGTATGGACATAGTGCATGTACGAGCATAACATATTAGTAATTTGTATATTGTATAATTTGGTAACGACATATTGTTTTGTAAATGTCGTTACTTCTACAGCTAAAAGACTTCCTGAATGGGTGGGGTGAGTGGGCGGGTGCCCATCCATCCAAAAAAATTTAGACGATTCAAAATGCTTATTTTAAGTTTATTGAATAAGGAAATTTTGAGTTTTTATAAAAGATTAACAACCACTTCTAAAATTACGAAACAAAAAAATGTTTAGCTTTATCAATGGGTTTTTTGCCATGTTTCTACACTTAACAATTAGCAAATACCTTTTCTTGTGATATAAATTATTTTACTTATCTTCATATAATGCCGGCGGCTCGCCTTGCGAGTCCGCCTTGAAATATGGGCGGCAACCGCGAAGTCATCATGAAAATCATAGTGGCATTGTGTGAACGTGTTAACACACATATGATAAAGAATAACACATAAATAAACACATTTTTATTGCGGTAGCTTGTAAGTTACTACATGATATGTGTCTTTTGTAAATGATGTTGTAAGCTCCCCAAATAAAATAAAAAATAGTGCACCTAATAATAATATAAAGCGGAGTTAGAACATGGTGGGTGAACTTTCATTTAATCATATTTGTTTTTTAATATAAATTAAAATCCTACTAGTGACAACCCTAGACCTAGACAAAATTGTGTTACTAAGGTTTACAAAACACTTTGCAGCTATGCCTATAGGTTATTTAGCTGAAATTGTGTCATTTTCATAAAAATATTACACACTACGGAAAATAGCCCTTATATTCTTACCCTGGGACGTTACAACTTGAAGGGAACAAGTATATTTTCGCAGAAATTGAAAATTTATACGCACTCTCGACATTTTTCTGCACTCCTATCGCATTTGTATACTCAACTATAGTGCGACATAAAAGAGTAGAAATTAAATAATCCAGAACTAAATTCACTCATTTTTTGGCAACATTGATTATCTGTCATTAATTTCAAGTGGTTGTTCAACTCTGTCCGTGGTTACGATATAAATTGTTGTTTTAGTGATATTTCTACATTCCTGGATTTAAAACACTGATAACATGATTATGACCATCCGTGGCAGTTCTCGTAACATAATATATAAGGTTTTTTTTGCGAAGTTTGGCAGAATTTCAATACGGAACTTTGGTACGTAATCTGGAGGATATTTACCAATATTTACCAACGTACAGCAGATTATACTGGTAAGTAAGTTATAAAAGATGTTGAAAGTATAATTATCTAAAATATGCCTATGCGCAATCGGCTAAATTCAGTGAAAAAATCAGTATTTTTAAATATTTTTAAAAGTTTTGGGGTTATGATATTACAAACAAAAATGTTGGTTATTATAGTTTGACTCGAGAATCTTGAACTTTTGAATTTATTGGGACATTGTATCAACTGTTAAGGGGTAGAATGTGGTAAGTATAGTAAATTATGTGGGTTGACTTTTGAATCGAGTCTCCTGAATTTGAAGAAACTAACACTGTGGGAGGGTCTTAGGGGTTCTTAAATAAAGGTTTATTAACATTTTAGCTGCCGCTGTTGCGTTAAAATATTTAAAAAACCACTTGAAAGTTTTGCCAAAATCGGCTATAATCACGAAAAATTACACGTTTTTAGGTAATACATGTGCGCTGTGGTTTCTTGCGCCCGTTCTTTGCCACAGTTAAAAAATGATGTCCTGAATGGGTGGTAGGTTAAAAAATATTTGGACGTTTCAAAGTACTTATTCAAAAATCAAAAATCAAAATAACTTTATTCAGTAAGCTTAAATTAAGCGTTTTGAATCGTCAATTTTTTTTTTATATGGATGGATGGATAGGCACAGGAACCCACCCACCCACCCCACCCATTCAGGAAGTCTTTTAGCTGTGGAGAAGAACGGGCACAACAAACTCCACAGCTTTATAATAATATAGAGGTAACGACATTTACAAAACAATATGTCGTTACCAAATTATACAGTCAATAGTCATAAAACAATTATATAAAATAAAAGATAAAAACAAAAGTGAATCTACAAGTTTTACTCGGGCACTATGAACGCATTAGAACAATGTATGCGAAACTAGAGGAATGTTAATTCCATGCATTTTTGTCATTGATGTAATCGCTTACAGTGTAATAGCCCTTTTCTAAAAGTCTGTCCTTAACATGTGTCTTAAATTTGTCAAAGGGCAAAATTATAACATCGTTCGGGATTTTATTGTAAATTATGACACTTTGTCCCATAAATGATCCATAAACTTTCTGAAGTCGAAATTTAGGAATTACAAGTTTATACTTATTTCTAGTATTTAGTTTGTGTATATCGCAATTTTTTTTGAAATGAGTAATGTTTTGACGCACGTAAACAATACAGTTATAAATAAATTGTGATGCCACTGTAAGAATATTTATTTCTTTAAACAGCTCCTTAAGGGAGTCACGTGATCCTAGGTTATATATGGACCTTATTGCTCTTTTCTGTAAAATGAAAATGGTTTCTATATCTGCTGCTTTACCCCAAAGTAGTATACCATAGGACATAACACTGTGAAAGTAACTAAAATAGACTAATCGAGCAGTTTCCACGTCTGTAAAATGCCTAATTTTCCTAACAGCATAAGCAGCTGAACTAAGTCTCCCCGCAAGGGTGCTAATATGAGGGTACCACTGTATTTTTGAATCTAAGGTAATACCTAAGAAAACTGTTGAATCAACAAGGTCCAACAGTTCACCATTCAGTTTAATTTTATTTCCTATAATATTCTTTACGTTAGGTAGAGTAAAATTTATACATTTGGTTTTCTTCGCGTTTAATTGAAGATTATTAGTAGTAAACCAATTCAACACATCTGTTAGTGCACTGTTGATGTCATCAAAACTATTTTTATTTCGATCAGTCTTAAATATCAAAGATGTATCGTCAGCAAACAAAACAATATTGCAAAAGTTTTCCGCATAAAATAGTAAATCATTAATATAGATTAAGAATAAAAATGGACCTAGTATTGACCCTATTAATTGAGTTTATTGAATAAATATATTTTGACTATTGACTACAATACCATATTAACAGAACCGAAGTGTGGGGACGGGGGGGGCGCAGCCCCCCTACGAGGGGGCTCGGGGGGCGAAGCTTCCGCCATGAAAAAAATCTAAAGAGTTAATTAGGTTAGGTTAGTAAGTATGTTGACCAAAACGCGCGAGCCGAGCGAGAGAAGCGAGCGTGGCGCGGGAGTGGCCGGCGAAGCGCCAGAAATGAGGTTTTTGTAAATTTTGTCTGTCTGCGGCAGGAGGGCTAAGGGGGGGTACTCCTCTCTCCTCCCCTCCCTTTCCCCCACCAATTAAGGAGACTCGATTCAAAAGTTTTACCATGATAAATAACCTCAAAATTCAACAAAATTAACATAACTTAAAAACTACTTGTTTGCGACAGGAGGGGTAAATGGGGGGGTACTCCTCCCCCCACTCCTTACCTTCACGCCCCCCACCCCGATTCAGGCGACTCGATTCAAAAGTTTTACCAATTATGTTTATAACTCAGTCCATCATAGGACTGAACAATTTTGGTTTTGTTATTTTTTATGCATATATGTTTTTATTGTTCTAGGTGTGTCTGAAAGTACTGTGCGGAGAATAGCTAAACAAGGCTCCGAAAATAGAGGAAAATTTTCGACTCCCGCTAAACACAGAAAGGGTCGACTTGCAAAGGAACTCGATGACTTTGATATGTGTGCAATCCGTCAGAAAATGATTTTTTTAAACTGTAAAAAAAGAAGTACCAACAATATGCAAATTAATAGCTCAATTAAGGGAACTTATTTGCTATGATGGAAGCCGCGAGCATTTGCGAAACTTGAAGAGTATCAGGACTTTAATTTATTAGTTTTATATCTAAATTAAAATAAGTTATATGTACAATGGCTGTTTTCATTAAGTACTACATACAAACTACTCAAATTAATTATTTTAACGACCTCCTTATCTGAGAGGCGAGCACCCCGGACTTAGCGTCGCCATCTCTGCGGTTTAGGGTTCGATTCCCGGTTGGGCTAATGTAGAAAACCAACTTTTTATATTGTCTCGGATATGGGTGTTGTGGTGCCGTCGTTGTTTCTGATTTCTATAACATAAGTGCCTTAGCTACTTCCTTTATATCAGAGCAATGTGTAAGTGATGTTTTCCAATTATATAAAAATATTAAATAAAAACAAGTATCAAGACCAATTTGATCGACCTATCAGGGTTGCTATGTTAACAACAACAGCGCCCTCATTTAATTTCTACTCTTTTATGTCGCACTGTATCAGAGTTGCCAGTTTGAGTTGCCAGTAAAGAAAAAATAAAATATGTTGCCCTAATAATGTAAAATTATTATCAATTTGTAGAAAATAAGAAACAACTTAGCAAACGTGAGATATCGTAATCTAAATGAAATTGGCAAAATTGCGCTTCGTTGACAAAGTTGCAGCATTTTACGGTAACTTTGAATATTTTAAGATGCAGATTTATAAAGTTAATTAAGTAATTTTTTGTTAGGGTGATTTGTTTGTGAGTCGTGTCAGTTAGTGATTTGGAGGATGATTCGAATTATGTAGGTAATTTTTTCCGGTTTTCTACTTGATAGTTATTCAAAGTTTAATTCTTCAAAAAGCTAAATCTAAGTCGGATTTCATTTGAATCAATGTTGTATGTATTAATGATCCCGTCTTAGGTAGAGTGTGCAATAGCAAGTATGAATAAAAAAAAATATGATTTGATTTTTTTTTTCCTTTTTGGCAGGAATGTGGAGTCTATGTAATGTTGATGCGCTGCCTGGCAGGTTCTACGTTGAAATAATTTACGAATAAAACTTATATTTTGAAATCATGAAAAAGTAATTAGAATGTCAAACAGGGCTTCTAGAGAGAACGGTTTGAAGTGCGAGCATGGATACATAACACATAAAGTTTTTATTTTATATGTGCTTTGTAAATTTTAAAAAAGCTGTTTTATTTATTAAGCAGGCGCGACGCGATAGCCAAGTGTGACTCTGGTGTGTTGTAGGTGCCATTACAACGACGCGTGGCAAAAAAACACATGTCAATCGAACAATTTCGCAATCCTCTGTTTCAGTGAGCCTATAATCTATTTGATGATGATGTATTGTTGAAAATGTTGATGTTATCAATCAGATAAGTAGGTTCTTGCTAAGCTACGTTGTTGAGAGTTTGTGAATTAATTAGCTTTTGCCCGCGGCTTCTCTTGCGTTGATGTAGATTTTGTCAATCAGTTCTGTTTCGATCGATACAGGAAGCATTAACGTTAAAACGATTACGTAACCTATCAGGTAGTTGTTCATTACATGTACCTTAAGTGATGTCCCTTTTAATACTATACATTTTAGTAAAAATATTACCACCGCTTTTAAAAATCTGTATAAGCCAGTAGAGCACCCTCTTTCAATATATTTGCGAACATTTTTGTTATTGTTTTTTTACTTTTATAATTTTAATCCTTTCAGGACAATTTAAAAATAATGATTATGCAGACTTTGTCTATTTATATTAAACAATATATTAATAATTTATAATAATTTTTCCGCAAAGTCAGAAACAAATCGGACGACGCAATAAAAAGTTACAAAATTGTATCACCCCCTTTTTTTGCAAAAAAGTAGTCTTCAACCTTCTTCAGCGTCCCACGTCTCTACCAGAATTTATCAAAATCGGTTCAGCGGCTTTAGGCAGTGGTCCCACCAACGGCGAGTAAACGACTAACTATCAGCTATTTTCTAGCTCAAGAAACGTACAAAAGATATACATTCCGAGTAAATAAAAGAGATGCTTATATAAATAGTTAATCGCTGACAGTTCACACTGCCGGCGATGACTCGCTTCACCAGTTCGTCGCATAGCGACAGGACTTGACAGGAGCTATCAAAGATAAGCTTAGCCATACTAACTCACGCCGAGAGACCAACCAGCGGCAGTGGCGTTTATAGCCCAGCAACTAAACTATCGAAACTACACACTCGCTTTCCGCTGCTCGCCAACTCGTTTTTTGTTTGCCCGACTCGCTTCTCGTTCAACGTCGGCGGTGGGACAACTACATTAGCGTAAAAGCTTAACAAACAAACAAATGATAAACAAGCTCACTTTCGCCTTTATAATATTATTAGGATGAAGTATAGATCTATTCTTTATATCTACGGGTGAAGCCTATATTTAAAGTTAGACCTCTAGCAATACGTTGGTGAAAACTGCATTCAATATAACTGTTATATTTTTATTATTATAATATATAGATAGATATATAAGTAAAGTAAAGTACAGCCTGTATACTGTCCCACTGCAGGGCAAAGGCCTCCATCATTAAAATAAAGTCTACGCTACTATTGAAGGGGGCTTAAGTACCACGCTTGTCAAACGTGGGTTAGTGATCACAAACCCGGCCTATGCATAGAAATCTCCGATAAGATTTTTTTTTTTAATTTTATTATTCAATATTTTGTTTTGTTTTAACGGCGAGCCTATGAGCCTAGCGAATGATTAAAGAAACAGATGTCAAATTGATAACGGTACCGTTATCTGTTTATAAAATTAGTACACGCGCCTGCTGACCAATCTACCAAAAAATGACATGTTTCTAAAAATAGATAATTGTATCGTTAATTATCGCCACGAGATTTGAAGCACAAAACTATATAAAAGACCACTTCGTGTTCGTGATTTGTGTCAGAACAAAATCAAATATGGCGATCTTTCGTCACGTCGCGGTCGTCGCCGCTCTCTTCATCATAGGTACTGTCTCCGCAAAGATAGCAAAGCAACAAGAACTCATAGCTGCTGTAGAAGAATACATTGAGAAAAATGTGCCATATGTAAACCCAAGATTTAAACCTCATTATCATGTGAGTCCACCCGTCGGCTGGATAAATGATCCAAATGGTTTTTCATTCTACAAAAATGAATACCATTTGTTCTATCAATTCTACCCATTTGAAACTAGGTGGGGTCCGATGCACTGGGGGCACGTTTCTAGCCCTGACTTGGTCGAATGGAAGCAACTTCCAACAGCTCTCGCACCCGAGGAAGAGATGTGCTACTCGGGAAGCGCAGTCGTTGACGGAGATGAATTGGTACTGGTATATACTGCACATAAGCCTGGATACCCCACCCACAATGAAACCCAGTATCTCGCATACAGCAGCGACGGAATCGTTTTTGAAAAGTACATCGGCAATCCTGTTATACACGCTGCTCCGAATTATGTCGATGATTTCCGTGACCCTAAGACATGGAAGCACGGAGACTACTGGTACACGGTCATTGGTAGCAAAACTGATCATGAGAGAGGCAATGTGGTGATGTACAGATCACCTGACTTGAAGTCTTGGGAATTTCTGACCATCCTCGCAGAATCGACCGGGCGGTACACTATGGGCTACATGTGGGAGTGCCCAGATTTCTTCGAGCTAGACGGCAAGTACGTGCTAATCATTTCTCCACAAGGAATCGAACCACAAGGAGATCGATATAAAAATCTACATCAGACCGGTTACTACATTGGAAGCTTTAACTATGAAACATTTGAATTTGTACCAGAAACGGATTTTCATGAAATTGACTTTGGCCATGACTTCTATGCTGCACAAACTACGGACAATGATGGTAAGAGGTATTTGGTTAGTTGGTTTTCTATGTGGGAATCACCCTTACCTGAGGTTGGAGATGGCTGGGTAGGGCAAATGACCATTGTTAGAGAACTGAAGATTCACAACGACATAGTTTTACAAATACCTGTAGAAGCTATGTTAGAGTTGAGGGAAAGAACTCTATTCAATGACGAACTCAATCCTAAACAATCAGTGGAGTTCGAAAAGACTGGAGAGGTGATTTTAAATGGCGATTTGTCGCAGAAGATAGAATTGCTTTTGGAAGGAAGTGACGGAGGCGGAAAAGCATGGATCAGATGGGATCCTGAAGTTAAAAAGGTGGTCGTGGATAGAGGGAATGCTGATGACGTACGTCAAGTGGAATGGTTTCCTATTGGATCACAATCTTGGAGGCTCTTCTTGGATGCCAGCTCGTTAGAACTGTTTTGCGGTGAAGGTGAGGTGGTATTTAGCAGCCGGGTGTATCCATATGGCAATTGGAAGTTGACTAATTTAAGCCCCCAAGCATTAAATGTTGAAGCATACCACCTGAAGAGGAGTGTCTCATATTATAGTCCATCTGCTAGTAATTTTTAACATCTATTGAGTTCAGCACTGAGTCTTGTTTTGCCTATATTTACTATTCTTAATAATAAAAAATGAATGATCAAATTTTCATGCTTTTTTATTTCTTATTCTTATGCATACCTATCTTTTTGAAACAAATTAAATTTGGTTACATAGGTACACCACAAGGAGTTAGATTTTTATAGGTGTATATTGTAGTTACAAATTTACCTTTTAAAGGCATTGTGATTATAAAGTAGTTAATACTAGGTAGGTAGGTATCACATGTTAACTAAAATTTTATCAAAAACCAAACAAAACTTAAATAATTAAAATGACAATAGGTAGTCGATCTACAGTACAGCAAAATAAACAAAACATCGCCTGATTAAAATCATAAAACTAAATAACCACACAAGGCGCGCCAATAACACAACCTTATAAATACATTCGGGGGTAGTTGAAAGCAAACATCAAGTTAAACAGCTCTATACTTTTAATTTCAATAATAATTAAAATATTTGCTTTGCTATAGGTTTTTATTTTATTTTATTTTATTTTATTTATTAGGGATAACAAACAGCTTACACAATCAAACTTAAGTACTAAAATATAAACTATTACATTTTGCTTATTGTAAAGCCCACACCGCTATCCACGAGTTAATAAAAGGTGCCACAAGACACATCTCTGTAAATATTTTTCTTATTTAGGTAGGTACTTAAGATTTATTGTTAATATTATTACCTAGTATGTGATTATATTTTAATGATGGTGTTACGGTTGTTGCGAACTTACAATGAATACTAAAAAATCAATTACATTTTTTTTAAATTTAGGAGAAGACAATGTAAATATATCAAAATCAGGAAACATTTTGTTAAATAGGTCGACAAGGCGGCGCAGAGGTGCCCGCTCACCGGCGTGCGTTCGGCACGTCGGAGTGTGATATAGCCGACGCACACACTGAAAAATAAACTAACTTATACATAACCAAACTTTTGTCAAACTATAACACAAAAAAGTGACCACATAACTTTTTGCAATATGTAACCAAACCCAGTTGGCTTATTTTTCTGACAAACTATCCGTGTTGTGTATTGCAAAACAGTTTTTGCTACGTGTTATGAAAAAGCTTACGTTACTTATGGCCTAACATTTGTTTTAAATAAACAATTTGTTTGTTTTCCATTTGTAAAACACTTAGACTGGATGTAGCCAAATAATTTGTTAATTTTTGTGTTTAGTTAAATTCAGCAAAACTTTTGTGTTGATACATTGTTTACGTATAGCAAATCTTGTGTTAATTCTCTGTTTACCTATAGCAAAACTTTTGTGTTAATACTTTGTTTACATAGCAAAACATTTGTGTTAATATTTTGTTTACGTATAGCAAAACTTTGTGTTAATAGTTTGTTTACGTATAGCAAAACTTTTATGTAAAAACTTTACTTAGGTATAGCAAAGCTTTTGTGATAATACTATAGCAAATAAAAATTATTATCCTTAATGCAGCTCACATTAAGAATAACAAATTTTATTCGCTAAATTCGCTAAAATCGCTATTTCTAAAAAAGATGTAGTTCATGGAATAAAACAAAAAGATACATATTTTATCAAATGGTTTATTAAATTTTACAAAAACAGTTATGTATCAGTCTTTCTATACTTAATTCTTCATTAATCAATTAACCTTTATTAACTAAAAAATAAGAATTATTCCACATAATTAAATTTTAAATATTAATAATAATAAATATTAAAAAAATAACTACATTATATAAAAATTAATACAAAATATTATTTATTGTTATTATCATTTGTTTCTATTATTTATTATTATTGAATATTAAATATAAAACGCTCTTGTAACGTAAATGGTTCAATATTATGTACCTTGATCTCTTTCAGTGATGAACCCACAACAAAAAAGGGTTGAACTTTTGTTTTGCGACTTACGATATGGTTTCTTCTATCTCCGCAGCGCTTTTTAGGTGGCAGATGAAGCTATTCAAGACTTCAAGTTTAGAAGGTCTCCACTATTTTTTTGTCTTGTCTGTTTTCAGCAAGATTGTCATTAAAAAGGGCAACAACATTCAAAACCTTTTTCCGTGTCTGTAAGAGATAATTTAACATGTTAATGACTGTCATTGTAATATTAAATACTTAATACTACTTCGAAGATTCGAAGAAAATTATCTCTGGAACTAAGTTCTTTTACTGATAAAAAAATCGATGACGCACCATGCTGGTTTATCATCAGCCTATTGCAGTCCACTGCAGGACGCAGGCCTCCCCCAGGGGGCGCCCCAAAGCCCGATCTCCCGCTTTTGCTATCCAGTCAATGCCAGCTACATTTTTTAGGTCATTAGTCCATCTGGCCGGTGGAAGTCCAACACTACGTTTGCCGAGCAGTGGCCTCCACTCAAGAACCCGTCTACTCCATTGTTCATCGGTTCTGCGACAGATGTGACCATGCTGGTTGAATTTGATATAAAGAATGACTTACCTTTGAAAGAAGCGATGTATGTTTCCAGACCCCATAGATAATTATGGACGTTCGTCATGCAGGCACTGGAGTCTCCATTGAGGTTTTCAAACCTTTTAATAACTTCACGTACATTCACCACAAATATTACAATAACTATAACCTATATAGCAACATCGTGACTGTCTTTGCCGGCGCGTAAATAAAAATGAACGAACACGAGCTGTCAAGTTTATCGCCGATTCGGTTACAAATGTAAACAAAATGTTTTGTTAATAATAAACGAAAGTTTGGCTTGATATTACTAAAGTTCTTTTATTATTAAATAAACGTTAGGCAAGATGTTCTAACCTGCAGTTTTGTTATGCACTACAAAATATATTATGCTATTTGTTACAAAATATTCATTTACAAATAAGCAAATTATTGCTGAACTGCTTTTTGTTATGGCTTACAAAAACGTTGGCTGTACGCAAAATAAATACTTTTGTTGTATGTTATCAAAAATAATGCTTAAATTGGACAAAACGGTTTATTAGCCTGTAACCACTTGAGTTTGTCTAATTCAGTATGTTTAAAGTTAATCAAAGGTTTATTTACTAATAACCCAACTTGAAATAACATAAGCGGTTTTGTCTTATAAAGACAAATTACTTTTGTTAAATCAAGTTAACTTTATTAGAATATTGTCAAACTTTGGTTATTCCTGAAATAGCCAAAGTAGTTAGGTTAAATATTTTTTTCAGTGCACGCAATGCCCGTCGATGCACACTTGTCGGTACAATATAGCACAATTTGTTGCTTAACTCAGTACAATCAAACTTGTTGTTGCAAATACCATGCAGAAACATGACACTAAGAAGTATACGCCTATGTTCCAAACTAAGTATGTTATATTTTTCCAGTAGTTGTGTGTATGTGTGACGTTTGCGACAATATTTAAAGTCGACGCTACGCATAAATTTACGCTGTACTTTTTCTAGTTGGTCAGTGTATTTTTTAAATATAGGATTCCAGATGGGTACTGCGTACTCCATTTGGGATCGTATAATTGTCTTGTATAGAAGAAGAATTGTGGAGGAACGCTTAAACTCACGAGAAGATCTCATGACGAAGCCATACATCCTATGTTAGGTTAGGTTAGGCAGTTATTTGTAATGAAAATTGATAATTAACTCACAATACCTGCTGGTAAGTGTTTTCAAGACAAAACTACAACTACGGCATTTAATACCACTCAATACCACTTCTGCGCTGCACTGCACTACCAGCGGTTTGGATCTTAAAAAATGGTGCACGAACTTGAATACAACGAGTATTCCACTTGGTTGTAAAAAATCAGAGATTCTAATGCACATTTGCATTATCTAAGGAGACTCTTAGTTTTCGAAATATAAGTCTCTAAAGTTTTAATACTTTTTGCAATGTTTACGTATTATTTTGACATTTTGACGTTTACTGATTGAGAATAGACAACTTTTCGTTCAAAATTCTAGACTGTGAAAAAACACGTTGATTGGTTTGGTTTGAATGATAATTATAAATTGAAATCATGTTTTTTGGTTTTTTAATTAGAAAATTGTAATTAGAAAATAAATAATAAAATTATGGAAAATAATAATAATATAATAATAATAAAATCATCCCGTGCTTCGGAAGGCACGTTAAGCCGTTGGTCCCGGTTGTTGTCGTAAGATGGCAGCCGTTAAAACCCACCAACCCGCAATGGGCCAGCGTGGTGGGTTATGGCCCAATATCCCCACGTGCTATTGTTCACGTGGGAGGCCTGTGCCCAGCAGTGGGACGTTTATAGGCTGATGATGATGAATAAAATCATTTATCTCAGACCAATAAGGATACATGGGTTAGTAACAATTAAGACTTAAAACTATGTAAGTAACAAATGTACCTAATTATAATATTGAATAAAATTTTAAAATTAAATAAAATTATAAAAATCATTTAAAATAAAATAAATAAAAAGTAAAATAAAGCAAATTAAAAAAAAAACTTCCAAAAATAAAACATAATAAATCAAAAATTGAACAAAATAAATCAAAGTGGCAATAATGAAATAAAAATTAATAAAAATATCATTCAGCTGGTTAACATATAGGATAAACAGCCTTGGCGACGTAAGTCCGCCCTATCTTACACCACAGTTCAGTAGGGCAAGCACGAACAATTTGCGAAAAAGTATTCGTATCGTCATCGTCAACAATTTGTATGAGAATTGAGCAGCGCCCCTACCGGACGTAAAATTAACTAAATTTGGAAGCACGAACGCTAAGGTATCGTAAGCGTATCGCCTTCGTATCGTTACTTGATATGTTTATATGAAAATTAGCGAGCACGAACTTAGTTTTGACATAAGGTATCGTGGATGACGAAGGCTGGCTAGCGTGAACTAACGAATGTTTCTACACGAAGAATTTGTCGGTGAAAAAAGTATCGTTGTGACTTTAAAATCATTTAAAAAATATTTTTTGGTTGTTTCTATGGCCAAAGTGCACTTTCTAGGCATATTTTTCAATAAAATGAAGTAGGCGATGACTTAGTGAGGGGAAGAGCAATATAAAACATGCTAGTAGAGATAATTAATATCATGCTTAATTAATACATTTTATTACTTTGTCTACAATTTTTTTATTTTCTTTTATTTCTTATTCTATTTTCTAATATTATAATTTATTCAAAAGTACATCCTAATGTACAAAGTACCTATACTTTAATTATTTATTTATCTTTATTGATACAGAGCAACACAGCAAGGCGAACTTAATGCCAAAAGGTGCCTTTTGCTGTGTATCAATAGTCATAGTCAATTGTCGTTCTCTGCTAGATAGACAAGGAAAATCGGCGCAATAAAACAATTAAATAAAACAAAATTAAATTTATTACATTTATTTATTTATTTTTTATTGTACAAAACATTTTAAATACAATTTTTACAAAATCAATCCTCAGCAAAAACCTCGTGGGTTTATGTGCCTTCCCCTTTCAAAGTACCTAGTTAGTTCCCTAACAAACATACATTCATAGCTTCTTTCATGAACTCTAACCATTGCTCCTCCAGGTTAATAACTATTGATACTACTGGGAAACTATAGTAGGCTGCTCGTCTGCTGGAACAGCTACAGTAGGTTGGCTGCTAGTTCCAGGAGTATTTCAATCACCTGTAATATAAATAAAATTCCTGTTAATAACTAGGACAAAATCTAACATAAAAATATTTATTTCGCGGCCTTGATGCATGAACTTAATATAAATTAAGACTAATTTAAATAGAGGCCTATTAACGAATAGCATGAGAGATGCCTATTTACAATGCACGCACCGATAATTTCATTTCGTATGTTAAAAACATAACAAAATCAATGGGTCAATCTTCGTTAAAGTTTACCTGTGCCTTCCTCCTGCGATGGAAAAGAACCTCAGAATTTGACTCCTCGGGTTGAAATTAAGGTGTGGAAAGCGTTGCGTCTTGACCCTGAAAAATATTATATGATTTTTAATATTGTTAGTTTAAAAGTTTACTAAATACAAATTCCACTTAGAAATAAGGCCGCCATTGGATACGTATAGGTACATTGCACAATAAAGTCTGTATGTATTAATGTGTTGTTAATAGGTCAAGGATCATAAGACCGCCGGCGGTCGCGAAACAATTGATTTTCAATGTGTTTGATTTTACGGTGCTCAAGGGGTTAATGTGAAATGAAAAGCAGTGGAACCAGCTTCCACAACCACCATCCCGGTAGCAGCTTGTACTCAAGTAGGTGCTCGTATGATGCTTACCCTGGTTCTTTATGTCAGTCAAAGATAATTGAAGTGGTGGACTTCCACCGGTGCCACTAGCAGCCCTATGAATTTGACCCACTTCTTTTTCGTGCTACTTTTTAAACCACTAAATCTTCACCATTTATACAAAACCAAATACTATTTATGTAGTGTAGTTATATAAAAAATACAAAAAATAATGTTGCTATTGATCAATAATTTTGATTTGTGATGAGTTAGTGTTAGGTCGAGCACTTATGAAGTTAAAGAAGGTACTAACTTGAAACTATTTTCTTTGACATTGCGCCACTTTTTTTCTGGCAGAGTGTCCTGTCTGTCCCATTGATATTTATTTTAGCTTAAGCTCCTTCCATTTCATTTGAATGAAATGGCGACCTCGCAGACTTCCAGAGGGTTCAGATGAATCTCCATTTCTATAAATAAAATAATAATCACACATCTTAACCATCGAACTTGTAACAATCATACATAAAGTCACAAACAACAAAGTAGTATGCTTACCTTTCCATAAACTCTACCATCATTGCGTATTGTGCATGGCTTGTCCTCATTTTGATCAATTTAAAACAATTAAATTTACTTTTCGACGTAACACTAAATTCACCTTAGAGATTGTTTGTGAAGTGCTAGTAAAGTAAACAAAGTTGGCTTTACCGCGAAAGCAATTCTATGTGATGTCGTTCAGAAATCAAAACAGAGTCAAAATATTTCATAAGAATTTTAGGAACATTTGAAAAGTTTTAATTTTATTTATACACTAATAACAAGTAAAATAAACTTTCCTAATTATTATATATCATTTGACTCTAATATACACATATAATTGTTGTCTAACTTTTTCAAAACCACTTCATCTAATTTCTGAACGTATCCATTCGTTCAATGTGCTGCGATTGTTCATTCACCGGGCACATCTCTGCTTACGTTATGATGACGTCACCTTCGTCGTCGCATCGAGCTTGCGATACGATTACGGAACTCTTCGTGCTTAGGACTAGCGTTGTACTACGTTTTCGTATCGTGGACTCGATACGTTTACGTTACGAATACTTTAAAAGTTCGTGCTTGCCCTACAGGTTATATTCGTCAGAACAAACATTAGCCCACCTTACTCTGTCTATTGTACCAATACGACAGTAACCCAATTGGATTACTGTCGTATTGGTACATACGGTACAAGTAATTACTTCCGGACATATCCCTGCTTCCCTCAACTTGCCCCAGAGTAGGTCATATGACACAAGGTCAAATGCTTTCGACAGGTCTAAGAAGCAGGCATAGACAGGAGTACTTCTCTTCGTATAATAGTTACCAGTGTACTTCAGTGACAGTATCGCGCTTTCGGTAGACAGCCCGTCACGAAAACCGAATTGCGAGTCTCTCAAGCTTATGTAACCACTAAGGTGGCGGTCTATGACCCTATCTAGTATTTTAGCGATTACAGTCGCAAGTGAATTGGTCGGTAGTTTGTTTTATTGGCTATGTCTCCTGTGGCATTTTTACTAGAGGAATTACAATTGTTTTAATAAGGCCTGATGGTAAAAAACATTGTCTTAAGCATAAAGTAAATAACTTTGATAACAATTTATTTATATGAGAACCAGCGTACTGCAAATGCTCAATACTGAGTCCGTCATGGCCAGGTATTTTTCCCCGTTTCATAGATTGTATAGCTGTTGTAAAATAACTCTAGTTGTTTTGGTTAATTTTAAGGCTGTGGATAGAGTGCCGCTAGCGGCATTCTAGTACGGTCGGTTACGATGCCGTCATTACGGCATCCTAGTAAAAAGTGTAGGCAGTGAATAGAGTGCCACAAGCGGCAACATAGTACGATCGGTTACGATGCCGTAAATTGACGGCATCCTAGTACGAAGGGTATAGAGTGCCACAAGCGGCATTCTATCTCAATCGGTTAGGGAACCGTAACATATTTTTTATTTGTCGTAATGTTCAGACGACATAATATTCAAAAGATATTTTTGCATGGAGTTAGATTTCTGTTGTCTAATTAAAAAAAATAACCTCGAAATTCAAGACAATCGCTACGCTGCGCTTCGCGATTGTCTTAAATTTCTAACCTATCACGTGTCCTACAGGAGTAGGGCAGCTAGTATTTCTGTTGTCTAACAAAAACTTTACGGCAGCTTAGGCGGCGTCACTATTAAACCGCAAAACTTACGGTTCCCTAACCGATGGAGATACAGTGCCGCTAGCGGCACTCTATACACTTCCTAATTTTAATATTTTACTAAAAAAAACTTAATATTTTACACGTGTTTCCGAACGTACTCCGCTATCTTGACCGTAACTATGTTTTGTCAACTGTCATTATTCCGTTTCTCAGAGATACTTTTGTTACTTTTGTTACTCAGGGTTATTTTTTTTAGACATCAGAGATCTAGCTCCGTACAAAATTATTATTTTATAGCTCTTGTTGGATGAGGGGGGGGGGGGGGGTCCCACCTTCTCCTATCTCTTTTCCCCCTCCTCTTAACCACCTTCAATTACCTTTTTTAAAGGTTACTTTTAATGGGAATTCAAATGCTTATATCTCCATAGCTATGTATCTCCGGTAAGTGGGAATGACACGTGGGGGTTTTGTGTTGTGTTGTTCATCTTTAGTGGACCCGATTTCTACGTTGTTGTACATGTAATATTATTATTGGTTTACCCTCTCGTCACTGCTTTGTAATTTGTATCTTTTGCAATGTAATGTAATGTTAATCGACAAATTAGATAAATGTATTGATTGACAGTGACGTGACGTGAGTGAGACTAGTTGGTCTGACGTATGAGTATGACGTTTGACACCTTTTTTTTGCGTTCCGCTCTCAGAATAAGAGGTTCCGCTTTTGCTTGTCAACGAGATCTTACCTACCATAATTAATGTTCTTATACTTTTTTCTTTAGTTATTTTACGTGACGGGTTCATGGGTTATTGTTTTATTTTTGATGTTTTGCTTTTTTCTTTTTGTTTAAAAGGTCTGCTTTTAAACTACGATGACACAACCAGCGGGTAGAGCAAGCTATAATTAGGTAAATAGATTCTCATTTTATATAATTTGTAATATTGTTATTTATAATATGTCTTATTTTTATTGTATATGTCAACCTAAGGTGATTCTAGCTACCTTTCTTTAACTTCAAATAGTAGTGATGATGACAGCTTTGTTAGCATCCCTTCCCTCTCCGACATTCTTGATTGTCAATTAGCTAATGTATCGAAAAATTTTAACAATTCACATTAATACGCAAATATTCCGGCTCATCATTCAGACATGCTGGCGTCACTCAACCACAAAAATATTCATGCTGTACTAATCTCCGAGTCTTGGCTTAAACCGTGTTTACCTTTTACTTCGTATGCTCTGCCCGGCTTCCATCTTATACGCAATGACCGTACTGGCTCCAGGGGTGGCGGGGTTGCTATATACCTACGTGCTCATATTCCCTACTCCGTAATTAGCACCTCGGCACAACCACCTCCTGCTAACGCAGACGAGCATTTGTTGGTTGAAGTTGTTCTTGCTCACAATAAAATCCTTCTCTGAGTTTACTACAGCCCTTCTTTACTTGACAATTTTTTCACGTCATTTGAGAAACTACTTCTTCTACTTCTCGTACTTCTTCGCTTCAATCATTTATCAGTTCTAGCAATTTAAATATTCTCCCTCTTACTGCCACCCATCATTTCCCGGACTCCACTCCATCTCTTCTTGATTTGATAATAGTGTCATCTTCTCAGCATGTTGCGAAGCAAGGTCAATGCTTGGCCGACGCTTTTTCGAATCATGATCTTATATTTTTGTGCTATAAAGTTCGTCCTCCTAAAGCTAAGCCTAATGTCATTCTTCAGCGCAATTGTAGTGGTATGGATCAAAATGCATTCCGTGATGACGCTTGCAATATTGATTGGACTCCCATTCATCCGCTCAGTCCGTTGATGAGCAGGTTAATATTTTTAACTCGCCTGTAACCAAATTATATGACAAGCATGCACCGTTTCGAGCTGTTAAGATCAAACATCTTCCAGCGCCATGGCTGAAAGATTTAAAATTGTAGATGCAAAAGAAAGTAGCAGCAAAAAAGAAATTCAAGCTACGACCTAATTACCACAATAGGGAAAATTATGTTAAAATACATAATTTTTTTGGTACTAAAATAAAAGAAAAATTAACAGCGACAATTTATATACTTCCTTGTCCAAGAGACTAAAAGCTATCATTCTGTATATTTTTTTGATTTTTAATTACCTCCGTTAAAGAATACTGTATTTTGATAAGTTTTGTACGTTTTTGAACGAAAGTTCCGTTTTTTTTATGTTAAAGAACGCAGGGTTATTTAGTAGGTGTGTCTATGAGGTCTATGGTAATGTAGAAACGATATCGTTAATACAGTTATCTTTTTCGCACATAGTATTTAGCAACGTTACACATATTAAATAACTAACACAACGAGTCAACAAAAGCGCGGCCGGGAATCGTCTGGCGGCTGACAGTGACAGTCTGACATCTATCTACGATGCGTATTGACATATAAAACGTCAAACAAGCGTCACTTTTTTATTTTTAATAACTAATAATAATATGTTTGTAATAATATATTCTTCAAGTATTTATACATTGGCGTCAAGTTAAAAGACTTTGGAATTTAGTACCAAACCCCATAGTAAAAAAAAATATGTCCTTTCGTAATCGCTGCAATAGGGAATCGGAAAACTAAAACAAAATCCTATTTCAGACAATATTGACATTGACTCATTGAATCTCCATTTCTCTTCCTCATCACTTATCAGTGATGCCGACAAAGTGACCACTTTACACAAACTATCTACCATACCGGTTCCTGTCTTTTCTCCCTTTGCGTATGACCAATTATCGGATTGTGATGTTAAGAAGAGCTTGCTGTCAATTACTTCCAATGCGGTAGGTGGTGACGGCATTAGCCGCATCATGTAAGTACCCATCCTTGTTGTTATCCTTCCAGTCCTCACTTTCCTTTTCAATAGCTCCATTTCGAATGCTGTGTTCCCATCCTCTTGGAAAGACGCTCGAATAATTCCTTTGCTTAAAAAAGGTATCCCTAAATAATTTGCTGACTATCGACCTATTTCCATTTTTCCTTTTCTATCCAAAGTCCTTGAGCGTCTTGTCCACAGTCAAATTAGTAAGTTCCTTTCTCATCATAAACTCCTAAACCTACTTCAGTCCGGTTTTTGCCCAGGCCACAGCACAGTCACTACGTTGGTCAAGATCACTGATGACATCCGCCTTGGAATGGAAAACGGCCTCGACTTCAGCAATGCCTTTAACACGGTTGACTTTGATATCCTTTTTATCTTTGATGCGCTCTCTTAACATATCTCCAACGGTAATTATTAAGTTTTAGAGTGGTGACTCGAAACTTGTTAACAGTGTGCAGTAGAAATTTGTATTGCCGTGTATAACACTCAGTCAAGAATAAACCAATGTATTACAGCCGAACTGTGTATTATTTAGTAGAATAATTAATTATAGAAATACATAAAATGCAAGACGAAGAATTGTGACAAGAGCAAAAATTATAAAAAAAAAATATATTAAGATAAATAAGTACATTAAGAAAACGCAAAAATTAGTTAAGAAGCACAATTTTTTTATTAAAAATGTAAAATTAGAGAAAGATTGTACTTAATTGACAAATTAGATATATACTCGTCACAACTACACAATAAAAATTTAAAATATAAAAATGATACACAAATTCGACAAACTAAAATTGCACACCTAGAGGACTCGCTTATATCTATTACTAAGCAATATGATCATTCACAAGGTCAAATAAAATAACACATGTTGGCCATTGATGAACTGGTAGTCCTGTGTAATGGTAACAATGAAGGGATTGATTCACTCACAAGTAATTGTAAATGTAAACAATTACCAAGCCGTTCATCAATCCCATGTGATTCTTCCTCTGTCGAATTGATTGATGTTTCTTCCAAAAGTTCCCTTACTCAGTGCACAATTAAAAATGTACCACAACTTATACCAACCAACCAGATTCCATGTAAGACAGATTGTAATAGTGACTTGGTAATATTTAGTGATGAATTTGGTAAAAACATGGTTCGGTTGTTATTTGACTTGGGACATTCTGTAATCAATTATTGTATACCGGGTGCTTCTTATCAACATATTTTGAAAAAAGCTTTAGAACATAAATATAACCCCAATAGCACCTTATTATTATTTGTTGGTAATAGAGGTAATCTGAACAAAACAAGCCTTATAAAATGTTTAGAATGTTTGAATAAGTTAATTGTAAAGAAAATTATATTGTTTACATTACCCTATTGTAGTAGTTTGCCACAGGAGGAAAATTCTATTAGACATAAGCTTAACCTGACATTACATTTATTTTGCAAAAATGACATAATGTATTTAATTGACACTAACAATTATGTTAGTAATTTTATTTGACAAGAGATAGTTATTATCTGCCAAATTATTTTAATCGACAAATAGCTTTATCGCTATCCTATTATAGTATTCAAACGTCAGCCAAAAACTTGGCTAAACAAGTTGCTTCTAATGAGCAATGTATATTTGACATAGACGTCAGTAGTGTT
The DNA here is from genome assembly GCA_963921215.1 of Scoparia ambigualis. Classification (NCBI taxonomy): domain Eukaryota; kingdom Metazoa; phylum Arthropoda; class Insecta; order Lepidoptera; family Crambidae; genus Scoparia; species Scoparia ambigualis. The sequence goes on along the minus strand of OY992509.1, from coordinate 36,337,107 downwards.
TCTACTGACATTCCAATAAATTATTTAAATTAAATTATATGACAAAAGAGGAAAACTCTTGCGAAATGTTTGTAAATAAAATGAAATTAAATGAATGTAAAAATAGCTTTAGCAAAAGTCCATGTCAATCATTAAATTTAAAAAATGTACAATCTTTAAACATTGTCCACCAGAACATCCAAGGAATGATGGGCAAAGATTTGGAGATTGAATTGTTCATGAACTGTAATAAAATTGATATTCTTTGCATAACAGAACACTGGCTTAAAGACCATCAGTTCATGTTCAATTTTAAGAATCATTTGGTAGGAAGTTCGTTCAGTCGAGGAAATGCAATACATGGTGGCTCCTTAATTATTGTTAGTAAAAAGTTTAAATTAAAGGAACGCAAAGACATAGTGAGCCTCTCGGTTGAGCGAACAATAGAAATAGCTTGTGTGGAGTTGGAGCAGTTTGTTGTATTAAGTGTGTACAGACCTCCTTCAGCATCATATGATTTTTTCGAAAAAGTTATGGATGAGGCATTACATAACGTCCGTAATGTAGGTAAAACAATAATTTCTTGCGGGGATTTTAATATTAATTTGTTAGAAAATTCCACAATGTCAACTAAAATTAAAAACCTATTTCTATCATACAACTTAAATCATTTATTTTTGGAGCCGACAAGAATAACTTCCACTTCGGCCACCTGTATTGATAACATATATACAAATGTAAAACCACTGGCTAAGCAAATTATTAATAACCTGGACTCTGATCATTGTGGCCAAATGGTCAGCTTTCCACACCAGCGTAAACAAGAGACGAAAAAGAATATCACTGTTGTACCAAAAACTGCAGGTCGGCTGGAACGCTTTAAAAGCAATCTAGATACAAAATTAAATTATTTAGAATACAATGACAACCCTAATGTCTTTTATAATTTTTTTTTAACATTTATTGTTCAGAATTTAATAAATTTTTATTCCAAAAAAGATCTCAGTTAGTGGTACTGTAACTTTTAATGAATGGGCTACAATTAGTATTCACAGAAGTAGGAAACGCCTTTATGAACTTTATGGTGAACACAACTATAACACCAGCGATGACTTCAAATTATATGTTATAAATTATTCAAAGTTATTCAAAAGAGTATGTCGATTAGCCAAGGCTAACTATTTGAGTTCTAAGATTAAGAATAGTAATGACAAAATAAAAATGACATGGAATATTATAAATAGTGAAACAAGAAAGGTCAAAAGTCGTAATAATGAGTACAATTTAAATTGTGATAATAAAACCTTGACTTCTGATGCTGATATTGCTGCAGCATTTGAGAGGTTTTTTACTGACATTCCAGTTTAAACTACAAAAGCCTTGATTTCCCTCCCCCACTGTAGCTGAATCTGTTTTGAAGGAGAATGTTAAAGATTGTGAAAATAATTTCAGTTTTCAAAAAAATTGTGTTATAGATATAATAAAAACATTTAACACTCTCAATAAAAAGAAAACTGCTGATCTGTGGGGTAATTCCGTGGACGTCGCTAAATCTGTAATTATGACAATAGCTCCATTTTTAGCTTGCATATTTAATGAATGCATTGACTGTGGTGTTTTTCCTGACCTCATGAAATATAGTAAAATAATTCCATTATTTAAATCAGGTAGCACTTCTGACCCCTCTAATTTTAGACCTATTTCTGTGCTACCCACATTTAGTAAAATTTTTGAAAAGTTAATGCTAGACCAAATGCAAATTCATTTTTATAAAAATAAACTTTTACATTGTAAACAATATGGTTTTACTAGGGGTCGCTCTACAACTGACGCCGGTGTTGAGCTTTTAATCCAAATATTTGATACCTGGGAGGAATCACAGGATGCCCTAGGGGTATTTTGTGATTTATCCAAGGCTTTTGATTGTGTTTTACATGAAACTTTGGTCAGGAAGCTTAACCACTATGGAATTAGGGATGCTTCTTTGAGCCTTCTAATCTCATACTTGAGTAACAGTAACAAAAGGTCGACAATAACGGTAAAAGATCTCCGGGATCAGTGGTTAAAATGGGAGTTCCGCAGGGTTCAATACTTGGTCCATTCTTGTTTTTGGTTTATATTAATGACTTACCTTATTTTGTAAAAGACAGTCATGAGATAGTATTGTTTGCTGATGATACTTCACTTTTATTCAAAGTGAAACGACGACACCCAAATTATGACGATGTGAATAATGCGGTCTCAAAGATTGTTTACTGGTTTAGTGTAAATAACTTGCTATTAAACGAGGAAAAACCAAATGTGTAAGATTTGTATTGCCTAATGTTAAGCAGGTAATAACTAGTGCACAAATTAAAGATAAGAATGTGAATCCTGTGGACACCACTGTGTTTCTAGGCATCACGTTGGATGCCAAGCTTCAGTGGGGTTCACATATAGCTAAATTGTCGAATAGACTTAGCTCTGCGGCTTATGCAGTAATGAAGATCCGTCAGTTAACTGACGTTCATACAGCTAGATTAGTTTATTTCAGTTACTTTCATAGTGTAATGTCGTACGCCATTTTACTGTGGGGAAATGCTGCCGACATTAAAACTATCTTTGTGCTGCAGAAGAGGGCTATTCGAGCAATATATAACCTACAGGCTGGTGACTCTCTTAGAGAGAGATTTAAGGATATAAGTATAATGACAGTTGCATCACAATATATTTATGAAAATCTTGTGTATGTTCATAAAAATATTGAAATGTTTTCAAAAAACAGTGATATTCGCAAATTAAATACTAGAAGTAAGAACAAATTAGCAGTGCCTTATACTAGGCTCCATAAAATAAATAGTTCTTTTAAGGGTCTGTGTGTACGATTATACAACAAAGTACCAAATAATATTCAGAAATTAGATCTTGATAAATTTAAAATCAAAATCAAAGAAAAGCTTTATAAAAAAGCTTATTATAAAATGTCGGATTATACAGAAGACAAAACAGCTTGGGTCTGAAATGCTCCAAGTACCTATTCCAACAGCTATTTCTAATTGCCTATAATTAATTTATATAGAGCACCATATTTAATTAAACTATTTACATTCAAATTCATATTTTGTATTTTGTGACCTGGTAACGACGTATAATATATATATTTTTTGAAAATGTCGTTGCTTCTGTGCGCTGTGGTTTCTTGCGCCCGTTCTTTGCCACAGTTAAAAAATGATGTCCTGAATGGGTGGTAGGTTAAAAAATATTTGGACGTTTCAAAGTACTTATTAATTGAGTTTATTGAATAAATATATTTTGACTATTGACTATAAACAAGGAAGTTGCTTGGCAACGTCACGTTAATCCATGACCATATAGAGTCATAGAGTAGGCTATACAGTCTTCACACCCTCACAACTTTTAGCAGAATTAAGAGATTCTGTTCAAGCCAATCTTCTTGCTCAAATCTTGCAGTCTGGGCCCATAGAGTGGTTTTGTCAGCATGTCTGCTAGCTGCAGTTCTGAAGATACTTGCTTAACTTCAAGGTCCCCGTGGGAAACGCATTCTCTTACGAAGAAATGCTTCAACTTAATATGTTTCGTACGCTTGTGGTACTCGTATTTAGGGTTCTGTGACAGCTTGATTGCTGACTCATTGTCTAGATATAGTGTAGGCTGGTTCAACTTCATCAGATCTTTCAAAAGACAATTTAGCCATATAAGCTCTTGTGAAGCCTCGCTGGCTGCAATTACTTCCGCTTCGGTAGAGGAAATGGATACAACGTTTTGATGTTGAGATCTTCAGCTAATAGCAGCTCCTGCGAGTAAGCACACAGTACCAGACGTCGATCTGCCGGTGGTTTGATTGCCAGCAAAGTCTGAGTCGGAGTAGCAGACGATATTTTCAGTCGAATCATTACAGTAGGTAAGACTTTTGTCACTTGTTCCTTTTAAGTATCAAAAAATCCGTTTAACAAGCGCAACATCTCTGTTCCTTGGCTTATCCAGGTTTTTCGATGCTATTCCTACTGCATAGGAGATATCGGGTCGAGTGCCCACGGCCAAGTATGTTAAGGCACCTACGGCTTGTCTGTAAGGAAAGCCTTTTTTCAACTTGTGTTCCTTCATCTCCTCCCATGTTTTCTTTTACAATAGGTGTTGGTACAGACTTGCTGTTGTTCATTGTAATTTTTTCTAAAAGCTTCTTTACGTATGATTTCTGATCACTTCTTTCCTTACAACTTCCATGCCAAGGAAATATGTAGCAGGCGACGTTCGAAACTTTAATCGTTTTTGTAGTTCATCAACAAACTCAGCTTCAGCTTCTTGTGAGTTGCTTGCTACAAGCCCCTCATCAACATAAAGAGCTATAAGGACTCTTTTTGTCCCTTTTGTCCTCGTGTATTGAAAAGGATCAGCTTCGGACAGTTTGAAACCGGATTGTAACAAAAAAACATTTATACAGGTATTTCAACAACGTGGAGCTTGTTTGAGTCCGTACAGGCTTCTTTTCAGGGACATGCTCGGTTTGTGCCATCGTTGAAACCTTCATTTTGCTTCATAAAAATTTGTTCTTCTACTGTTCCGTTTAGGAACGCTGTAGTCACGTCAAATTGTAGAAGCCTTAATTATTGTTTGACAGCAGTTGCGAGAAGAGCTCTGATAGTACTGAGACGTGCTACCGGACTGAATGTTTTATCGTAATCGATACCAGCTTGTTGTGAAAAACCTTTAATTACTAGTCGTGCTTTGAAACGTTCAATACTTCCGTCGGGGTTTGTTTTCACTTTATACACCTATTTGCATGGTAAGGCTTTTCTACCTTTTGGTAATTCTACTAGTTTCCATGTTTCATTCTCGTGGAGTGATGAAATCTCGCTTAGCATTGCTTCTAACCATTTGTCTTTGTTTGGTGAGTCAAGTGCTTCTTTGTAAGAAGTTGATTGTTTTTGTTTGATAACATCATCTGCAGCTGATAGTAAGAAATCGTCAAATTTTTGTGGTGGGTGTAATAGCGATCTGTCTCGAAATGTCCGTGTTTCAACAGGTTCATTAAGTTCAGGTTTATCGAGTTGGTGTTCATCATTATCAGCTCGAGGTTCGTCAGGTTGTTGTTCTTCGTTTTGTGGTAGAGTGCCCTGAGGAATGTTGTTTTCCTGATCTTGATCATTTTCAATCTCAGCCTGTTGTTCAGTGTCTTCATAGATGCTATCGTTTTGATGATTGTTTTCGTTTGTATGTTAGTCGTTTTGAAGTTCAATTTCGAAAGATTGTAAATTGTTCCTAGATGCTACTCCTTGCTTATTCACAGCTTCAATTTCAATCGTCTCCGTTTGTGTTAGAGCTATTGGTTGAGTATGAATGTTTTCATAGAAGTTGCTCTTTAAGATTTTCACATCTCTCGAAATGACGGTCTTGTGTTGTGTTCAGACGGGATGTAAATTTTACAGGCTTTGCTTATTTCTGAATATCCCACAAATTCACCAGGTGTTGCTTTTTGAGCAAATTTATGTCCTCTAGGACCTTTCTTCAGAACAAAGGCTTTGGATCCGAATGCATGTAAGTGGTTGACGCAGGGCTTTCTTAGTACCCATCTTTCAAATGGTGTTTGATTGCATTGAATAGCACTGTTGATACTTCTGTTTGCTAAGTAGTTAGCTGTGTTTATTGCTTCAGGCCACAGATGTAATGGTGCATTGGCATTAATAACCATCGTTCTGCCTTTTTCCACAAGGGTTCGGTTTTCCCGTCCTGCAATACCGTTTTGTTCAGGCGTATAGGGTGCGGATAGTCATTGTCCAATCCCGTTTGCCTTGAGGTAATTTTGAAATTCTTTATTAATGTACTCAGTTCCATTGTCAGTTTGTAGGAACTTTATTTTATTTCCAGTAGAGTTCTCCATTAGTTCTTTATATTCCTTGAACTTCTCAAGTACATCAGATTTGTTTTTTAGGAAGTATACGAGGCCATATCGGCTGTAGTCGTCTATAAACGTTACAATGTATTTGTTGTTTGCTGTGCTTTGACTTCTTATAGGGCCACACACATCACTGTGTACAATTTCCAATCGTTGAGTTGTTCGTGGCGTAGTTCTATGTTTGGAGCTTGGCACTCGTGTCATTTTTGCTTGAATGCATGTGTTAGGATAGACCATATAAAATTACAGGCACAGCCACAGGCACAGCCACATGCACAGATACAGGCACAGCCACAGGCACAGCCACAGGCACAGCCACAGGCACAGCCACAGGCACAGCCACAGGCACAGCCACAGGCACAGCCACATTTACAGCCACAGGCACAGCCACAGGCACAGCCACAGGCACAGCCACAGGCACAGGCACAGCCACAGGCACAGCCACAGGCACAGCCACAGGCACAATAATTTATTAAGTAGACGAGAGTAGACTTATAAGAGACTTAAATAGCATCTTCAACAACAGCATCGTCAAAGACCCATTCCCTTGGCCAGTACCTTAACTTGTCTTTAGAAATGACTAGATTCCTTTGACCTCTGCCACGCAAACTGTAACGATCATTATCCAAAATTTCTATGATTTCGTATGGCCCTCTAAATTTAGGTTTTAGTGTTTCATGACGTCTGTGATCTTGGTAGACATAAACGATATCCCCAACATGGTATATATTTTTTTTATTTAATCGTACCGAATCAAAACATTCTTTAAATTTTTGAGCTACTGACCTTAGACGGTTGTGGGCGATCTCTCGATCAGCTTGGATATCAAAATCGTTTTGCGCAACATGATTACCGTAAATTGCATTTAGGCGAGCTTGGACACTGGGTATATTTGCGTTACTACCAATTAGCAATCTAATAAGGGAAAAACCAGTGGATTTTTGGATGGTGGTATTTATGGATAATTGCATTTTCCATAGTTCGTTCGAGATGATTCCTCAGCTTTCGGGTTTAGCTTAAATGGCTTGTTATTACTAGGCCCAGGCAAGTCTCCACAGGTCTGTTCTAGGGGTCCCTTCTTTATCTTAACGTAGGCAGAGAACAAAGCTATCAACTCGGATTTTGTTTTGATGCTACTGTTAAAAGATGCCATCTTTACAATGTTGTCTCGAATGCCTCCACAGACTAACTCTATTAATTTGGCTTTGGAAAATAAAATCTTAGTACTTTTCAGTAACCTAATTTTTTCCCTGGCGTATTCGAAATAGGAGTCAGCAAAATCTGAACAATATGTAATAGCTTTATATAATCGCTCAGAAAGATTTTTCTTTTCCGGGTATAAGGAAATTAATTCTTCAGAGAAGCTATCCCAAGTCCTCCCCTCTTGGGACTGCCAGGTTCGTACCATATTAAAGCTGAACCCTTGAGGGCTTTACCTGCTTTTGCAACTTTGGCCAGTCCTCTCCAACCGAACTCCTCGCCATGCTTGTTAATGTCCGCACACCATACCGCTGCACCGTTGTCGGAGGTCGCTGGGTCGAATATCGAATATGGGAGCGCCACGTCGCCCTGTCGCTGGTTACTGGTTAGTGCTTCTTTGAGGGCGGTGATGATGGCCCTTGATGAACGGCGTGCTCCATTTCAGAAGTGAATTATAAATACCTAGAAAAAATATACATTAGTATGCTGTTGATCCCACTTCTGATGTTAGGATAGACCATATAAAATTACCATGAAATCAAAAAGCGACTAAAGCGTTAAAATTGATTATTACGGTGAATAAAAGTAGGGAGCTAAAAAAATAAGATCAAAGTAACAAAGAACAATTATTTATTAACAAATCTCTAATGTTACTAATTGCTAAAGTACAATTATCTTCCTAATGTACATATGGCACAAATACATTTAGTATATAATTACTATGTACAATACACAATATAATACACAATCTCATAGCAACACATTATAAAAATGGTAAAATTGATAAGCAAGGCACAAGTACTTAACTTCCTGTTTTGCTCGGTTCGACGGCTCGGCAAAGACTGAATCCACAAGGTCCGAGCTCTCTCTCTTATAGGCGGACACGAACATTAGCGACAAAGTGACGTCATCGAGCCGTTGGACATTCAGTACAAATTAAAATGATGTAGAGTGGGATGTTAAACTCTCTAGATTTTTCGATTATTTGTCGAACAATTAGGATCTGTTCTCTTGTTCCTCGACCCTTGACAAATCCCGCTTGCTCAATTGCTATTTCGGGATTCAGAAAAGCTTGCAGTCTGGTATTGATGATATGAAGGTTTACTTTGCTGGCGTGTGTAATTAAGGCTATAAGCCTGTAGTTGCCACATTTCTTCGTTGATCCCTTTTTGTGCAGTGGTATGAACACGGAGTGTGCGCAGTCTTGAGGCCACTTTTCTGTCTCCCAGACGCGGTTGCAGATAACATGCATAATATCAACTCCGTATTCACCCATTGCTTTAAAGATCTCTATAGGAATAGCGTCATCTCCTAGAGCTTTATTCCTCTTCAGGCGATCAATTGCGGCTCGAACTTCACTTTTCAGGATTGATGGTTCCAAAGTAGTATTCTGTGAAAGCGTACTAGTGTTACTCGATGGTGTTATGCTGCTATCGCTGAAAAGTTGCTCGCAATACTCCCTCCAGACACCCACAATATCCTTGATTTCTGTCACAGTCACTCCGTTTAATCCCTCAATAGCCCAGGTTTTCGGCTTGAATTGACGGGTTATGGTTCGAATCTTCTTAAATAAATCTTTAGTTTCGTGACGCTCTGCGTTTTTTTCTAACTCCAGGCAGATGTTTTTGAGCTGGTTATTACGATCTCTGCGAGTAGAAGATTGGATCCGTGCACCCATCAAATTCAATTCCTGTACAGACGACCCCCTTGCCTTCATCTCACGACGGTGCTCTACTTCTTCTTAGTCGCTTCACTCTTGCCAGAGTGGTCGTGGTTATCACGTTCCGGTAGGTTGGGCAGCAGACAGTGCCCGCCGCACGACATCCCGCCACCTCTGCCTGTTGGTCGTTTATCGGGCACATTCGTGCACGGGAGCGCCCACCGCAGCCTTCACTTGGTCCGTCCATCTCATTGGGGATCTCCCTCGTGGTCTTGTGCCCTCAACTTTCCCTTGCACGACAAGACGTTCTATGGAGTCGTTTCCACGCCGACTAACATGCCCAAAGAATTTCAGGATCCGCCTGCGCACTTGGGTGGATAGGCGCTCTTTTATGCCAAGATCATCAAGGATGGAGGCATTTGTTCGGAACTCGGTCCAAGAGACCCCGAGCATCCTCCTCCAACACCACATCTCTAGAGCGTCTATCTTGTGAGTTTCGGTTTGCCGTAGGGTCCATGTTTCGGCAGCGTACAGGAATATGGGGAACACCAACGATTTTACGAGCCTAACCTTTGTGGCTTTTGTTATGTTTCTGTTCCTCCATATTTTCTTTAGCTTGCCCATTGCACTTCTGCTCATAGCCATGCGTTTTTTAACCTCATCTATGCAGCCTCCCTGATTTGAGATAAGAGCCCCAAGGTAAATGTAGGATTGTACGACCTCACAGTTTGCTATATTGGTGATGTTTGGCAAGTTGTTGTTTGCTCTGTCCACAATCATCGTCTTAGTTTTACCGCGATTTATCTTCAAACCAAATTCTAGGCTGACACGTTCCATTTTCAGGAGAAGTTCTTCCATGCGGCCACTACTAGAGGCAAAAAGGGTAGTGTCATCTGCATATCGTAGATTGGCAATTTTGTATCCACCTATGGTTACACCGTCCGTCCAGTCCTCAAGAGTTATACGCATAATTATCTCCGTGTACGTATTAAACAGAAGCGGTGAAATTATGCATTCTTGACTGACTCCAGCGCTAGGGTGAAAGCTGTCCGAGAAGATTCCATCTGTTTTCACTGACCCAGTTCCGTCTTCGTAGAGGCGTCTAACCAAATGCACTATGTGTTTTGGTGTACCCATTTGCAATAAGGTATCCCACAGTTTAGGCCATTTTACTGAATCGAATGCTTTCGAAAAGTCAACAAAGCAGATGTAAGTTGGCTTGTTGAACTTCCGCGACTTCTCGATGATCTGACGGACAATAAGAATCTGCTCGCGGGTTCCTTTACCCTTGACAAATCCTGCCTGTTCTGGTGCTATTTCCTTAGATAGAAAGCTTTTCAGCCGTTCATTAAGGATGTGTAGCATGATCTTACTGGCATGGGATATGAGTGCAATTAGACGGTAGTTGTTGCATTTCTTTGTTGAGCCCTTTTTATGCAGTGGAACAAATACCGTGAGAGTCCAGTCTCCGGGCCAGATACCCGTTCTCCATATCTTGTTACAGAGTCTGAGAAAAATGGATACACCAATCTCACCCAGAGCCCTTATGGTTTCTATCGGGATATCATCTTTTCCTGTAGCCTTTCCTTTCTTCAGATGATTGATGGCCGCTCTGACTTCTGATTCAAGAATATCTGGCTCTAACTCAGATTCACTCTTGGGCTCAGTATTGGCAAACTCCTCTGACTTGTTGTCTAAGAACAGAGACTGACAGTAGTCTTTCCAGATATTCGATATGCCTTCCAGCTCACATTGCACTCTGCCGTCACTATCCTCTATGGCCCAGGAACTGGATGATAGTGTGTTGGTCACATAGCGGATTTTCTTGTATAGGTCTCTGGACTCGTTCTTATGTGAGTGGATGTCTATCTCTTCGCATATTTTGCTAAGGTAGGCATTGTGATCCCGCCTACACCCTGTTTGAATTTGGGCTGACAGTCTGTTTTGGTCTTGAACTTTTGCTCCTGATGCTTTCAACTTGCGCCTCTCTTCAACGAGCTTCAGAGTGTCATCACTCATCCATCGCTGGCGAGCGCGCACTCCGACAGGCGAGTTGGATGTCCTAGCGGAGCCTACCATCAAGCTGCTGGCCTGGTTCCAGAGGCTGTCAGACGTTTCTATCGAGCTATCTGCTTCAACCCGAGATTGCCAACTTTGCTTTGCGACAGCGTAAAACTTGGAGTTGTCTGTTACGTTGATCCTTCTTTGTTTCATAGGATTCCTAGCACTCTTCAGTTTTAGCTTCATTTTAGCTATCAAGAGTTGATGGTCTGATCCGCAGTCTGCACCAGGTAGAGTATACGCATTCTGGACGGAAGTCTTCCATCGTGACTTGATTAGAATATAGTCAATCTGGTATCGGTGTCTACCATCTGGTGTAATCCAGGTCCATAGTCTCCGCGGATGGTGTTGAAATTGACTATTTGCAATTACTAAGTCGTTGTCTGCTGTAAACTGCATAAGTCGCTCTCCTCTTTCATTCCTCACGCCCAGGCCGAATTTGCCTGCAGAGCTACTGAGCTGGAGTGCGTTGTTCCCAATTTTGGCATTAAAATCACCAAGTACTAACAATGATTCTCTGTTGGGGATTTTAGCTATAGTGGCTTCTAAAGTGTTGTAAAAGTTCTCTATAACTTCATCACTTGCTGAGCTTGTAGGGGCGTAGACCTGTATGATGTTCAGATTGACTGGTGACGCTTTCAGTCTGACACTCAGGATCCTGTCATTGACTGGTTCATAACCCATCAAACAGTCCCTCTGGCTAATTGGTAGCGCTAAGGCTACTCAGTTTCTGCTGCTGTCAGGGTTTCCCGATGTATATATGATGTGAGCCTTGGTAAGGAAATGTCCGCTGTTTTTCCAATGAGTTTCACAAAGCCCACATATGTCTAAACCACATCTGGCTAGCTCTCCTTCTAGTATCTCGAGCTTACCAGGCATAAGAAGGCCTCGCACATTCCAAGTCCCTATCTTCTGGGTATGGCGCAGCCTCAAACTCATTCCAGTAGCAGAGTTTCCATGGGGGGCCTGGTTTCCTGCCAGCCCATGGCCGGTAGCCAATTTCACACCGCCTGTCCCGGACGCAGGTCGGCGCCGGGTGCTAGTCGGGTCGCATGGCGAACATACTCTGTGTGTTTGCCTGGTCATGATAACTGTCATGGGAATGTAGTCGCAGTAGTTTCCCCTTGCTTTCTGCGCCAATCATTTTAGGAGGGATTTAGCCTCCAAGGCTGCTGAGACCTCTTCCACTCGAGCCCAAGGACCCGAGTGGGGGATGGTTATACCGCCAGTGACTCGGTCGCCAGAGCCCAATCTGTTATCTAGCAGGGAGTACCACGACTGAAGGCCGCCGCCATAGAAAAGGCGCGTGCAGGTAGGGTTGGCAATTGGGGCTGACAAGATGTTATGGTCATTCCCCCCCCTTACTCCCCTCTACTGTGTTCTGGTGCTCTACTAGACGCCAGGTATCGTCTGACATCCAGTGTTGGTGCTTACCTTTAATTCGAGTCGGCTGTGACGAGCGTATAGCTTTTTTATGAGCTCTTTTGCGGACTGCCAAAGTGAGTCGGAGTCGTCACTGACAGCTAGTGACCTCCATGTGCTGTTATCGTCTGCCAGTTGGTTCTTGAAAGACGTGTAGTCGACTACTTCAAGCCTCTTGTTAGTTTTGCGAGTTACGGAGTTGCGTAGCTTGAGTGCAACCTCAAAAGTATGTGACCTCTTGTATGCAACCTCAAAAGGTTGCATACGAGAAGTTGGTGGTCAGATTGACAGTCGGCTCCGGGCAATGTGTGTGCGTTCATAATTGAACTTCGCCATCTAGATCTAATAAGTATGTAGTCAATCTGATTCCGGTGTTTTCCATCAGGGGACGTCCAGGTATACAGTCTTCTTCTGTTGCTAGAATACTGTATTCATAATGGTGAGGTTGTTGTTGGCTGCGAACTGGAGTAGTCTCTCCCCTCGATCATTCCTTAGGCCGAGACTATAGTTGCCTACAATATTCCGCAAGCCCACATCCATTCGTGTGTCACCCACTTTCGCGTTAAAATCGCCAAGTATAATCAATAGTTCTCTACTTGGTATTGTTGCTAAATTGAAGATTCAATGTCATTGTAGAACCTTTCTACGTCTTCATCTTTCGCCGTACTGGTGGGCGCATACACCTGTATAATATTCAGTGGGGTAAGAAATGCACTGAGCTTCATTGTTATTAGTCTATTGCTGACAGGGTTATAGCCTAAAACCGCTTTAGTCCATTGTTTGGGAATTACAATGGCCACTCCAGCATAGCTACTGGAGTCATCTCCTGAATAATAGATGGTATGCTTTTCCAAGTCTCGGTGGCCATTACTTTTCCAGTGAGTCTCGCTTAGACCGGTAATGGTTGAGTCGCATCGCTGGAGCTCATAATCCAAGATGTGTAATTTACCCTCGTCACGAAGTCCTCGTACGTTCCAAGTGCCTATACGGATGTTCTTGCGCAATTGGAGTTGTTTTCTTCCAGTCGCATGCTTTCCGGGGGATGCCTGGTTGCCTACTTTCCCTCGGCCGGTAGCCAATTTCACACTGTGAGTCCCGGAAAACCCAAAGCGCCGGTCGCTACGTGGATCGTCAGGCAAACGTACTTTTCTGTTGTGTTGCATTTTCATCATTCAACTCTCGTGGGAATCAGTAATGTAGTAGTATCCCGTTGCTTTCTACATCGCGGTACTACAGACTCAATGTCCGTAGAAATCTGTTAGTGAACCAATTCAGAACATATGGCTCCTGCGCCTCACCACAGTACTGATGGCTACCGCTGCCCTCCATCAGGATCCAGGTACAACGCCCCTGTGGCTCGCCTCCTCTGCTGGTTGGACCGTACCGACAACTGTTGTCTCCGCTCTTCCCCACCATTGAGGTCTTCACCCGTAACCCTGGGCACGGGCTCCGCGATATACCCCGCAGAACTGGGTCCCTGCTGAACTTCGCCATCTACACATTCCGGCCTACTGAAGTGTAAGATGCCCACCCCCGCGCCGAGAAAGCGCCAGACAGGAATTGCTCAAGTAGAGCGCAAAGAAGATGACTCTGCTCTCCCAGGAGCCGGATTAATGGACGAGTATAAATCCACGCCCAAAGGCAATGTATAAATGTAAAGGATGATGTAATAGTAACATTACCTAATATAATAATAATGATACAAACATTTTTGTTCCGTTTTAAATAAAGGTTTTATGTTTTTCAGCTGTTTTTTTTATTTTACTAAATTACGAAACTATTACTTGTTTAAGCTAGAATGAGAAGGCATAATTATATAAATGTGCATTTGTATTGTAATATTTAATTTTCTTTTCACTAAATGTTAGAATGAAAAGTCGCATTTGGTTAATTATGCCTTTTATATGTAATATTAAAATTATTGGCACTTAGTAAGATTTATGAAAAAATTATTCTCGAACAGTTAGTGGAATAATATAAATAATCTTTTACATAGTAAGCAATTAAATTTTACTAAGGGTCGTTCCACTAGTGATGTATGTGTTGCTCTAGTAAAACATATATTTGATGCCTGGGAGGATTCGCGTCTCTTGGAGTTTTCTGCGACCTGTCCTAGGCTTTCGATTGCGTTGAGTACCGGACATTGGTGATGAAGTTAAATTACTATGGTTTCAAAGGTTTTGCGCTTGATTTGTTAAAGTCTTATCTCAGTTCAAGAACACAAACAGTCGATGTCAATGGAACTAAGTCATCTGGTTCTCATGTAAAAATGAGAGTTCCAAAAATAAGAAAGGGCCTAGAATTGACCCTTGTACAAGGGTCAATCCTAGGCCCTTTCTTATTTTTGATATATATTAAAGACCTGCTATTCTTTGTAGAAAACTTGTGATATTGTATTGTTTGCAGAATATATTTCACTCAATTTTAATGTGATTAGGTCTAGGAAAAGTTATGACGATGTTAACAATGCTCTCTCAGAAGTACTCAGTTGGTTTACTGTCAATAATTTACAGGTTAATGCTAAAAAAAACAAATTCATTAATTTTACACTACCAAATGTTAAGACCGAACAAACTGATGTAAGGATAAACGGTGATAAATTAGATTTGCTAGACTCGACTGTTTTTCTAGGGATAACCCTTGACTCAAAACTTCAATGGAATCCTCATATATCGAAATTGGCCCGCAAATTCAGTTCTGTTGCTTACGCCATTAGAAAAATTAGGCAATTAACCGACGCTGAAACTGCTAAAACGGTTTACTTTAGTTATTTTCACAGTGTCATGTCATATGGCGCTCTACTATAGGAAACAGCGGCTGATGTTAAAACTATATTCATTTTACAGAAACGGGCAATAAGAACAATCTATAGACTAAGCTCACGAACTTCTCTAATGGCCGATTTACACATCCATAAGTAAGTAAAAGTAAGTAAGTTCAACTTACTACTTCCTTGCTTACTTAATCGGCAAGTAGACAGCAACGTCCAAACGGTGAATTTTGCTTATCGGTAAGTAAGTACAGAACCTTGCGACGATGGACGCGAGACACGTCCTGCCAACAATAGATTGCGATGAAGCCAGCACTTAAGGCTACGTGTTAGTGAAAAATTAAAATAAAACGCAGTAAACAATAGATGGAATAGTCTACCAG
Source organism: Scoparia ambigualis (assembly GCA_963921215.1). Lineage (NCBI taxonomy): Eukaryota > Metazoa > Arthropoda > Insecta > Lepidoptera > Crambidae > Scoparia > Scoparia ambigualis. The sequence goes on along the minus strand of OY992509.1, from coordinate 36,321,739 downwards.
CACACGTATTCCCTCCTACCTATGACATAGGGTCCTTCAAACGAGGCGTGAAGAAGCACTTTGTGGGCCGGCAGAGTGAGGGTGACTGATGCTACGTCTCTTACGCTGCACCAGTTGTCCTCGCGCCTGGACTTCATTTCCACTTAACATCAGGTGGAGTGGAGTCATTAGCCGGGCTTAGTATAAAAAAAAAAAAAAATTAACATCTGCGAAAATTATAAAATGTTGTTAAGGCTTTATTCTGTGGAATACACTCGATGGAAACACGATTTGATAAAGTAGGCGCGATAGAATAAATTCACAAAGTTTATATTTTTGTGTCATTTTATCTTCTTTTCTAGGTTTTATTCTTAAAATAAGTAATTTGATATTATGAGTCATTTACCAAAATGAAGTTGATAGATAACTTAAGGGCTTATAACCGATCGTTTTTTTTATTACATTACCAATTCTTCTAAATATAAAACGCGATTATTCGCGCCTCTTCGCTGAGAGCGAGAGAGAAGCGCTCAAAATACCTCCTCTTAAGTGATATATTGAAAGAATTATTAAATGTGGTTATAGAAGAAATCTAAAATCAAATAAATATTGAACACCAAAATCCTATACGGACTTGGGAACGAAAATGGATTAGCAGAAGCAATGTTCATGGTGCAAGCTATTAGCTGTTCAAAGAATTGTCTGTAGAAGATCCACGGGAACTGAAGGACTAGGTACTCGCTTAGAATCTCTTGGCGCCTTGGTCAGACAGCTATTTTAAAAGTTTGATAGAAATCTTATAGGTACGATAGCTTTCTGAGGTTTAAGCGAGCACTACAAATTGAAATGAAACACTTTTTTACGGATTAACTCGCGTTTAATTTAACCCTTTACAGGGTCCGTGGTTACCGGGAGACTGGTCTCCCTGTAATATATAATATAAAAAACTATGTAAATAGTAAATTAAACGCGAGTTAATCCGTGAAAAACTGTTTCATTTCAAGGTACGATAGTTGTAAATCCACGTGATTTTAATCGAGTAGTAGGTAAGTACCACAGAAATATAGTACTTAGGTACCAACCTTGTTTGCAAACAGGGTAGGTAATCGTAGGGGCTGCAGCCACTACTGTAGGTAGGTAGTCAATTTTTAAACCTTTTAGTAGATTGCAATATTTGTATGTATGCTGTGTATTGTCCACGCATGGAAAAATCGCGTAAACAAACATACAATCATAATATAAATACATACCTACATATATACACATATACAACAACAAAATAGTAAATAAATAAAAAGCACTGCACGGGCGGCAGGCAGACAGAATGCGTTTCGTTGTGTGCCTACTTATGAACTTACTTACTTGTGCCGTCCACACGGCGGCAAGTTAAGTTGGCGGGGAGCGTGAGACGTAGCGGGAGGGGTTACGCGCTACTGTCCTGTCCAAAAAATAGAACTGGTTCCTATCCTGCGCGAAGTCGCTACTTACTTACTTACTTACTTGCCGCCCGGCGTCCACACGTAGTTTTTGCTTACTTACTTACTTACTTACTTATGGATGTGTAAATCGGCCATAAGTTGAACTTACTTACTTACTTACTTACTTACTTATGGATGTGTAAATCGGCCATAAGAGATATTTTTAAAGGAGTTGGTGTTCTTATAGCTGCATCTCAATATATTTATAATTGTATAGCTTTTGTGCGTTGCAATATTACCTCATTCACTAAACACGGTGACGTACACAATTTCAATACTAGAAATAAGTCAAAAGTTATGATGCCCCTGTTCAGGTTAAAGAAGGTTCTCGGCTCTTTCTTGGGGCAAGGTATACACTATTATAATAAAATACCAAGTACTGTACTAGAATTCCCTTTAGATAAGTTTAAAAATCATGTAAAATCTTGTTTACTTAAGAAAGGTTCTTATACAGTTAAGGTATATTTAGAAGACAAAACCGCCTGGTAATGATAAATAATCACATTATATTTTTTTAAGTCCATTTTCTTTGTAACTAACTCATTTTACTAATTCGCTAAACCGTTCGCTAAACCGCCTGCGTAACTTTCTGCCAACCAGCACCAAAATTACTCTAGCGCAATCTCTTATGCTGTCTATTATCGACTACGGTGTTGTCTGCTACACTGATTTGTCAGAGGAATTGCTAAACAAAATGGAGCGTCTGCAGAATGTTTGTATAAGATTCATCTTCAACCTTCGTAAATTTGACCACGTGTCTCACTATCGTTCCAAACTTAACTGGCTCCCAATTCGACGGCGCAGGGACTTACACGCTCTTACGCTCCTTTATTCCACACTTTTTCTTCCAACAGCCCCACTTTACCTTAAAGATTGCTTTTCCTTCCGTTCCTCAGCTTTGCATTGTACTTTGCGTTCCTCTTCCAACCTTTCCTTAAATATTCACTCAACGCTCTACCGACTTCTTCTCCTATTCATTCACTGTCCATGCTGTCCGCTTGTGGAATTCACTTCCTGAAAGTATCAGAAAAGCTCAAACTCCTAGGTCTTTCGGAGATCAAGTTAGAAGTCATTTTCTTTCTTCTGCTTCTAACTAACTGTATATATTTTTTTTCCTTATCTTCTATTTTTCCGTATTCCGTATTTAGTATATAGATAACTATATATTTTTCAATCCTTTCTTTCTTTAGATGCACCCACTCCCCCTACTATTTTATAATATTATCTCTCTCTTCACCCAAGGTTGCCTGGAAGAGATTGCTTTTAAGCAATAAGGCCGCCTAATTGTACTGTACTACTGTTTACTGTTTTTGTAATTGTTGTTTTTTCTGTTTGTGCAAATAAAGTGTCTATTATTATTATAAGTGTCTATTATTTTACCCTGGTATGATATCCTTTATTAGAGTGGCTTACAGACAATAGGTACCTACTCAAAACTTATGTTGCGTAAAACGATGCCTAAATGTTTTCTTGCTTGCTTCATTGGAGTTGCTCGAGTGTGTCATGCTCTCTCAAAGTGTCTGTGCGGTGGTGGCATGTGCGTCGGGTCGTTACGTCGCCTAAAACATGGTTGAGCGAAGCGACGGCTGATTCACATGTCATACTCGTGAACGGGTGCCGCCTGTGGAGACTGGTCAGCTCTTGCTAACTTAATTTTATTATTAGTATATTAGTATTTGTAGTCTTACTTTTATTTTTCTGTACTGTAAGACATTGATTACATTGATTATTTCATATTGATTAATACCTGAACTTTTTATTTTTATTAATATAAGTATTTTTTATTTTTATGTCCTTGTAGTTGTTTTATGTTTTTATTATTTTAATGGAAAGTGCCCTTCTATGATAGGGAGGGCATTTTTCAATTCTAATTGACGCTGTAAAAGAAAGGGAGAAAAGAAATGCCCTTGCTGAGTTTCTTGCCGGTTCCTCTCAGTACAAGGCTCTTGCCCCATAGTTAGACTTACGAACCGATGGCATAATGACATTCATAAGGACTGTAACCTAAACATGGCCTAACCTGAATAAAGGATATTGAATCTTGAATCATTACTCAATTTTATCTGTTACGTTGAAAAGGAAAATGTAGATTATTATATAATTGTCATTAAAATAAAAACTTGTAATTAAATAATCTTGTAAAACTCATATTGATGCTACTATTTTCATTCACACGATACTATCAAATGTATTCGCCGAAAACAAATAAATTTTTCAAACCCGTTTTTCTCCCGATTTGCAAAATGTGAGATGCACAGAACATATATACAAGAATAATCATAAACTTCATACAAAATTAGTGGCAAACAAAACCCGACTACAGTGCCTCTGTCGTAATCCTCAACGAACTAACCAACGAAGTAAAATGGCGGGAGATTTAAAAATTTGAGGCGCGTGTGATGTTTAATAAATGTAGTACGCCGAACAACGGTGGCGTCTGAGTCGCACTCACGATCTGTCAGTGGTGGCGAGCGGACGTTCCCTTTGAGCTGCGTACCTACTTACCGATAATTTGGTGGTTTTACTGTTATTCCCGATACCTTAACTAGTGGACACCACATTGGCGACGAGTAAAAGCGCAGTAAGTAAAATTTTAGTTCAAAGTATGTACCCGCTTACGGAATTTGGTCAAATATTTTTAAAGGAAAACAAAATAGTGAAATGTCCAGAAAACCTAATATCTTGCCTATACTTAAGTGTTTCTACATATTATCAAACTGAATCGTTTGTACTCGGAAATGTTACAATCAAAGCTAAAGTTACATTTTATTAAGACTTTAAACTATCGCGTGGCATTGCATTAAGCTGTTTTAACAGCAGCATCGCGGCCGAAACGTCAAGCAGTAAGTAGATATGTACTTACTTACAAAATTAATCGTGTTAAGTCCCGTTAAAACAGTTTGAATTACATTTTATTGCCTGCAGAAAAAAAATACTTCAAAATTGAATTGTGCGCACCTACATTGTAAGTTAATCTACTATTTTCAATAAATTAAGAAACAATGATAGTTTTTTTAAATGCACGTGATCTTAGTGTGACCTTTGTATCAGTAATTGGCCAAAATATGTGCTAATATAAATAAATAAAACATGATCATGCCACTAACCATATAAATTCGCAAATAACAACACAATTGGTATGTGTTTACATTCCAATAATCACTAATTATTTATGTCAATACTACCTACATTTAACCATGATTTTTACGTAGGCAAAGAATAATAACGCACAGAACGATAGTCTCGTATTAGAAAACTGTCATAGCGTGAGGCAAGAAAAAAATGGATGTAGGAGTAAGTTACGCGTACTATCTCGGCGACACGCACACAAGTGTACAAGTAATGTTGCTAGAGGAATCAGATTTGCCCCAAAAGTAAGGAAATTGGAACTGTTGATAGATAGATAAGTTTAGATTATTAGTACTGACGCGGGCCGTTTCGGTACCAAGCCAGTATGGCTTGGTTTTACTGGCCTCATTTATCGTGCGTGTTCTCGCTTTCTATGCGTTATTATTCTAAGTACGTAGGTAAATCCTTATCGTTGACCAAATCCATAAGCAAATACAAATTAAGTTCCATCGAATGTTATTTTCGATAATTATCCAAACATTCCAACGAACGTAATATCGTTAATTACCCGTTTTAATAATGTACCACTTCGATGTCTTCGAATTTATATAATTATGTTATTGTTAAAGCTAAAACAAGTGCCATAAAACCTGCTAAGACTACGTTATGAAGTTATTGCCCGAATTGTTTATACTTATTTAGCAGTGTCTATCGTTATAAATCACAATTCAACGAGATTGCGTTCACAATACGTGCTAGCTACAATAGACAAAGAAGCTGTAAGACCGGTTTTAAGATTTGTAATCATAACAAGTCATACGATACATGTATTTTCATGTCTGTTTAATAGGTCAAGGATCATAAGACCGCCGGCGGTCGTGAAACAATTGATTTCAAATTGTGTCTGGTTTTACGGTGCTCAAGGGGTTAAACTATAAATTATTTAATAAACAAATAGCAAAACTTTATTTTAATAATAAATAGTAATATTAAGTTACTGTAATATATAGGTACCTAGATAAAACTTAGCAATAATTTACATTATTAGTTATGTATTTAAACTAGTAGTTTCAAAATTATAGAACTACAACATAGGTTCCTTCCTTATCGCAGGTCGTCCGTTATGTCCCAATCACAAATTTCGGCAATAGAACCATTCGATTGTGAAGGTGATCCAACCTCCATAGGCTACCGTTGGAAGAGATGGAAATGTGCATTAGGAATTTACTAGGTGATACGGCAACATTCGAAAAATCATATCAGAAGCCAACTCTCTAAAAACTGTAGAACGACAGCTAAACGAGTTCCACGATAGACAGGGCACAAATGCAACAACTTCAAGCGTTAATAGAATTGGCACTAAAATGACAAAACGATATCCCGCAGATAAGAGGTTGATTCCTGCAGCCGATGTGGCAGTAAAATTATAAAAGTGATAGCGGTTCCTGCCCTGCGATTAAAGGTAAATTTTTGAAATATAGTTTTATAGGACATTTTCAAAACACTGCAGAACAAGGGCCAATAAAGGACAAATTCCAACCTCTCGTCAACTGACAACAATAAATATAAAAAACAATGGTGGAAACGCCAAAAAAAAATGCCATAACTCTGTAGACTACATTTTCCACATCGACGATGATGCAACAATTGACTGTCAGGTAGGTGGAGTCAACATCAAAATGCTTATTGATTCCGGTAGTAGATCAAATATTATTAACGATAAACTTGGGAGCATATGAAACAATGTAATATTGTGGTCTTCTATCAACAAAAGTCGTCAGACAGAACTTAATTAGCTTATGGTTTCAAAGACCCACTAAAAGTGTTAGGTTAGTTTGATTCACTCATAAAAGTTGGTCCCAAATCGTTGACAACAAAATTCGAGAACAACAACAATATGAACGAATTTTGGCCCTATTATCTGTATCTTTTATGAACAGAAGAAGTAAACTAACACTGGCAGAGTACTCAAAACATAACAAAAATATGATGTTGATCACGATCTAACAAAAATAAAATAGCAGTTGTACCCCTATAAAAATACTTATCTGTATCTTTTATGGTCAGAAGAAGTAAACTAACACTCGCAGAGTACTCACATCACAACATAACAAAAAGGTGAATGTTGATCACAATCAAACAAAATCAATCCATCACGATCAAACAAAAATAAAAATAGCAGTTGTTTGTGCAAACTTTATTTTTACGCGCGATAATACAACTGACAACCACTTAGTAGCCGAGGTGCGATAATTACTGGTGTGCACAATTGGATAATTATCGACCGATGCTTACAAATCGCGTTATTATTCTTTTTTCTCAGTTAATTAACTAAATAAAATATGTTCAAAGCGCTCAGCTTAAATAATATAGACAAACCGGATAAGCAAAGAACTATTCTGCCACATGTAGGTGGATTGCCATTACAAGAGATTTTCTATAATTCACCTGGAGCTCTCGCTAAAGTAACTGAAAGCAATAATGTTACACAATTGCTATCAAAAAACTTGACAAATTTTTCAATCCGGAGCAAAAACTGATATTAAGAAAGACACTTATTGTTTTGATCAATTAAGCAGGAACCAAATGAGAGTTTTGATAAGTTTTAATTAGACTTCGTCAACAAAATATCAAATGCACATTTTCTTCTAAAGAAAAATAAATAATCGAACAAATTATTGGAAAATGTTTTCCTTCCGAACTGAGAGGGAGATTGTTAACGTCAGGAGATTCTGTCCCCTTAGACTAAGTAACTTTTTGTAAAATGATTTGAAAATTCGTATACCTATCACAATGGTGACTCAAAATAGGATAAACAAAAAGAAAATTTTCAATGAATATGTTATAAAATAACTATTTATTTTGTATTTTCGAAGTTGGTAGAAAACAAATTTTGGTAATTATATCATAACTAAATTAAAAACAGCACATTACGACTAAACGTTTATTATTATCACTTATTATCATCTACTTAATGTAAAGAAAATAATTACTAATTTATCTTACTTGACACTGGCTAAATGTGTTGTTCGCACGAAGCCATTATCTAAGAAAAAAAGAGCTAAAAGCTCTAAGCCTGCATGCACCAGGTATGGTACATAGTCTAAATGAAAGCACAAAATGTGCCCTGCATTATGGATAAATTTCGTAAAAAAAACCCTGAGGGTTCAAAAGCACAACTATGAAAACATCATTGAAACTAGTGATAAAACGATTGTCATTTAGCGATCACGATCACGATTACAAGTATTGTAAGTACCTAATAATCGACGATGATATACGATTATTTGTTTTAGTAATAAATATAACAAATTATCAATAAATCAACATAAGATTTATTACCATAAAAAAATCAAATAAAATTGAAAAAAAAAACAATAATTAAAATTAGAGTACTTAGGTAAGTACTTAAAATTTTTGTTCATAATTTTTGTGAAACATGACATTTCCAGCTTTTCGGGCATCAATCTGTTCCGTTTTTCGGTTTGAATTAATTCAGCAGTATTAAATAACCTCTTCGACGCCACAGACAATGGGGTGATTGAGAGATATTTTTTACTGTTTTATTAAGCAATATTGTGTAGTTTATTTTTCTTGAGGAAAATAAAATATGTTAGAAATAATCGCTAAATAATCGATAGATTGGATGATTACGATTAATCGTGAAATATCAATTTATCGGCGATTACGATTAATTGAAATCGTAAACTAATTGAAACAACAGAATAAGGCCATTGTTAAAAACCAAGTCAAATCCCCAGGCGAAACTTTAATAGCCTATGGATCCAAAGAACCCCTTACAATGATAGGAGCTTTAGAATAGAATAGAATATATTTATTGTTTAAAATGTGTACATTAAGGTCATAAAATATAAAATAGCAGCAACCGTTTTCTCTGTTTCGGAGATACAATAAAAATAACAATGTGAACTAAATTAAACAATACAAAAAGAAAAACAACCTCATGTTCTATCTGTACAAAATTCCCTTAGACTATAATAGCTTATTTCTAACAGCCAAGTTTTAAGTTCCTTATTAAAGGAAATTACTTTTATTGCTTTGAGGTGCCTAGATAATAGGTACCATAGGTTAACTGAGGATAAACGTAATCATAGTTAGCAGTCTTTGTAATATCCTGCGACGCAACATTACACAAAATGGATAAAAGATCTTGATAATAATTTACGGCGATTCGGAAATTAGAGGTCGAGATAAAGAAATAAAAGAGAAAAACCAATTAAATGAAGACAGAAAGAGGAGAGCTGTAGATAGAGAGTTAAGAATAGGCGAGAAAGTCTATGTGAAGAACTTGACCAAAGAAAATAAATAAGTACTTATCGGAATTTAATCCAACACCTCATACCGTTATTAATACTGAAGGAAGTGACATAAATATTAGGAATGGTGAAACCGGTCAGGAATTACAGGAGAAATATGGTACATCCAAAGAGAGTTGAAGGTCAATGAAAAGTCGTAAATCAGGATGAAGCGTCTGTTAAAGGAATTTAGTTGAAAGATAGATTTTTGTATCAAGGATAATTTTGTTTGTTTAAGTACTGATAGTAAAGGAGACCTTTCCTCTTCCCATACAACTACGGCCACTCATGTACCTAAGATTCAAAGGTACCAAAATGTTGGAAAAAAATCGTAGATTGCAGAAATATATGTATTATATTTTTTATTATAATTGTACCACCTAAAAATTTATTTAGAAAGGTTTGACGGCTTGCAACATTGGATTAATTTAACTGGCAAGCAAAACTCTCTCGCTGTCGGGTGCGTTTCGTTAGCTTACTTAACGGCCAACTAATTATTAGATAAAAGCCTTAAAGTAACTTAGTTTTACATAAACATAACCTGTTTTAGCAAAAACATGATAAATAGTAACAAAAATAAGTGTTTTTAACTGTTTCGAGTTATTTTGTGCGTTTGATTATTTTGAGAGTGACAAATATTAGTAGACCGACTATGTGAGTTTATAGAAAACCACATAATTTAAACTAGGGTTTGCACCTATTGATTATCCATTGTGAGATATATAAAATAACTTAATTAATGGCTTCGCGTTTAGCTTTAAGCCAATTTCAAGTGGTATATACTTATTTTTAAAGTACATTTAGTATTTGTACTGTAGATTGAAATAAAATAGAGTCTCACAACACGTGTTGTTGCTAAAAGAACAAGGGAGAAACTCCAACATGAACATTGTGAGATTAGATCTCATTTTTTGTTCATCCACAAACTGTCATCACCACAAAAAACCAGTATGACAGTTGTCACTGTCATATTTTCGCCCTTTATTTGCACGTTTCGTTTCATGTATACGTTTTCTTAAACCATATTATGTATGACTTTTTTATTTTCCAAAAAAATACTAGTTTCGGCGTGTTCTATAGAAAAATGATATCATCAGAGGCTTCTGCATCATCAAGAGGATATTTTAAAATAAAGTGTACCTCGGTACACTTTGAGCCGAAATGGAAAGGTCTCCTTTACTTAACAACTATTGTATTATAATCAATTAACTTTTATATAAAAAGGAGGAGATGTGATGTTTAATAAATGTAGTACGCCGAACAACGGTGGCGTCTGAGTCGCACTCACGATCTGTCAGTGGTGGCGAGCGGACGTTCCCTTTGAGCTGCGTACCTACTTACCGATAATTTGGTGGTTTTACTGTTATTCCCGATACCTTAACTAGTGGACACCACAGCCGGTAACAGAAACTTTTCAAAATTACTAAACCATTAGTTCGAATTTCAAACGTTTCCTCCATGTATTATTCTTCCGCTTGAAGTTTCATGAGAAGTTTTCTATGAAACTACTTCAACAGAAGAATAGTACATGAAAGAAACATTTGAAATTCGAAGTAATGTTAAAGTTCACGATTAACTAATAAACTTACTAAAGAAAACAAATGCAAATAGATTTTATTCATGTTTTATTATGTCCATTTTTTTTAAAGTACTGTCTATGTCTGTTCCATGAAGTAGCGATTTTTTAAATACAAAATCTTTTAATGCATTTATATGAAAAACATTATTTACAAAATAATTAATATTTTCATTGTAAAAATCTAAAAATGCTTGCATTTCTCAGCTGTGACTGCAAAAGTATAGCAAATGTTACCCGCCACTAATGATCATTTTTCTTAGTTCTTTACTAATATAAAACTTAAAATGATGTAGCTTTGATAGTTACTTAGATAGCATGGCTTTTACTACAAAATATAACTGTATTAACTGGCCTTAACGCCTTTTTTCAAACTTTACTACATTAACCAATTATTACTTTACTAGATGACGGGTCAACAGTGTCCTTGACCGCGCAAAGGGCGCGGCTGCGCCGACGCCGAGACTACGTTTGCGCGGCGCATGGGTCCACGAAGCGCTCGTGTACCTGTCTACGGCTCTCACTATGGACTTGTCTGATATAGAAAATAATAATAAGTTGTTTACTGTTAGCATGCGAAGTATAACTGAGTTAAACTTACCTGTCCAAGATGTTTCTCTAACTCCATGTTAGCAATATGCTCATTTAATAAATATTGAATTTAATTGTATTAACGTATGTAAACCCGAAATATTGTTAGGTCAGGATAACTATGATTTGTTAATGCCTTTAGAAATTTGTTTGGGTAGACCGCATGAGCCGTCAGCTACTCGAACCCCCCCAGGCTGGTGCATGCACGGCGTAGTCGATGTGCCACGAGGCGGACCGACCTCCCCGTACACCAGCTTGTTTCTCACGGAGGCGGTGCCGACATCCGCTGACGACCGAGCTCTGCAGGACTTGTGTGATGAGGTTCGACTCTAATTCTCCATCGACGCCCTGGGAGTATCAGGTAACCCTCGACAAAACATAAAGGAAGCGCGTGCTATTGCCATGTTGGAGAATGACTCGCAGCTCACAGCTACCATAACGCGCTTTCACGTTTGCGAAGCTTAAACAAAAAAATGTCGGCGAGCCAGGAGTACGCAACCTCCGAAGCGTCGCGTGCCGATAGTCGGCATGAAAATTTATTTTCCCAGTGCGTCACGTGCCGATAGTCGGCACTCGACGCTCGACCTTTTTGAGGTTTATATTTTTAAAAACGAATTGGTCTTTCCTCTTCTAATGAACGGGATTTTGTTTATGAAGAAACTTGCTAGCTATATTTCGACAGTTTTGTTAGCAGTCCAGAGACAAAATACTTTTTATGTTGGAAGGAAGTTTTCTCGTGGCCATTTGTTAGTTTTACAGTAGCATTCAGAGTGTATTTTTAATAAAAATAACCATTACATTGAGGAGAAATAAGCTAAAAACGTGAGTCCAATGTATATTGAACTAATTTAACTAAAAGTTTGCTGTGCATTTACTAAGTTTCATAAAATAATATAACTTCAAAAAGTTTACTTAAAAAAACATAAATTTGTGTTTGATTTAAGATTACATTCGTATATTTATCTTTTTTGGCATGTGAGCTACATGGAAATATAGGAAATTTAATCTAGTTTCTGAAAATATATAATTTAACTAAGTTTCCAGTAACAATTACAGCATTTATCTTTGAAAAACCAAACAAAGTCGCGCGGCCCGCAAAAAAAAAAGTAAAGCGAATCGCCGCGACGCTCAACGGGGGGTGCGTGCGAATTCTGCCACGACGCGAAAGGGTGGGTGCCGGGCCATTCTGGCGCGACGCGCGAGAGGGTAGGTGTATAAAGAGCGTGTCGACCATTTACTTAAAAATAATTTCACACAGATGATGGAGTATACTGACCGGACGCCTAAGACATGGTACCTACCTCATTTCGGATTAGACAACCCTAACAAAAAAAAGTTGCGGTTATATACCTATCATAAATTCGAAATTTTATTGTACGAATTTTATTAGGCCGAAAAAGTTTTGTAATTTATTGTTTTCCATAATTTTCTTTTTACCGAAAATACAATAGACAAAGTTTTGAAATGCCGATTATAAATTGTAATTTTTTTGAAAACTTTTATGTTATAAAATCCCACTCAACGTTTGGCCGAAGTTATTAATGCTAGATGATTCATTTTCCAAAAACACCTTTTCCAATATTATAAAAATACATTTCAAATAATTGAAATCCATAATATCATTGAACAACTTGTAATCGTAGTAACGTTTAAGCATGCAAACAAGCATGTAGCATGCAAGCAAGCATGCAGCATGCAAGTAAGCATGCAGCATGCAAGTAAGCATGCAGCATGCAAGCAAGCATGCAGCATGTAAGCAAGCAAGCAAGCTACAGCATGCAAGCATGCAGCATGAATGGTTTCTGTCACGGCTCCGGCGCTGCGAGGCTCCGGCGGTCCACGGGCCGCCTCGCCCCTCCGCGCCTACGCGGGCTTAAATTACACTCTAGCGTAGGGCAGACAAGACTACGTGGAGTCGGTTTTCCCGCTATTCGTTTCTGTCACGTTACGTTTTAGGAAAAATAAAGTTGGTGTCACAGGGGACATATGGGATATGTTTTTACGTATAAAGATTAAACCACAAGACCAAAACGCATTAGGTACACTATTTGTGGAATGATCAACCGGAAAGCTAAATAAAGACGTACGTTATGACATCACTTGTATTTGGTGCGAACTGCTCGCCATTTATAGCGCAGTTTATAAAAAACAAAAACGCGCTGAGATTTGAGTCTACGCAGCCGGCCGCTGTTGCTGCGATATGCAAACAACATTATGTAGACGATTACATAGATAGCCTCCCGGACGACTCAGCCGCTATAGAAATGGTAAGGAATGTCGCTAAAATTCACACAACAGGAGGCTTCGAAATTCGTAACTGGACAAGTAACAGTCTAGCGTGCCAAAACAGACTGTGGGTGATACGGCTGTAAAATTTAAAATTGATCAGCAGAACCAAGATGAGCGAACACTTGGCATGATTTGGTATACTGCTGAAGATGAACTTGGTTTTGACGTATCGTTGAAGCGCATTACCGATAGAATTGTACAATGTAAACAAAAACCGACTAAACGATTGATGCTCGCGATAGTTATGTCAATCTTTGATGTACTTGGTTTCTTAACACCGTGTACCATACAGGGGAAAATAATACTTCAAGATACATGGAAGGGTAACATTATTTGGGACAAAATTATTTCGGATGAAGTTTTCTTAAAATGGATCGAGGTTTTAAAAGAAATCCCTAATATGTGCATCCCCCGTTGGTATGCAAACGTGACTACGAGTGAGACAGCTGTGACGCCGCTACGACATGGAAATCTAGGGCATCAGCTACGACCACTACAATTTGAACATAGGTTTAACGATTTACAAGTGCATATATTTTGTGACGCGTCTTCAAAAGCTATGTGTGCTGTGGCTTATTGGCGTTGGGTCAATAATGGTAATGTAAATATTGCATTTATATCTAGCAAAAGCCGGGTCGCACCCTTGAAACCTACAACGATTCCAAGACTGGAGCTTCAAGCTGCATTACTAGGTGCCAGGCTTGCGAATACAATTACAAACAGATGTTTTTGGTGCGATTCTACGACTGTGTTACAGTGGATAAATAACGACGCGCGCAATTATAAGACGTTTGTTGCAAACCGGTTGGGTGAAATAGACGAACTGACGCGGTCCAGTGAGTGGAGGTACGTGCCTACTAAGTTAAATATCGCTGATACTGGTACGCGGGTTTATGATGCCACAGTGTTCAGAAATGAATGATTGAAAGGTCCATCGTTTTTACATAACGACGAAGCTTTATGGCCGTGTCGTTACGTCAATTATAAAAATGACGACCATTCAGAACGCGTAAGTTTCATTCAACAAGATTTAACTAATTTATCTGTTCCCGATGTGACTAGGTTCTCTTCCTGGTTGAGGTTACGGAAAGTGATGTCCACTGTTTTAAAAATTATCAATTGTTGCAAAAGGGTTACCTCGGTGAGCACGTTGACCGTAATGGAACTAGGTGAACGCTGTGAAACAAGTACAGATGGACAGCTTCGCCGCCGAGATAGCTGCAATTAAAAAAGGAAAGTGAATTGAACGCAGTAGTCGGCTACTTACCTTATCACCATTCCTCGACGACCAGGACTTACAACGTTGTGGCAGCCGTATCAACGCTGCAACCGGATCTCACCTGAAACTAAAAACCCAATTATTTTAGATGGAAAACACCACGTCGCTCACTTAATAGTGAAACACTACCACGAAAAAGCTGTACACGGGTACCAAGAGCTGATCGTGAACAACCTGAAACAAGAATATTGGTTATTAAAAGGGTGAATTTCCCGGGACCAAAAATTGCGTGGCATCGATGAAATCGGTACTAAAAACATAGTTATAATGTTCTAACATTTTTTTCTGGTTAGGTGAAAAAGTAATCTATATGTGGCACTAAATATTTTATTGATAAGTTTAATAGGTTCTCCAAAAAATAAATTAAACCTCGAAATCTTTCATTTCCGTGTTTGTCCACACATCAACTTGATGTGGATAATACCTCATTAATAAAAATCTACCAGTTATTTTTATTAAAACCTAGTTTTATTTGATACGTGAATAGTTAAAGTATTGTTACGGAATACATTTATTTAAATATTTAAACAATACAATGCATGGTTAATAAAAATTCATTTGTCCCAGAACTACCTTTAATCGCCTAAACATGTTAAAGAATATTGTTATATCTAACGACTTGCGTCCTCCCCCTGTGCGCTAAACGTTGCTCGGTTGCTTAACAGTGCCACCTAAGTGCTCGACGCGGAAGGACGTACACACGCGCCTGCGTTTTCGCGCCATAAATGTAAGTATTCCACTTATTTGTCACTGGACATTTTCTCTTTCATCGCCGTGGATAGGTATATAACTTCATATGAATAAGTTTGTCTTCTTAATTAAGCATTCGATAGAACGCCATTTCTCTTATGTTTGTTTGTGAACTGTTTATAACTTCGAATAATTAATAGATTTTTTGTTATTTTATATTTTTGCCTTGATTTTAATCGCCGTGCTTTCATTCCCGTGGTGTCCGTGGCTAAAATTTGCAATGGCAATGAAAAAGAAGACACGGAAATGAAAAAAAAATCATTTCCATTCCTTGTAAAACCGTTTAGTTTCATTACCGTGGCCAGGTGTTTTATTTCCGTGACTTATGTTTTCATCGCCATGGTATGATTAGGCAAAGAAAACATCTTTACCTTTAATACAGGTACCGGATACTGACAGTACAGGACTCTTCAAGTTAACCCTCTGCAATACGATAAAAGATTTAAGGATAGACTTGATGAGTTTTTTACTGTACAGTCAACAACAAAAAGATGTTTCTATCTTACCTTACAAAATGATGTAATATTTGGTACCCCATCACACGTATCGTCGCCATTCTGCTAAAACCATTGAAATGCACAATAATGCAATTTGAGATAAATCAATTTTAAAGTTTACTGTAGATTGTTTTGTTAATTAATAGCTTTCATTAAAATTTTTAGATTTTAAGACTAGTTGATTCAATTGTCTTTAAAGGAACAAATAAAAATAAAAATAGTATTTTCGACAGGAGTGCATTTAATCACTTTTGACTAGCAATTATCAAAAATAGTTATTTGATAATTTGAACCTTGAAGTCTATCGATTTGTAATAATGCAGTGTCTATTGAATGTTATCAGAAGAACATAAAAAAGGAGTTAGATATAATTTTAGTCAGTTTGGCCTGACGAAAAAATTAGGGATTTTTCATTTATTCTTTTTAAACTCATACATTTACATTACATTTTATATACATTTTTTCTGGACACGTTAATATCCAAAACTATTGAACGGATTTATATGAAATTCGGTAAGTAGATTGATAAGTCAAAAGATTAACGTATTCGCTACTTTGCACTACACTGCGGATATTGCTATTGAGCAATTGAGCTTGATTATGAAATCAATGTAAATAATTACTTAGTGATCGAGTTTCAACATTTAATCGCTTTTGGCTGGAGAGACTTTATTTAATAGAACCCGCAATAACTTTAGCCAAATCTAGCGTGTTAAGGGCGCGTGCCAAAATGAGTTAAAGTTAATCATTTAATTTTTGCTGACGTATGATATTAAAGTTTTCATAAGTAAATAATTTTCCAAAACCGCCTAACGGAATTTGAAATACTTTGGCAGAATAAATCATATGTGGACCTGCTCCAGTGCGTAAATAAAAAAACCAATTAAACGTGTTTAATAATATTTAGTAAGCGTAATATCGTTAAACAAATTTGATCGTTTTTGTCGACATTTTACATAATTGATAAATTAGATATGTATACTGTATACCCTGGTATACAGGGTCCCTTGTTAGAATTATTTAAAAACTATCACTCAAACAGATTCACGACAGTAAAAATTAAAATGAATTTAGTACACTGATACCAACTCAGCAAGGAACGGCCCAAGGCTCAATAATGGCTCCTCTAGAGTAGTAATTGTATGATAATGACATATGTAACACAATCGCGAAGGGCTCTGTATATCAATTTGCTGACGACACTTGTATAATTGTAGCTAACCAGAATTTAAATGCGGCCCAGGTTGATATGCAAGAGAATTTTAACCAATTATGTAAGTGGGCTCATGATGTTGGCTTGGTAGTAAATGCACAGAAAACAAAGTTAATTCACATTCACTCAGCACATAATAAAGCACCCTCCAGGCCAACCATCATTGCCCATAATCACCAGTGTTTACACACACCCACTCATGACTGTTCTTGTCAAGCCTTAGAAATAAATGGTTGAGGAACACATGTACATTGGCCTGATCATTGACAGTAGATTTAACTGGGGTCCACACAAAGAACATGTTTGTGCAAAACTAAGATCTTTTTTATGTAAGCTATCGATACTTAAATATAAACTACCATATAACACACTCAGGCTTATGTATATGGCCTTAGCTGACTCGGTCATTGGCTATGGCTTGAGCAGCTATGGTATAACGTTTAAAACATATATTGAAGATATATATAAATTGCAAGTAAGAATTTCTAAAAACTATAGTTCCAAAGTATATTAAAGAAAAATATAAAGATAATGATAGTGAACTGTTCAATCATTGTAAAGTAATGAATGTGTTTGATAAAGCTGAATTTCGTATTTTAACTGAAAGTAACTACATATCTAACTTATCATTATATAAACGACCACAAAACTTAAGAATACTGAATAAAAATAAATTTATATTACCTAAGAACAGTAATGTATATAGTATTCGAAGACTAGACTATGCGTTTCCCAATTTTTAGAATAAATTGCCTGCGTGCATTCAAAATTGTTATTTAGAGAAAAAATGGAAAAATAAATTTAAAAAATACTTCTTGGGCGAATCGCTGTAGACAGATAAATCATTATTGGTTTGCGAGCTGCAGCTTCTGTAATAAAATAAATTATTGTAATTTGTATTGAATAAATAAATTTATAAAAAAAGATACAGATTTTTCTACTACCGATTCTTCCCTTTGCAATATATATCCAAATCTTACTCCCATATACAAACGTTGGATGGAACCAAGACTCCCTATCAACAGCAATTGTTGACACTTGTCTGTGGTACGAGATTGTGTTGGCCGATGCGAGGAGGATATTAAGAAGAGAGTAAAAATAGAGAATCAAGTTAATGAGCCCCTGTATTCTGTAATAAGTAATAAGTAGCAAGAATCATAAAAGAAGAATAAGAGTAGAATAAGTAAGTAAAAGTAAATAGAATATGTAAAGAAAAGACTGTGGACTGTTGACTCGCAACACTTCTAAGAGACCTCAATACTACAGTCTTTCATTCCTTATTCTACTCCCTTTGTAATATGTATCCAAATCTTACTCCCATACAGAAATTTTGGGTGGAACTAAGACATTGTTTGTGGTATGGGATGAATTTATAGGATTCGATGGAGAGACACAGTCTTGGTATGCCTTTCCCTCTCGGAGACAGGCGTGTATCTATTGTATGTAAGTATAATACTCAGGTAAGTATATAAAATATTATGTTATACGGATTTTCATTTCCGTGGATTGATTCTTTCATTCCCGTGGTACAGTTCTTTCATTGCCGTGGACGCTTATTTCATTTCCGTGCACGCATGTTTCATCGCCGTGGCACGAAATTTTTAAACTTGTATATCTTGTTAGTTTTTTAAGTTATCTGCCAGATATTCAGCAAGAATACATATATTATCACAAACTTTAATAAACGCAAAAATATTTTTCAAAAAACTCAAAGTTAAAAAAATCCACGGAAATGAATATTGTAATAGACCTGCTGTTGAAATTCATCCATAAATTAGACCGACGATTAAATACGTGGCTTCAAGATGCATGCTATGTAGAATAAGGAAAGCGAAACCAAAGGTACCTAGAATGGGTGACTTACCTGCAGCGCGTATGACACATCACCAGCGGCCCTATTACTCATTGCGTGATTGATCTGTTTGGTCCGATGAGCGTGACGGTTGGACGACGCCACCTAAAAAGATACGGAGTGATCTTTACTTGTCTCACTGTACGTGCTATACATTTGGAGATTGTGCACTCCATTAGCACCGATTCAATGATCATGGCACTCCGTCGTATCGTGGCAAGACGTGGTTGGCTGCGACATCTGATGTCTGATAATGGAACCAACCTGAGGGGTTACTGACAATAAGCTCAAACGTTCTATAAAAGAACTGAACGAAGAAGCACTTCAAATAGAAGCAGCCAACATTTACGCTGAATGGTCTTTTATACCTCCTGCTAGCCCACACTGGGGTGGGGCGTGGGAAAGCTTAATAAGAAGCGTAAAGACCTCGCTTAAAGTTATTCTGAAGGAACGTGCCCCCCCAGGACGAAGTTCTCAGTACACTGATGACAGAGGTCGAGAACATCGTCAACAGCCGTCCCTTAACCCACGTATCCGTGGAACCTGGAAGCGAGGAAACTCTAACCCTTAACCATTTCCTTTTAGGGTCCTCATCCAACTTACCCACACCAGGATAATTCGATGATATCTCCACCTTCGAAAGCAATGGCGTAAGTCTCAACGTTTAACAGATATCGTCGGTCTAATGGTAAATTAGGTAATCTGCAATTTTGGCAGTTTCGACTAAAATATACCTTTTTTACATTAATAACTTTTTATATTTACAATGTGGTAAAATACTGTATCTGTTAGTTTAATAATCGACGAGATAAATGGCAACTCACTAAGTAATGTCTATCTGCCAAAACTACAGTTAGTGCAAAAGTAAACTAATCTATGTGATTTTAAGTTCAGTTTACCTAAAGCAAAAACTGTTACTTACAAAATTATCGCCGTGTTCCACTGGTCTAAGTGACAAATTGAGCACTTTACCTTGGTTGAAACAGTAGGTACTTGAAGTTCTTAACTTCACAATGATCAATTAGTCTAAATGGCAGATTGAACACTTAACCTTAGTTCAAAGAGCACTATGAGTACTTACCTTCACAGTGGTTAACTATTATAAATGGCACATTGAATACTTTACTCTGATTCCGACAGTAATAAGAACACTGAAATTCACAGTATTCTATTCGCCAAAGTGGTAGATTGAATACTCAACTTTAATGCATAGATTAATTGGAACGCTACACTTCACAGTGTTCTACTCGCTAAAGTGGCAAATTGAATATTTTAATTATGGTTCAAAGGATAATCACTACATTAATCTTCAGTTCACTACTTAATTATTCGATACTGAATATTAAAATATTAATCGAAGAAGTAGTTTTGTTGTTTTAGTCTAATGGGCATGGTAATAAATTAGTCGTAAAAATGTACATAGACCCTATTTTTACTAAAGTTTAGTTAAACAGCAATAAATACATGTAGGTACTTAATATGAAAATCATGACTTAACTTAATTTTCATTTATTTTAAACATAGTGTATTTAAAAAATAGAATCATTAAAACACACAAGGACGTAGGTAGTTACACAAAAAGAATCCAACCCACACAATGTCACTTTTGAGATATTTTTTATTCAAATAAATATAATTCAACTAAAACTTAAATTTATTGAGACATTAAGGTAAATATGGGGTTGAATCCTTTTGATAAATGTTTGTTAACATTGTGATATTCTCATGATACAAATCTCAAAAACCATCGAGTTAAGTTAATTTATTGAGAAAGTTATTAAAACTTCAATAAAATGGTTTTTATTCTTATAACTTGATCTTATAATTATTATTACATCTCAAAATATACTTTTTTCTAAACATCAAAATGAAAATCAAACTGTCACAAGACGTGTGTGATGTGTTGCATTATGTTACCAGAAAAAAATGTGAGATACACAGTAAATAATTAAATAACTTATTGTGTATATAGAATTTCCTTGAATTTCCATTTCCATATTAGAATCTAGCTCACCCTAAAACTGTCAATATCGTCTTAGAGGCTAGATTACTCCGAGATTTTTAAACCCTATACAATCTGAGGGATAACTCAAAGAGTGATTACAAGTCTTTGCCTCAGCAATACTTTGCGATTAAGCCGGCTACCAATTGAAATGAGTAGTCAACGTTTTCCCTATAAATGTGACAATGTATAATGTTACAAATAATAAATATCCATAATCGTCACCTGCCATAAATTTTTAAAGCACCTACGCATTACACATTATTATGGCCGAAATCTGTAAGACATAAACATCGAAAGGCATCATTTCAATAAGAATTAAAAACTAAAGGATTAATTTATGTTTACCGTAATATTTAGAAGTCATAAAATTAATTTGGCTTTCGTGCAATTTATTATAAACATTGTTGTTTAGTTAGGTACTGCTCTAACTCAAACCCGTAAGTTACGGTCCAAGTCCTATAATTTACGGATATGGACCGTTACCCGTAAAATAAACAACTAGAAAAATATGGATAAAAATATTACGTCTTTTAAAATATGCTAACAAAAATATTTATATTCACTATATAGTTTTAGCATAGTTTAAACAATTATGCAACCTTATATTTATTCGTAATAAAATTATGTCAATCCACATTATGCATTTCGATGTTTATGCCATACAAACATGAGGTATACCATTCAAAACACAGTCACGTAGCATGTTAGCGTGGGGATATTGAGCCATAACCCACCACGCTTGCCCAATAAGCGGGTTGGTGTGTTATAACGACTGTCCTCTTACGACAACAACCGGGACTAATAAGTCTGCGGGCACTAGATTGGCGACGGCCGAGCGATGGCGACGCGACGCGACGGCGACGCGACGGCGGAGCGGGGCGTCGAGGCGCGACATCTCGCGTGGGCACGAAACTTGTCGCTCCATGTCGCTCTAGAGGTAGTGTTGTGAGCAATATGTCACGTCATCGTAACACAAGTTTACGTCAAAGAGAATTATTGGAGCCAAGTCTACTAATGAGAACGGAGTTATTATTACATAGAGATGGTGTTTATCCAATAAATAATGGCAGAAGTAATTTGGGCGAATTTTCTACCCTTTATTACGAGCTAAGCTGGTGCCATCCAACAAAATTTTCCAACTATACAAGAATGAGTTTACACACATTTGATTACATTTTAGAGAAAATAAGAAACAATCTAAAACGTGTTATTTTTGGAAATTGTATAATTATGCCTGAGGAAAAAAAATAATTAATCTTAATTCGTAACATTATTGTTTAGTTTATTAAATTTTTAATATCTTCTTCTTCTTCATTATTATTTTTAATATCCATTAGGTAGGTAAGTACTATAATATTTTTCAACACAACACTACTGTAATCGCGAGCGACCTAATCAAACTAGTTTGTTCATTTGTTCTCGTCACTAGACAACTGCAAACGCTGCAAAATGAGTTCAGAAATACATATATTTTTCATACCTACTATAATAATTATAACAACAAGTTTTGAGAATAAAACAAAATATTTTTTTTAACTTTAGATTATTACATACATCCCTCAATAAATGAACTGTGTATTTTTTAAGAATCGTAACATGAAAATAACACAATAAAAAATTACATTTATCATATTTATCTTAAAAAATTTTAGTTTGAACTAATTTTTTTTGATGATTTGATATTTACAAATTGAGAAAGACAGTGTCGAAAAAGTTTCCACGAGCAGGATTCGAACCCGCACCCTTCTGGCAATCCGGGCCAGGTGCTCTTTCCAGTTCTAGATTTGATATTTATTGGAATATAAAATACTTAACGCATTTAAACAAATTATGTCACAAAAAATACATCGAAAATAACGAAACATAACGTTTCGTGATATTCGAGTTTATTTTAGCGTTATTAAAGCAAAAATAAAATATTACGAAATAATACATACTATAGTCTGTTCAATATAGCTTGATACATATGACAGGTGTTAAATTGTCATGCCTAGGGTTGAGACATTACAGACGTAATTGAATCAAATGATAATTGAAGTTATAAATTGAATATCATTATCTGTCGTTAAGCGTTTTTTGCTTCAAATTATAATTTTAGATGCTATGTAGATCACTTAATTTTTACAAATACATAATAATAATATTATGTAGGTAAATAAAATTCGTAAATAGATTTTGAATGTTTTAATAATTAACAAATTCTTAATAATGTATTGGTGTACAACCTAAATCATCACTGTAATTACTAGAGTCACTCTAACAGTCCTATAAATTAATTATGAATTCTTGGTCACCAAAGTTGTCAAATTTGACTTCACGCTCCCAATCACCTTCAATTAATTCTTAACTCTAATAAACTACTTTTTGCCATTGTTCATGGGTAACATGTTCACATGCATCATGTAGTGCTCATCAATATAATAAATACCTACTACCGACCCTCTTTTCTCTTCGGTGTCGTAAAAGGCGACTAACGGACTAAAGACTGCACATACATTTAACAGCATAGAGCGGCGATGGGCTCATCAAAATAATATTGAAAAGCAAAGTGTTTACCTCGGGTGAAAGACTTATTTAGTCCCTCGAACCCCGTCTCGAGACTAGAATAAGCTACTTTCACACTTTCACCCCTACCTAGGGTAACAATGTACTATTTTAACTTTAATATAATCATCACTAAACTCAAGATAAATAAGTAAAGACTAACAAATCAATTAATATAGCTAGAATTATAAATACAAAATCAAAGTTAATCGATTGGTAATTGAACATCAATTGAACTTAAATTGATTTACTATCCTAACACAAGTATTTTTTTGTATTGAAATGACCTTGTGAAGGGGTACGTTTTTTTATTTTAATGTTTAAAAATTGTGTTAAATGTGTGTTATGTGAGTTAATTGGGAAAAAAACCTAATCTAACGTATAATATATAATCACAAAAAGTAATTGTAGTAAGTTAAGTGATGGATTATAAAAAATAATATTATTTAAATGTTGTCAAATATGTTCATACGCTTTTACAAAGACACGTCGTCGTTTTCGATGACACCTGTCATAAGTATCAAGCTATATTGAACACTCAGAACAATAATAGTTATTGTTCTAAGATTGAACAGACATAACATCAATGCAAAATACAGCTTATACTTCAAACAAAATGTGTCATTGTATTGGTTGGATTCTTTTTGCATAACTTTTTTGGTGAACTATTTTTAAGTAAACAACATTCGTCAGAAATGATCCAAGTGTTGTGGATCGTTTTTGTGATTAAATTTGTCCAATTTTTGTTCAAGTAAATAATGTTTATCAAAAGGAATCCAAGCGTCTTAAATTGGGGTGCCCTTCGGTTCGCCTAAAATTTTTGGTTCTAATTTCATATGGCCGAACTATGTTGGCATCAACTTTTAACGCACAATAATTGTCAAGCATATCAGTTGTTTTCGCACCATTATAGTTTTGCCTAAAAATTTAAAACCCTAATTTTAGAATCCCTAATATTAAATGCACTAAAATGTATCGGCATTACATTCTTTCGGCATTACGAAGATTACGCTTTAGTGTTGAAAGCCCTAATTTATTATTATAATTAAGTACCTAAGATCAAACTTTAATTATTTTTTTTTATTAGACTACAGAAATGGGTGCGTATCATTTCATATAATGACAAATGAACTAATTTCAAAGGACATAACGTTCATTGGATATAATTTTTACTCTTTCTAAATACACTTCCTATAGTAACATTACGTAGGTATATTATTCTTTTGAAATAATACTCATATTCTCTAACAACTTTTTCTTTAGAGCTATATTTGTAGAATAATCAAATTCTATAACATCATTTGATATAATTTTTGCTTATAAATAAAAATAGCATTTAATCCTAAATCGATTTCAAATATTGTCTTAAAAAGTTAAAACGTTGGGTTTTCGTTGAGGTTGTCTTAAAAATTCAGTGACAGAAACAAATCGCGGCAAAACCGACTTCACGTAGACTTGTCTGCCCTACGCTAGAGTGTAATTTAAGCCCGCGTAGGCGCGGAGGGGCGAGGCGGCCCGCGAGCTGAGGAGCAGATGAGGAGCATCTGCGACGATAAGCTCTCGTGGGACCGCCGGAGTCTCGCAGCGCCAGAGCCGTGACGGAAACCATGCCTGCTGCATGCCGCATGCCAGTTTGCATGCTGCATGCCTGCCTGCATGCTACATGCCTGCTTGCATGTTGTATGCCTGCCTGCATGCTGCATGACTGCCTGCATCCTGCATGCCTGTTTGCATGCTGCATTCTGGCTTGCATTCTGCATACTTGCTTGAATACTGCATTCTTGCTTGCATTCTGCTTGCTTGTTTGTTTCAATGCTTCTTGCTTGCTTGCATGCTTCTTGCTTATATCATGAATAATGTTTCATATGCTAAGATTATTATATCAAATGTATATTATAAAAAACTTATATTTTTTTTTATAAAAAACAAATATTAAGAGTTTCAACATGACAGTACATACTTACAGGGTTAATTTTGGACACCCGCCATATCATCACGTGATCTTATAGCAGCACCTAATAATGATAAAATAAAATAAAACTTTTTCTTTACATTTTAGTCTCAACTCTTGCGAGTTCCGATGGTAGTAATAAAAAATTATAAACAAAAGGTAGAAGGAAAAAAATTATGAAGAGTGAATATTCTGAACACAAATCGGTAGTAAAACAAAAAATAGGAATAATAGTTTTATGTGAGACAATATGGACCCTGTCGAGAGTCATCCAGTCGAAGCATGACCAGGAGCTACTACTGAAAGATGTAGACAATTTGTAACTTTGGTAATCATAACTTCATAGAGCTAAATATCAAAAGAAAGGACTTAATTTGTAGTTTGGAATCTTGTAGATTGACCCTATCTAGGCGACACTTTTTGTACTTGTCTCCTTTGCTTTACAATAAGGTAAACAAAGTAGAATAGAATAGAATAGAATAGTTATTAATTGTTCACTGTGTACAAATAAGGTCTTAATAGTAATTTTTGACACAACAGTGTGCCCATTTCGGACATACAATATAGTACTTAACATACTTCCCTTAACTCTGCGCCAATGTAAAACAAAAACTATTCAGTGGCTTCTCACATTGTCCTACGATGATACTGAGTTAAATATAGCTGAATGTCTCGGAAGCTCCTAAGATTTGGTGATTTAGTGTAGTAATATTAGTGCGAAACATTTTGGTTCCTAGTGGTTATTACAACTGATCCCAAGGTTATCGCCCCGTAGGGCTAGGAAAAGCTGTCACATACTCAAGCACGCACTACACTCACGCAAGCACACACACACAAACACTCACACACAAATACACCCACGCACACGCACACACGCACTCACACATATTGTTAAAGTAATTTAGTACATAAGTTTAAAACCCGTTGTACTTTCATTTTGGAATGAGCCATTTTATCCAGAGGTGGGCGTTTGTGGCTGCGCTGCAGTTTTATACTATAGCAGACACTTACGAGCACAAATTGTAATGTAACCTATTTTTGTTCCAAATAAAAAGTTATTTAGTAAAAAGTTATTTTATTATCAATAAGTGTTACCATATATGACTAAGCGACAACTCGGACACTTTAAATTCGGACACAGTGTCCAAATTGACACTTTTTAATTTTATTATTTTTTCACTGACAATTCGGACAGTTTTTTTTTCTACATAATATTATATTTTGAAGCTTTTTTTATCTGACTGTACTGAACAGCTCCAATAATTTAAGAGTGTCCGAATTGTCAGTGAAAAAATAATAAAATTAAAAAGTGTCAATTCGGACACTGTGTCCGAATTTAAAGCGTCCGAGTTGTCGCTTAGTCCAATTTATCACGGAAGCGACACAAATTGGGTACAGCTTACAAAGAGACATGTTCTTGAAAAAAGTGACTGGAGTTAGAGACTTAAAGACAATGACAGACACTGAAATGCGGTTTGTAACGAATATTACATACACATACACACACAACTATGATCCCGAAAGTCGGAGACTAGGCAATGAGTAGGTACAGCAAAAGCAGTTCTCTGCCATATTTCGCTTTTCACCAAATAACAAATGCACATATGCTCAGCGTGACAGGTGGTGAGCCCACCGCCGCTCTGTGCGGTTGGATGTATGTGCAGTCTTTAGTCCATTGGTCGCCTTTTACGACACCCAAGGGGAGAGAGGGTTGGGTAGTATTCTTTCAATGAGTTGCTATTCCACACAGCTCAGCCGCCGCCAAATAAATAAAAAGTTACCCTTATGAATATTATCTACACGATACGATAAAGTGATAAGTTAGCAAAGCACATATGAAATAAATAGATATTATTATGAAATTACACGAGAATCGAATAATATTTGTTATTATCGTGTTCCGCGTAATGACAAGCAAAAGTTTATGGGAGATGTTTGGGTATGATAAATTGAATAATAATTGAATACCGAGCAAGATAACGGTATAACCGGCTAATTAGATAGATAGGCAGAAGATAAGCAGGCGCAGCGCGACAGCCCAGTGTGGGACTCTTGGTGTGTTGGGGGCGCCATTACAACGGCGCGTGGCAAAAAAAGACACGTGTCATTATTTATCTGTTTCGATGTAGCCTATTATCTAGGTATTTGTTGTTGTTAGATTGATGAAAATATTTACTATTATCAATCAGATAAGTAGGTTCTTGGAAGTGGAGAGTTATGTTGTAGAGAGATTATGAATTAACTACCTTTTGCCCACGGCTTTCTGTTTCGATTGATACAGGAAGCATAAACGTTAAAACGATTACGTAACTTATCAGGTAGTTGGTCATTTATGTACCTTTAAGTGATATTCCTTTTAATAGTACCTAGGTATACATTTTAGTAAAAATA
Organism: Scoparia ambigualis; assembly: GCA_963921215.1. Classification (NCBI taxonomy): domain Eukaryota; kingdom Metazoa; phylum Arthropoda; class Insecta; order Lepidoptera; family Crambidae; genus Scoparia; species Scoparia ambigualis. The sequence continues at coordinate 36,293,959 of OY992509.1, read as the reverse complement.
TTACCACCGCGTTTTAAAATCTCTTTATGCCAGTAGAGCGACCTCTTTTAATATATTTGCGTACATTATTATTATTTATTTACTTTTATAATTTCACCCCATTTAGGATAATTTGAAAATAATGGTTATGCAGACTTTGCCTATTTATAAAAAAAACAATATTGCCGCAAATTCAGAAACAAATCGGACGACGCAACAAAATGTTTCACACAAAAATAATCACCCTCTTTACCCCCCGCCTAGTTTTTTTTTCGCAGAAACTTAGCCTACAACCTTCTTCAGGGTCCCATGTCTGTATCAGAATTTATCAAAATCGGTTCAGTGGCTTTAGCGTGAAAACTTAACAAACAAACAAATGACAGACAAGCTTACTTTTTTTTGCCTTTATAATGAGAGATTTTCCGAGATCAAAAAAAAAGAAATTGGTTCGTAAATGACTTCATAGATGGCGCTTAGCATAGATTAGTATGGCGCTTAGTAAAAGGCGGGTTCATGAAGAGCACGTGTATGGCTGCGTAATATTTATTCTATTCCAAAATAGAAATAGGTTCTGGATGTCCTGAATATAAATAGGTAAGTAAATACTATTTTTTTATTCTTTTGGTAGACAAGTAAAAGTGTAGAATTAATTACAGCCCTTAGGTAGGTACGGCTGGTGGCCGGCTTTTATAAAACGACATCTTTCGGGTGTTTTTGAACTAATTTTTACTTTTTAATTTGGGCTGTCAGAAAATCGCCCATTGTAGGAGCACGCTCGACATTGTTATATTTTAGCTGACACTAGCTATTGCTAGTTATTGCTACGTTATTACGTTACTTGAACGATTTGTATAATTTATTATTTAGTAAAATAAACACACTCCACGGTGACGGTCGCTTTACTTAACATTCCTGTCCCGTGCAACATAACCTGCGTAAATTACGTAAACATTCAACATAACTTTCTTTAATTTAACTACAACAACTTATCAACCTTAACAACTATCTACACTGAAAGAACAAAAAGGTTGATTTTGCACGGGTTGGCGATACATTAGTTGAATTAACAAAGTGATGGGTTAAAGCAACATGAACAAATTGTTGTTTTCACAGAAAAGTTTTTGTTGATATGAAAACAGTTGTTTTTACCTATTTGTACAGGTTGGCGTAACAATTCATGCATAATTCAATAGGTAATTGTTGATTTTACTGTTCAAGTTGTTGAAATAACCATTGTTAAAGTTAAATTTACAAAATAAAGACGTTAAAACAACAAAAGATATATGTTATAAGTTCAAATTACCGTAACTGATCAACAATACAGTTTTTGTTCATTCAACAAAACTCAAGAGTAGGTGCTATATTAACCTTAAAATTTTGTTGAAATATGGTAAACCCAACTAATAATTTCTTTCCGTGTATTACCTTGAAAAGGCTACGGCTGTTACAATAATATTATTATGATAAAGCATAGATATATTGTTTGTATCTCTGGGTGAAGCCAATATTTTAAGCTATACCTCTAGCGTTACGTTGGTGAAAATTTCATTCAATACAATTGTTATAATTTTATTATTATAATATATAGATAGATAAATAAGTAAAGTAAAGTAAAGTACAGCCTGTATACAGTCCCACTGCAGGGCAAAGGCCTCCATCATTAAAATAAAGTCTTCGCTATAATTGAAGCAGGCTTAAGTACCATGCTTGCCAAACGTGGGTTAGTGGTCACAAACCAGGCCTATGCATAGAAATCTGAAGACACATTTTGCCCGATAAAAGATATTTTATTTAAATATTGAATATTTTCTATAATACTTATAGATATTTCGTTTTGTTTTAACGATAGGCCTATCGAATGATGAAAGAAAATGATGACAAATCGATAATGGTACCGTAATCTGTTTACTAAATCAGAACACGCGCCTGCTGATTAATCTATAACAAAATGACATGTTTCTAAAAGATAGATAATTGTATCGTTAATTATCGCCACCAGATTTGAAGCACAAAACTATATAAAAGACCACTTCGTGTTCGTGCTTTGTGTCAGAACAAAATCAAATATGGCGATCTTTCGTCACGTCGCGGTCGTCGCCGCTCTCTTCATCATAGGTACTGTCTCCGCAAAGATAGCAAAGCAACAAGAACTCATAGCTGCTGTAGAAGAATACATTGAGAAAAATGTGCCATATGTAAACCCAAGATTTAAACCTCATTATCATGTGAGTCCACCCGTCGGCTGGATAAATGATCCAAATGGTTTTTCATTCTACAAAAATGAATACCATTTGTTCTATCAATTCTACCCATTTGAAACTAGGTGGGGTCCGATGCACTGGGGGCACGTTTCTAGCCCTGACTTGGTTGAATGGAAGCAACTTCCAACAGCTCTCGCACCCGAGGAAGAGATGTGCTACTCGGGAAGCGCAGTCGTTGACGGAGATGAATTGGTATTGGTATATACTGCACATAAGCCTGGATACCCCACCCACAATGAAACTCAGTATCTCGCATACAGCAGCGACGGAATCGTTTTTGAAAAGTACATCGGCAATCCTGTTATACACGCTGCTCCGAATTATGTCGACGATTTCCGTGACCCTAAGACATGGAAGCACGGAGACTATTGGTACACGGTCATTGGTAGCAAAACTGATCACGAGAGAGGCAATGTGGTGATGTACAGATCACCTGACTTGAAGTCTTGGGAATTTCTGACCATCCTCGCAGAATCGACCGGGCGGTACACTATGGGCTACATGTGGGAGTGCCCGGATTTCTTCGAGCTAGACGGCAAGTACGTGCTAATCATTTCTCCACAAGGAATCGAACCACAAGGAGATCGATATAAAAATCTACATCAGACCGGTTACTACATTGGAAGCTTTAACTATGAAACATTTGAATTTGTACTAGAAACAGATTTTCATGAAATTGACTTTGGCCATGACTTCTATGCTGCACAAACTACGGACAATGATGGTAAGAGGTATTTGGTTAGTTGGTTTTCTATGTGGGAATCACCCTTACCTGAGGTTGGAGATGGCTGGGTAGGGCAAATGACCATTGTTAGAGAACTGAAGATTCACAACGACATAGTTCTACAAATACCTGTAGAAGCTATGTTAGAGTTGAGGGAAAGAACTCTATTCAATGACGAACTCAATCCTGAACAATCAGTGGAGTTCGAAAAGACTGGAGAGGTGATTTTAAATGGCGATTTGTCGCAGAAGATAGAATTGCTTTTGGAAGGAAGTGACGGAGGCGGAAAAGCATGGATCAGATGGGATCCTGAAGTTAAAAAGGTGGTCGTGGATAGAGGGAATGCTGATGACGTACGTCAAGTGGAATGGTTTCCTATTGGATCACAATCTTGGAGGCTCTTCTTGGATGCCAGCTCGTTAGAACTGTTTTGCGGAGAAGGTGAGGTGGTATTTAGCAGCCGGGTGTATCCATATGGCAATTGGAAGTTGACTAATTTAAGCCCCCAAGCATTAAATGTTGAAGCATACCACCTGAAGAGGAGTGTCCCATATTATAGTCCATCTGCTAGTAATTTTTAACATCTATTGAGTTCAGCACTTCATTTCAAATTCAATAAAAATTTAATGATAAAATGTTCATGCTTTTTTATTTCTTATTCATATGCATATCTTTTTGAAACAAATTAAATTTGGTTAGGTACACAACAAGGTGTTAGGATTTTACAGGTGGTTATTGTAGTTACAAATTTACCTTTTAACGGCATTGTGATATATAATACTAGATAGGTAGGTAGGTATAACATGTAAACTAAAATTATGTCAAAAACCAAACAAAATTTAAATAATAAAAATAACAATAGGTATTTCGTTCTAGTGTACAGCAAATTAAACAAAACATCACATTATTAGAATCATAAAACTAAATAAGCACACAATTCGCGCCGATGACTCAACCTTAATATGTTCATGTGATCATTCAATTATTATTGTAAGTAAACAACATCCTATTCCTAATCGTAACATTAGTGAAAGCCTAACAAACAAACAAACTCACTTTTACCAGTGGGGTGTCACTTCTCAGTTTAGTTACATTCGGTCGGTGCTCCTCCTCCCTACTCCAAACCTATCACGTGACCTACAGCAGGGCAGCTAGTATTTCTGTTGTCTAATAAAAAAATAACCTCGAAATTCAAGAGAATCACGTGACCTATCACGTGATCTACAGGAGGTCAGCTGCCCTCCTACAGGTCACGTGATAGGTTAGAAATTTAAGACAATCGCGGATTAGGATAACTTTACTTAGAAATTTAAGAAAATCGCGAAGTAGGATAACCCTTACTTTGCGGCGTGGTATATTTTACTTTTACATATTGCAAAGTGTAAATTAAAGTGTTTTAATTAAATGTGTAGTGTTCGCATAAACTTTAAAAACGATATAAATAAGGGTTATTTTAATTGGCCATTATGTAATTTAACAATTTATTACCATAAATTTATTACCATTTGTGTTTTTAATGGTTTTAGAAATGAGTTTTAAGTGTCACAAAGGCTAAGTAACGCACACGTTTTTGTAACTACTCTCTTAAAATGACAAAAACGATCGTACTGGTTTTACGTACGTGGTTAGGCGGGCGTTTGCCCACCCGTGGGCAAAATACAAGACGTCCCAACTAAGTTATTATTTTTTGTTTATTGTTGTATTAACTTTAGCCCATTTGCCCTTATCTTGGTAAGCAAATACGTCCAGCCCAACTATAGAATATATACAGGGTGTTGTTCTTTTACTGCCTTCAAATTTGTTTATTTTTTTATTTTATTTTTCATTGTCTCCTTTTAATCATCGCGATGCCGACCAAGTCACAGGCCGCGATATTTAGGGAGGCCGTTAAGGCCATACTTCAGCTCCTTGAGATAGGATCACAAATTATTGCTGGCGGCACCACACATTCCATAATGGAATTTAACGTACGTTTCACACAGATACAAGGCGTGAAAGACAAAATGGACGCAGTGTATTATAACATTCTTGACGAGGAGGACCTGGACGAGAAGACCGAGAAGACATACACTGAGAACCACACAAAAGCCTCCGGAGCGTACCTGGGGATACTTATGGCTAGGGAGGAAATCTCAACCTCTTCCACGTCATTCCCAACCCTTAGCGCTCAGCCCAGTTTCGTCGTCAATACGCCCACAGCCGTCCTCCCCAAGATAGCGCTGCCCAGATTCAGCTCAAAAGTGGAGGACTGGCCTTCCTTCATTGCGCTGTTTAGGAGTCTGACTGACGACATGGCGACCCTGTCGGACGCAGTCAAGCTCCACTACCTATTTTTTTATTTTTTTATTTATTCGGTACACAAACAGAAAACAACATAGCATGTATAAAAAAAATGTAACAAGATATGTATCAAGGACAGGTTGTAGTTCCTATGACGTGTGTACACCACATGAGTAATCTTTGACAAGGCAAAAATCTCATCTAAATTTGATCCAATACTAATAAAATATGGGTACATGCATTAATTATTGAGATTTTAAAATATTATAAATAGACATTCGAATACAACACAAAAGCAACTATAAAACGAATTAAAATTAAAAAATTATTTAAGTACATTAACTACTAAAAGTAATATTACTAACATAGTTTTTAAGTCATGTGTAAACTAACAAATTATGGGCAATAACCTGAGATAAATGGATATTATAATTATTATATATTATTAAAATTAACATAATAAAAATTAAATTTAAAAAGTCTATACATATCAAGTATTTCATTACTCTATTAATTTAATTAGATTAAATTTAAAACTGTTAAGCGACGAACTATAGATGTCAAGCACAATAGAGGGACCCTTTTCGTTCAGCAATTCATTAAAATCACGGCAAATTCTATGTATAGGGTTGTTGAATGATACATTGTTGGCAAGAAGCGGTACACTAAATGGACGCTCCAATCTAGGTGACTCGTTGGGAATTCTTAAATAAATTTGAGATAAAAGAGATGTCGATAACAGACCGTTCAGTATTTTATGTAAATGTAAAATACCATGCATCCGACGGCGACCATACAAACTCTGCAAACCAAAGAAACTTAGACGCTCGCTGTAAGATCGAAGCTCGCGCTTAAGACCACGCTTGGCCGTCAAAACCTTAAGGGTACGCCTCTGGATTGATTCCAGCCTATCGATGTGATTTTGATAGTAAGGTGACCAAACGACGGAAGCATACTCAAGCCGGCTAAGAATCAGCGACCGGTATAGCTGAAGGACACTCTCAGTGGATTTAAACTCGCGAGACATGCGGCAAACAAAACCCAACAGTTGTCTGCATTTGGAGGCGGTTGTGTCATAATGGTGTATGAAGCTGAGCTTACTGTCAAACGTAACTCCTAAATCCCTCACTACCTGCCTTCTTTCAAGAATAAAACCATCTACGTTATAATGAAATAATATAGGATTTTTAGCGCGAGTGAAAGATATGGTCGAGCACTTCTTCACATTTAGGCTCATGCTGTTGTCACTACACCAGTCCACTAGGGACACAATATCTGATTGTAGACTAACGCAGTCCTCTATTGAGTTAATCTGAGCGTACATTTTCAAGTCATCAGCGTAGAGCAATGTCAGATTCTTAAGCTTGGGAGTCAAGTCGTTAATGTACAGAACAAAGAGCAAAGGACTCAAATGGGGCCCTTGTGGGACCCCCGAAGCTATAGAGACTGGTCGAGATAGGTAACCCTTGAGAGCAACAAGCTGGCTACGGTTGCTTAAATATGATTTCAGCCATCGGAGAAGGCTGCCATGTACACCTAAGGCTCCAAGCTTGTCGATTAGCACGCAATGAGCGACTCTATCGAATGCCTTTTAGAAATCTGTGTATATCACATCCACTTGACCACGCTTGTCGAAAACCTTGGTAATGAAGTCGGAATACTCCAAAACGTTACTAACCGTTGACTTATTTCTTACAAAACCATGCTGCTGTTGACAGATATAAGGGCTTAGGTAATGGTATAAGTGATCATAAATCAACAGCTCGAAAACCTTAGCAAAAAATGAAAGTATACTGATGGGTCTGTAGTTAGCACAGTCACTGGAGTCACCACCTTTATGTATAGGTGTTATATGTGCCAACTTCCAAGAGTCTGGGAAGACTCCAGTCTTTAAGGATTTATTATATAAGATGTGCAGGGGGGTGGCAAGACTTTTGGCACAGTTTTTAATGACGCAAGGGGGGATTCCGTCTGGCCCTGCCCCCTTGCTTACATTGATTGCAAGTAGTTTTTTAAGTACATCATCTCTGGACACCACAATACCGCTCAAAGAGCTGTCAAGATTAGAAAGATTCGAATGGGTGGCGCTACTGCTGCAGTTAGGCCAAAACATTGAGGAAAAATATTCAGAGAACAGCTGCGCCACGCCCTCACCACCACTTGCTGACTTATCACCAAACTTGACACTACACGGAATGGAAGGGTTGACCCTTTTGTTCTTTACAAATGAAAAAAATAGCTTAGTTGAATCTTTGAGGGAACTCTCAACGCTATTCACATAGGAATCATAACATTATATAATAAGTTTTTTAGACCTTGAACGCAACAAACTGAACTCGTCGTAGTCTCTAGGGTTTCTGAACTGCTTATATTTTTTGTGCATTTTGTTTTTTTCTTTTATGCATGCCTTTAAGGGTCCGGAAAACCAAACGGGAAAACCAGCATTATTAATGCATTTCAATGGAGTGTTATCTTTTATAATATTGTTTAAAACAACGTAAAAAGATTCAAGTTCCAGGTTAATATCATTGTGGACAAAAATAGTATCCCATACGGTTTCGTCGAGTTGTTCGGAACACCTAACCATGTTACATTTCCGGAAATTTGGGACCCTTAAACTTTTGTCTCGTAAGGGTACACCAGAAACTAGCGCACTAATTTCAGCTTCTATGGCAGGATGGTGACGATTGAGGGTAGATAGAGGGGGACATTCCACTAAATGAACGCTACACGCGTCCGTCATGAAAAGATCCAAAATCCGATTATTGAGATTGCGTGCGTAGTTGTACTGGCAGAGGCCACCCAACTCCAGCAGCTGAATCAGTAAAGACGACTTTACATCGTAAGCAGGGCCCGGAGTCAATGCAGACGAGTTCTTAGCATCGCTTGACCATTCCAAATGCGGAAGATTAAAGTCTCCCAAAACTACTGCTTTGGAGCTACCGTTGTCGCGATCGAGGAGAAATCTGACACAGTTTTCGTAGAAACCCTCATAAACACATACACTAATATCTGGTGGTAAATAGGCCAAGCAAATGCTGATTGACTCATGGCACTTCGCATCTTTTACAGTTACATACAGGTCTTCGGCATCACTCTCAAATTCACGATGTCTAAACGTAAGCAAAGCCCTCTTTACTGCCAACAATATACCACCACCTGAACGTTTAAGCGAGTCAGATGTTTCGCGGTCTCTTCGTAGAACTATATACCTTCCATCCACACATTCGCTACTGGAGAAAGAAACATCTAAATTCGTTTCACATAAACAAATGATGTCGTAATTTTCGTTTAGGATATTAAGATATAATTGGTTTAATTTGGTTTTTATACGGTTAACATTTTGATAAAATATACGCATTATTAAAAGATAATATAAAACTAAATAACATGTAATACAATGATTTAATAAATATAAAACAATAAATTTAAAAGTGTGATCTTATGATGATAATAGTTTATCTAACCATGCCTTATCTTTAACAAACATAGCCGGCGAGTTATCGTCTTTTCTAATGTATACGCGGCTAAACTTCACCCACGTATACTTAAAGCCTTTCTCCTTTGAAGCTTTACGGGCAGCCGCATGTAGATCTTTACATTCTTTAGATAGATGTTCCCCAGCGAATATCTGACGCTTTTCTCCGGGAACACCAAGAAGCGCTGAGTGAAGCGGCTCCTTAGAGTTGGCTTTGTTGTACCTTCCGACTCCCGATATAATGAGATCTCGGTGCCGCTCAGATGGAAGCGTTACCAAAATGTTACGGGGTCGTTTAGATTCCGGATTAAGTTTCGCCACTCTGCGGCATGATTTAATTTCACTGCTCGAAATGGGTAGGCTGATTTTCTCGCAAAGATTCATAAATATTGAGACAGGGTCCTCGTTGCGACGTTCGGGGATGCATTGGATTTCCACGTTGCAGCTTTTTGATAGTTTCTCAGAGGCATTTAAACGAATATCCAATTTCTCAAGTTCTGCCTGAAGCTTTTCGTTTTTCAGTTCAAGGTCAGAAATTTTTTTATTTGCTTGTTCTAACATTTGCTTGAAATCTTTTTGTTCTGCCCCGATAAAATCAGTGGTTGCAGTAAACTCCTGCCTTAAAACGCTCGCGACCGCTTTCATTTCAGAATTGATCCTGTCCTGCATTTCTGACGAAAGTGTGGCTCGAATACTGTTGAGCTTCAGATCAATAAGCTCACTAAACTGCTTCATAGTAATAGTAGCGTCGCCCTCCCCCAGAATGCCATAAGCACCATTCGACTCAGCCGAATCACATGACGAATTTATAAGGGTCTCGTCGCATGACATGTCAACATGATGGGAGGTGCTCAACGCCGACACAGGGTCTGTAGCCTTGGGCACATTTTGCAACCTATAAGGCGAGCCAATGGCTGTGTCGTCGTTTCTATTACGCCGAGTGATGTTTGCACATAAATCACAGCGCCAAGATTGTTGTAGTTGTTTCAAGTGTTTTTTGAGAAAGGAAGCATTCATGTTTAAACTTTGGTAATGGTAGCATTTCTTACAAGCAGTGCAGCGCAACAACTCTGATAGGTTGGCAGGTTTATTACAAGCGAAGCAATTCATATTAAAGCGCAGCCCAACAATGCCCCAGCGGCAGCGCAGAACAAAACCTACACGCAGCCCAAGCAAATTAAATATTGTAAACAAGCGATGCACAAGCGATGAAATGCGTACGGCACGGCGAGCGATCGAGCTTGCTGCTCGTCACACGAAAGGGGAGAGCACTAGGCGTTAGAGCGGGAAGGAACGTACCGGTCGTCGACGTCGAGCTGCGAGCCGGAACCGGTCGACCTTGAGCGTGGGGCTTGCGCGTGCGCAGTGCGAAAGCTGAGCAGCATGGATATTTGCGATGCCTTGATAACACTGGCACTTTTCTTCTGTAGTAACTCACGAATTAGGGAACGTATCTAAAATTTGATCACACTAAGGCGCAGATCGAAAAATTTACTTGATTGTAGTATAAGATGCTAGTGTAAAACCTTCAATAATTAGTGATTTTGACGATATTGAACGGACACAAAATGAAACGCTGTTGTCTTGTCAAGCGCGCAGCGCAGTGTGTTATTCTCAAGTCTCAGCGGTGAGGCATTAAGTATGGTGTCCCACTTAAAGGTCACCAATGAGAATTTTGCCGTGGCCATGAATGACATCCTTACCAAGCGGTACGAGAACCGCCGGGTTCTCATTGATAGTTTTGTGGACATCATCCTAGGGCTGCCAAGCATCCATACGCGTTCGAACATCCGCACACTGTTCCTCACGCCGCTCATATCGCTCAGTGTGCCCTCAACAATTTAGATCTGCCAATAGGAGACGACTACGTGTTTGTGTCAATAGTGGTGCGGAAGCTCAAGGGCAAGCTCCGCACGCTATTTTAACGCAGGCACGGGTCTAGTAACACCCTGCCCACGTTAAGGGACCTTATCTCCTACCTCGAGGAGCACGCGCGCTGTGTGGAGACAGAGTTCTCCAACATAGCCATGGCTCAACCCATTCATCCCCAGCCCGGCCCTTCTCGTAGCCGGGCGCCTCCTCAGTTGCCCCATCGCACTTATGCTCAGATGGCTCAGCAACAACCCGACCATTACCGTGGCCGATCCTCAGCTCCATCGCCTCACCGCGCCTATGATCAGCCTACTCACCAGCCGTTCCGCCCAGCGCAGCAATACGTCACCGCCCATCCACCTACCCGGCTCGCAGTCAGCCCTTCCCCGTCTACTCGGCCTTCCAGCAAAGCTGCTCCTCATCATTGTCCTCGTCCTCTTCCTCACGCTCGACGTCATACTGTCCCTATTGTGCCACTAGGGGACATAGGCTCATGACGTGCAGATGGTACAATGTCCAGCCAACACAGGGCCGTTGGTACTTTGTACAGGCACGCGAGCGCTGCCAGCGTTGTCTCGGCCCTCACTATGAGAGCGAGTGCAGGTCAAGGGGGGCATGCAAGGACTGTGGGAGCTCCAACCACCACACGTCCCTACATCGACCAGACGACCCAACGCACTCAGCTCATTCGTCGTCAGTACATATACCCCCACCACAGGTAAGAGAGCACTCGAGGGAGCGTCCCAGAAACAGCAGGCGGCACGAACCCGCACATGCTAAACAGGTCCAACCCAGCTCTGCTCACAGAGCCAGCCCGCCCAGGTCCGGTTCGCCAGGTAGGCCCCGCGAACGCCGCCAGCAATTATGACTCCCAACTATCACGGAGCACCCTAGCGAAGAGGTAGATCAAGACCATGCCCATTCAGACCATGCCCATTTAGCCCATGTCCCTTTAGCTCATGCCCAGTCAACCCATGCTCACACAGCTGATACATACTCAGCTCATACAATCTCAGCTGCTACTCAATCAGCTCACTCACCTTCTGTGCCCACTGGCACAACCATTTTGCTGCCAACCGTCTCACTAAGAGTCGCGGACGTGCATAGCCATCTTCACACAGCAAGAGCTTTATTGGACTGTGGCAGTATGCTGACATTAATAACGTCACGCATGGCACGACTTTTGAACTTGCCATCAAAACCCACTTCTTTAAAAATTACAGGAGTTGGGAATCAGCACCAACATGAGTCAAAAGCGGCAATAACAATAGTATGCCGACCCACTCACAATGATACTCCTACAATCACCGGCACAGCTCATATTTTAAAAAACGTCATTGTCTACCTTCCCTTAGAGAAGGTACCAAACATTTCCCAAATACTAGGCCAGCCACCCGTGCCATTGGCTGATCAGCTTTACCACACACCAGCGCCGATCGACCTCTTATTGGGAACGGACGTTCTTGGCCAGGTGTTGGACGGGACTAAGGTCTCGTTGGGCCCGGGCAAGCCCATAGCCTTGTAGGTTACTGCAGGTTAACTCAGCTCACGTTGTTAGCTCACAACCAGACTCAGCTGAATCAGCCCAGGACATACGTCAGAGTCTGGAAAGGTTCTGGGAGTCTGAGGAGCCCCTGCCTCAATCTCACACTCATAATGATCCCCTGGAGGAACAATGCGAGGAAATCTTCCGCTCTACCACTACACGCGATCCCTCAGGCAGATATACGGTAGCTCTGCCCTTTCTAAAGGACGCCCCTCAACTAGGTTAAACTCACCCTATCGCATTACGCAGATTCCTCAATATTGAGAAGAAGCTAATAGCGAACCAGTCTCTGCGTTCTAAATACGTCGACTTTATGGTCGAATACATCGACTTAGGGCACATGGCTCCCTGTCACTCAAATACATTCGCCCATAAACCTCACTTCTATATCCCTCACCATGGCGTATTTAAGTCAGGGTAGGACAAGCTGCGCATTGTTTTTGATGGTAGCTGCAAAAGCTCCAATGGTGTCAGCATAAATGAATGCCTACACACAGGCCCCGCCCTTCAACAGGACATTGTGGACATCATCATGTCCTTCAGAACGCATCCAGTCGTTTTCAGCACTGACATCCAGAGGATGTTCAGAAATGTGCTGGTTGCCCCAGACCAGAGACGGTATCAGCTGATACTGTGGCGGTCCTCACCAGATCACCCTCTGCTCACCTACGCCCTCAATACAGTCACCTGTAAAGGTGCGGTGTTAGGAGATTATTGAAAGACAAGCGTTGGTAATAAACTGTCAATTTCTGATTTTTGAGCATGAGGTAGACGATAGGGTTTAGTATAAATAGGAGTAGTGTGTGGCTTTAATTCAATTTTCTGTTCATACAATGGGGTCGTGGTTAATTTGTCGCCTGGCAAGTGGAAAATGTCGGGAAATTTAGCCCAAAAATCTTCTCAATTGACTTTTGTTCCTCCACATTTAAATGTTGCAAGTCTAGTAGTGAGAATAATGTTTTAACTCTGTTAGCATTTACTGTTGGCTTACCAAATTGACAAATAAAGTAATCATGTAATTTACTAGTATTGACTTGAAAATAATTCAATCTGATATCCGTTTCTCTCGTATTCAAGATACGCATTGCTATTTTTCCGTTACTTGGCCGTGTAAGCGTGTTAGCTATAAAGACTCCCTCACACAATTCCTGAGATGATACTACACAATCCTCTTTTAATTCGGATTTAATATAATGCGTTGATTCACTGCGTGCTGGAATAACTAAGTAAGAGTTGTACTTCGGCGATAAGTAATCGAAACCTACTGTTACTGCCTGTTCATTTTTATTTATTAAACGTAAAGTATTTAATTCAAAATTCAACACAGCTATAAATTTCTAAGAAAATCTTGTCCTAAAATTCCGATCGTTTTGCAAGGTAAATTTTTAAATATCAAAAATGTATGAGTAAAGCAACTTTCATTGTAATTCAAAGTTAAGTAGACAAAACCTTCTGAAAGTATGTCTCCTCCGATTCCTTTTATACTAACGGACTCTTTATGGTAAGGTATTTGTAACCGCTCTATCAATTCGTATTTGATTGCTGAAACCGATGCTCCGGTATCGATTAGCCAATCATAATCATATTTGTCTATCCTAAATGAAACTTTGTTTAAACTATTACATGTCAACATATAATTACGCACGAAAAAAATGATTAAGCGAATCCGTATTAGGCTGGCTCGTGTCGGCATCGTGTTCGTGTTGACCTGATGTCATAAAGTTCACGTTGTTTCGTTTATATGCAGTAAAGTTATTGCCCCGGTTTCTTAAAAATCTGCCTCTTCCTTGGAAACTATTACCACAATAATTATTTCTTAAATACGGTACCTGAGATCGTTGAGTAGGTGTGCGCCTAAAGGTATGCGGCATACTACTTCTGGGGTTGCTCGGAAACCCGCGTAGTCCCCGGTACTGTCCTCGCTGGGGTCTTCTGCTAGAGTAAAATCTATTATTAGGTTTATACATACTGAGCATGTCGCCTGAAGTAGATTGTAGCTCCTCATCTTGTGCAGCTTGAATAGCATCTGTAAAAGAACAATAATTACGCGCAGATATGATCGTACCTAAGCGACGATCTCGCAGTCCATCGGCAAATCTCTTTATTGCTTGTTTTTCATTTAAAAGTCGTAAAATATCATAGCTAGCGAGGTTTCCGTCAGCCTGCGAGATTGTCAAGTCCACAAAAAGTTCAGAAAGGTCCTTCCCAAAATCTGAAACAGATTTGTTTTTTTGTTGACACTGTTGTAATTTTGTTTGTAAAGCGGTATGACTTTTTCGTGGCAAAAGTATTTTTCTCATGTCCTTTATAAGCCCATCGACCTCGTCATATTTTGATGATAACTTTAACTTAGCTTGCTGCGATAGTCTGTTTTTTAAGACAAACAAAATTAATTAATTTTTACATTCCGACTTAGACAACACTGAACTATAGTACTCAATACCTTCGATTAGTTGTTTTGTATTATCCTCAGTATCAGTCATGACAGGAAGAAGGCTTAAAGCAATTCGTAAATCAAATGACTCTCCCGCCATATTTGTACACAAGGAAATAACTTCTTTATACAAATTAGTAAATTCTAAGCAAATTTTTGTTATCAATGATACTTGACCTTGAGACTGAGACCCACTTGATTTCGTTTTCGACAATTCTAACCACTTATTATATTTATTTAAAATTACATTGGCTTCTTTACTTTTTACTTCTAGTATTTTACCTTCTCTGCGGCTAGGGCCGATTTTTATTAAATAGGTTCTTACGACTTTTAATTCATTTAAAATTAAAATTAACTCCTCTGCCATAACCAAACATCAGATTTAAAAATAAGTTTTTCATGCCCTTAAACGTGTATAAAATATAATTAACTAAAAGTGTATAAGAGTACAAAAGGTATAAAATAGCATTTTTGGTATATAATGCAGGTAAATTACTTTTATAATTGCGATTATATTTTTCTTATTATGCTATTGATTACAAGTTATAGATAAAGTTGGATATTAAGTTTACGATTTTATATTAATTACTTACAGTTTATGCCTAACACGCACTGCGTAATACTATGGGTAGGTACGCACTTTTTTGAACACCTTTATTCCGCACTCACTGACACAACCTCACACACTTTCGGTTTTCAGTTGATGTCGACGCAGGATGCTCGAATACCTCATCAGCCTTTGGTCGTCCATACGTCGCTGAATCTGCTTATCGTGACATCTCTTTGCGAACTTGTACGTCAAGCCCAGTATGCCCAACACCATCACCACGCAAATAACCATAAGCAGCACATTGGTCGTCTCGTGCCTCTGACTCTGCTGCACAGCTGCGTCGTTTTGCCCCAGACCTGATGTCTGAGCAATTACCACTTGCTCCTTCTCGGTGCTCTTATAGTTGCCCATTTTTAATTGGCAAATTGATTGCGTTGATCTTCGTTGATCTTCGGCGGACTAAGTCAGCTTCAATAATGTAATCCATTATTTCATTAGAATGAAAGTCGGCCGTGGATGTTTACACTTAGTCCTTATAAGGCACACGCGCGTCACACTTTTAAGGCAGGGTCGCCATGTAAAGGTGCGGTGTTAGGAGATGATTGAAAGACAAGCGTTGGTAATAAACTGTTTACTGAATAGCAACACACAGTTATATATAAGGATTACATGGTACATAATATAAGGTAAACACATATGTATAGGTGTATAATTCTCCCTTACACACCTACGGCTTAAGATCAAGCCCATACCATGCAATGCGCACTCTGCTTCAGCTAGCTTTGCAAGTCTATCTTCGTTGATGACATCTTGTGTGGTCATGACACAGTTGAATCCGCCCAAGCACTCCAGGACGAGTTGATAAGTCTGCTAGACCTAGGCGGCTTTCAGCTCAGTAAATGGACATCTAACTCGCCTAAGCTGCTCGAGAGATTTCCCGACAACCAATGCGACATGCCCAAGGACTTCGACATGAACCCAGACTCCACGTCCATTAAGGTCTTGGGTATACAGTGGAGCCCTCAGTCAGACGAGTTCACCTACCGCATCTCTCTGCCCCCCATCACACATGTCACAAAGCGGTCTATTTTAAGCACCGGAGCCTCATTTTATGACCCAAACGGCTGGGTTTCTCCCGTTATCTTCCGCGCAAAGTTGCTGCTTCAGCAATTATGGCTACTAAAGCTGGAATGGGATGAGCCCACTCCCTCTGAAGTACAAACGGAGTGGCACCACATCTCAGAGGATCTGCCGCTGTTGTAGCATTCGCTTCCCTCAGCACATTTGTGCAAACAAAGGCTCAGCTGCATACCCGCTTCACGGGTTTGCAGATGCCTCTGAAGCCGGGTTTGCCGCCGTTGTTTATGAACAGCACCTCACATTCGAGGAATTCTCTACACTTCTAGCACGAATCGAAGCTGTCCTTAATTCTAGACCTCTCTGCCCACTTTCGTGTGATCCTTCAGACTTTGAGCCGCTTACAGCCGGACATTTCATTATAGGCCGCCCACTAACGGCCCTTCCCGATTTATCCGTGGAAGATAGGCCGATCTCCACACGTAGGCGATTCCAGATGGTACAGGCCCTTTCCCAGCGCTTCTGGACGCTGTGGACCCAGTCCTACCTTCACACCCTCCAAACCCGCTTCAAATGGTTGTCCTCATCCTCCCCTCCCCGAGTTGGCGAGTTCGTCCTCATCAAGGAGGACAACCTGCCTGCCCTCCAATGGAGAATGGGGCGCATTACTCGCACCCTACCTGGAAAGGATGGCGTCGTCCGGGTGGTGGAATTGGACACCGCGAATGGACATCTTCGGGGGCCTGTATTCCGGATCGCCAGGCTCCCATTAGATGAGTCCCTGGGCCCGTGAGAATGTTCCCGCCAAGGTGAGGACGTCACATTATAGATGAATTAAAATACGGCTAGCGCCACCTAGCGGTGTGTCGCTAAGTTGGCGCGCGTAAGGAGTGGCAATCGGACGCGCGCGCGCCCCACTCTGCAAGGAAGCGATCGCGAGACGCCCACGAAAATACGCGCGCTGATATCGCCTGGGACTGCCCTTATTGATAGTGACCCTGTGATGATAGTGCCTGTGATTAGGTGAAGTGACTGTGTGCTGTGCCGTGACCATCAAATCGCCTACATCGCCGCCCGTCAGCTCGCCTCCCGTCTCCTGACTCATCATCCCAGGTAAGCCTTCCTACCTCCCGCCTAACCACGTCGTATGTTAGTGCCTCTCGCACCAACAGCGTGTATTATTTTGAAATTCAGATGTGTTTTAAATTAACAGTTTGATTGCTTTGCGACATGGCTTCAAAAAGGTAAGTTTTCGAGAAAATAAATAAAGTAATAAACACTACAACGTAGAATGCCGTAAAGTATTGTTATTTTAATATAAATTTACCATAAAATAAATTCGAATTTTACGGCTTTTCATGAAAATTATCTTATATAAAAACTGGTGGCGTTATAAAGCCCGGTAGTACAATTCACGTCTATTTATTATTACTATTAAATTTTAGATCACTGATGAAACGACCTTTGTATCTCAAAGACATAGTTGATTAATTACACTATATAGATTTTAATGACGATCTGCCCAGTAAAATTACAATTTTTTCACCGGAAAATCCAAATACCGAAATAACATACGAAGATTTTGGTGATGAAGGATATGTGACATTACATAATCTCCCAGGTTTTGGTTATTCTTTTGAGCATATTACGTAGTTCATTTCAATCACTACACTAACTGTTCCCGCCAAAGCCGGGACGGACTCAGCGGTTGTTGACGACCGCGTCCGCCTGTCTGCCGCGGCGCCACCGCTGCGCGAGCCGCCGCCGCTAGCTTGGTGAGCCGCGCGCGCCGACCAGTCTGTTTGCTAGCTAATGCGAGACGCACACAAATTACGCGCGCTGGTATCTACCCTTATTATAGTGACTCCTGAACCTAAAGTGAAGAGCTCGACCTAAACGCCCTTAACCAGTGCCCCTAGTGAACTGTTTAGTGAAGTGACTGTGCGCCAGGAACCAACCTACATCGCCGCCCCTCAAGCATCGCCGCCCGTGGTCAGCTCGCACGACGGTTCCTGACTCATCATCCCTGTAAGTACATCCTTCCTTCAGCCTTCCTGCCTTCAGCCCATTAACTCCGCCGCATGTTGGTGCCTTAAGCGCCAACATTTTTGGTCCAATCGAGCACGGAATACCTCTAAATTTCATGGTCTTTCGACCATAATCAGCCCCGAATCAGCCCTTAACTTTGATTAATTATTCATTAATTATACAGTCCGCTAAAAATAATGTTTCATAATTATATTTATTTCACTTCCTAACATTTATAATTTCATCTCCATACAAAATTCGTTGCAAAGTTGACCTACCTACACGAATAAAAATTCGTGTTTCGGGTATCGTGTTCCAAATTTTCGTACCAGTATCCGATTCGTGCTAACTCCTAGTTAATTTACGCTAACAAGTTTAGTGTTTATGTTTGTTGATGTTGATTTTATGGTGTCATACAATGTGATTTGAGCGAGCTAGTGCACTAATTGTGTATTACTTGTACTAATGATGCGTAGTAGTTAAATTATTGCGTTACGTTTGCGTTTTACGTTTTTCGGTTGCACATATAACTTTGGTTACGTAATAACACACCCGCGTCTAGACGACGATATTGTTGTTTTTCCCGTTTTATTTTTTAAGGAATTTTTATATTCTTGTCGTGTTAAATCGGCTCAGATCTCGTGCATGCTCACCACGCGTGCCAAATAGCGTGCTTTATTTTTTCGCCCGTGTTAATTTTATATCTATTTTTTTTATTTTTTATTTTTGCCTTTGCGATCGGCTCATTCTTGGTGCGTGCTCACCACATGACCGTAGTGTGTTTCATTTAGTTTCATCAGTTTTTTTATATATCGCACGACGGTTCCTGACTCATCATCCCTGTAAGTACATCCTTCCTTCAGCCTTCCTGCCTTCAGCCCATTAACTCCGCCGCATGTTGGTGCCTTAAGCGCCAACACTAACTATCAATTTCAATGTAAGTATTTATTACTATTCAGATTCCGTTTGTCCAGATATGTTTTCAGGCAGTAAGGACTCTGAAAATCATTTATCTTTGTCTTTGTTAGCAAAATAAATTACGCACTGTGAATGCTTGGCAGAAGATGTGGATCAACAGATACCTTCTACTTCTTGCTCCACTCCATCTATAAGCTGTTCATCGCGGAACGTCACTCCTAGTGTAAGCAAAACCCAGTAGGTATACGTGGCGCAACATGCACAATCCAAATGAATTTATACAGCAGGATCCTGTAGGCAAAAAAAAATTACAGTCACCTTTGTATTACTATGAGTGTATGATGAATGATGAAGTTATACAAATTTTTGTACATTACACAAATCTGTACGCAAGCCAAAAGAATCATCGCTAATATTTAACTACTTCAGAAATGAAGTATATTTTGGGTATACTTATAGTTACGTCGTGGTATACTTTGCAGGGATGTATTGGGCAGGCCAACGCCAACGGCCTTACGCAGATCTTTGTTTGATTTACTAAATATTTTTTTCTCAGACATAGAACCTTTTGAACAAAACTATAGCATTGACGAAGGTATGGTACCATACTATAAAGGCCATAGCTGCAAACAATCGGGAAACCGATCCGATAGGGGTATAAACTGTGAAGGTGCAACTAGGTTGGGGTATGTTTTTTGGTTAGACCCAAAAATACGTCTGGTTTTGTTGTTCCTATCATAAAAATGTTTAGATTCTTGGCAAAGAAATAATTGTGATCTATATGTTCTGTGTTAATTTAATTCCAAAAATGCTTGAGTTTTAGTAGCCGATCTTACTACCGAGCGTTATAACGCCACTCGTTTTCCGACTTTTCCGGATCACGAATTTTTTAAAATATTTTTTCTATAATACTACTTTGGTTTAGTACAACATATTCAAAAATCAGTGCAATCCAAAACAAAAAAAAGTTTCAGTAATCTGTATCTGGGTAATAGTTATTTCCTTTGACAACACTAAGCTTGACAGGCTGTGTATATGGTTTTTTCTGGCAATGATTCGTCCCTACCCAAGCAATGTTCCAAAGTACCTACAAGACGAGAGATATTACTGCAGGCAAGATTACCACATTTCAACAGTGAAGAACACCGTTTGTTGAATAAAAAGATTAATAAGACCCTCAGATACCTACATATTCGCCGCCGAAACACTGAACAAATCCAAAACCTCATTGAGCGTAACAAAGGGTTCAAAGTATTTCAGAGAAAAGGCGGAAGTGGGCAAATTACAACACTGAGGAAACCAAACGGTAAACTAACATCTAATGCAAATGACATCCGCAAGATCACCGAGACGTTCTATAAAGATCTATATGCATCTAACCAAGCCGAACCTTGCGATACGGAACAAAGAGACAGGCGTGCACCTCTACGAAGACACTTTACCGAAGACTTACCAGAATTCAGCTCGTATGAGGTCAAACAACGTCTCAAGAAAAACAAGTCACCTGGTGAAGATGGTATCACTTTAGAACTCTTAAAAGCAGGTGGAAGTGCAGTGGTGGCAGAACTAAGGATGCTATTTAACGAGGTCCTCTTTACTGGTGAAGTACCTTCAGACTGGAAGGATTCTATAGTGGCGCTTTTCTACAAAAAAGGCGATAAGGCCCTCTTACAAAACTACCGCCTAATATCACTGCTAAGTCAGGTATACAAGGTTTTTTCAAGAGTTCTTACCACACGGCTAACACAGCGCTTAGACGAGCAACAACCCAGGGAGCAGGCAGGGTTCAGAAGAGGCTTTGGCACAGTCGACCACATATTCACCTTAAGGCAAGTCATTCAAAAGGCAAATGAATATAACAAGCCACTGTTTCTCGCCTATGTTGACTACGAAAAGGTTTTTGACTCTGTAGAACACTGGGCTGTGTTTCACTCCCTCAAGAGATGTCAGGTTGACTACCGATACATTCAGATCTTACAAAACCTGTATAAGTCTGCAACTATGAAGATACAGCTGCGAGAAAATACTGACCCTATCTCCATCTATAGAGGGGTACGGCAAGGGGATGTTATATCTCCTAAACTTTTTACTAGCGCCCTTGAAGATTTACTTAAGACCTTAGATTGGTATGGGAAAGGTATAGATATCAACAGCATGTATCTTAACCATCTTCGTTTTGCCGACGATATTGTATTAATAGCAGAATACGAACACCACCTGCAAGACATGTTGGAAGACCTTTATATCGCTTCCTTACGAGTCGGACTGAAGATGAACATGGGAAAGACCAAAGTTATGGCTACAGCTGATCTGACAAATGCCCCGATCACACTGGGCGGCCGAGGGATAGAACAAGTATCCGAGTATGTTTACCTTGGGCAACTCATAAGGCTCGTAAAGGACTCATTAGCCAAAGAAATAAGCCGTAGAATTCAGCTTGGATGGGCAGCCTTCGGAAAGCTAAAGACTGTGTTCCGGTCCGATATCCCACAGTCGCTAAAGACCAAGGTATTCGACCAATGTGTACTCCCGACCATGACATACGCATGTGAAACGTGGACTCTCACCGCCACGCAAGTTCGGAGACTCAAAGTCGCCCAGAGAAAGATGGAACGCAGTATGCTGGGATTAACCATGCGCGACAGAGTAAGGAATGATACTATAAGACACCGCACAAAAGTGACCGATATCGGGAACCGAGTTGCAAGGATGAAGTGGGCTTGGGCCGGTCATCTCTGTCGCCGTGATGATGAGAGATGGAGCAACTGCGTTCTATTCTGGAGACCAAGAACGGGGAAGCGGAGCATCGGCAGACCTCCAGCTCGTTGGTCCGATGACATCAAGGCGGTCGCAGGGCCGATCTGGACCAGATTCACTGGCGACCGGGCTGGTTGGAGGAGGACTGGAGAGGCGTACGTCCAGCAGTGGACGATGATACGCTGAAGAAGAAGAAGAAGAAGATTACTACCTACCAGTGGCGAAGCGTGAAATATTGAGAGAGGCAAGCCGGAGCAAAAAAAAATGCTTACCTACTCCGAGCGCGGGCACGCAGTCTTGAGTCCTTACCGAAAATCTGTGATTGGCATCCTGGCTTCAGTCTTGTATAGGCAGATGTATCTTCAGTCCACTTTTACTATACGTGTAAGCACTGAGATATTGAAACAGTGTCTTGCAAGCATAATAGAAGTGGCTTTGATAAAAGCCGTTTGTGGTGAAATGATGATATGAAAACAAAACTTAATCGACTAAGTACTAATAATACTACTTATACTCTAAAGCTATTCGTCTATTCTTTCTTACAAAGTGCGCTAAGACATTATCATAAAAGCCGGGAAGATTCTTAATTTTTAGTAAAGAACGTTTTTCTATAGAAAGAATGGCTAGATCAGATAATCGTTCTTGTTTTTGAGCATTACGCATGTACGTATGAATTCGCTTTAAAGCCGGAAACGACCTCTCCGCGGATGCTACTGTAACAGGAAGTGTCAAAAATAGACTACATAATGTTGTGACTTGTGGAAAAGTGTCAGCTAATAATGAATTTTGAAAATTTAGATAAAGTTCGTAAACATCTAATTTGTTCAAAGATGGAGTTGTGTATAAGACTTTCAACTCGTTTTTTAAAGCAGTGAAATCAAATATTTGCGGAAATTGAATTAATAAAGCAGATATTATTTCATTTGGAAATGACCTAGTATAAAAACAATACTTACATTTATTAAGTAAATTAAGAAATGTCATTTGAGAAAGAGATTGGTACCTGTGTTGTATTTGCGTCTTAACATTGTCTATTATTTCAATAAAAATACGCCGATACATAGTTTTAGCGTCTACTTCTGGATTTAGCCGTCGAAGCTGTCGCGGTGGCTCATTGAATTCCTGGACGCTGTCATAAATAAAATCAAAATTATTTATGAAATCATTTGCAAGCCAACTATTGAATGAATCTATTTCGCGGTTTGCTACCTCGATATCAATCTGTTTTGACTGCAATAAATTAAAAAGAACGTCGGTTTTGTGAAAAATGTCTGACAATACGTGCAACAAAAAGCAAAACTGCATGTTTTCTAACTTACTGAGGAAACATTCTGCCAAGGAAAGAGATTCACTATCCCAAGATTGCGTGTTATCTAATATTGAATTAAAAGTATTAACCATGTCTAATCTACAGTTAAAAATTACATTTATAATGCGTGAGTGATAGTGCCAACGGGTTTCTGAAACTCCGGGCATACGGCGGTCAGCTATTTCTTTCAATAGGTTGGACCGTTTAGATGATTTGTTGAAAAACCGAACAATACTATTTACGTGTTCAAAAAAGGTTTTCAGTTCCGGAATATTTTCAAGCGAACGGCTCAGTACTAAATTTAATATATGAGCATAACATGGAACAAACATTGCCATAGGGCATGCATCGCGAATTTTAGCTTGGACTCCACCATGCTCGCCAGACATAACTGCCGCGCCATCGTAAGACTGACCAACTAACTTATGCCTACAATGATACTGGTCGAGTATTTCTAACAACTGATTAGATAGAACTTCAGCAGTTCGACTTCCGCTAACATCGTAAAAACCTAGAAATCGTTCTTCGATTCCAGTTTGAGTTAAATACCTAAAAATTACAGTTAATTGCTCCCTATGACTGACATCGGGAGTTTCGTCAATCATTACAGACAGAAATTGAGCTTTATTTATTTCAAGTCTAATGTTGTCGCGTAAAACGGATGCAATACTATTTATTAAATCATTTTGAATGTCACTAGAGAGACCAGAAAACGCGGGGTTTTGAACTGAAGAACATAATTCTAAATGCGAATCCATTACTGGGCCCTTATTCTGTAACGATTCCTTGTTTCAAAACCACGTTAATTCCTTAAAAAGTTACGATATCTCCCCAAAAACGTATGCGTTTGACGTTTGTGCGCGGTAAGGTTTAGGTGTGGAATCTATAGATTGCCATACAGAATCAGGGCCCTGTATCGTATTTGCTCAGATAAAGCAAAGTTTCGATATAATTACCGCGGTCAACAGAACTGGGCCCTTCATCACGGCCGCGAAAAGCTAGTTCTTGTTTACCTAACAAAATAACGGTGTCAATAAACCGTTTCATTAAATCTCTATTGCGATTGACTTTTCTGTTGTGGGCGTCATTTGAATTATCGAAAAATGTTTCGATCCTACTAGTCCCAAACTCATGTAAAGCTAAACAACTACGTATATGCTGGTTAGATTATTAATATCGGTGCAACCACCTTTATTCCATAAACTACTAGCATCTGAGAAAAGTAAACATGGCCAACAATACATTTTATTTAATTTACAACTGCCAGTTAGCCATTGATATTTATCGTAAAGGGATACATTAAAATGTTTAAAAAAACCATCGCGTCTTTTGTAATTTATAGTCATATCTGGGCAAGCACGGCCTAACTGAATTACATGTTTATTATTTTCAAAACTTAACTTTGCAAAGCATGTTCCCTCACAAAGCAAATAATCTGTCAAACAACAATCAAAAGCTATTAATGCCGACATCTTACAATTCTACCGATTACTTTGCAAATCTACTTACTCTAAATACGTAATTTCAACTTATTACAATATCTACTTACCGCAAATACCTAATTACAACGTACGTCTTCGTAACTACACACACATCACTACACTACACACAACACAAATAAACAAAGTCCAACTACAATACTAACATTATTTTATACCAAGAAATAAATTCTAATAGGTGAAACTAACTAATAAATTCAAATATTAATTTAAAAACACAGTCGTGCATTCAAAGATGGATGGCGAATTGCAATTACGTCAAATTATCTGTCAACAGAACGACCGAAAACGAATTTCTCCATCTCGCTCACCCACCACGCAAATTGTAATACTTTCTCTATCAAGTAACTCGTTTAGAGCCGGCTTACCAGGAGCTGCCAATACGCGAGTGGGTTTTGGGTGGTTAGGTCAATACCTATGTGACGTCATGACATTTAATTTGTATTAGAAGTTTAACTGCCAAAAAGCCGATCGCGCCTGCGGCTTATTTTATAGCAATATGTTATTGAAAAGCAAATGTTGTTGATTTAATGTCCATAGTGTAAGCGTTTTGTAATGTTTATCTACTTTTATAATTACTGATTGTGCCATTTCTCAATTACGGTAGAGAGTGGTTGTGTTCTAAACTTCTGAAGGGAAGCCGGTGGGAATCGAGTTGTATGGAACCTTCGTCACTGCTACCTACCTACTATTGTTGAGAAAAACTTTAACATGTTTATTTAAAAACGAAACAAAATTATAATATTGTCATTCAAATTGTTAATTGTTTTATAATTGTTTGTTTATGTTAGAGTTTAAAAATAATAGTTTGTGGATAATTATTGGGTAATGTTCATAATATCGACAGTCACTACATCGACGGTCGCTGTACCGAAAACGTTCCATCTGAAATATATCGACAGTACACTAAATCGGCTGTACGCTACATCGATAGTACACCAAATCGATGGTACGCTGCATCGACAGTATACCATATCGTTAATACATTGTATCGACAGTACACCATATCGATAGTATGCTGCATCGACTGCCCGATCCGAGCCAGATTTAAATAAAAAACACGGGATTTAAAAAAAAATCGCAATTTGGTAAAATTTGTAAATTGCTTGATTTTGATGTAACGCACATAATAATTTAATGGTTAAAAAATCATAAATTCATAATTAGTACCTTTAGTTATTTTAACAATAACTATCAAAAAAACTAAGTTAATATAATATTGATAGGATTAATTAAAAAAAAAACAAATAATAATAATACTGATCCAAACAGACCCTGGACCACCAGGTCAGCGGTCAGGGCTTGCTTGAAATTAGCTGCGCTACGCAGCGTTAGAGAACTTAAGACTACAATTTATGACTAAATTAAATCCTAAACTTAAATACTATGCTATGCTATGGACTCACCGAATGAGGCCCCGGCGTTCACCTCGTCTAGCACCCTGAGGATGGGAGGTAATAGGGTAGGAGGGAATTGGGAAATGAGTGTCGCCGATGCTGTGTGGGGCGGAGGCCGAAGCGTCTTCCGAGTCGCTCACACACACGTCCGTCGCCGATCAGTGAGCACTTCGCCCTTGGCTTACCGATAAGCCACCGTCATCAATGACCTTTTATAAATAGTCTAGTCATACGTGAACGAATTGCATTTAAAAAATGGCAAAATTGTTTCTATGACGTAATACACGTCGAAAGGGAAAGAAAATAAATACCTACAATCATGTCTATTGTTAAAAAGAGATAAAAACTATTTATGGTAACCGACCAATTGGCAACAGCGTATTCCCCATTGCACGGCTATCTCGGCCGCCATTGTTTTCTCTCTTTCACTCTTACAGAAAACATAGTACACGCTTCTCGCTCACACATCGAATTGGCAACAGCGCAAATGTCATAACTAAATGATAATTTTCTATTTTAAATTCATATTTACAATAATTACAAATGAAATTAAACACTTTTCTTGTCTGTTGTTGCAGTATAGTTTTTGCAATTTCTGTATACACAGGAAGGCATTTTATCTAACAAACAACATAAAAAACTTAAAAGGTACAAACGTAATGACGTGACACTGACTGACGTGTGACTGAGTGAAGTCCAGGCAATTACCTTGATTTGTCCTTGCCACTACGGAGGCCAGGCAACGTATCTAAACATCAAATATCGTTGACCGTCATTACAAAATAATACCGTACGCCTTTATGACGCGTGCCAACTCCCGGGGTTGGCACAATCTACCCGCGCCCGTCGCGTTTGTTCCGATAAAATAGATCACTCGTCGCTTCCGAAGCGGCTTGCACTAGATTATTAGGATTTCCTTCGATTTCCGACCGATTTCACTAATTCAAGCCCCGACGCGTGAGTTGGTTGATGACAGAGCGAATGACAAACAATATGGCTGATCGACCCTTTTTTTAATATTCGTCTAATTTGTGTTAGGCAACGGAAACTACGCTCGACAGCCACAATCCATTGTCGATTTATAACAAATACTTTCATATTATTTAAATTACCTACTTTATAGGTACATAGAATTATCACAGTAGATAGTTGAAAAATCATATTCTTATATAGTAAAAACAAAGTAATGGTTTGATAAGGCATGCTTCTGAATTAATTCTCTAATCATAATTTAAATTAATGAATGTTTTCCCCTATCCTTCATTCGCATTTTTAACTATTTTATTTCTACAAATCATACATACATGTTGAAATTAATATTTATAAATATTTAAATGTTAATATGAATATTTTGAAGTTTTTTTAATAAATACCATCAATGTTACTGAATACAAATTTATAATTTTTCAACTATTTTATGTTACACGAAAATCAAGCAAATTTACAAATTTATCCATTTGTGATTAAAACCTTCAAAAAAACCTGTTTTTTATTAAAATCTCGAGCCAAATTTAAATAAAAAACATAGGTTTATTTGAAGTTTTCAATCACAATTTGATAAATTTGTGAATTGCTTTCTGCGTTCGGAATCGCGCGTTTTAGCGGCTGCAGCATCGCGATTTCGCGACTTCATGCGTTCAGACGCTGTGTCGAGCTTCCGAAAAGCGACTCAATCGCCGCGTTTGGCGTTTTTAAGTGTGCGGTGTGGAATGTGTGGTCGGTGCGTTCAGCTTCTAAAAAGCGTCTAAATCGCCGATCGCCGATGCTAAAAGTAGCAGTCTGCTCTGGCCCTTAGAGTGGTACCTATTCTTGCGAGCATAATCTTTATTAAGGGTTAATTAGGCTCTCAAAGTGTGGCTCTAACGGGTACGGAAAATAAACCGGTTTCTGGACACTTTTATCGCTTGAAACAGCAGTAAATTTAGGTCTAGTATGAATCTGATGTGATTGATGTGACAAAAAAATTATGTAATTTCAGAAAAGATGGAGATTCATGATTAAGCTGTTTTTCCTAACACCTGCATCTAAAATCGGCAAGGATAGTCTGGTGGATTAGACCAGAAGGTGAAGGTTTTTTTTTTCAGGATTTGTCTTCGCAATATATTTTATTTTATTGATAGCTATTTGAATCTGAAAAACCAAAAGTAGGTATTAGGTATATCATATATAAATTGTATACCGTAGTGTAATAGTAGGTTAGGGGGCGGCGGGGGTGGCCCTTGGGCCACGCCTAAGCCGCCAACATGTTTATTTTATATACGAAAAGTATTTCATAAAATGCAAATAGAAAGATTCCAAAACTTACTTTTTCTTTATGTAATTATTATGCCTATCGAAATTATGCTTCATTATCATTATGCGTAGGCAAATTTAGGCTTTAGAATAGTATGTTTAACAAATATTATGCTTATAGTGTTATGCATTAAAAAATGTGCCTTAAAAGTTATGACTCATTAATATTGCGCGTAACTATTATTAGGATAAGTAAAAGTATGCAATGTTAATTTATGACATAAAATTTTATGTAAAAAAATAGGGAACCTCGAAAATCCATTCTTGATGTCGCTTAAAATATTCAGCCTGGACCTGAAATCCTTTCGGAACATGCTATCCGTTTCTCATATGTTAAGAATTAAGTACCCTTTAACATGCAGAGGGGTGTATATTCCTACAATATTTTGAACTTTATACAATTAAGATAAGTTCGAAAACCAATGAAAAATTTGAACATGCTGTGCCCGTTAAAGGGTTAATGATAAGAGTGCGAGGTAGTATAGATTAAGAAAAAAAATAAACATTTTACAACCAACCCATAGATGAATGATTGGCCTCGCTGCGCTCGTCTAGATACCGCGCTACCTATAAACCACAGCTCCGTAAATGCGGCAACTCACTATTGTAGTGTGTTTATGACAATATGCAAGGTTGCTAGTGTGCGTGAAAAATTTGTTGCCAGCTGCTCAACTGTTACCCAAGTTAATGGGAAAAATATAAATAATCCAGAAATCGATGGCCCACCACTATCACGCCGTGCAGAGTATCCTGCTCCTGTGAGTCATAGTAAATAAGTACGCATTCCTATTGGTTGCCAGTGGCCCCTTTCCTGTCTCCCGTAGTGTTATTAGTTAGTTAGATAGGTAGTTTTTATAAGAAGTACATTTAGTTTTCAAGATTTTCTATCCTAGGAGAGATAGAGATATTGGGCCGAATCAGCGGCGCAGTATCAGACGTAACTCTAGATTGCTTAGATTTCATCGCGATTTTGAGTTAGATAGCATAGAAGAAGAAATGGCAAACGAACAGCAACAGTTTGTTCCTGCCCCGGACATGACAGACCGAATTTGGAAAGCCCTAAGATTGGTACCTGAGTTTGATGGAAATTCTAACGTTTTAATTAGATTTTTAAATATATGTGACCAACTTATCTTAACTTATGTCAATCCAGCCCCGGGAAATGAGTTAAATAATTCCGCCTTAATTAATGGCATTTTAAACAAAATCACCGGGCCTGCTGCTAAAACGCTAGCAACAAATGGCATTCCCCAGGACTGGAATGGTATCAGAAATGCTCTAATTAACAGTTTTTCAGATCACAGAGACGAATCCGCCTTATACACGGATATGTCTATGTTATCGCAAGTTCCGATACACCGCAAATATTTTATAAACGCGTACAAAATTTATTGAGTGTAATTATGACCTATGTAGAGTTACTTGAACAAATAACGACCACAGTTGAGGCTAAACGCGAACTTTACAAAAAAATTAGCACTCCAAACTTACACAAGAGGCCTGGCCGAGCCTCTAGGCTCACGTATTAGGTGCATGCGTCCCGATTCGCTTGAAAAAGCCTTGGAGTTCGCCCAGGAAGAATTAAACGTTTTATATCTGCAAAGTAAAGTGAACTCGTCGAATTCTAAGAAATCGATCAACAATAGCCAGTTTAATTACTCACCTCTTAATTCAAATGACTCACCCGCGACTTCCAGACAATTTGGTTATACATTCCCAAATCGTCAATTTAGACCTTTTAATTATCCCGCAATGCAACAAAACATGTTCCCAAATAGCTTTGCCCCGAATAGTAACTTTCCTATGAACAGTTTTAGGCCTACTCAAGGACCTCAAAACTTTATACGCCAGCAAGGTCCTTCAAGGACTCAACATATGATGAGAGCCCTACCACGTTCAAATATGTCTACAGGTTTTGGGATTCAACCTCGAAATAATAACCTACAAAATTACCAAAATTTCCCTACGCCTATGAGCGGTGTTAGTCATCCCGTCGCACGCGTATTGCCGCCTACTCAGCAGAATATACGCCCACAAATTAACTTTAACGAACATTTCGTTGACCCTGAAACCTATTATTGCGACTCTTACCTTGACTATGACCAACAAGCATACTTACCAGAGCCTGAAATGCAATATCAGACTGAGGAGGTGACCGGAACAGCCGACCAAAACGAACAAGTAAATTTTTCTTTGACCCCGGATCAGACATCCCCAGAATAGAGTTACATCTCCAAGATCAAAGACAACTGCCATTTATTCAAATTTCTAATCCCCCATTAACCCTAGAATACTAATCATCGCCTGACAGGCCGCACGCGGTTAGTTTTTTCCGGTTATTTAAAAAACGCGCGCGCGAGTCGTATTGAGCTCTCGCGCCAATTCGGTATACACCGCGCCGCAGACGTCAGCGAACGCGGGCCCGGCGCGGACGCTTCATTTTCAAAATATAAGCTACTGCATCGCCTGGGAGGCGATCATTAGTATTAATGGTAAGTTGAAAGGCTGACTCAAATTAGTTTGTAGACAAAATTGTGATGTTACCAAAAGTTAGATTTAGTTCCATATAAAGTTTATATCTTGAATAGTAATATTGATGCCAAAAAAATAGAAATATACATATATTTTTTTTTTACCAGACTATTCAAAGACTGTTATGTTATAAGAAAAAATGTTCATACCTGTAAGTTTTAAGTCTTATTTTAAGCCTAATGTTGATTTTAAAGAAGAATTTAGAGTTTAGTTTCTAAAAAGGTAGAATTTCACCTGTTAATTAATGTGATTTTTATACAAAAATAATAAACCACTAATGTGATAAATTGGTTTTATTTAAAAAGTAGCCTCCCAAGCGATCATTAGTATTAAAGTGTGGTAAATTTATATTAGTACTCTAGGGTTAAAGCTTCTCATAGACACTGGTGCTAACAAATCGTTTATTAGCCCTGAAGCGGCAGAATTTTTTTTTTCAAACTATGAATTTAATTATGACCCATTCGTTGTTTCTAACATTCACGCAACGACTAAAAATGACTTTTCGGTGACAATTCCCTGTTTTCCCGAATTTAATGACAATAATCCCATAAAACTTTTTATATACCGTTTTCACGAATATTTCGATGGTTTGATTGGCCTTGATCTCCTAGAGCAGTGGCAATCTAAGATTGACCTCAGCTCTCACGTATTAAAAACGCAACATGCAGAAAATACAATTCTCATGCATAAATCCGGTAGCATAAACTTATTCGAAACCATTATCCCCGCGCAATCAACTCAGTTTATCAAAGTTCCAACCAACATTTCTGAAGGCGATATTTCAGTAGAGTCCCATACAATATGCGGTTGTTATATTACCGATTGTTTTTCGTTAGCCCAGAACGGTCAAGCCTACATAGAGATTTTAAATCCATCCCAAAATGATGTTATTTTTACCTTAACAAAACCTTTGCAAGTGCATATCTTTAACGAACAGACTGACTTACATATTACAATGAACCGTATGACTCATGACGCCGAGCGTTTCCGAGAAGTTTTGTCGCGGTTGCGAACGGATCATATGAACGCTGAGGAGAAAGCCAATTTACTTGCATTGTGTAAAGAATATCGCAACATATTTTACCTTGACGACGAACCCTTGACATTCACTAACAAAATTAAACATCGAATTACAACGATTGACGAAATTCCCGTTCATAGCAAAACATACCGATACCCATTCGTACACCGACAAGAAGTTCAGTTACAAATTAAAAAAATGCTCGACCAAGGTATCATGCGACCTTCAACATCAGCCTGGAGCCTATCTGGATCGTACCTAAAAAAGCGGATGCCTTCGGTAAAACTAAATGGAGATTAGTAGTTGACTTCATGAAACTTAATGAAAAGACAGTTGACGATAAATATCCAATTCCCAACTTGACTGACATACTAGACAAACTCGGGAAATGCCAATATTTTACGACTTTAGACCTCGCTAGTGGCTTTTACCAGGTAGAAATGCACCCCGATGACATTCACAAGACAGGTTTTAGTGTTGCAGACGGTCAAGGACACTTTGAATTCTTGAGAATGCCTATGGGTCTCAAAAACAGTCCATCTACGTTCCAGCGCGTTATGGATAATGTGCTGAGAGGCCTACAGAACGTTATTTGCGTAGTCTACTTAGACGATATTCTAGTATTTTTGACTTCACTTCAAGAACATATGATAAACCTCCATAAAATCTTCGATAGGCTTCGAGACTCTAATTTCAAAGTACAAATGGACAAGTCAGAGTTCCTAAAACACGAAACTCCATACTTAGGACATATTATTACTCCACAAGGAGTAAAACCCAACCCTGATAAAATAGCAGCTATTCTAAAATACCCCATCCCGAAAACTCCTAAGCAAATAAAGGGATTCTTAGGACTCATTGGCTATTACAGACGATTCATTCCCAATTTCGCCCGTTTGACTAAACCCCTTACAGCGTATCTCAAAAAAGGTTCTAAAATTTTACTGACCCCTGACTATGTGATCCGATACTTCAATATCCTGACCTCACTAAAGACTTTATTCTTACTACAGATGCCTCAAACGTCGCCCTAGGAGCCATTTTATTGCAAGGTTCCATAGGTTCTGATAGACCAGTCGCTTACGCCTCCAGAACTCTAAATGATAGTGAAATGAATTACTCCACAATCGAAAAAGAATTGCTCGCGATAGTGTGGGCAACGAAATACTTCAGACCCTACTTATTTGGCCGCAAATTCAAAATTATCACTGACCACAAACCACTTCAGTGGCTTCTCAATTTAAGAGAACCGAACTCTCGACTGACAAGGTGGTGATTAAAATTGGCAGAATATAACTTCACCATCATTTATAAAAAAGGCAAGGCAAATACCAATGCAGACGCACTGTCTCGAGTTGAAATTCATAATGAAGAGTTGGACTCTGTAGTAGTTAACATTAGTGACTCCTCATCTTCTACAATTACCGCTCCTGATGACAGGCCCCTCATTAGCCAGTCTTCTACGGATACAGCACCTAGTATGAGGCCTCTTGGCAGTCCACTTCCTGAAAATTATTATGACTTACCTGACTTCGAAGAACAAACAGACCACACCAGCGTTGAACATCCTATACTCGAATTACCAGTTTCAGAAGACCCCTTAAATAAATTTAAAAGACAGTTGATCATAAAAATTAATACTAATCCTTGTAAAGCAAAACCAAAAATGACCGTTCCCATCGAAACGTTTAGAAAGACAGTAGTTCAAATTTCGGAGACAAGCCTAGAACAAGACATTATATTGGTCATGAAAAATCACATCGACCCTAAACTACGTACAGC
The DNA here is from genome assembly GCA_963921215.1 of Scoparia ambigualis. Lineage (NCBI taxonomy): Eukaryota > Metazoa > Arthropoda > Insecta > Lepidoptera > Crambidae > Scoparia > Scoparia ambigualis. Next base: position 36,260,223 of record OY992509.1, on the reverse strand, counting down.
AATTTTGGTACAACCTCTCAATATGTATGATATTGTGCCAATCCTACAAAAAACTTTTAAAAATGCTGCAGTCAACTTAGTTCTTGTCAAAAAAGAGATTCAAGACATTTGCGATTACCTAAACCAACAAGATATTATATCCAAGTACCACGAAGGAAAAACTAACCACAGAGGCATAAACGAAACGCACTTAGCTCTATCCCAACGTTATTTTTGGCCCAAATTAAAGGACAGTATAACTAAATATGTAATGGTTTTTCTCCTCATCAGCTATACTAATTACATAAAGGCTGCATTATGTTGTCCCCATAATGACCAGCAAATAGTTCTACTCATAATAAAAGAGATAATTAGTTTACAATGGCAGGTTAAAAGGTACATTTCTTTGCTTTTTCTTTTGGTCAGCTGTATTTATTACACAACTTCATTAAGTTGTTCTCACAATGTTCAGCAAATAATTCTATTTTTAATTGAATTAATACATAATTACACAATAAGTTGTCTTTATAAGTATAGTTATAAATCATTCAAGAATACTAATGCTACTAAATGTAAAATATGTAAATTAGGTATCTGTCAGTCGGGGTGCCAGGCTGTGTACAATTATTACCGGGCTAGGTTGAGTTATCAGTGTTATCACCTAATAAATGAACTACAGGTAAATTTAACTAAACTCAAGTTGGCATACGTAATCAATAGTCTAATCAATTGTTTTTATGAATGTTTTTTAGAACAACAAGCAAATTACATGTTCAATAAATTGACACTTAGTCTCCTCAGCTGTTTTTATAAATTTAATGGTCTCATGGTTTGCATAAAGTCTAGGTTATGTTGTTTTCTTTATGTAAAACATACACATATGATTATCATACTAATAGAATTCTCACCAGTCAATTCAAATAATTGTATTTCTTATGAGTGTAAAGAGGGCAAATTACTGCTGCAATATAACATTTATAAAACTATACTGTGGTATTGTTATCACAATCTGCTTAGGGCTGGAATACGTTATTTCTTTAATAAACTGCAAATAATGCAGACAAGTATTATTGTAATGTTAATGGAGTTCTCACCGGTTTATTCAATTAATTATGATTACTCTAAATGTCAGAAATTTAAATTACTGTTGCAATATAAAATTCATAGAACTCCGTTTTGGTACTGTTATCATTTTTTGTTTATGGCTAGGATGTGTTGTTTCTTTGATAAACAGCAAGCTAACTTTATGCTGATTGAATTATTACCAATTTATTTAATTAGATGGATATATAAATGGAAATGTAGGTTTTTGTTGTGCTCCGGGGCCCAAAGGGCTCCCTGTAAGCCTTGCGTCTGGTTGGTGGTCCTATTGGCTTTTAATGGGTAAGAATAGGCATTATAATTTAAAGTTGGGATTGTTGAATGTGCGTTCATTGAATACAGGCAAAGATGAACTCCAGGCTAGTATAGATAATTATCGACCCGACATTTTAGCTTTGAATGAAACATGGTTGGCAGCGGGTGAGGAAAAATATGCACAGTTTATAACTGGTTACAGTTTCAGGCATCGACCACGAGCACGTGATGCTCGTGGCGGAGGTGTCGGTTTTTTCATCAGAAAGGGATTGCGAGTGCGAAACATGGATCATCCGATATCAACATTGGAACAGATGTGGATAGAACTCACAGTACAAGGTATTGGAAAAGTTGCAGTGGGTACAGCTTATCGGCCTGAATCTATAAATTACAAAGAGGCCTTGGAGCAGCTTGGCGAGTCTGTAAGTGCTTTTTGTTCTTATAAGCATATATTTATTGTTACTGATTTCAACATTGACCTCTTGATGACGGGTACAAGACAGGCATTAGACCTGAGCTCTTTTATGTATGAACACAATTTAGAACAAATGGTGAAGGAGCCGACCCGGGTTACTGATGCTTCATCTACATTACTGGATCTTTTTATAACGGATAGTCCCAGCCTATGCAGGAGCTTGAGTGTGTATCACAACCCCAGTTTGAGTGACCATGGACTTGTTCTTGCTGAGTTGAAGTTGTGTAGACCCAAACCCAGACCGCGCATTATTCTAACGAGATCTTTGAACAGGATTAGCGAACAGGCTTTCTTAGATGACCTCAGCTCCTGTCCTTGGACAACGCTAATGAACTGCGGTGACGTAAATATAATGGTAAACGAGTTTAATAATATTTTGATCAGGCTTTTTGATAGGCACGCTCCCTTGCTGCACAAAAACATTCGTCCGGGAGTTAAGCCCTGGTTAACCGTAAACTTAAAAAAAAATGATGGTATTGCGGGAAAAAGCGTTGTCTCGAGCTCGCGCCAGCAAAAGCGTAATACAAATGGAATATTACAAGACTCTCAAAAATTTTGTGAATGCTACTCATAAACGAGAGAAGCGATGTTATTTCACTCACTATGTCAATAACAATAAACAGAGCCCAAACATAATGTGGCAGAACCTAAAGAAAACTGCTTCACCCGGTAATGATAATCCAGCTGGTATTCCGGAGGAACTGTTAATACCCGATGAAATAAACGACTTCTTTCTGAAATTACCTGGTGAGTCTAATACTCACATGGAAACACTCGAGTACTTCAGCCAGAACAAATTTTGCGAAAATAGTTTTGAAATGGACTTATGTACGGAAGAGCAGGTCAGAAAAATAATTTTATCAATAAAAACCAATGCGCAGGGACATGACGCCATTTCGATACACATGCTGAGAATGACACTGCCTGTGACTTTACCGCTTATAACAGAGATAATCAACAGGTCCATAGGAACAGGTATTTTTCCAGATGCTTGGAAATTGGCCAAAGTGAGACCTATACCTAAGGGTTCGTTAGTGGAATCACATAGAGACCTTAGGCCAATAAGCATTTTACCTGTGCTTTCCAAGATAATAGAAAGGATCATTTGTTCACAGTTGAATGAGTATTTGGAGTCGGCCAGTGTTCTGCCCAAAACACAGTCCGGATTTCGTAAGGGGTTTGGGACGGCGACTGCGCTGTCGAAGGTTACTGATGACATTATCACTGCCTCGGACGCTGGTATGGGAAGTTTTTTGGTGCTGCTGGATTTCTCCAGAGCTTTTGATTGTCTTAATGTGGAGTTACTACTGGCTAAACTTTCTTACTACGGAGCATCGGAATTAGCATTGAAATGGTTCAAATCGTTTCTCACAAACAGATATCAATTTGTAGAAGTGGAAGGAGAGAGTGGTCAAATTCTGAGATCCAAAACAAGATCCATTGAAAGAGGTACGCCGCAAGGCTCAATACTGAGTCCAATCCTGTTTATAATTTACACTGCGGACTTGAGAAACAGGGTGTCAGACTCACAGCTACATCTGTATGCAGATGATACTCAAGTATATCAGTCGTTCAGACCTGTGGACACTGGACGTGCATTGGCGAATCTCAATGCTGACCTGGAGCAGATATACAAATGGGCAAGATGTAACAACCTTGTACTGAATGCCTCAAAGTCTAAGTTTATGGTTCTAGGCTCAAAAGGCCAACGTAGAAAAATTCTTGAATATAATCCATGCATCAAAATTAATAACGAAGATCTTAAATCCGTGGAGTTAGTGAGAAACTTAGGGCTGTTAATGGATCCTGAACTACGTTACATTGAACACGTGAAACTAAAGGCTCGGAACGCGTTCTATAGGCTGAAGGTTCTGTATGGTATTCGAGAGTTTTTGTCAGAGAGGGTTAGAATTACTCTTGTGGAATCTTTAGTATTGTCACAGTTTAATTACTGCGACACAGTATACGGTCCTCGCATACATATGAAAACTCATAAGGTTATGCAGCGCGTGCAGAACGCATGCGCAAGATTCTGTTTTAGGATTCCGAGGCGTGCACATGTGACGCCGTATCTGAACGACAAGGGAATGCTGAAGATGGCAGCCCGGCGTGATATGCACCTGGCTACGCAGACGTATAAAATTGTAACCAAGCAAACGCCTGAGTATCTGTATGAGAAGCTCAGATGGGCTAAGGACGCACATTCACGGAACACTCGCAGTAAAAACCGCACTCATACCAAAGCACAAGACGCAGGGTTTCAGGGGATCCTTCACCTATGCGGCGTCCAAAGTGTGGAACAATATTCCTCCACCTTTGCGCCAAAACATATCTGAACATACTTTTAAAGTACATTTAAAAAAAGTATTCCTCAATCAACAAAATTGTAGGGAGGGGGTGGGTTTCGGGGTGGAGCAGTGATCGGCATAAGGATATTATAAGGATTTTATTGTGGCATTATTACATATTCTGGTCAGTCAGGTCAGTGTGCTCATGTTAATCATATTGATATTGTGAATTGCTAAAGCAGGATTTATGGATATATATGTTTTTTTTTTTTTTGCATGTACCTACCCATTAAGAATAATAGCTTTAAGAGATAATGGAACTGGCTGAAAACCAGCGCTACATAGGCATTATGTCTATGTTGCATCTAGCTGAGCCGGTAGCCTTTGGCATACAAATTGTTAATGATATAATAATATGTAATTTATACTGTCATAAATGTAAAATAACAAATATGTGCCATTAAATTATTTTTCATTTCATTTCATTTCATTTCATTTAAATACATAAATCAATGTGACTTATGTAACCGTGCTAAATACGATCGTGATCCGATTCAACCCAAGTTCCAAATTGTACCCCCACCACACAAACCATATCAGATAGCTCATGTAGACGTACTTACTATTGAACAGACTAAATATCTTACAATCATAGACTCCTTTTCGAAATACGCACAAGTGTATCGACTACCAGATTGCACCGCCCCGAACATAATTAAAGCTCTTTTAACGTTTTCCACTCACCATGGACTTCCAATATGTATAGTTTCAGACCAAGGTACAGAATTTGTTAATCAAGTCGTAAATGAATTTTTGAAATTACATAAAGTGCAACATCATAAAATAGCGGCTCATGCCCCTAACGAAAACGGCATGATTGAACGTTTTCATAGTACTTTTCTAGAACACATTCGATTACTAAAACTACAACACAAAAATGAGCCTGTACAAAATCTAATCCCATACGCAATTATTGCCTATAATAGTTCTATATACAGCCTAACTAAATGCCGACCATTCGACCTCATAACTGGACATTTTGACCCCAGAAACCCGACAGACTTACATTTATCTGAACGTCTTTTACAACAATACTTACAAGAACATCGGAGTAAAATGAACACAGTGTATGAAATTATACACGACTCGTCATACGCTGAACGTACAGCGATTATGGAGCGGCGTAACTTAGAACGTGAACCTGAAACTCAATATAGCCAAGACCAAACAGTTTACATTAAAAACCCAGCCGCTAACAGACAGAAAACTGCACCTCGTTATACACAGCACAAAGTAATTACGGATTTGCCTATTCATATTTATACGTCCAGGAAACGAGGCCCAGATGCTAAAACTAGACTAAAAAGGGACAAGAAAAATAAAGACGTGACATTGTTACAGGACACTCCTGCTCATGGCGGACCTCGACCAAGTACAAGCAGATCCACTGACCCTGAACACGATCCGACTTGACGACCTGTCTGACAAACCTGGAATTCTCCCTTTTAAACTTGGTTCAACTAAAATTGTTTCACATGATCATACCTTTCTCCAAGAAATTGACTTAGACAGAATCCAACAACAGATTGACTTACTACGGACCCAGTTAACCGATTTAGCTAATAGATTATCTAATAAAAACTTTTCGTCTTTCAAATATCAAATATGGCACCTATTCGGTAAACTTAACAAAACTTCACTCGAGTTAGAGACGTTCGAACCCAAAAGATTTAAAAGAGGTCTTCTTAACCCTCTAGGAACCTTTATTAAGAGTATATCTGGTAACCTTGACAATGATGACGCTCTGAGATTTGAAAACGCCCTTAAAATATTACAGAACAACGATAGAGAGCTTTCTGCTAGTTTCAATAAGCATATTAGTTTATACAAAGAGATGACTCTCCAACAAACTCAAATATTAAATAATATCAGTATCAATCAGAGGAAATTAGAAAAAGCAATCATTTTAATTAGTAATACATCTGTAAATGATAAAGAACAAATCTACCAGTATTCTCAAATTTCTCAACTTTTCAGTATAGTTACTGAAAATATTCAGGAACTTTCATTTGAAATACAAAAATTAGGTAACGTCGTAGCTTTTAGCAAATGTAATGCACCATTCTATTTTATCTATAGACGATTTAAGAAATATGCTTAGCCAGCTTAAACAACTTTATAATCCTGGCTCGTTATTAAATTTAGATGTTAGGTATTATTACGATTTCATTTCTCTAGGTTCTTACTTTATCAATAAGAAAATTGTAATTGTCCTGAAATTTCCTATATTATCCCTCGCAACTTATGATTTATATAGACTTTGTCCCGTTCCCAATAAAAACTCCGATATTATCCTTCCACCATTCCCATACTTGGCATCCAATGCTCAGGAATTCGCGTACATGGAGGCTGAATGCCCGAAGATAGACACCTGGTACATCTGCAAGCAGCAACTTAGCCATCAAATTAGAACGCACAGTGACTGCGTCTTCAACTCATCTATCATTAAGATACAAGAGATTGGCATCCTACATCTATTACGCTCCTGAAAGAAGCCCTTCTAGAACTCGACAGTCAGCACTACATCTTATCACTGCCTAACGAAATCAGAGTACACATATCATGCGCACAAGAAAACTACCACCTGTTAAAAGGAAGCTACTTAGCAACAATTCCAAGAAATTGCAGTATTCGAACACCTGAATTCACAATCGTTAACAATGATGACAAATTTCGCGGACAACCCATTGAAATCTAAAAAACTACTTACTTAGACAACATTGTAACAGTGTTTAACTTACTAAACTTATGATGTGTCGAGGATATATAACTGCTCAACAGTGTTGATGCTTTATTTTACTCAATGACATTGAATGTCATTGATTTTACTCCATACAAGCCGTATCGAGGTTACTTACACCAATTAGACAGTGCTGAGGTTCTATTTTACTCCACGCAAGCCGTGTCAAGGTAACTTACTCCTCTTTAACAGAGTTGAGGCTCCACACATGCCGTGTCGAGGATACTTGCTCCTCTTTAACAGTGTTGAGGCTCCACGCTAGCCGTGTCGAGGATACTTACTCCACTTTAAAAGTGTTGAGGCTGCACGCAAGCCGTGTCGAGGATACTTACTTCACTTTAACAGTGTTGAAGCTCCACGCAAACCGTGTCGAGGATACTTACTCCACTTTAACAGTGTTGAGGCTATATCTTACTCCAAGCAAGCAGTGTCAAAGATACTCACTCCACTTTAACAGTGTTGAGGCTATATCGATGTTGTCAATTGGTCTCAATTGTCAATTGGTACATCAAGAAAGAAAATTCCAAGGAACCCCTCTGGTTTGGTAGCAAAGGAATCGCCACGCGGTTTTCAGGTCAGACCTCAGCATTATATATACTTATTAATTGTATTAGAATAAGAATTAGACTTTCTCCGTGAAACAGCGGCTACACAAGCCGTTTCGGGAATATGTATTTAGTACATTTTAACAGTGTTGAGGCTTTATTTTATTCCACGATAGCCGTTTCATGGTTTCTAACTCCACTTGAACTGTGTTGAGGATTTTCTACTCCACATAAACCGTGAGAGGCCATACCTATTTCACCCTAACAGTTTCACGTTTCCACGTCATCCGTGGAACAAAGCAGAGTCTAAACATTGTTAAGGACGTAAGTTCGATTTCCGCCTGGGGTGGACATGTTTTAAACGTTTCGTTATCTTCAGGTTTACTTATCAAAAATGATTTGGTGAAGACATCTTAAACTATGTCATTGATGTTTACAATGACTCAACCAGTAGCGGCAGAAACGAAGTTTGGCCATTCGCGCTGCTTGCAGCGCTAGCGCCTGTGCCCGTGCCAGCTGCGTCACTAAGATCTTCGATCTGTCCCCGTATATGACGGTCAGTTCGACGATAGCCTGCTTTCATTGGACACCCATGGATTCTACAATTTCTCAGAGACGAACCTTATAAAAAATAAAGGGTTACTCATAATAATAATTAACAAAAAAAATAAGTACTTACTTACCTACTTAAATAAATGGAAAAAAAAATAGTAATAATATACATAAGCCTCGAAGTTTCAAAACTAAATTAGGAAATTGAAATAATAATAACAATAATAAGCTCTGTTAGAGATAATGTTTAAATAAATGAATAAAAGTTTTAAAACTTCACTTTCTGAGCATAATAATATTAAGACCCCTAATGCCTTAACCAAGTTTGATTCGGAAAGAAAACAAAAATCCAACGCTCTGTACAGAGTCCCGGGCTGATGCCGGGGCTGAAGTTGTGATCAACTTCGAGGTTCTTTAAACTATAGGGGGGGGGCGCCACTGTGTGTAGTAGTATCATCAGCTATCGAGCTGCGATCAAGCCCACCAGCACCATTCACACCGCCAAGGGACTGCCGAGGTTCCGCCGGATATCTGACAGGGAGACGTTGGAAACAGAGCTCCTGCAGTCGCTTGACCTATTTTGATGACTGAATGACAGAAAGTGTGAGCTCACTAGGGATCGTAATGTTTTACATTGGATTCGTAAATGTAATATTAATTTTCCCGGCAAATCTATACAAAACAACTATACTTCAAAACAATGTTTGTTACTTACTATCTCATATAGATAAAAATGAATCGCCAAATGTGTTGGTAAGCGCACAAAAACTGCTCGACTGATTTGTCTGATTCTCTTTTGTTGTGTTTATAAATTAGGATCTCCCAGATTCACTTAAAATTTAAAGCAGCTTAAAAATAATTATATTTAAAAGAATCGAACTGCCCTTAAATTATTAAATGACAGCTACTATTGTCAACAATTGATATTCAAGATGCTTATTTTTAATTAAGTATCTACTGCAATTAAAGCTGATCGGAAAAAGTTAAGATTTAGTTTGAGGCCTCAGTTGAAATTAATGTTCTTCTGTTTGGCCTATTTGTGTTTGCGAAATTACTGGAACCGGTTCTGGAACAATTGCGCATAATATTTGAATTTTCTACAATAATTGTTTAGTTTATGTTTTGTACCTACGCACGATAAATAAGCTGAAATTATGACGAGTGTGTATTGAATAATAAAACTACGAGTACAAGCACCTTTTTGGAGTCATAGGGTTTGTCACAAACACTTACAAAAGCATTACTAAAAAACCAAGCTACAGAACTTGTTTTATACATAAATGTATAATAAGAGATTTAGATGAATTCAAGAATATTGACTACGACATGCACAGCGGCCGTTGCGGTTTGAATTACCTACCTACACCAAGTTGTTTGAACAAGAGAAATTCTTAGCATTAATTGATTCAGAAACTTTTATGTATTCGCATTGGTGTCTCCGTTTTACTGGAGGGCGGGTAAATAAATGCTAGGCGCAGTGGACTGTATGAGCGGGGGCGGTTATCACATATATAAATAAATAGAAAGGGGCAGTTTAAACGAAGGAAGCCAAGGGCGGCGGTTACGGCCTTCAAGTGTTCCCCTGCGTGAAATAACAAGCAACACTAACCTGGTAATCGGCGTCTTCAGCACCCAGGATTCTGGCAGCTAGCTACGGCGGCGGTGTGTGGCACGACTCGCGCGGGCGGAGCGGTTAGCGGCGATGGCGGCGGCGGTGTTCGCGGCGGCGGCGAAAAGTGAACTAGCGGGAGTGGGCGTTCAGCTCAGCGGTGAATTCGCAACTGTCAGATGACAGTCAGAGGAATGCTGAGGCGCGCCGAGAATCGCTTGTGCGGACGGTACACCGATAACCATTTATGGTGCTACTACCCTCCCACACAAGGAAACAAATAAAAGCGCGCAAACATCCTCCCCGGCTTGAAAATACTAGGGATTTTCGAAACCATAAAGCGGTATAGAAGTCTCTCCATCAGAGAGGATGAGCGGAAATACAATTATAGCGGGTAATAAGCGGAAATATATGTACATAAATATGTTGATATGAAGCTAAGTTAAACAAAAATATATATAGGACTACATTGGGATTAAAATAAACTAAATAAGTGCAGATATAACTGTATTAACTATTGCGTAGGCAGTGGGCACAATTTCACAACAGGACGTTTGTACGTGCCAGTTGTTGTCCGTACAGAAGCGACACGAACTACTCCGTCTTTCCCTGGGAAGACTTGTTCTACAATGCCAGTAGGCCAGCGTAGAGGCGGAACATCGTCTTGGTGAATTAGTACGAGAGTACCGGGGCTAACAGAGACGTCAGGTGTATTCCATTTTTGTCTTAGTTGCAGGGTGTGTAAATAATCTACACGCCACTGCTTCCAATAACCACGCACCAAATTATCTAGCAATCTTTTACGAGCGGAGAGACTAAGCGTTGTATCCAGCTCACACGTGGGCAGTGACTGTAAAGGAGTAGTTTGCAAAAAATGAGCGGGAGTGAGAACAAAATGCGGCTGATCGGACAACAAGCATAGCGGACGCGAGTTTAAGATACATTCAATTTGCGTTAACACAGTTAGAAGCTCTTCATAACAAAGCAATTGGTTACCAATGGTGCGATATAAGTGAGTTTTAATTGATTTTATATTAGACTCCCACAAACCTCCCATGTGAGGAGCGCGAGCGGGAATAGTTCTCCATTCAATTCTGCGGTTACTAAATTCGTTTTGAAAGGCGGCTGAGGTTTCATTAGAGGATAACAAACCATACAATTCGTCCAACTGTCGTTTTGCTCCAATGAAATTTGTTCCGTTATCGGAATACATTATGGATACTGGACCTCGTCTAGCAAGAAAGCGTTTAAATGCGTCTAAGAACGTCTCAGTGCTGAGATCTGAAGCGATTTCAATATGCACTGCCTTTGTGGTTAAGCAGATGAAAAGGCAAATGTAGGCCTTTTGGCTCTTGACGCCACGTCGACGGGTTAGTGTAATGTTGATTGGTCCACAGAAATCTACCCCCGTATGTGTAAAAGCTTTAGCTTCTTGCACACGAGCTGGCGGGAGACTTGCCATTATAGGCGAAGGATGCTTAGGCGCAGCGTGAAAACAAAAATTACATCCTCGTATGCGTTGTCGAATTATATTGGGAGCAGAAATTATCCAATAGCGTTGTCTTAACAAAGACATAACAAGATGAGAGCCAGTGTGACAGTTGGAGCGGTGGCAGTCATCGATAAGAAGATCGACGATGTGATGACGTCGCGGCAGTAGAATTGGATGTCTATTACCGAAAGGTATAGCAGCGTTGTTTAATCGGCCTCCCACGCGGAGCAACCCGTCGCCATCAACGAACAGATCAAGTTTTCTTAAAGAGGGAGAAGGTAAATTACCTTTATTTACATTTTTTATATCCTCACAAAAGTATTCATGTTGCAAGAAGCGGAGCAGAGTACGTTCTGCTATTTCCAAATGAGAAACTTTAAACCGCGCGGACTTGGGTAATTTTTTTATAAAGCGTAAAACATAAACTATTTTGCGTAGTAATTGTTTCCAGGATGAGACCTGGAGAGCAAGTTCAATAAGCGGATTCTGAGAACTTAACGTTGTGGCAAGCGTAACGGAAGATTTAATTTCAGGTACATCTTCGGTCTGAGAAGGCTCGAAAGGCACAATAGGCCAAGCGGATATAGGGCTATGAGTCCACGTTGGACCATGCCACCACAAAACATGATTAAGTATTTGAGAGGGCAAAAGGCCACGCGAAACACAATCACTGGGGTTCTCAGTCCCAGGTATATGGAAGAAGCGATCGGGAGATAAATTATCCTGTATTTTACTAACACTGTTGGCAACAAACGTTTGCCAACGGTGCGGCGAAGAGTGTATCCACGATAACGCGATAGTAGAATCAGAAAAAGCGAATATATCTTTTATAGGATAGCGATTGTGTAATATGTGGTAAACTTGATTCATTAGCTCAGACAGAAGCAGAGCGGCACATAATTCGAGCCTAGCGAGTGATATTGTTTTTAGCGGAGCGACTTTAGACTTCGAACATACTAACTGTATTGATACGTCGCCATTAGGATGCGTAATGTGTAAATAAATGACACCGCCGTAAGCTTTCAGGCTTGCGTCACCAAAACCCAGTAGATATGCAGTACAATCGGTCGAAATTCCTAAATGCCGCGGTATTTGTAAATGCGATAAAAGTGGTAATTCATTTTTAAATTCAACATAACGGTCGATAATTGGTTCAGGCTGTTCCTCATCCCAATCGACTTTAGCGAGCCACAATTCTTGCAATAACAATTTAGCATAAAGTATAACAGGCGCGACCAAACCTAAAACGTCAAATAAGCGGGCTATTGTAGAAAGAATTGAACGTTTAGTATTAGTTTGCGGCGTCTCGCCAGTAGTGAATGTGAAAGTATCCGTCACCGGCAACCATTTCAAACCTAAGACCTTTATAGTATCACAGCCATCTGAAATTTCTATAGCTGCGCGGTGTGACTCAGGCAACTGGGTAAGGAGCGAAGAGCAGTTACTAGCCCATTTCACTAAGTCGAATCCCCCAGATTTAAACAGTGCGATTAATTCGTGCGCCAACTGAACCCCCCCTTCTTGCGTATTGACAGAGGTGGTCAAATCGTCCATGTATAGGTCCCGCACTGCTACTTCAGCAGCGCGAGGGAAGCGATCACGTTCCACTTCGGCAAGTTGTCGCACCGTGCGCATGGCCAAGAATGGACTGGAGCGGAGACCAAAAGCAACCGAATTAAATTGAAAAACACGAATAGATTCGGTTTCATTAAAGCGATATAATATTTTTTGATATTTGCGGTTGGTTTCCGTCAACATTAGTCGTAAATACATTTGTTGAATGTCAGCAGTAATAGCTATTTTAAATTGACGGAATCTTATTAAAAGTGTAAATAAATCTGCTTGTAAATTAGGCCCGGTGTAAAGCAAATCGTTAAGAGATATACCTGTGTCAGTTCTAGCGCTCGCGTCTAAAACTATACGAACTTTAGTGGACGTCTTCTCGGGACGAACCACAGCGTGGTGCGGAATGAAATATCCGTCAGCTAACACGGAAGGGGACGAGGGTAGCTCCGATAAATAACCCTTCTGAATATAATCCGAAAGTATATTGTTATATTCCTGACGCAAAGCAGGAAGCGAGATGAATTTGCGTTCGAGTGACGTTAACCGACGTCGAGCCGTAGTGTGCGAGTGCCCTAATGTTTTGTGATCACCCTTAAATGGTAATGACACAACAAATCGGCCAGAAGGGTCGCGCGCAACCGATGATTGATATAACCTTTCACATTCGCGATCGTCCGAACTAACATTATTTTTAAGCGTAGGTACTTGCTCAAGTTCCCAAAATTTTATTAAACTATTATTTAAATTTTCATTTAGTAAAGGACCAAAGGACAACGTCGTATTAGTCCGTTCCATTGTAGATATTTCTCCAATAACAATATAACCAAGCGTAGTTTCAAGCGAATATGGTACTATTTGAACAGCGTTCGTACGATCAGCTGATCGCGACGGTGGCGGCGTGGGAATAATTTTATTTCCAAGTATTATATGTGGAAACATTTGAGCGCCAAGAATAACATTAATTTCACCAGGAATATTCCACGAATCGTCAGCTAACGGTAAGTTTGCGAAATTATTAATAAAGTCTGAATTAATAATTTGCGTAGGCAGATAATCTGTAATTTGATTAACTACTAAACAATACAAACTGTATTGAGCACCCGTATAGCGCGATTTAATCCTGAGCGGAACGTATCCTAAAATAGGTGTACTAATCAGTCCTACAGTTTTTATGTTAGTGTTATTAAGCGGTGTAATTTTTAAGTTTAATTTCTTACAAGATGCGAGCGTTATAAGATTGTTTTGTGAAGCACTATCTATTAAACACCGTATAATAGCGTTATCATTATCAGAAGTAGGCACATAAACTTGAGCGGTTGGCAAAACAGTCGTATTATTCTTAATCTGAGTGCGCGCGCAGCTATCATGAACTGCGAACGTGCCGGCTGTGTCGCCGCTGTGTAAACAACTCGCGCGGGCGGAGCGGCGGCGGCGAGATGTCTGAGCTGGCGGTGGCGGGCCTATTATTATCTAACGGCGCAACACCGACGGGCGGGCGCGCAGCCGTGTCAGCAGTGTCACGCGAGCGCAACATCGAACCGGCCTCCGTATTAAAATGTAAAAGCGAATGATGACCCTTATGACATACGTTGCAAGTATTAAGCGATTTACAATAAGACGTCGAGTGTTTTGCGCTTAAACAGTTTATACATAACTTACTTTGCTTCACGAAATTAAAACGATCTTTAACCAGTAATTTTTTAAATGCGAGACAATTAAATAATTGAGAATGATTGGACTTATTGCAATATCCACAAGTGGAAGCGGGTGCCGACATTTGACGGTTATGATTACTGGTTAAAGCGAAGGTATGCGACATCTTAGTTACTGATTGGCGAGGTAGACTTCGAACTTTCGACTTTAAATTAACGGCGGTAGGTTCTAAATTGTTAACGGTCGACGTTCTTTCGAGTATTTTAATATGATGACGAACAAAGTTAATTAAATCGGAACTGTTAGGAATATCTTTGTCCTTTAGCGATAGTCCAAACCATTGCACAAGCTGCAAGTCTAACTTTTTTAATGCTATATGCGTGACGATAAAATCGGCCAAATCAGAAATATCTAATTGTCTTAAAGCGGATAGTGACGAGTGTATTTTTTCTATAAAATTATTTAAATGAGCGGGTGAATTAGCGGGCGGTTGCGATTCAAAAATATTATTTAAATATAAGGTACCCAACATTCTTTTATCTTGGTACTTAGTTATGAGCGAATCCCAAATTATGGGACAATTAGACTCGTTAGGTATAATACCTGCAAATACCGAAAGAGCTTTCCCACTCAGTTTACCCACTAAGTACTGGACCCGTTGCGCGTTAGACAAACTATTATTAGTATGGATGTTTGCCTTAAATGACTCATAGAAAAGAGGCCAATGTTCCGGGTTCCCATCAAATGATGGCAATTCGATAGGCGGTAATTTGCATTTAGGAGGGGTACTATCTGCATTACTCCCAGACATTAGAGTGCGTGTATGGCTTATACGCGTATATAAGGTCTCAAACGAATCCCAGTCATTATAGTTAATTTCAACGTCTGGTTTTTGCTGCAACAACAACAGATTGTGTTCATCACACAATGAGCTGAATTGTTCATATGAACCTTTCAAGTTAGACGACATCGCCATAAACTCAGTTTTAGTTCTAGTGTCGACGGCGCCTGGCACCAATTGCTTAGAAACGTCATACAACTTGGTAACGCGTTTATAAATGGATTGCTTTTTTGCAATGACTAATTTTAATTTTGCTCCTTCGGCTGCCATTTTGTAGTCGAAGAAACAATTAAAGTGCTATAAGCGCGGTTGATTAAAATCCGTTAAATAATTTAGCGGTGGGTAAGTGCCCCCTACCACGGAATGTGGGTAGGTATGTGCTAGAAAATAACGACTATCGAAAATACAGTTATAAATGCGTGAGGTACTTAAAATATATATTTAAATTATATGTGATAAATAAATATAATTATAAGCGGAGCGGGTAAATAAATAAATAAACTAGTTTTAATCCGGGTCGTATGGACCAAAATTTATGGTGTCTCCGTTTTACTGGAGGGCGGGTAAATAAATGCTAGGCGCAGTGGACTGTATGAGCGGGGGCGGTTATCACATATATAAATAAATAGAAAGGGGCAGTTTAAACGAAGGAAGCCAAGGGCGGCGGTTACGGCCTTCAAGTGTTCCCCTGCGTGAAATAAGCAGCAACACTAACCTGGTAATCGGCGTCTTCAGCACCCAGGATTCTGGCAGCTAGCTACGGCGGCGGTGTGTGGCACGACTCGCGCGGGCGGAGCGGTTAGCGGCGATGGCGGCGGCGGTGTTCGCGGCGGCGGCGAAAAGTGAACTAGCGGGAGTGGGCGTTCAGCTCAGCGGTGAATTCGCAACTGTCAGATGACAGTCAGAGGAATGCTGAGGCGCGCCGAGAATCGCTTGTGCGGACGGTACACCGATAACCATTTATGGTGCTACTACCCTCCCACACAAGGAAACAAATAAAAGCGCGCAAACACGCATCCTACATCCAGTCTTGTGAAAACATTATACGAATATACTTAGATACGGAGTAGGTAACTCTCCTACCATGCGTTTTCACATATTATTAGTTTATTGGAAAAGCCATAATTTGACCTTACAAACCCTTACAAACGCAGAATGCATCACGAAATCCTGACCAAGTAATAAAAAATAAAAAAAAAACACATTTAATATAAATTGGATAAAGCAGAAGGTATTGATGTGGTACAGATTAGAATTTACATCCTTGGTATACAATGTGACCCAAACTTGTTGTCCAAGAAAAATGTTCTTCGGCCCTAAATAATATTTGTTATACCTAATTTCCTTTCAAGGCGAGAGCCTTCTACTTCTAGATAGCCTTATCCAGGTGGCGCCAAATTATTAGTGAATCGTTGACCAGACATGATATACCACGAGCATCTTGAGATATATGTTTACATCTCTTGCAACAAAATCAGTAACATTAAATCAGTACTGTATTTGATAATATCTTGGTAGCTTTATTCGAAAAATAATAACTTGAATCTTTTCAAAGCTGATAGTTATAAAGTTATCATTTCTAACCAAAAAGTTTGAGGAAGGTTCTATGTTGTTTATACGCATAGGTCTACTTTACCTGTCATATAAGGGAAGTAATTTACTTTCCATGAATGACTGTGTTTATCACAGTTTTGTTAAGTGTACACTAACTAAGATTTATTGCTCCAAATCAAAAGTATAATTCAACATGAGACACAAATGTCATATCAATTAAACCATATTTCCAGGACTATCCTTAGAATCAGATCATAATCAATGATTTGTCACTTATGATTCTCACACTATATTTTCTATTGTTTCTGCTCAAAAAAGGCAGTCTATTAGTTTAATCAAAAAATAATATATCTATACAAAATTATGTGATTGCGATTGAAATTACCGACTTCATTTAGACTTCAGGACCCGTGTTTAGCAACCGCTCATCAGATTGTCCAATATTTGTAAGAATCCCAGTTATTTGTTGCTAGCTGTGCCAACCTCTTAAAAAGGCGGTCACAAACATTTGTTGCAGATAAAAAAAAAAAGGATTTTAAAACAGTGGACGACATGCTGATACGGATATTTGTCTGTATTTGGAGCTCACAGTCACGTAGTCGCTCGGCATGTACTGCTCACACTGCTCACAGATCTAGTCTGGAGGTGTTTCGCAGAGTTGTTGTGGGCTGGGCTGAGTCACTTAAATGTATTTGTTAATACTGTTGGAGAAATGTTTAGGTACAAATTAGAATGAATTTGTCAATGCAGTATTTACAACAAAATAATAATACTTAATCAATTAAATAAATGAAATTGTTAAAGTCATTGTTTAGAAAACGACCAATGCATCGATAGCCATTAAATGCATCTTTTAAGGTTTAAAGGAGGCTTACGCAACTATAAAAAACTACCTACATATTGTAAAGTTTAAATTGACATAATTTTTTATTTTTATTGTGTTAACATTACAATGCTCTGAACATCTGCATGTAATAAGTAATCGTCTTCGGTTGAGACCCGAAGTATAATTAAGAATCAAACGAACTTACCTTGTGAAGTTTGATTCCAATTATGCGAGAGTCTCAACCGAAGACGATTACGTCAACCCATCCCTCCCAACCCAAAAAATAAAATAAAAAATTGTGGAGGATAACACAAAATTCTCTGAAATAATGACGTCTCGTGACGCGGGGTTGCCAGTGCAGGGAACGGAAATAAGATATTTCTTTTTAGGATATATCTAAAAGTGTGAAGAAGATAGCACCATCTCATGTACTGCTGCATGTAATAAGTAATCGTCTTCGGTTGAGACCCTCGCATAATTGGAATTAAACTTTACAAGGTAAGTTCGTTTGATTCTTAATTATTTATTGTTATTTTTGCTTAAGTTTATATTATTAATATCTTTTATCTATTTTTTTTGTAGTATTAGTGATATTATTATTTTGTAGTTTAGTTATATTTGATGTCAATTTGTTCTGATTATTTTACTGATGGCTTATCTGATGAATTTGAGAGTGCTTGCAGTGATATGTCTACATCATCTGATACTGATGATCTTTCTCTTGATGTCAAGTTACGATCAATATTCCACAATAAATCCCACTACCTTAACCTAGTGCATATCAACGCGCAGAGTGTCCCTGCACATATCACTGACTTAAATGTGTCATTTAACAACGGGCTAGTCGATGGAATTTTGATTTCTGAAGCCTGGCTCAAACCGTCTTTCCCGTCCCCTCCCTTTACGCTAAATGGGTATAAGCTATTCCGTAACGACAGAGTTGGAGCTGGTGGTGGTGGTGTATGTATTTACATTAAAGACCACATACTATGCTCTGTCGTCAGTCAGTCTCCGAGTACTTACAATGGATCATTGGAGTACTTATTCTTAAAGCTTAGTTTATTTATTTATTTTATTTATTTAAACTTTATTGCCTAAAATACAGCAAATGGCGAACTTAATGCCATAAGGCATTCTCTAACAGTCAACCAGTAAATGTGTACAAAATTTTTTTGTAGGCGGTGACATTATTAGAAACTTACAATTAATTTAAAAAAGAGACAAATGAAACACTTAACTTTACTAGCACAAATATACATAAGTACATGCATTATACACAAAATATCTATACCTATACACATACATATTATACTTAATATATAATTATATTTTATATAAATTTATATATACAAACGACAAAAACATAGTGTAAATCAGCTCAAAACTATTGGACGGATTTCAGAAAGTACTCACGCGCTAAACTCTTGAAGGCAACCTTGTTGGAAGCATTTCTAACGTCAAAAGGCAGTGCATTCCAGAGTCGAATAGCAGTAAGAGTGAAAGATTTAGAAACGAAATTAGTACTATGAGAAGGAGTTTGGAGTACCAGATTAGTGCTGGAGCGAAGATGGCGTTGGTGTGAA
Organism: Scoparia ambigualis; assembly: GCA_963921215.1. Lineage (NCBI taxonomy): Eukaryota > Metazoa > Arthropoda > Insecta > Lepidoptera > Crambidae > Scoparia > Scoparia ambigualis. Next base: position 36,241,104 of record OY992509.1, on the reverse strand, counting down.
GCACCCAAGAACTGAAAGCGGGATTTAAGATAAACCGGGACGCGTGGATCGAAAAAGATATTAAAAAGAAGGCAAACCAACCTTAGGTTTCTACGCTCACGAATAGGGAGCCACTTAAGTTGGTTTCGAAAGTCAGAGATGTGGTCGTATTTTCGTAGACCGAAGACAAAGCGTATAGTACTGTTGAGAAGACGATCCAATTTGTTGAGAAAGATTTGATTAATATCGGACAAACAAACATCAGCATAATCAAAAAGCGGATGAACAAGAGCTCGTACGAGCACAACTCTAGTGCTGGGCGGTATAAAGTTTCTTAGTTTGTAAAGTGCGCCAAGAGTCCCATGTACTTTACGACTAATATTTTGGATTTGACCCTCCCAACCCAAGCTGCAGTCAAGGACAAGCCCAAGGTTCCTCACAGAAGTAGCGTATGGGATTGCAATGCCATTAAATGTCAGAGCCAGAGTATTACTCAAATTGAGTTGTGAGAGCTGACGAGAACTACCAATAATGATGGCCTGACACTTGTCTGGGTTAACAGAGATCCCAAAACTATCCGACCACGCACGTATCCTATTCAGGTTTTGGTTAAGGAGTGTTATAGCGTTGTCGAGGTTGCGCAGATCACTCTGTGCATACAACTGCAGATCGTCAGCGTACAGATGATAAGAAGAGGAAAGAATAGATGTAAGAGAATTAATAAACAAGGAGAAGAGAAGAGGTGAGAGCACGCCGCCCCGAGGTACACCAGCAGTCAAGTTGGACCAGTTAGAGACTAACTGGTTGACTCGCACCGCTTGTTGGCGCCCCCGAAGATAAGAAGTAAACCACAGAAGTGCAGAGGATGAGCAGCCGTAAAGGGAGAGGAGAGCCGTAGTTTACACCATACTAGTATTTTAGTAGGGGCTGCTTATAGCCCTAGCATAAATGTTAACTATTTTGACTCTTTTGAAACCACTCTTGAATCCCTTAGCTCTTCTTACGAACATGTAATATTGATGGGTGATCTTAATACTTGTTTATTAAAGAATAATAAAGTTCTATCTTGTCCTTACCACCTTTATGCGGATGACTTACAGATTTATAGGCATTTCGATGAATCCCATACTCACACTACAATCGAAACAATTAATAAGGATCTTCTCGCGGTGAAGGCTTGGGCGGGTGCTTTTGGATTACTGGTGAACCCTACCAAATCACAAGCAATTATTATTGGTAGCAATAGGCTGTACGACAGGTTGGATCTAGATGGACTCCCCAAGGCTACGTATGATGGAGTAAATCTTGCTTATGCACAGAAAACAAAAAATCTTGGCCTCGTTATTGATCGCACTATGTCCTGGAGATCACAGGTAAATGAAGTAAGTAGGCGCATGCATTATTCCTATCATTCTCTCAAGCGACTCCAGTTTTTCCTACCATACAACACCAAAATTATGCTCGCTCAGTCCCTTCTTCTCCCTCTTCTCGACTATGCCGATGTTTGTTATTTAGATGCGACTGAAGAGCTGCTTAACAAACTGGAGCGCCTGCAAAATTTGGCCATTCGGTTTATATTCGGTTTGCGAAAATATGACCATATTTCAGAGTTCCGGTCTAGGTTAAAGTGGCTCCCTGTACGCCTCCGCCGAGATATGCACATCCTATGCCTCCTTTTCAAAATCCTTCACTACCCCCAGCTCCCTCATTACCTACGTTCCCGCTTCATCCTCTTACCAGCTTCTTCCCGCCCCAAACGTTCTTGTGATACAAGAACCCTATCCTATCCACAATCTAATTCCAAATTTTTCCAAAATTCCTTCACTGTCTATGCAGCTAGATTGTGGAACAAACTACCGGCTAACATTCGTGAGAGGTCATAGGTAGAATCGTTCAGACACCATCTTAAAGAGCACTACCTATTAAACTTAAGTGATAATCAGTAACATAGTATATGTATAAGTAATCTTATATGTGTACGTGTATTTATTTATATGAATATATTTAATTTATGTATGTATATAACTTTAGCGCAATAACTCCCGCATATTTAATTTTTATTACCACAGCTAGGGTTGGCTGGAAGAGATCTCTTCTAGAGATAAGCTCACCCTTGTATATGTCCTGTATAACGTGTGTCTTTATGTAATTTATTTGTGCAATAAAGTATTATTATACATAATGTTAGATTCGTTACATTGTTGCAGTGCTGACAAAGCATTCTTTGTCAGCATAAACTAATACAGTTTTCGGATATAACAACCCCCCCTTTAAGAGGAAACTCACGGAAAAGTGAGTTTTCGTAAAAGTTAATTTATTCGTAATCAAGGTGAAGTGATCATCTCCGTTACATCTAGGTTTTCAGGATTTTCAGAATCTTTACACTTAGATTTCTGATTTGAAGATTTTAAACATTTCCAATTTTTATATATTTTAAAGATTACAAAACAGAGTACAATTACGCTTATAATAAATGATAAAATACTGATAACTGGAAAACTATTATGATTAGAGAGATTTGGTTTTTCTAATGTTTGTAAGTCATTGATAGTCTGATCGGAAGAGACTTTAAAAGATTGAAGATTGTTTAAGTTAACAGTTTTAAGTTTAGAATCTGGAGTATTGATTGTTATTTCCTTAAATCGGTTAATGTTGCAGCAACTATCATTTATTATATTAAAATCTGAATGTACATATGGTATAGTTATAGTAGGATTAACACTTTTAACTAATTTGACATTTTTATGAAAAGCTACACAGTCAGTTGGCATGTTCAGTACACCTATACCGAATATTGTAAAATCTGTAGTCTTATTGTTACACTCTATTGTGAGTTTTGTGGGTTTTGATTGTACAAAGATCCAATTATTATTATTAAGTTTGTGCCAGATGTCTATTTCACCAGAAATGAATTTTGTAGGACAATTTTCTGGAAGATAATGTAAAGCTTTTGTAATGATTTCTATTTCACACGAGGGATTAGAAAGGACTGCATACAGATCTGTTATCGGACAAAGGTAAGTTACACTAGGAATAATTTTACAATGGTTTAGGTTTTCTAGGTGTTGCCGTGTGAGCGCGTGCAACATACGACGAGGTTAAGGGCTGAAGGCAGGAAGGCTAAAGGAAGAAATGACTTACCGGGAGCCGCGGGTTGATGCGGGGCGATCGGACGTCGCGGTAGGTACAGGCGATACAGCGGGCTTTCGTTGGTGAGGGCGGTCGCACACACACACACTTCACTGGTTTTTAACATAGGGCGAAGGCGTTTGGGCTGAGTTCACAGGCGCTGGATGCGCGGTGCGCGTGGGTGTTCTCTGAAGGTCGGTAACACACTGACTCGGCGACCGCGTAATGCCCGCGGTTCAAGAGGTTCGTCCGGTACAGGCGTCATAGCCCCCGTGCGACGAAGATACGCACTCTCATTGGCCGACAAAAGGGCGGCAGCGATTCGTCGTTGCGTTGGCGCAAACATCTTCCCGGGCCCCAGGGGGTAGGAGTAGGGGGGGGGGAGCGGAAGTAAAAGAAGACTACAGCCTCGATTCGTGCTGTATTGAGTTAACGTGTGGGTGTGTACATGATGAGCTGAGAGGAATGCACGTGTGTGATTGGATGAGAGCTTAATACCTGCTCGGGGGCGTGTGGGCGCAACGCGCAGGGAGGCGCAACGCGCGCTGTGGCGCAAAGCGCAAGGGCGTGCGCTGGGCAGGTACCAAATAGGCACAGAAAGGCGCAATGCGCGCTGTAGCGCAAAACGCAAAGGCGTGCGCTGGGCAGGTACCATATAGGCACAGAAAGCGCAATGCGCGCTGTGGCGCAAAGCGCAAAGGCGTGCGCTGGGCAGGTACCATATAGGCACAGAAAGGCGCAATGCGCGCTGTGGCGCAAAGTGCAAAGGCGTGCGCTGGGCAGGTACCATATAGGCACAGAAAGCGCAATGCGCGCTGTGGCGCAAAGCGCAAAGGCGTGCGCTAGGCAGGTACCATATAGGCACAGAAAGGCGCAATGCGCGCTGTGGCGCAAAGCGCAAAGGCGTGCGCTGGGCAGGTACCATATAGGCACAGAAAGCGCAATGCGTGCTGTGGCGCAAAGCGCAAAGGCGTGCGCTGGGCAGGTACCATATAGGCACAGAAAGGCGCAATGCGCGCTGTGGCGCAAAGCGCAAAGGCGTGCGCTGGGCAGGTACCATATAATAATAATAATAATAATAATTGTTTATTTGCCATAAATAGGGTATAATACAGTTGGTCAAAGAATACAATGTTGCTTAAACCTACTTAGCCGTAAGCTACAGCATGCAAAATATTTAGGTACAGAAATACTTAATTTAACTAAATAGGGTCTATGCATCCAACACATCGCGTCTTTCTACTTATGTTTCAAAAATTTATCAACCGAGTAAAATGTATTTTCAAGCAACCATTAACGCAAGACACTTTTAAATTTTCTCAGCGGAAAACATTTTATGTTTTCTGGTATTTTATTGAAAATGGTAATACACATCGCATAACAATTTTTGAGGAAGCGCTTTATTTTTTAAAAATGCTTTTTATAATAATAAAATGATATTAAGACTAAATGATATAAATTGCCTTTTATATGTAACAAGGTGAAACAATATTCTTAAATCTAAATAATCTAAATCTATGAAAAGTTTTGTTTGTTTACTAAACCAAGTGTTTACTATATACACACTGCAGCACTCTTAGTCACTTTCACTGTGGACTTTAAATTTTATTTCCCGGGACACTATAGGCGACGTGCCTTTATCTAAATTCTAAGCTCACTATCGATTTGCTTATTTCACTCCGCGCACTTAACTCATTCGTTTCACTTACACTTATTGTCGGTTGGCACGGCGCTGGATTAGGCGCGGGTGCGGGCAAGCGCTCCGCACCCGGCGGCGCCGGCGCCGGCGGCGCGGGCGCCTGCCCACGCTGCCGAAGTCTGCTCCTGATCCACACGGTGCTAGCGAGGATACCCACCAGTAGAAGCACCGACACGACGCTATACAACACTGCGTATTGGTGTACATCGTGAACGCTTAATTTACTATGAGATTGTTCCTTTATAGTATTTATTTGATCATTCAACTTCTGCCAGTCGGTTGTTATTGGTGAATACTCTGGTATTGCTATAGATGTATTTATAATTTTGTTAAGTATTGACACCTTTGGGAGATCGATATCTTGATCTAATTTTAAATTGTTTAGATAGTGATTATGTCCAAATATTGTAAAGGACTCTCCATAGAGTGTGCAGCCTTGACGTAATGTTATGACCCCGTTATCGGTTATTTCCTCGACAGTCCAACCAGCTGTGCAAAATATGCGAACTCTGCATTTGTCGCAACATGAAAATAGCCAGGAGTTCCGCGCGTGCAATTTGATCCACTTGTCGCTACAGGCCATTGTTTCTGTTATGCAGGGTGATGTTTTTACACTATCGACTAATTTAATGTCACAAATTGATTGCATGTTTTTTAGATTATATAAAGGACGCTCTAAGGAACAAAAAAGTTTTGCTTCTGATAAGTGCCAGCATGATCGTATATCGTCTTGAGCAAGCAAGTGGACCTTGTCTTGTTTTGCGTTAAATGCTAAGAATGAGTACGCTGGAATTGCTTGGTACATAATCTTGCCCATTTTTTGAGGAATCGAAATGATCTTATGTAGCTCGTATACTTCAGAACTCAATATGGGTATTTTGATTTCAATTATCAAATAGCTTTCCATTATTCTGGCTGATACCTTTAATAGCTTGTACAATTCATTAAGATTATAAACGTCGACGGGTACTGTGAGATCACCCTGTAGATGTGTACTTATTGTGAATAATTGTTTCTGTAGCTGGTCGGGTGACAACAGGTGAGTGTCGATGCGGCCTTGACTTATATCCGTGACCGTGTTGATTAGGGTTTGCTGAATCCGTCGAATGTTTGTTATGATGATATCAGCTGCTAGGGCTAACGACATAGTGTAGTATGCTGTTTTGAACTCTAACTTGACTTCATCGATCTGTACGGTGAGGTTACGTAAATGTTGGTCGATAAACTTAAACTGTTTGTTCATGACATCTTCATTCCTTCGCAGAATGTTGTACTCCGCTTCCAAGACAAGAGTTTGGTTTTTTATGAGTGTGTTTAAATGATTTTCATTGTTGGTAATCTTTACTATGTCTTGTTCGTATTGCTTAGCAAACTTATCATCTAAGACACCAAAAAGAGAATTTGCTATGTAACCTACTCCGTTTATTAACCCTCTCCGTTGCCTCCTCGGTGGTTGATACCTAAGGATCGTATTGTAGTGATCAATCTCATTCATCTCTTGTACCAGTTGCGTAGCGATGCCTTTGAGCTGCGTGTTTGGTTCATAGCATAGTGTTTCCAAATGTGATATGTAATTTTTTATGCTTGCCATGCCATTCCAGTACGTTGTCATATTGTAGTACACAATTAACTTCCATTCATCTCTTAAAAATTTTAGTTCGGTAGTCTTATCAAACAGTAGTCCTTGATTGCTTTGTAATTTTGTAATGTTATAATTATGTTGAATTTGTGGCGAACTAGGTGTTATCATTAAAATAAAAATAAATAAGGCGTTAAATAATAGGTTTTTAACTCCTCTCCGCACGCGCAGGCGGTTCCCGGAAGATGACGTAACCTTTTCCTTTGGCGGTTCAACATGCTTATCTGCTGTTAGGTCGTTTTTCTCCATTACAGGTAGAAGCACGAGCTTAATTACTGGTCTTTTCATAATGCCATTTTGCGTTTTTATGCTGACAACCCTTACATAACCGTCGGAGCCGGGGTGCAGCTGAACAATGCGCCCCATGACCCATTTTCCAGGCGGCATGTTATCGTCCTTGATGAGCACAACGTCGTTGACCTTCAGGTTTTCAGCTGGTGATTTCCATTTGGTTCGTGCCTGCAAATGCTGCAGATATTCGGATGGTTTTGCGGGTGTCCATGGGCGGCGGTGATTACTTTCCATCAGGTGACTCGCTTGCTCGTTTGCCTCCTTCTGCTATAAAAAAAAAAAAAAATGACCAACATTTCCAAAATCTTTTGTTCATGGCGTGCACTAGTTGCCATCTCACATTTAAATTGATATTCTCTGGTTCTGCTTGTGGTCTGGAGAGCAGCGATCCTCCGACCAGGAAGTGACCGGGAGTCAAAGTTTCGTCGTCCGGCTCCTCCGTCAATCGACACAGAGGTCTCGAGTTTAAGCAAGCCTCAATTTGATGAACTAATGTGTTTAATTCTTCATAGGTGAGTTTTTGTTCACCTATAACTCGCTTAAGATAGTATTTCAAACTTTTTACCGCTGCCTCCCATAAACCACCAGCAGAGGGCCATGCAGGGGCATTGAAATGCCACACTATATTCATTTCAGCTAAGTTGTCGCAGAATTCCTTGTTAAAAGTTTCCTTGATCTGTTGATATTCCTTTTTTAGTAAGCGATCGGCACCAATGAAATTACTTCCGTTATCGCTATACAAGTGTGTCGGGGTGCCACGTCGAGCACAAAATCGACGAAAACTTGCTAAAAATGATTGAGTGCTGAGGTCCGATACTACTTCGATATGGACCGCTTTAGTGGTCATACAAACAAAAACGGCTATGTAACCTTTCGTTGTTTTGATGCCACGACCCTTGTTACATTTTAAGTCAAGGTGGCCTGTGAAATCGATCGCAGCATGGCTAAAAGGCCTTGCAGGGTTGACTCTAGCACGAGGCAGGTCTGCCATAAGTTGATGTTGATTTGAGCTGCTGAATCTCTTACATGTGACACATTTTCTTAGCTGTTTTTTGACAGTGCTTACCCCGCTGATTATCCAGTATCGGTCTCTAAGATAGCCTAACGTCAACTTCGCTCCGCCGTGTAGAGTAGTTACGTGCGCTTTGTCAATTATCAGTTCAGTGAAACGACTATGTTTTGATAAAATTATCGGGTGCTTTGCTAAATTGCTGATGCTGGAGTGCTGTAGTCGCCCACCAACTCTAAGGAGGTTATTTTCGTCTAAAAATGGATTTAAGCTAGATAAGTTGTTCGTTGGTTTGACGTGACCCTTTCTTCGTAGGTCATTAATTTCATTCTCGAAGTAATTCGACTGCTCGTGTCTTATGATGCAATCATATGCTTGACCCAGCTCCACAGAAGTCAATGAACTACCTGACGCTGCATTTGTTCGGTTCTTGCACCGTGCAATGAAACGCGAAACCCAAGCCAATATTTTTGCTATGCTAGTTATAGAGCTATATGCGCATAATAAGTGACTAATAATTGAGTTGTTATTTATTTGCGCCATAGCGGTTATTTTTGTTTTCTTTCTTTCTATATCGGGTTCTATATACGATGTTATAGTATTTTCGGGGTTGAAGGTTAAAAGCCAATTTGGTCCCTTCCACCACGTACTGTGAGTTGATGCTAAGGTCGCCGTAGTTAACCCTCGAGTGGCGTAATCTGCAACGTTTTCTTCTGATTTTACGTGACGCCACTGTGACGCCGGGATGGTGCTTATTATTTGCTGGACTCGATTAGCTACAAATTTATTCCATCTGTTTAGGTCGCCTTGCAGCCAGCCAAGAACTACCATCGAGTCCGTCCATGCGTATATGGTGATATTCTTATGTTGAATCGAATTAAGAACCTTCGTTAGTAGCTGATGTAATAAAACTGCGCCACATAGCTCTAACCGTGGTAGCGATAATTTTTTTTTTAAAGGCGCGAGCTTTGTTTTTGCAGCTATGATATTTGATGTGCGTTCGCCCTTATGCGTGTTGGTGACTATGTATATAACACAAGCGTATGCTTTTTCCGATGCGTCACAGAAACAATGTAGTTGATAATTTTGTAATATGTTGCCCAGGCATCGGGGTATGGTAAATTGCTCGATGTTTATAAAATCATTGCGTACCTGCAGCCACTCATTTTCTATTTCTAAAGGTAATTGTTCATCCCAGGATAGGTCAAGGTTCCAAGTTTTTTGGAAAAGCAGTTTGGTTCTGATGGTGACAGGAGAGAGCCAGCCTAAGGGATCAAAGCATTTAGATATCTCAGACAGAAGTTCTCTTTTAGTGTGATGTGATTTGTTATCTTGCCTAAACTTGTTTTGAAAGATGAATGCGTCAGTTTGCGAATCCCATCTGAGTCCCAGGGTTTTCCTTGTTTCTGCACATTTAAATTCAAAAGGCAAATTTAATTGTTTGGTAGATAAGTCACACACTAATTCTGGAGCGTTGCTGGACCATTTACGTAGAATCATGCCGGCACCTTTAAGCATTGAAATGAGTTGATTACGTAATTCCTTTGTTTCTTTTATGCTAAAGTGGCCACTTAGAACATCGTCGCAATAGAAAGAGTTCTCCACTTCTTGAGCTGCTAGAGGGAACCTTTCAGCATCATCTTTGGCGAGTTGCTTAAGTGTGCGCATTGCTAGATAAGGAGCAGCTTTTGTGCCGTATGTCACAGTCGTCATCTCGTATTCACGAATGGGATCGAGAGGATTGTCTCTCCAGATGATTCGCTGCAGGCGCTGATCTTCTTCCCTTATCCGGAATTGGCGAAACATCTTCTCGATATCTGCTGTTAGTACGTATGTATATTGACGCCAGCGTAAGAGCAGAGCCATGATATCCTTTTGCAAGTTCGGCCCGCACTCCATGACGTCATTCAAGCTGTAGCCCGATGATGATTTGGCTGACGCGTTAAACACAACACGGAGTTTAGTTGTAGTTGAATCTAAACGTAAAACGCCGTGATGAGGAAGATAGAATGATAAATCATTTGATTGACGAGCTTCTCTCATATGACCTAAATTTCTATATTCTTTCATAAAGTCCTTATAGTCGTCCGCGAGTAATTTATCTTTATGAAATCTGTGCTCAAGCTGTTTAAATTGACCTATAGCTTTTATTTTTGATGTGCCAAGAAGATTCTCGTACCCAGGTTTCATAGGCAGTGCGAGCTCGTAACGACCACAATCTAAACGTTTTGTTGTTTCTATGTAAAGTTTTCACAAAATTGCTCTGCTTGAGATAATGATTTGTCGTTACTTTCAATTTCCTCGATTTCCCAGTATTTAGCAATGTCTTCTAAATTATTAATAACAACATGGCAATTGAATGACTTGGTATGAATGCTTCCTGATAATATCCAGCCTAACCTTGTTTGCTGTGCTATAGGGGCTCGGGCGGGACCTTTGATCAGACCATTCATAATAATATCCGAATATACACTTGCGTCTAACAATAGATCGATTTGTTTCGAGATAAAATATTCGGGGTCTGCTAAGCTAATGTTTTGGAGATGCGGCCATGATTGCTTAATAAATGTAGAATTGGGTAAGTTGTTTATCACTTTTGAGATAACAAGTGCTTGTGTCGAGAAAGCGTATTCGCCATAAACTGATTGACATTGTAAGTTTACTATTCCCTTGCTTTGTTTTGCTCCGTCGCCTACGCCTCTTACGGTTGCATGATAACGTTGGCGCTCTAAACTTAACAATTGCGCTGCGTTTTCCGAAATCAACGAGATTTGGGAGCCTTGATCGAGAAGAGCTCGTAAAATCACCTGAGAACCATCGGATGCTGTAATCTCAGCTGCAATGTTGTGAGAAGAATCTCTTCGTCTTCACTTGCTACGTGATTAGCGTTATGTTGTAAACTTGCCTTATTTGTTGTCAACGGCGTTACGGATTGCGAAATTGACGAGGTCATTGCCTTTGTGCATGCGTCGTGAATTAAAGTATTATGCATACCGTTGCATTCTTTGCATCGCTTCACAGAAAAACATTTGTTGCGATGTGCGTATAAGCAATTACGACAAATGTTTAATTTCGTAATCGTTTTTAATTTTTGCTCTGAACTTAAATTAATGAATTCAGGACACTGATATAATGCATGATCTTGTTTGCAATAGGAACACCTAGTTCGTGTGGACGTTGTGTATGCTGGAAATGATTTTTGATGAGGGAATCTGCTTGATGATGAAGGTTGTTGATGGATGTTGCTGGTATTAAAATGCTTGTTGGGAGCCGGAGCTATCCTTTCACGCTTATTGATCGTCTCAAGCGCTGTGAACTTACTTTCAAGAAACGACATAAGTTCATCTAATGCAGGCAGATCTCTAGGTGACTGGCGCGCTTCTTTGTAGTCGGTGTAAGTCTCCATGTCAAACTTTTTGCAAATGAGATGAACTAATAATGGATCCCAGGTTGATGTGTCCACTCCCAGGTTATGGATTGCATGAATGCACTCTGATGACGTATCATACAATCTTTTTAACTCGAATGCTGTTTGTTTTTGAACGTTGGGTTGGTTAAGAAAAACTTCTATTTGTTTTGAAAATAGCACCTGGGGATTGTTATAGCGATGGCATAAGAGGTCCCATGCTGCATCGTAATTATCTGCTGAAATGTGTAGGTGCTGAATTAGCCGCTCGGCTTCTCCTCTCAGCTTTCCTTTGAGATGCTGCATTTTCTGCGCTTTCGTTAAGATGGCATTGTTGTGTATTGCTTCGCAGAACAAATCGTGGAAGGTTGGCCATTGAGTGTATTTTCCTATGAAAATAGGTATTTCCAACTGAGGCGTGCTTTGATGTAAATGAACGGAGGATGATAGTTTTCTATTTAAAAATCTTTTTATCTTCTTAAATTCAGCTGCTATTTGGTCAAACTCTTCTTCATATACCGTATCTTCACCTTGCAAAAAGTTGTCTAACTGTAAATGAAGATTGTCGATAATACTCCATCTAGATTGAATATTACGGAGCTCGTCTTCTAACTCCCACTTTTCAGTGATTTCTTCTGACATAACTCCTTGTACAAGTCTATTAAAGGCTCTAAAATTTGTTCTCTGTTGCGTCAACAGTTCATCTACTTTCTCAGGCCACTGCGACGCTTTATTCTTCGATGTTGATGGAGTCTCCATTTCTAGTATAATATACGACTTATGCGAAGTGAGTAGGTTACGGGTATGTTGGTAAATGTCTGCTGTTTTTTCGTAAATTTTATCTGTAAAATATTGCCCACCAGATTCAGAGTACTTTTCGAGTGAACGATGGTTGATCTCAGCGTCCTTGCTAAAGTTAGCCTTAATTCGGTTTATGTTCTCGAAGTTCTCAACTTGACGAGAAATTAAGGCATCCATGATAATAAAAATGATCAATTAAATAGGCAGAAGTGAAAATAAAAGGAACGATCTTACTTGTTAGTGGTGAAATCGGCTGTCGAACCAATGGCAGGCTGTTGTTGCTGGCTGTTGATGCTGGATGTTGATGCTGGATGCTGTATCTGGAAACTAGGATGTTCCTAGCTCTCTCTTGAAGCTGATATTCTTGCAAGCCTCCCGGCCCGCTAAGATGACACCGCTAGTCAAGAAGCGAATCCTGACTGACGAAACTGCTTGGCGGATGTGTAATCACTATCCGCTAAATGTTCTTTGTACGTGTAATGAACGAAAGTTAACTTCAAAACTCAGCGCGAGTACCGGAACATTAATCCCGCGTTTGATCAAACCGCGCGATAAATCAAAATGCTCGAAGGACCACAAAATGTAGGTTGTAAATCCTACACTTAGAATGCTATGCTAAAAGATGCTCAAAGATGCTCAAAATGCTATGCTGGGGTCGCAGGTAAAGTAGGTAAATAAAAGTCGACCGGTTTGAGTGGCGATGAAAATAACACTATTTAATTTCACACAATTAACATATAATGCAGCGTATGCAAACGCATGCAAAGCAATTAAAATTAGGTTGTACGATTATTGCTCGTACAAGGCACTGTGTCTAATACTAATCTGTTTGGATCTCTGTTACTCCTACATGTTAGGTCCTTAAACTTCGGAAACTTATCTAAACGCTGGTATGTAAAGACTGCCACATCGAATACATATATGCATGGCAATGGGAGTATATTTAAAAGTTTAAAATATGGTCGACAGGGTTCATCCGGCGCTATGTGACATATTGCGCGTACACACCTTTTTTGCGCAATAAATGCCTTTTTAATTTCGGTACTGTTACCCCAAATTAGTAGCCCATATCTCAGAACTGATTCGACGTAGGCGAAATATGTAGTTAGCGCAGTGTTTCTACATGCTACCATGCTAAGTTTATATAGAGCATATGCAAATCTATTTAACTTGTTGCATACCTTTTCAACATGATCCTTCCAGTCAAATTTTGAATCCAAAATTATACCCAAGAATGTCACATTATTAGCCGTCCTGAGAGTTTGTCCGTTAAAAGTAATGTCAATAGCGTGATCCTTAAAATTATTAAAATTAATGAGGTTGGTCTTAGATAAATTAACTCTAAGATTATTATTATGCAACCAGTTTGTCATTAACGACAAACTCTCCAGTATATCTGCTTCGTGTTGCCGTATAGAGGCGTCGGGATCCGATGCTACCACTATAGATATATCGTCTGCAAATAGTACAATTTCATGTTTAGTTACAGGAGCAATGTCGTTAACATATAGTAGAAATAGCAAAGGCGATATAACGCTACCTTGTGGAACGCCATATATATTTCGTTTGAATTTTGTTCTTACTGTCACTGTATTATTTTTACCATCCAGATATTCAATTTCGACACATTGGTACCTGTCTCATAAATATGAACGAAACCAGTCAGATGCGGGTCCTCTCACCCCGCAGCTTTCCAGTTTTCTCAACAAAATCTCATGATCAACCAAGTCGAAAGCGAAGAACATATCAAGAAACAGTACAGTAGTTTTCATTTTATTATTTACGTTATGTAGAACGCTGTTAACTAGGTGAAAAACCGCGTGTACCGTGTTGTTATTTTTTTGGAAGCCATATTGATTTTCCTGGATAATGTTGTGCTGTGTCAAAAATGATATAAGCTTTTCATTCATGACCTTTTCAAATATTTTAGCAAATATCGATGTCAGTGTAATCGGCCTATAGTTCGCTACTTCTGATGCGTCTCCTTTTTTATGCAATGGTTTTATTATGGAATATTTTAACTTATCTGGTAAAGCTCCTGTTTCTAATGAAAGGTTAATGAGGTACGTTAGTATCCGCAACAATTTATTGTTACAAGCTTTTATAACTTTTGTGTTTATAGAGTCGTAACCTTCCGATTTTAAATTTTTTAAGGACATTATAATTCTATGTATGGTTTCTTCGTCTACTGGTGTTATGAAGATCGAGTTACTCGAGTGATGTGATTGCAACTATATGTCAATTTATTAATCATATTGTTTGTTAAGTCAGTTTTGTCGATGAAATAATCAATAAGCTTATTGGCAATGTCAGATGGTTTCAATATGTCCATTCCATTATATGTCAACTTGTTTATATGTTTTCTTGAGTTAAATTGTCCCATTTCATTCCTTATCACTGTCCATGTCGCCCTTACTGTATTTTGACTGTTTAAAATGTATTTTCTATTCCACAGTTTCTTTGCCTGGATTATGCATTTTTTTAATAATTTGTTATAAATTAAATATTTCTTACGGTCATTTGTAGTTTTACTTGAATAATATTTAAATCGTAGAGTTCTATTCCTTTTGCAACTTTTAGCAAGTCCCCTAGATGTCCATTTTAATTGTTGTGATTGTTTTATTTTTTTTTGATCTTTGGAAAGCAGAGATCATATAGGAGCCGAAAAATTCATAGAAACTATCAAATGCAATATTTAAATCCCTAAAATTATATGTATCTGATAATGAAATCAATTCTAAATAACGCTTAAATCTTTCAACATTTTCCGTGGTGTAAGATCTTTTAAATATAAAATACTCCTTCAAAATAGGTTTTAAAAGGGTAATCTCATATTTGAGTACTTGAGCGGTGTTGTGGTCAGAAAGACCGAGTGGGATCGTCATACCATGCCCATCTCTTATGTTACTTACTATTAGATCCAAGCAGGAGTTTAGTCGAGTCGGTACATCTATATATGAGTAGAGGTTATACTTTTTTAAAATGTCTTTTAAACGTGTTGTGTACTGATTTGCTTCCAACATGTTTAAATTAAAATCCCCTACAAGAATAATGTTTTTCTTGCTGAATTTGAAGAAAAATTTATGAAGCAATAAGTCAACTTTTTCTAAAAAGTACTCTATGTGCCTTTTTATTTTTGAGGGTATCCTGTATATACAGACAACTATTGTATTACTTGGAGCTACGTTTACAGCACAGAATTCAAAGTGAAACATCATAATGAGTTTATCAAATAGTTGATTTTTTTATATTCTATACCTTTTTTTATTAAAATACAGGCTCCCTCTCTTTTATTATCCCTAGAGTAATTACTTGCTAGTTCGAAACCGTTTAGATGTATATTTTTAGTATCTGTACTTTTAACGAACGTTTCTGTAAAACACAATACGTCCGGGTCTGTCTGATTTTTTAATTTCAATTCTTGTAGTGTCAATTGTATTAAGTCTTTTTTTGATATCAAGCTATGGATGTTTTGGTGGAACACAGTAAAAGTGTAACTAAGTTTCGGATCGAAAAAAAACGTTCTGAGCGTCCTGTACCTGATCTAACTGCAAAAGTTCCACCTTTTCTTTTGGTTGTTTGGGGATTTCGGGGGTCGTTCCTTTAGACATTTTGTGGAAATAAAATGGTATAGTACCTTTTTTTAAGTTATGCGATGTATTTGCACCAGATTTCATAACTGCTGGTCTATTAATATGGTTTTTTAAGCTGCTGGGCAATAAATATTGATTTTTATATTCGATTTAGTCGATGCACAGATTCACCCTGCAACATAGATAACCAATGTAGGTGTTCTTTTGAGGATTACATGAATTCATATCAATAACAGTGCAATTCACAAAATGCTTCGTCCATAAATGTAAATTATAATTCAGTGTCCTAACATTGAAGGTAGTGTTAAAGTTTAACGGTAACACATAAGTAATATTTTTACAAAACTTATTTAGAATTATACAGATGTTCGAATGTAAAATGTGAAAATTGCTATCATTGCTGCCAAAGCCCAAAATCACAATGTCATTTAAAGTGATAGATTCTACAATATTATTAAAGTAATTTAATATCTCAGTACTTGTGGCACCGGATAATATATGCGCCATGGGTATGTATTTGTCATTCCATTTTCCTTGACGTGATGTGACTAAAGCAGCCGTTAAACCTCTTAAATGTTCATCTCCTAAAATATGAATTTTTCTGAGATTTGTCTGGGTTTTGAGGTCGCTAGCGCCATCTGTTGGTGGTTTTATGAGGTTCTCATTTGATTTATCTAGTTTGTTCAGTTTTGGTGTACTCTTTACGGGTGAGCCAATCTTCGGTACTTCCGGCAAAGAAAGTTTACTTCGTAAGAGATCACCTGACTGTAACACATTGAGATTTGTCCTCGAATCATTTTTGATATACTTACCGATTGAAACTTTTTTAGGCGTGGAACTACAAATATGTGATAATTGTTTTATTTTTAATTCACAAGCCGCCAATTTGTTGGCTATATTTTTATTTTCTGTTAATAGGTTGTCTATCTCATTGTCAGCGATTTCGAGTTTTTCCTTTAATATGCGGTTTTGTTCTTTGAGTTCGTCCATTTGGTCATTGTTATTAAATCGTAATTCGATGAGGCTTCTGTTGAGTGTAGTTGATGGTGTCGATGTTAATGATGAGTACTCGTCCCTCTCCGATAGCTCCTCAAACGAGTTATTCGTGTTAACATTTATCTTAAGCTTGGTGCGTTGAGTGACGAAGTCCTTCGCTTGTTCGAGTGCGCGAGGTATGGTTTTATTCGAAGATTGTGCGAGTGAAGTGCATGGTAGGCAATTATAGGCTTTTTTACTTTCCTTTGTCATTATTCTATATCGTGCGAATGAAACTTCTGTACAATCTAAGTGATAATATTTATTACATACCGAGCATGTCAATAACTGTTTGTTTGTTATTTGTTGCTTACATTTATTGCAGATCTGCGCCATCTTGCTGTTCTTTTTTTTTACATTGTATAATTTTATTTTTAAGAACAAATTAAAATACACAACAAAAAGACTTTTGAAAAGTTGGGGTTTGAACTCGGAATCTTGCGGTTTGAGTCGGCATATAATTCAGTTGGACCAACTGAACATTTTACGTACCGACGAAATTGACATAGATAAGGCTAATGCAATATATTTTTTTAAGAATATTTTGTGTGAATGAAGGTCGTTGCACTTTAAGTCAGCTGTTACTCGTTTTGATTTCCAACGGTTCCAATATTGCACTTTTACACTTATGTTTTGTTAATAGCACCGTTTTTTTAAGGATTATGTTTGAATTTCAACTCTTGCGTAACACTGTTTTGTTTATTTGTTGATTTTTAACACAATAATTTGTTTTTGATCACTTTCATAGTATCTATTGTGTATGTACTTTTTGTTGATGTTTATGTTCACTGATTGATTTGCAAACACTATCACTTGGACTTTGTGGCAAAACAAACTTATTTATTAGATTTCCACAGCAAAACAGAAACTTTAAAAATTTATAATTATTGATAAACACGGATACGATCTGATCGTGTGGAAGTGGCGCCCTCTCCTCTCTCTACAGGCACAGAAAGGCGCAATGCGCGCTGTGGCGCAAAGCGCAAAGGCGTGCGCTGGGCAGGTACCATATAGGCAAAGAAAGCGCAATGCGCGCTGTGGCGCAAAGCGCAAAGGCGCGCGCTGGGCAGGTACCATATAGGCACAGAAAGGCGCAATGCGCGCTGTGGCGCAAAGCGCTAAGGCGTGCGCTGTGCAGGTACCACATAGGCACAGAAAGCGCAATGCGCGCTGTGGCGCAAAGCGCAAAGGCGCAATAAAAAGCGACCACAATAAAAGCAAATAAAAAGCAGACTGCATGTGTGTGTGTACTACTGTGTACGGGCCTCGAGAAAATCGGGCAATAAATTCTTTGCAATGAACAACGTGAAATAATTACGTTAAATTAAAGTAAAATAAATTAAGTGCACGTTGTCCCGCTATACTAACACGATTGTTTTTCGACTACCGACGAAATTTTTATTGGGCTTACTAAAAATAAGATTACTTTAAATAAGATTATTATCTCATGGGCCGAAATAATTATTTTACATATAGCGGACTGTAATTGTATGAGCGGATGGAATGTGCATTTGTGGTGTACTAAATGGGCTAAATTTTAATTACTGCTGCTTCGCGTGCGCGGACGCATGCAGCGGGCTATCGGTGGGTCTCTGCCTCGGGGTCTCCCGTAGGTGGGGCGGCAGCCACCGCGCCGCCGATTCTGGCTGGCACTGCTGCGTCGTGTCGTCCGGTCGGTGAAGGGACGTGTGGTGTTCGGCGCGGCCACACACCCTACAACCCTTCACCGACTTGCACTCCTGTTCATAGTGCGGACCTAGGCATTTCTGGCACCGCTCGCGCGCCTTTATGAAGTCCCACCGGCCCTGTGTCGGTTGGGCATTATAGCGGGCGCACGTGATCAGCTTGTGCCCCCTTTCCCTGCAATAAGGACAGTAGGGCGTATTTGGGCTAGGCCCGGCTTGCGCGTGCATTGTGTGAGTGTAGCTGTTTATGTGTTATATGCGTGGCACGAGTCGAGGCGAAATGTCAAATGTGGCGGGTAGGGTTTAAATAAGTGGACTGTTACTAAGGTTTGGTATCCGGGTCAAAGGATTATAAATGTTGCCGCGTGAGCGCGTGCAACATACGACGAGGTTAAGGGCTGAAGGCAGGAAGGCTAAAGGAAGAAATGACTTAATGGGAACCGCGGCTTGATGCGGGGCGATCGGACGTCGCGGTAGGTACAGGCGATACAGCGGGCTTTCGCTGGTGAGGGCAGTCGCACACACACACTTCACTGGTTTCACTGGTCTAGGGCGTTAGGGGCGAGCTGATATCACTAGCTCTTTGTCACTGTACACTTCACATAGGGCGAAGGCGTTTGGGCTGAGTTCACAGGCGCTGGATGCGCGGTGCGCGTGGGTGTAACACACTGACTCGGTGACCGCGTGATGCCCGCGGTTCAAGAGGTTCGTCCGGTACAGGCGTCATAGCCCCCGTGCGACGAAGATACGCACTCTCATTGGCCGACAAATGGGCGGCAGCGATTCGTCGTTGCGTTGGCGCAAACACTAGGTATGTATAAGAAGATTTGTCCCTGCTTACAGCTAAATACTTTTTAGAAGATAAAATCATAACAAATGAGTCTGAATCATCGCTACTGTTCGGAACAAAATGGCCACTTACGGCTGGCAACCTTTTGTGTTAGTTTTAATTTGTATTTGACAGACGACTGTCAATGTCAAAGTCAGTGTGACACACACTCACGTTGGATTTTTGGTTAGGTTAGGAACCTTGAACGCGGGGTCGTGTGAAATTAATTTGTACTTTGGTGTAATTTAATATGTAGGGCACATAATAAGTTCAAATCGGCGGACCGTAGGGATTAGTAAACAGTGCAACAGTGAACATAAGGTAAGGCACACTGTCTGCTAGTATATAAGTCGTTTAGTTTAATTATAATTTAAGTTTAGTTAGTATATCTTTAAGTCGAGAGGGTGCGGTCTACAGGTTCACCGGAACAGGACCTCTGAACCGTGCCTTCTCTGGTAGCAGAATTGATGTAGACTCTCTATATCATACAATTTTTGGTAAGCAGGAGCGTGGTTTTACCTACGGACCTGAATTAGGTAGTAATTAGTTATTAGTTTAGCGTTAAGATAAGTTGCAACCGCATATTAAATTGCATTCAGAATGCAATGTTAATATGTAGGTTTTGTTGTGTTGATTGTAGCAAGTAGGTAGCGTAACATTGTCTCACTGCGGTCAATGTTATCATAATTAACTTGGTTTGGTTGTCTCGCATTTAGAATGCTTTGAGTATGTAGGAAGTTCATTGCGGAAAGTCATTGCAAGTGCAATTGTCATGACCTAACTTGCTATAATTACTTGCCTAATAGTGCAATGTAAACATTTGTTTTTGGGTTATACATTACTAACAAGAATGTGTTTATTTGAGTTAGGATATAACTGTTGGTTGTATTACACATTGTACTTGTGTTGTATTTAGGCTATACAGGCTTTGAATTTATTTGAGTCATATCAACTCACCGGGGCGGTGTAATTGTTTTTTAAAACTTTAATTTAGAATTAGGGTAGTGCAAATTTGTGACAACAAATAAATGTTTTGATTATGTTTGTTGTATTTGTTGTGCAAACTGAATTTTAAGATTCTAGCGGTTTGCAAATAATTAAACACAAACAAGCATTATACATTGTGTGTTAACATAGTTGTGTACCTATGTAGTATTAAGGAACATTTCTATTTTATTTTTATTTTTGTTTTTTCTTTGGGAATCAATTCAAGCCTGATTACTGGTTCATCCTTGTGTGATGTTAGTTAAACATTCATTTTGTTTACTCTGGTTCTTTGGAACCGATTAGATTTGTTTTGTTCTACACAGGGGCATATGTGAAATTTGGTTAGATTATTATATAACGGTTTTTACAATAATAATGGCACATTTTGTTTTGTTTGTGCCTTCATTTTTGAAAACCAATTTTAAAATTTAATTTGATTATTACCTTGGTTTAAATTGGTTGATTTATGCATAGGGACTATGTAATAATAATAATTGCACATTATTTGTTAGTGCGCTTCTTGTTGCAAACCCGTTTAAGTTTTTTTATGTACTTATTAATTTTGGTTGTGGCTACATTGTAATTAAAAGGCTACATTAGTAGGGAACATTGCCCTGTCTTTGTGCTATTGTTGGACATAGAATCTCATCCATCCTTAATTTGTTTTCTGTTGACAACGCGATGGCGGAGGCAGTCTTTGCAACGCAGCTGCGCTGGTTCGTGTATACGCAGGATCTGCTGTCTCGGAGTGGCTGCGACGATGGCATCCTCGAGCGAGCCAGGCAGTTAAGGCAGCGGGTGTCTTCGGTTGAGACCGCCATGGTGGTTTTGTCGGAGACTGCTCCAACATCCCACAAAGAGGTATGGTCTGCATACGAGGAAGAGTTTGCCCAAATCATGGGCATAAATGATAATGTCGTCCAGGCAGCCTGCGACATTAAAAGGCGACGGATAAGGGATGTCCAGCCATCCATACCGCCACCAATGGGAGGGCCTGCGATGCCTGATAGGTTTCCTACTCATCAGTTAGGAAGTTTGGGTGGCGCTGTGGAAGAGGGGTCGTATGTAGACGCACATTGTAACGGTACAGAATGAATGGTATCCGTCCGTTAGTAAGGAATGTGTGGGAGTAGCACTAACATAAATATTAATGCGTAGCACCATTAATATAATAAGCATGAAAAAGGGAATGATAAACTAGTTCAGAATAATGGTCTGTGGTCTAACTCTTTATCTTTAGTTTGAACTTTGCGGGGACTGCTCTGTGTGCTCCTTGCGACATAGGCGCCATCTAGCGTGAGTTATTTACTTGAGCTTCGTGTTAGGTTGGCAACGGGCTTTATCTTTATTTTGAATTTCGCGGGGACTGCTCTGTGTGGCCTTGTGACATAGGCGTAGGTTGGCAAGCCGGTAGACATACGGGCGGGCGCCACCTATGGTCGGAATACGGAACTTTTTATAATTTCACAAAATACAGGATTATTGGCTTAAGTGGAGGATTATTAAGAGGGAATTGTTAATAGAAGGCTACATTTAGATATTCAAAGATGAAATATTGGCTGTCGGACGAGATTTGGTTAGATTATGGAAAAATTTTAGAATTGCGCGGCGAAAGCGGCAATGAGCGAGCGAGAGGTTGAGAAAAAGACAGAAAGAGAGGTCGGATGATAGCTCCACGTGGCGCGACGCGAAGGCGGGGGGCATCGGGGAAGCGGCTAGCGATTGGTTGAAGGGAAGAAAAGCGGACTCGCGCGGGCAAATCTTAGGCGCGCGTGGCGCGAAAGTTAAGATGCTTGGGAAAAGGGCGGAAAATTAGCGGACATTCAATTTTGGGGCGTCGGCGGTGCGGTCCAACTTAAGAGTGCGGTACTACTCATACCGGGAAAATAGTGTCCGAGCTTTGATAGTGCGCTAAGTGATATTCGAGCTGCGATATTAATTAAGATTCGTGAAATTGAAAGTGATTAATAAAGTAAACTATTGCGATCGCAACTCGAATCCGTTAACGGAATGAAGTATTCCGGGGTACATCGGCGGAAACGCATAACGGTGGCAACGAAAACCTATGTACCTTTCAACAGACTTCGGTCTGGATGATCTTTGATTGTATTTAATAAGATCGGCGTTTTACATCATTACGCTAAACAATACACTATCTTCGACGGAGTAATGGGGGAGAGACAGTTGTCTCCCTAGTAAAAGTTGAAGATAGGTCAGACACCATTTAGCTGGAGGTAGACACGTATGACCCAGTCCAATCTCGAGTCTACCTCCGTACATACAGTGTAGTGATAGGAAAATAACACACTGAGTATACTGGCTCGACTGATAGAACATTTAGGAGTTAGTTGCTTTCAGGGGCAATGCGACTCTCACCACACACCACGAATTTAAATTAAATGTGGCTTGGCCTAGTTTGCAAGGTACACAAAAGGGACTGTTAGTTCGACAAAATATAGGCATTTTCAAGTGAGGAAAGTTGTAGGAAACTATAGGTAGGCGGATATATATATATGGTTAGTTATTAATTCAGACCAATAAGGTAGGGATAATTAAGTTACGGCGCTAAATAAAATTATGATGAAGTGATGTGGGTCCTAGCTAGGCAAGTAATCTGTTACCGCAGGCCGGTAAAATTCTAATTGTTTTCCTAAAGTTGTTACCAATTAATTATTCATTTTAAATAATTAACAGAAGTATGATAATATTGTACCATCATTACTTTGGAGTACCTAAAAGTCTAGACTGGTTTCCTATTACAAGAAAAATACTAAAAAGTTATAGCAAATAAGCTTAGTCGTACTGTGATGTTTGATTTCTAACACTGAAATGACCAAACAGGCATTTGTTAGCTTTCCCTGGGATGCAATACGATCTCACATTGCTATACTCTTCAAAGTATGGAAAATTTTACATCCGATACCTTAGCAAAAATAAGCTGATACAAACTGAACAACTAAAACCAGTTTAGAACCTAGGATAAGTCGTTGAAAGAAGACATTGTAAGTACTTAACTCTAATAATCTGAAACATAGAAATAATTGATTGATAACAACCAGCTAACTAGCCTGACAATGGTCTACTAATACCATTTGAATAGACCTCTTAAGATATGTAAGTACTTACTTCTAATAATATGAAACATAGAAATATTTGATGGGAACAATCTAATCAATCAGACTAATACCTAGTACAGTCTAATTTATACTTATTAAAGTGAGTAAAAGATAACTTCTAAATGTAATTTATTTAATGATTAACAGGGATAATTAACTACCTAATTTACTACCTACTAAAGGTATACTAACTATGATTTAGTAGTCTATCAAATTAACCACTCAGTCTGAGAGACAGAGGGTGGAAGTTAATGAAAAAATAATTAACTTAAGTTCTCTTCCTAAAAGTCAGGAATGTTGAATAAATTAGGCATCTTACAATAAACTTGAGATGTACTTATACTTTATAAGATCTGTATAATGAACAATAAGAGTAACCCAAAGTAATTTACTTCAAATGATAGTATTCTATTTCAGTTCACTTCCTAAAGTCAAGGATATTGAATGAATTAAACATCCTTTAATAAACTTAAGATGTGATAATCTGCCAATGCAGCCAATCCAATGTAGTTATATTGGAGCTTTACAGGACCTGTATAATAAATACTAAGAGTAAATAAAAGTAGTTTTACCTGTATTAATAGCATTCTACTTTAGCCACCGCCTGAATTGGCGTTTTATTAAATTATCCACCCTTTACGGAACTGAATATAAGTTATTGCATTGAATAATTAAGTTCTTAATGTGAAAAGGATATTTGGATGATAGCAAGCCTTGAGATAAACTCTATTGATTTATGTGGAATAATAAGAATTTAAATTGCTAACACATAGTTCATAATGTAAAATGATATTAAATTTGAGGAGAGATGTAAATTCTCAGTTTAAAGAATTAAAGGCACAAGCTAATAATTAAAGTTAAAGCCAATGTGACGGAACTGTAATTAAACCATGAGATGTACAGTACGCTATGGAGCGGCGGTGGGGCTCATAAATTGCACCAGGCTTCTTATGTATCACGCTACTGATAATAAATAATAATACCTACAAGCTAAGCTATCATCTGATTACCTTTGAGTGGTTACAAATCTTCCCCGCAGCTGCAGTGAAGGATTTAGGTCACAGTTCAGACGGAGTCATTGCTAGGCTACACATATCTATGTTATGATCTATAGACTGGTAGGTAATTAGGTCAGGAGAAAATAATTTAACACAGGGATAAGCCAATTACTAAACTTTCACGAAAGAACTTGAGTTACTTAAATGCGGTTAACAACTGAGGGTTCACTAGACGATCTGGCCAAAATAGTAGTTATTATAATATTACATTGCTTGACTGAAATTCACTGCAAATAGAATTAAGCTATGCTAAGGTTCCATCTTCATACAAACGCTACACACTCTACAAAACTCCAGACACAACCATTAGATTGTAGATAAATTAGGTTAATTAGTTTTAAGAATTAGATAATAATTTAAGTTAAGGTAAAGCGGCGAGGATGTGTGTATGTATTATAAGGTAGCTAGGCATATAGGTGGAAAAGGTTTAGATTTAGGTTTAGATTTAGGTGTAGCAATCAAAAGGCAATGGGGGGGGAGGTTACAATTTGGTAAGCCGTTACCAGGATTAGAAAGTTAAGTTATAAATTATCATTAATATAGTTGTATTGGATTTCAGTCAAGCGGTGATACTTTAATTTAGAAGTGGGATTTTTTTTTTCTAACAAATTGTTGTCGTGTTGCGATGCGTGAGTTTAGAATTGGCTTAATAGGGAATAATTCAATGAAGATTAATTAATTCAGAGATATTGAAGAATTATAATTTGACACTTTTCACAATAAACTTTGTTGGATCCTTTGGAGTTGATTCATGCACTTTGTATTACGGGCTCTTGATAATGGGTGAATTATAATTTGACACTTTTCACAATAAACGTTGTTATCTTCTAAAGTTGATTCATACACTTTATATAGGTTCTTGACAATAGATTAAGACCAATATTGTAGACAGTCGCAATGAGAGCTGGAGCTAAATTTTGTTGTACGAAATCTGTAACAAATATATTCTCGGGTTAGGTTAAAGGTCAAAGGAGGAGATAAAGCTACAAAACAATAGCGTAATGAGTATTATTTGAAATATAAAACCTTTCAGGGATGTCCGTTGTTGCGAGAGGCAATGTAAGATAATGACTTATCTGTCGATTTGGCACTCGATTTTAGGGGACAATGAAATTGCTTCGGGTGTAATTTTTGTTTTGGTTGAGATTGTTACAAGAAAAATACTACGGTTGAATGTATGGTGATTGAAGATTGTAGTACTAAAACTTTGTATTCGATTTTGATAGGACGCTAAGTTAATTGTTGACGTTAAGAGTTATGGTAACTGTAGTTTTGTTTCTATTCCTGGTGATAGATTTCATATAGGCATAGGCAACTGGTTCATACAGCCTTGTGTTGAGTTATTTTTAGGATCGTAAAAGGTCGATAGAGTGACATAGTTCAACATTTATTGATTTAGAAAGATTTGTAGAATAGGGGGCGGTTTAATTATTATTGCTGTCGGATGGGAAGGCAAGGGGGCGAGATTGGACAGAATTAACCAACTTAATTATTGCTGGATTCAATTTATATTATAGGACGGCGATATGCTGTACAATATTATAAAGTTATGACGCTAACAGCATAATATAAAACTAATAATAATTATATTTTGACTAATAATCGTTGAGCGATTGCGGTTTTTAGTTGATGTGCTATTCCACGTATTATATTTTATTTTGTTGGTTATGTTAGAAAAAATATAATAATGTACTTGAGTCTCACGTCTGAAATCCATAGAGTAGTTTTAGGCTAGTCAGGGACTATTAAATCATTTGTCTATGGTTGGACCATAGACATATGATTTAGCTAGACCATAAACAATCTAGAATTAGGAATGATTATAAAACATGACGTCATAAAACCAATCGGAGAGGAAACTTCCTTAGCGCGTAATCATATGATTTTGTTATAGCAAGCGGAATCACCTGTTATTTTCCATACCTGTTATTTTTAATACCTGCGATTTTTACATTGGAAGAGATTTTCCTAATACTTATCACGTAGTAGATTAGAATGCAATGACATTGTGGTGGAATTATTATTATGTGACATGTAGATGGGGACAATTGCTCTGCACAAGGGAAATGCCGCTTCATTTTGTTAGTTCGCTAAAATCCTAGGAAAAGTAACATAAAATAGTATTACGGTTCAAAATACACGCGTTGATGAGGAATCGCGATTATAAGTAATAACAAGTAGCAGGGATGTCATGTAGGGGATAGAATCATATGACTATTCATTGCTAGTAGGAATTTTGGTTTAAAAGCAACGTAGTTTGGGATGCAAAATGTAAACGGATAAATACGTCTAGTAGGCGATAAAAGTCGTTACCATCTGGAAACAACTATCTAATATCTACTCTATTGTGGGGAGGTTACCTATTAGCGAGGCTAGATGGCGTTGGGTTACCAATAAAAGATTTTATTTTGGATGATGGTAAAAGGGTGCTGTCTAATAATAATATGTATAATTGAAATACTCTTGCAGCGTTGTAAGTAGTCGTTACCGGTAATCATTGCTTCTTACCGTATAGTTGAAATCGTGATAAATAGTTAATTATGAAGATTTATAAAGGATTATTATTAGCTTAAGATGAGGTTAACGTACGCAGAGGTAAAGCTCGCTGGGCACAGCTTACTATACCTACTTACCTAATATTATCAGTTGTGAGTTACCTAGAGATATCTAAGTCGGGAGAGCGGTGAAAAGAAAAGACTTTACTACATGACTAATTAGTTAGGATAGGTAGAGATAGATAAATCATTAAATTCACTAGGTTGGATTAGCCTATTAAGGAGGGTACCTTGCACAATTGTCTATCTCCGTTGAACGATTAAGATGTTAAAAAAAAAAAAAAAAAAAAAAAAAAAAAATAGTTGACTGGCTTGAAGTCGAGATTTAACTGCAAAATTAACGAGTTATAGCACTGTTACGCTATAGGGATAACAATAGCGTATGTTATCACATCAATTATAAAGGCGAGTTGCGGACGGATGTCACGTCATAATCATTAGTTAAATCGTTTTATCATTTTAAAAGTTAACACCAGCTACTTATAAAACAGTGATCGATTTTATATACCATAATTTTAAGTTGTAGGATAATTTTAAACTCATAGTCCGCAGAAACATTCAAGCCGGAAATAAAGCGACTGATATTGCGAGCTGAGAATAAATCTCTTACCGCTTAACAAGTAAATCCCTGGTATTGCGTTATCGAGATTACAATACAAAATCAACTATCACAATTCGAATCATACAAGGTAATTATTTAGATGTTGTCTCGCGTCGACAGGTACAAATTTTAATTTAGATGGGTAAAGACATTAGAACTGAAATGGGTTTCGGATGTGTGACGTTCTTAGGACACGTACTGTTTAGTAGCATAATTTAAATTTAGTAAAATCGGCCGTATTGGACATATTTCGTTTTGCGGATATATATATTTAACCGAGGTTATCGTGGAGGTAGCCATAGTTCAAAGTTTACTAAACCCGACCTAGAGTCATAGCCTATCTTTATATGTCAGAAGAAAATAATAAATTTATAAGTAGTAGATTTTAAAGTCAATAGTAAATTTATTTTCCGAGGTGAGACCTGAAACCTAGTTCGCACTAGGACATTCAAATACTTTAACCGGTAATGTTGATAATAATAAATAAAGATGTTCGGGATTTATAATAATATTCTAATACTGCTATATTAAAATTGTTATTATGAAATTAAATAGGTTTGCTTAACAATTGGCAAATAATTATTAACTCAAGAATTTGTTTAGTACAAAGTAAATGTCTACAGGTTTAGAAATGATAGGACGAACGAAACGCGTTTTTGACTTGTGGCAAGGTCAGCGCAGACTGACACAGCGGGATGATCTTGTTGGTTATTTATTAGAATTGCTAGAATTCTTAAATAATCTAGATTATTGGCATCTAATATGTACGTGATGTAATTGTAGATGATTAAAATTAGTGCTAAGGTAGGTTATTGTCGAAGTTATGGCACAACCTTAAAATTGTTAGTTAATGTGAACTGCATGTCGCATCTAGATTGTTTTATACAAACTAATTGATTGGGAGTTTTCACATATGTATGCCGGGACATTGAGTTGATGAAATAGTGTTATCCAAATCATTCATCACGGAAAGATAAAGATATTTTATTTGCAAGTGTGAATACAAAAGTTTACTTCGGTTAGTATTATTCTGTTCTATACTAGTTTTGTGGTAGCGTTTTACCTAGGGTTGTTCTAAATTATAAGTAATTAAATATTAATTGTCTGTTGCTGTCTTCTACGTTAGAGAAGGAACGGAGAAAGATAAGGGGGACTCATTTTGTTATAGTCAGCTGTATGATAGATAATCCTCCTAGTAAATATTTCTTGTGATTGCGGTAGTAACATAGAATGTTTATAGGATGTTTTGTTCATTAACTAATTATCTTCACCGCAGCTGTGGATAGGGATGGCTAAAGTATGTGAACAGGGGTGGAGAAGATAGGTCATTATAAATTAAAATAAATACTTGAATTGCAATATGCCTGACTAAATAGTGCGAAGAGGTTGGTGGACTATGTTAGAGGAATTCTCTATTGCATAATGTTCGAACTTTTGACATTTTCATTTGTAACTTTAGAATTTTGAATAGTGTATTTAACCAAGCGGGTCCAACGAAGAAGGCATGCTGAAAGCGAGGTCTTTGGTTGTCTATGCACACAATAAAATTATAGATGACACAAGGGAGCATTCTTAATTGGCACTGTTAAATTAGTAAAAGTAGCTTGTTTAGGGTGTTCGAACATTGTTTAGTCGCACTGGACACAAATAGAACTTAGTTAAGCGTGTGGGGTTTATTTGATTTACCTGGTGAAGTAATTGAATCGAAGTTTCGGAACTGTGCTGTAGAAGTGGGAATTACTCAGCACACAATAAAATTAAGTGGTTTCCATTTAGCTTCATTTCCTAAACTAGCCTTTCTTAAAGTTGCGGAAATTCTGCTGTAAGGTGGTTCCTTTGGGGGCGTCTTGTGAAGTCTAAATCAGGACAATTATACTTGACTAACCTATAGAGAGATAATGTCTTAGGCTGCAGAAACAGAGGCCATTGATGGCATTTCATTTTGGCGTGGTCAGGGGATCTCGTGTTGCTGGGGAATTTTACCATCTGGACGGAAGGCTGAAAAGTAAAGTAGAATGCATAATGAGTAACCAATTAGAGTTACAAACATTCGGGAGATTACCATCTTAATAATGTGTCTTGTGCGAGTGTAAAATTAAAATCATCTAATAAAAAAATAAAAAATAAAAAGAAACTAGCACTATTGAATCACGCAGTTTGGAATTCAGTAAATACGAGAAGGAACTCACAATATTAATTACCATGAATACTAAGACGAAGTGTCACCTTTAATGATTTATTATTTACCGATTTGACCGTTATTAGTAATATAAAAGGTAGGAAGTTAAGTAGAGTTGTGGGGGCGGATAAGATAGTTACCGGTCTGTTTAATTTAAAAAGAAAATGATATTTTTCAAAGGTATAGGAAAGTAAGGGGATATTGACGTATTATATATTAGCAAATGAGACTAAATGTTGTCTTTCGTGCATAGTAATAACTAGGGATGAGACATAGTTACTAGATAGGTTTTGGCACAAGTATTTGCTTATACGTATAAGCTCAGTACTTGTCAATTAGTATACAATGTCCAACACGTACCGGGGTATTAACAAGTATTTATCGATGACGCATACATTGACAGTTAGACGGATATACATAGCACACAAACTTCTAATAGATCTGAACTACGGGGTAGCTAGTTCAAAACTCAAGGACGTGTTTCGAGATGCGTACCCCCTTAGAGTGAATGAGTTTTTCCTAAATATTTACGATCGACAACCTTATTGTAAGGCGTTAAGACCTCTATTTGTATGCACGGTGAGTGGGTGTCACTGCGTACCGGACGGAAGCGAGTCTAGTATTCTATCTCGGTTATTTGTAGGATTAGACATTAGATGTATCTCATCTAAAATAAAGTTATAACTCTTGGGCGATGATGGTATGCCTACTGGTTTTGGTTGATATGGGGGTTTGGTTAAGATTTCTTATCCGCGGAGAGGAAAATAGGTTTCCGTTGAAAGAAGTAGCTAATTAGGGATTGTGGAGGACGCGGGTTCGATCCCTGCCTGAGGTAGACAATTGTTCCGACGTTTCGTTATCTTAGGTAATTATATAAGTTAAGATGAGATTGGTAGCGTTGAAGTATGAAGGAAAGTTTTAATTCAAATCATTAATAATTATTCATTAGCCTAGTTGGAACTAAAACCATGACGGCGAAGTGGTTGATGCTTCACCCACGAAAGATCCCAGGTTCGATCCCTAGGTTGCAACATTTAGATGCGGAACAAGTTGTAAGAAAAGACGTAAGTTAAAAGAAGGCCAGGATGACAGATGTACTTGAAATTATTCTAGGAAAATAATTTAAAGAATAGAATAATTGAATGGTTCGGAAGATGTTATAAACTTTACGTCGAAATCGTCATAGAGTTGAAGAGTTTCCGCTAGGGGGCGTTAGTAGACAGCGCAAGAGACTGTTATATTGATTTATATTATATTATGATTTGTTGATAAGATGGTAAACAAAAGGCAAATCATTATTCGGAGGTTGTGTATGATTAAAGAAATGGTAGATGTCTAAGTTATTGGGAAATATTTACCGAGACTAAGTTTACTGGGATTTCGTTTCGAACACGAGAACTGGGTATGCGATTATGATTTTGTGTCAGTTGAATAGAATGAGGGGTGTGGGCTATTTTGCAAAAAGAAAGCTTATGGAGGAAGGAGTCATTAGGGATTTGGGGAGGAACTATAAATAGTAGGAATATCTTTGAGGGCTAGGATGACAATGAGGTTGGCAAGGAAGGAGGTGCTATTTTGTACTTAATTAAGTACAGGGTTAAGATATAATTCGCCGCAGATAAGAGTGGTACTTTATCTGCTTAAATTCTATCGGGGGCGGCTGTAACGGTACAGAATGAATGGTATCCGTCCGTTAGTAAGGAATGTGTGGGAGTAGCACTAACATAAATATTAATGCGTAGCACCATTAATATAATAAGCATGAAAAAGGGAATGATAAACTAGTTCAGAATAATGGTCTGTGGTCTAACTCTTTATCTTTAGTTTGAACTTTGCGGGGACTGCTCTGTGTGCTCCTTGCGACATAGGCGCCATCTAGCGTGAGTTATTTACTTGAGCTTCGTGTTAGGTTGGCAACGGGCTTTATCTTTATTTTGAATTTCGCGGGGACTGCTCTGTGTGGCCTTGTGACATAGGCGTAGGTTGGCAAGCCGGTAGACATACGGGCGGGCGCCACCTATGGTCGGAATACGGAACTTTTTATAATTTCACAAAATACAGGATTATTGGCTTAAGTGGAGGATTATTAAGAGGGAATTGTTAATAGAAGGCTACATTTAGATATTCAAAGATGAAATATTGGCTGTCGGACGAGATTTGGTTAGATTATGGAAAAATTTTAGAATTGCGCGGCGAAAGCGGCAATGAGCGAGCGAGAGGTTGAGAAAAAGACAGAAAGAGAGGTCAGATGATAGCTCCACGTGGCGCGACGCGAAGGCGGGGGGCATCGGGGAAGCGGCTAGCGATTGGTTGAAGGGAAGAAAAGCGGACTCGCGCGGGCAAATCTTAGGCGCGCGTGGCGCGAAAGTTAAGATGCTTGGGAAAAGGGCGGAAAATTAGCGGACATTCAATTTTGGGGCGTCGGCGGTGCGGTCCAACTTAAGAGTGCGGTACTACTCATACGGGGAAAATAGTGTCCGAGCTTTGATAGTGCGCTAAGTGATATTCGAGCTGCGATATTAATTAAGATTCGTGAAATTGAAAGTGATTAATAAAGTAAACTATTGCGATCGCAACTCGAATCCGTTAACGGAATGAAGTATTCCGGGGTACATCGGCGGAAACGCATAACGGTGGCAACGAAAACCTATGTACCTTTCAACAGACTTCGGTCTGGATGATCTTTGATTGTATTTAATAAGATCGGCGTTTTACATCATTACGCTAAACAATACACTATCTTCGACGGAGTAATGGGGGAGAGACAGTTGTCTCCCTAGTGAAAGTTGAAGATAGATCAGACACCATTTAGCTGGAGGTAGACACGTATGACCCAGTCCAATCTCGAGTCTACCTCCGTACATACAGTGTAGTGATAGGAAAATAACACACTGAGTATACTGGCTCGACTGATAGAACATTTAGGAGTTAGTTGCTTTCAGGGGCAATGCGACTCTCACCACACACCACGAATTTAAATTAAATGTGGCTTGGCCTAGTTTGCAAGGTACACAAAAGGGACTGTTAGTTCGACAAAATATAGGCATTTTCAAGTGAGGAAAGTTGTAGGAAACTATAGGTAGGCGGATATATATATATGGTTAGTTATTAATTCAGACCAATAAGGTAGGAATAATTAAGTTACGGCGCTAAATAAAATTATGATGAAGTGATGTGGGTCCTAGCTAGGCAAGTAATCTGTTACCGCAGGCCGGTAAAATTCTAATTGTTTTCCTAAAGTTGTTACCAATTAATTATTCATTTTAAATAATTAACAGAAGTATGATAATATTGTACCATCATTACTTTGGAGTACCTAAAAGTCTAGACTGGTTTCCTATTACAAGAAAAATACTAAAAAGTTATAGCAAATAAGCTTAGTCGTACTGTGATGTTTGATTTCTAACACTGAAATGACCAAACAGGCATTTGTTAGCTTTCCCTGGGATGCAATACGATCTCACATTGCTATACTCTTCAAAGTATGGAAAATTTTACATCCGATACCTTAGCAAAAATAAGCTGATACAAACTGAACAACTAAAACCAGTTTAGAACCTAGGATAAGTCGTTGAAAGAAGACATTGTAAGTACTTAACTCTAATAATCTGAAACATAGAAATAATTGATTGATAACAACCAGCTAACTAGCCTGACAATGGTCTACTAATACCATTTGAATAGACCTCTTAAGATATGTAAGTACTTACTTCTAATAATATGAAACATAGAAATATTTGATGGGAACAATCTAATCAATCAGACTAATACCTAGTACAGTCTAATTTATACTTATTAAAGTGAGTAAAAGATAACTTCTAAATGTAATTTATTTAATGATTAACAGGGATAATTAACTACCTAATTTACTACCTACTAAAGGTATACTAACTATGATTTAGTAGTCTATCAAATTAACCACTCAGTCTGAGAGACAGAGGGTGGAAGTTAATGAAAAAATAATTAACTTAAGTTCTCTTCCTAAAAGTCAGGAATGTTGAATAAATTAGGCATCTTACAATAAACTTGAGATGTACTTATACTTTATAAGATCTGTATAATGAACAATAAGAGTAACCCAAAGTAATTTACTTCAAATGATAGTATTCTATTTCAGTTCACTTCCTAAAGTCAAGGATATTGAATGAATTAAACATCCTTTAATAAACTTAAGATGTGATAATCTGCCAATGCAGCCAATCCAATGTAGTTATATTGGAGCTTTACAGGACCTGTATAATAAATACTAAGAGTAAATAAAAGTAGTTTTACCTGTATTAATAGCATTCTACTTTAGCCACCGCCTGAATTGGCGTTTTATTAAATTATCCACCCTTTACGGAACTGAATATAAGTTATTGCATTGAATAATTAAGTTCTTAATGTGAAAAGGATATTTGGATGATAGCAAGCCTTGAGATAAACTCTATTGATTTATGTGGAATAATAAGAATTTAAATTGCTAACACATAGTTCATAATGTAAAATGATATTAAATTTGAGGAGAGATGTAAATTCTCAGTTTAAAGAATTAAAGGCACAAGCTAATAATTAAAGTTAAAGCCAATGTGACGGAACTGTAATTAAACCATGAGATGTACAGTACGCTATGGAGCGGCGGTGGGGCTCATAAATTGCACCAGGCTTCTTATGTATCACGCTACTGATAATAAATAATAATACCTACAAGCTAAGCTATCATCTGATTACCTTTGAGTGGTTACAAATCTTCCCCGCAGCTGCAGTGAAGGATTTAGGTCACAGTTCAGACGGAGTCATTGCTAGGCTACACATATCTATGTTATGATCTATAGACTGGTAGGTAATTAGGTCAGGAGAAAATAATTTAACACAGGGATAAGCCAATTACTAAACTTTCACGAAAGAACTTGAGTTACTTAAATGCGGTTAACAACTGAGGGTTCACTAGACGATCTGGCCAAAATAGTAGTTATTATAATATTACATTGCTTGACTGAAATTCACTGCAAATAGAATTAAGCTATGCTAAGGTTCCATCTTCATACAAACGCTACACACTCTACAAAACTCCAGACACAACCATTAGATTGTAGATAAATTAGGTTAATTAGTTTTAAGAATTAGATAATAATTTAAGTTAAGGTAAAGCGGCGAGGATGTGTGTATGTATTATAAGGTAGCTAGGCATATAGGTGGAAAAGGTTTAGATTTAGGTTTAGATTTAGGTGTAGCAATCAAAAGGCAATGGGGGGGGAGGTTACAACATGCGCGTCAATTGTTGTCGCTAACTAGGGTAGCTAATCAGGCGGACTTAAAGACGCAACTGTTGACGCCAGTCACAGTTGCGTGTAATGCGTTGCGACAGTTAGGGTTGCCAGTAGCCGAGTGGTCGCTCCTACTGATGCATATTGTTTTGGACAAGCTGCCAACGGATGTTCGTTCCCGGTTTGAGCGGAAAACGGCAGAGAATGGGGGGGCTACTCTGCCGGGATTGGAGGAGCTTCTAAAGTTCCTCGGCGATGAGATGGGGGTCGTAGCGACCTCCCAGCCTGACCTGCCGCCATCAGAGGCGCAGGCTTCAATGGGACGCCAGGCGAATCCCACTGTACAGCTGCAGCCAGGACACACTACGTCGCGGCGGGCGGCGCTGACTGCAGCGGCCGGCAAGGACCCGGCTTGTACACAGTGTGGACAAACGGGTCATACTACGACGCGGTGCCAGGACCGACGAGGGCTGCGTGTAATGACGAGGCGCCGCATAGCAAGGCGCAGCAGCCTTTGCTTTGGCTATAGGCCTCAACGCCGCAGTGCATTTGGTGGACCACAGCTTTTATTATTGTTGGGTGTTCACAGGTCGGGAGCGGCTTCACCGACCATACAACAGCGGTGGCAGCGTTACACTGGCAGGGGTGCTCCAGCGCAGAGCACACACCTACCAGCGGACTGGAGGCCCAGTCATGCGCGAGGCGCGCCCCCACACCGGAAGGTGAACCATGCGCAGGCGCGCAAACCCGCGCCTGCATGTTCCCATGCCGCTGGCCCGAGTGCGATTTGGGTATCACACGGGCGGGGCCCTTCTTTGCAGATTTGGGACCCGAGCAACCCAAAGCTAGCCTGCCCCTTTGCGAAAGTAAAACCACGGACGGTTTTGCTTTATACTACGGCGGCCGCGGTTTGAAAGATTTAAGGAAACCTTAAATGTGAAATTTGTTTGAAAGATTTTAAAGAAATCTTAGATTTGAAATTTTAATTTTGTGCGACATTGTTTGGTGGCATGTTTACCGGGAGTTTGACGGGGCTAACACAAGTCACCCTCTCCTCGGTACATGCATCTATGTGAGAATGTCAATTTCGGTAACGGTAATGAAATTCGCCCGCAGAGATAACGGCACAGACATTGGTCTGGACGGGTCCTACTAGGCACCCAGATAGCTCTGGGTCGCTCTACACTGCTGGCAGTGCCAACTATTTTGGTCTTGTTTCTATTATGTACACAGTTTGACGACTCGACTCCGCATAGTCTAGAGTCATTATGTTTGTGTACCATTTCCATAACTATGCATAAGTTTGGGAAATTGAGAAACCTCCCATGGTCTACATGGTAGCCCATGCCCTTGAGGATTGTGAAGCCTTTCAATAGGCCAGTTTCAATAGGTCACGGTTGACGTCTGTTGGATGTGTTACTAGGTAACCTAATTTGTAATTTTGAATATTGTTTGTTCAAAGAGCTTTATTTGCGTAGTGCTCTTTCGGTGTTTATTTTGTCACAGTGGACGTCTTCACCCGTGCAGCTGCAGACGGGGGGTCTGCCTTCGGACCGAGTCACTCAGTCTCGTCCGTTCTTGGGAATCGCACGCAACGGGTTTTCTCGGTAAAACCGATCAACTGCGCAACGCTCGGGTTGTAGGTAATTATTTTGTGTTTTTTTTGTGCCTGGCTACTAAGGCCGTCCTCTTAGGAGTCTCTTCGTTGTCCACGGAGGCCTTCGTCGTCGCGTTAAATCGTTTCGTGTCGCGTAAGGGTCTACCTTCACTTATTCGCTCCGACAATGGCACAAAATGGCAAGGGCACGGGTGTAACTAAATGATGTTTGTAAATTTTTAGAAAATAAGCTTTGGTAAATAAGATAATTTAATATTATTTTAATTTGGCTAATTAGATTTAGTATGTTGTTGAAGGAGAATGACTTGCTCTCCTTGCTTGTAGCTAGGGCAGCATTGTAAAGTTGTTTGTTGGCGAGCATGGGACTGCGGTTCGATTCCGCGATGAGCCACAGCAGCTGTCTCTCCTTGCCCGATGGATTGAGCTAACGAATCGAAATCTCGTAAAATTGCATTAAGTAGCGCTTGTAAAGGTTGCAACATGTTTTGACAGTGAGAGTAATCTATTTCATTATTTTTACGACAGTGAAATTGAATAGTATCAAAAACATTATGAATATTTTCTATATGATATTTTATTGATGTTACATCAACGGGAATGACAATATGAAAATAATCATTTGTAATCCTTAGTGTACCAACAGGATCAAAAAGTATACCAGGACTCTTAGTAATATATTCTATATATTGGGTTTCCTTACTTGCTAGGATGACATTGCAAAATGCACCGGCCATTCTGTAATATAAAGGTAACAATTATGAGAAGGAAAACTAATTTTATATTTAATAAAATAAAGAAAACAACCTATTTTAAGTTATAAAATGCATTTAAGCATGACAATATCTTTTTATTTAATACACACTTACGGTTCTACTTATATTATAATATTTATATTTATATGACTTTAAATTAGGTAGGTACCATGTTTATCTAATAATTTTATGTTACAGATGCTGGCTTGACTTGGCCGTAGTGGTGCTTCACGTGACGTCTATTTATCAGAAGAGAAAGGGTATTATTTCCATGTAATTTGACGATTTTATAGGGTCCTTTCCATATAGGAGAAAGGGCTTTACGAAGTCTTAGGTGATTCTTTAGCAGGACATAATCTCCTACTTTATATTGTATTGGTCGGGAGTGTTGATCGTAATAAGTTTTTGATCTTTCTTTTGACGTATTAATGTTTTATAATGCCTTCTCATGGGATATGCGCGGCGAAAGCGGCAATGAGCGAGCGAGAGGTTGAGAAAAAGACAGAAAGAGAGGTCAGATGATAGCTCCACGTGGCGCGACGCGAAGGCGGGGGGCATCGGGGAAGCGGCTAGCGATTGGTTGAAGGGAAGAAAAGCGGACTCGTGCGGGCAAATCTTAGGCGCGCGTGGCGCGAAAGTTAAGATGCTTGGGAAAAGGGCGGAAAATTAGCGGACATTCAATTTTGGGGCGTCGGCGGTGCGGTCCAACTTAAGAGTGCGGTACTGCTCATACGGGGAAAATAGTGTCCGAGCTTTGATAGTGCGCTAAGTGATATTCGAGCTGCGATATTAATTAAGATTCGTGAAATTGAAAGTGATTAATAAAGTAAACTATTGCGATCGCAACTCGAATCCGTTAACGGAATGAAGTATTCCGGGGTACATCGGCGGAAACGCATAACGGTGGCAACGAAAACCTATGTACCTTTCAACAGACTTCGGTCTGGATGATCTTTGATTGTATTTAATAAGATCGGCGTTTTACATCATTACGCTAAACAATACACTATCTTCGACGGAGTAATGGGGGAGAGACAGTTGTCTCCCTAGTGAAAGTTGAAGATAGGTCAGACACCATTTAGCTGGAGGTAGACACGTATGACCCAGTCCAATCTCGAGTCTACCTCCGTACATACAGTGTAGTGATAGGAAAATAACACACTGAGTATACTGGCTCGACTGATAGAACATTTAGGAGTTAGTTGCTTTCAGGGGCAATGCGACTCTCACCACACACCACGAATTTAAATTAAATGTGGCTTGGCCTAGTTTGCAAGGTACACAAAAGGGACTGTTAGTTCGACAAAATATAGGCATTTTCAAGTGAGGAAAGTTGTAGGAAACTATAGGTAGGCGGATATATATATATGGTTAGTTATTAATTCAGACCAATAAGGTAGGGATAATTAAGTTACGGCGCTAAATAAAATTATGATGAAGTGATGTGGGTCCTAGCTAGGCAAGTAATCTGTTACCGCAGGCCGGTAAAATTCTAATTGTTTTCCTAAAGTTGTTATCAATTAATTATTCATTTTAAATAATTAACAGAAGTATGATAATATTGTACCATCATTACTTTGGAGTACCTAAAAGTCTAGACTGGTTTCCTATTACAAGAAAAATACTAAAAAGTTATAGCAAATAAGCTTAGTCGTACTGTGATGTTTGATTTCTAACACTGAAATGACCAAACAGGCATTTGTTAGCTTTCCCTGAGATGCAATACGATCTCACATTGCTATACTCTTCAAAGTATGGAAAATTTTACATCCGATACCTTAGCAAAAATAAGCTGATACAAACTGAACAACTAAAACCAGTTTAGAACCTAGGATAAGTCGTTGAAAGAAGACATTGTAAGTACTTAACTCTAATAATCTGAAACATAGAAATAATTGATTGATAACAACCAGCTAACTAGCCTGACAATGGTCTACTAATACCATTTGAATAGACCTCTTAAGATATGTAAGTACTTACTTCTAATAATATGAAACATAGAAATATTTGATGGGAACAATCTAATCAATCAGACTAATACCTAGTACAGTCTAATTTATACTTATTAAAGTGAGTAAAAGATAACTTCTAAATGTAATTTATTTAATGATTAACAGGGATAATTAACTACCTAATTTACTACCTACTAAAGGTATACTAACTATGATTTAGTAGTCTATCAAATTAACCACTCAGTCTGAGAGACAGAGGGTGGAAGTTAATGAAAAAATAATTAACTTAAGTTCTCTTCCTAAAAGTCAGGAATGTTGAATAAATTAGGCATCTTACAATAAACTTGAGATGTACTTATACTTTATAAGATCTGTATAATGAACAATAAGAGTAACCCAAAGTAATTTACTTCAAATGATAGTATTCTATTTCAGTTCACTTCCTAAAGTCAAGGATATTGAATGAATTAAACATCCTTTAATAAACTTAAGATGTGATAATCTGCCAATGCAGCCAATCCAATGTAGTTATATTGGAGCTTTACAGGACCTGTATAATAAATACTAAGAGTAAATAAAAGTAGTTTTACCTGTATTAATAGCATTCTACTTTAGCCACCGCCTGAATTGGCGTTTTATTAAATTATCCACCCTTTACGGAACTGAATATAAGTTATTGCATTGAATAATTAAGTTCTTAATGTGAAAAGGATATTTGGATGATAGCAAGCCTTGAGATAAACTCTATTGATTTATGTGGAATAATAAGAATTTAAATTGCTAACACATAGTTCATAATGTAAAATGATATTAAATTTGAGGAGAGATGTAAATTCTCAGTTTAAAGAATTAAAGGCACAAGCTAATAATTAAAGTTAAAGCCAATGTGACGGAACTGTAATTAAACCATGAGATGTACAGTACGCTATGGAGCGGCGGTGGGGCTCATAAATTGCACCAGGCTTCTTATGTATCACGCTACTGATAATAAATAATAATACCTACAAGCTAAGCTATCATCTGATTACCTTTGAGTGGTTACAAATCTTCCCCGCAGCTGCAGTGAAGGATTTAGGTCACAGTTCAGACGGAGTCATTGCTAGGCTACACATATCTATGTTATGATCTATAGACTGGTAGGTAATTAGGTCAGGAGAAAATAATTTAACACAGGGATAAGCCAATTACTAAACTTTCACGAAAGAACTTGAGTTACTTAAATGCGGTTAACAACTGAGGGTTCACTAGACGATCTGGCCAAAATAGTAGTTATTATAATATTACATTGCTTGACTGAAATTCACTGCAAATAGAATTAAGCTATGCTAAGGTTCCATCTTCATACAAACGCTACACACTCTACAAAACTCCAGACACAACCATTAGATTGTAGATAAATTAGGTTAATTAGTTTTAAGAATTAGATAATAATTTAAGTTAAGGTAAAGCGGCGAGGATGTGTGTATGTATTATAAGGTAGCTAGGCATATAGGTGGAAAAGGTTTAGATTTAGGTTTAGATTTAGGTGTAGCAATCAAAAGGCAATGGGGGGGAGGTTACAACATGCGCGTCAATTGTTGTCGCTAACTAGGGTAGCTAATCAGGCGGACTTAAAGACGCAACTGTTGACGCCAGTCACAGTTGCGTGTAATGCGTTGCGACAGTTAGGGTTGCCAGTAGCCGAGTGGTCGCTCCTACTGATGCATATTGTTTTGGACAAGCTGCCAACGGATGTTCGTTCCCGGTTTGAGCGGAAAACGGCAGAGAATGGGGGGGCTACTCTGCCGGGATTGGAGGAGCTTCTAAAGTTCCTCGGCGATGAGATGGGGGTCGTAGCGACCTCCCAGCCTGACCTGCCGCCATCAGAGGCGCAGGCTTCAATGGGACGCCAGGCGAATCCCACTGTACAGCTGCAGCCAGGACACACTACGTCGCGGCGGGCGGCGCTGACTGCAGCGGCCGGCAAGGACCCGGCTTGTACACAGTGTGGACAAACGGGTCATACTACGACGCGGTGCCAGGACCGACGAGGGCTGCGTGTAATGACGAGGCGCCGCATAGCAAGGCGCAGCAGCCTTTGCTTTGGCTATAGGCCTCAACGCCGCAGTGCATTTGGTGGACCACAGCTTTTATTATTGTTGGGTGTTCACAGGTCGGGAGCGGCTTCACCGACCATACAACAGCGGTGGCAGCGTTACACTGGCAGGGGTGCTCCAGCGCAGAGCACACACCTACCAGCGGACTGGAGGCCCAGTCATGCGCGAGGCGCGCCCCCACACCGGAAGGTGAACCATGCGCAGGCGCGCAAACCCGCGCCTGCATGTTCCCATGCCGCTGGCCCGAGTGCGATTTGGGTATCACACGGGCGGGGCCCTTCTTTGCAGATTTGGGACCCGAGCAACCCAAAGCTAGCCTGCCCCTTTGCGAAAGTAAAACCACGGACGGTTTTGCTTTATACTACGGCGGCCGCGGTTTGAAAGATTTAAGGAAACCTTAAATGTGAAATTTGTTTGAAAGATTTTAAAGAAATCTTAGATTTGAAATTTTAATTTTGTGCGACATTGTTTGGTGGCATGTTTACCGGGAGTTTGACGGGGCTAACACAAGTCACCCTCTCCTCGGTACATGCATCTATGTGAGAATGTCAATTTCGGTAACGGTAATGAAATTCGCCCGCAGAGATAACGGCACAGACATTGGTCTGGACGGGTCCTACTAGGCACCCAGATAGCTCTGGGTCGCTCTACACTGCTGGCAGTGCCAACTATTTTGGTCTTGTTTCTATTATGTACACAGTTTGACGACTCGACTCCGCATAGTCTAGAGTCATTATGTTTGTGTACCATTTCCATAACTATGCATAAGTTTGGGAAATTGAGAAACCTCCCATGGTCTACATGGTAGCCCATGCCCTTGAGGATTGTGAAGCCTTTCAATAGGCCAGTTTCAATAGGTCACGGTTGACGTCTGTTGGATGTGTTACTAGGTAACCTAATTTGTAATTTTGAATATTGTTTGTTCAAAGAGCTTTATTTGCGTAGTGCTCTTTCGGTGTTTATTTTGTCACAGTGGACGTCTTCACCCGTGCAGCTGCAGACGGGGGGTCTGCCTTCGGACCGAGTCACTCAGTCTCGTCCGTTCTTGGGAATCGCACGCAACGGGTTTTCTCGGTAAAACCGATCAACTGCGCAACGCTCGGGTTGTAGGTAATTATTTTGTGTTTTTTTTGTGCCTGGCTACTAAGGCCGTCCTCTTAGGAGTCTCTTCGTTGTCCACGGAGGCCTTCGTCGTCGCGTTAAATCGTTTCGTGTCGCGTAAGGGTCTACCTTCACTTATTCGCTCCGACAATGGCACAAAATGGCAAGGGCACGGGTGTAACTAAATGATGTTTGTAAATTTTTAGAAAATAAGCTTTGGTAAATAAGATAATTTAATATTATTTTAATTTGGCTAATTAGATTTAGTATGTTGTTGAAGGAGAATGACTTGCTCTCCTTGCTTGTAGCTAGGGCAGCATTGTAAAGTTGTTTGTTGGCGAGCATGGGACTGCGGTTCGATTCCGCGATGAGCCACAGCAGCTGTCTCTCCTTGCCCGATGGATTGAGCTAACGAATCGAAATCTCGTAAAATTGCATTAAGTAGCGCTTGTAAAGGTTGCAACATGTTTTGACAGTGAGAGTAATCTATTTCATTATTTTTACGACAGTGAAATTGAATAGTATCAAAAACATTATGAATATTTTCTATATGATATTTTATTGATGTTACATCAACGGGAATGACAATATGAAAATAATCATTTGTAATCCTTAGTGTACCAACAGGATCAAAAAGTATACCAGGACTCTTAGTAATATATTCTATATATTGGGTTTCCTTACTTGCTAGGATGACATTGCAAAATGCACCGGCCATTCTGTAATATAAAGGTAACAATTATGAGAAGGAAAACTAATTTTATATTTAATAAAATAAAGAAAACAACCTATTTTAAGTTATAAAATGCATTTAAGCATGACAATATCTTTTTATTTAATACACACTTACGGTTCTACTTATATTATAATATTTATATTTATATGACTTTAAATTAGGTAGGTACCATGTTTATCTAATAATTTTATGTTACAGATGCTGGCTTGACTTGGCCGTAGTGGTGCTTCACGTGACGTCTATTTATCAGAAGAGAAAGGGTATTATTTCCATGTAATTTGACGATTTTATAGGGTCCTTTCCATATAGGAGAAAGGGCTTTACGAAGTCTTAGGTGATTCTTTAGCAGGACATAATCTCCTACTTTATATTGTATTGGTCGGGAGTGTTGATCGTAATAAGTTTTTGATCTTTCTTTTGACGTATTAATGTTTTATAATGCCTTCTCATGGGATATGCGCGGCGAAAGCGGCAATGAGCGAGCGAGAGGTTGAGAAAAAGACAGAAAGAGAGGTCAGATGATAGCTCCACGTGGCGCGACGCGAAGGCGGGGGGCATCGGGGAAGCGGCTAGCGATTGGTTGAAGGGAAGAAAAGCGGACTCGCGCGGGCAAATCTTAGGCGCGCGTGGCGCGAAAGTTAAGATGCTTGGGAAAAGGGCGGAAAATTAGCGGACATTCAATTTTGGGGCGTCGGCGGTGCGGTCCAACTTAAGAGTGCGGTACTACTCATACGGGGAAA
Organism: Scoparia ambigualis; assembly: GCA_963921215.1. Lineage (NCBI taxonomy): Eukaryota > Metazoa > Arthropoda > Insecta > Lepidoptera > Crambidae > Scoparia > Scoparia ambigualis. Next base: position 36,197,272 of record OY992509.1, on the reverse strand, counting down.
ATAGTGTCCGAGCTTTGATAGTGCGCTAAGTGATATTCGAGCTGCGATATTAATTAAGATTCGTGAAATTGAAAGTGATTAATAAAGTAAACTATTGCGATCGCAACTCGAATCCGTTAACGGAATGAAGTATTCCGGGGTACATCGGCGGAAACGCATAACGGTGGCAACGAAAACCTATGTACCTTTCAACAGACTTCGGTCTGGATGATCTTTGATTGTATTTAATAAGATCGGCGTTTTACATCATTACGCTAAACAATACACTATCTTCGACGGAGTAATGGGGGAGAGACAGTTGTCTCCCTAGTGAAAGTTGAAGATAGGTCAGACACCATTTAGCTGGAGGTAGACACGTATGACCCAGTCCAATCTCGAGTCTACCTCCGTACATACAGTGTAGTGATAGGAAAATAACACACTGAGTATACTGGCTCGACTGATAGAACATTTAGGAGTTAGTTGCTTTCAGGGGCAATGCGACTCTCACCACACACCACGAATTTAAATTAAATGTGGCTTGGCCTAGTTTGCAAGGTACACAAAAGGGACTGTTAGTTCGACAAAATATAGGCATTTTCAAGTGAGGAAAGTTGTAGGAAACTATAGGTAGGCGGATATATATATATGGTTAGTTATTAATTCAGACCAATAAGGTAGGGATAATTAAGTTACGGCGCTAAATAAAATTATGATGAAGTGATGTGGGTCCTAGCTAGGCAAGTAATCTGTTACCGCAGGCCGGTAAAATTCTAATTGTTTTCCTAAAGTTGTTATCAATTAATTATTCATTTTAAATAATTAACAGAAGTATGATAATATTGTACCATCATTACTTTGGAGTACCTAAAAGTCTAGACTGGTTTCCTATTACAAGAAAAATACTAAAAAGTTATAGCAAATAAGCTTAGTCGTACTGTGATGTTTGATTTCTAACACTGAAATGACCAAACAGGCATTTGTTAGCTTTCCCTGAGATGCAATACGATCTCACATTGCTATACTCTTCAAAGTATGGAAAATTTTACATCCGATACCTTAGCAAAAATAAGCTGATACAAACTGAACAACTAAAACCAGTTTAGAACCTAGGATAAGTCGTTGAAAGAAGACATTGTAAGTACTTAACTCTAATAATCTGAAACATAGAAATAATTGATTGATAACAACCAGCTAACTAGCCTGACAATGGTCTACTAATACCATTTGAATAGACCTCTTAAGATATGTAAGTACTTACTTCTAATAATATGAAACATAGAAATATTTGATGGGAACAATCTAATCAATCAGACTAATACCTAGTACAGTCTAATTTATACTTATTAAAGTGAGTAAAAGATAACTTCTAAATGTAATTTATTTAATGATTAACAGGGATAATTAACTACCTAATTTACTACCTACTAAAGGTATACTAACTATGATTTAGTAGTCTATCAAATTAACCACTCAGTCTGAGAGACAGAGGGTGGAAGTTAATGAAAAAATAATTAACTTAAGTTCTCTTCCTAAAAGTCAGGAATGTTGAATAAATTAGGCATCTTACAATAAACTTGAGATGTACTTATACTTTATAAGATCTGTATAATGAACAATAAGAGTAACCCAAAGTAATTTACTTCAAATGATAGTATTCTATTTCAGTTCACTTCCTAAAGTCAAGGATATTGAATGAATTAAACATCCTTTAATAAACTTAAGATGTGATAATCTGCCAATGCAGCCAATCCAATGTAGTTATATTGGAACTTTACAGGACCTGTATAATAAATACTAAGAGTAAATAAAAGTAGTTTTACCTGTATTAATAGCATTCTACTTTAGCCACCGCCTGAATTGGCGTTTTATTAAATTATCCACCCTTTACGGAACTGAATATAAGTTATTGCATTGAATAATTAAGTTCTTAATGTGAAAAGGATATTTGGATGATAGCAAGCCTTGAGATAAACTCTATTGATTTATGTGGAATAATAAGAATTTAAATTGCTAACACATAGTTCATAATGTAAAATGATATTAAATTTGAGGAGAGATGTAAATTCTCAGTTTAAAGAATTAAAGGCACAAGCTAATAATTAAAGTTAAAGCCAATGTGACGGAACTGTAATTAAACCATGAGATGTACAGTACGCTATGGAGCGGCGGTGGGGCTCATAAATTGCACCAGGCTTCTTATGTATCACGCTACTGATAATAAATAATAATACCTACAAGCTAAGCTATCATCTGATTACCTTTGAGTGGTTACAAATCTTCCCCGCAGCTGCAGTGAAGGATTTAGGTCACAGTTCAGACGGAGTCATTGCTAGGCTACACATATCTATGTTATGATCTATAGACTGGTAGGTAATTAGGTCAGGAGAAAATAATTTAACACAGGGATAAGCCAATTACTAAACTTTCACGAAAGAACTTGAGTTACTTAAATGCGGTTAACAACTGAGGGTTCACTAGACGATCTGGCCAAAATAGTAGTTATTATAATATTACATTGCTTGACTGAAATTCACTGCAAATAGAATTAAGCTATGCTAAGGTTCCATCTTCATACAAACGCTACACACTCTACAAAACTCCAGACACAACCATTAGATTGTAGATAAATTAGGTTAATTAGTTTTAAGAATTAGATAATAATTTAAGTTAAGGTAAAGCGGCGAGGATGTGTGTATGTATTATAAGGTAGCTAGGCATATAGGTGGAAAAGGTTTAGATTTAGGTTTAGATTTAGGTGTAGCAATCAAAAGGCAATGGGGGGGGAGGTTACAACATGCGCGTCAATTGTTGTCGCTAACTAGGGTAGCTAATCAGGCGGACTTAAAGACGCAACTGTTGACGCCAGTCACAGTTGCGTGTAATGCGTTGCGACAGTTAGGGTTGCCAGTAGCCGAGTGGTCGCTCCTACTGATGCATATTGTTTTGGACAAGCTGCCAACGGATGTTCGTTCCCGGTTTGAGCGGAAAACGGCAGAGAATGGGGGGGCTACTCTGCCGGGATTGGAGGAGCTTCTAAAGTTCCTCGGCGATGAGATGGGGGTCGTAGCGACCTCCCAGCCTGACCTGCCGCCATCAGAGGCGCAGGCTTCAATGGGACGCCAGGCGAATCCCACTGTACAGCTGCAGCCAGGACACACTACGTCGCGGCGGGCGGCGCTGACTGCAGCGGCCGGCAAGGACCCGGCTTGTACACAGTGTGGACAAACGGGTCATACTACGACGCGGTGCCAGGACCGACGAGGGCTGCGTGTAATGACGAGGCGCCGCATAGCAAGGCGCAGCAGCCTTTGCTTTGGCTATAGGCCTCAACGCCGCAGTGCATTTGGTGGACCACAGCTTTTATTATTGTTGGGTGTTCACAGGTCGGGAGCGGCTTCACCGACCATACAACAGCGGTGGCAGCGTTACACTGGCAGGGGTGCTCCAGCGCAGAGCACACACCTACCAGCGGACTGGAGGCCCAGTCATGCGCGAGGCGCGCCCCCACACCGGAAGGTGAACCATGCGCAGGCGCGCAAACCCGCGCCTGCATGTTCCCATGCCGCTGGCCCGAGTGCGATTTGGGTATCACACGGGCGGGGCCCTTCTTTGCAGATTTGGGACCCGAGCAACCCAAAGCTAGCCTGCCCCTTTGCGAAAGTAAAACCACGGACGGTTTTGCTTTATACTACGGCGGCCGCGGTTTGAAAGATTTAAGGAAACCTTAAATGTGAAATTTGTTTGAAAGATTTTAAAGAAATCTTAGATTTGAAATTTTAATTTTGTGCGACATTGTTTGGTGGCATGTTTACCGGGAGTTTGACGGGGCTAACACAAGTCACCCTCTCCTCGGTACATGCATCTATGTGAGAATGTCAATTTCGGTAACGGTAATGAAATTCGCCCGCAGAGATAACGGCACAGACATTGGTCTGGACGGGTCCTACTAGGCACCCAGATAGCTCTGGGTCGCTCTACACTGCTGGCAGTGCCAACTATTTTGGTCTTGTTTCTATTATGTACACAGTTTGACGACTCGACTCCGCATAGTCTAGAGTCATTATGTTTGTGTACCATTTCCATAACTATGCATAAGTTTGGGAAATTGAGAAACCTCCCATGGTCTACATGGTAGCCCATGCCCTTGAGGATTGTGAAGCCTTTCAATAGGCCAGTTTCAATAGGTCACGGTTGACGTCTGTTGGATGTGTTACTAGGTAACCTAATTTGTAATTTTGAATATTGTTTGTTCAAAGAGCTTTATTTGCGTAGTGCTCTTTCGGTGTTTATTTTGTCACAGTGGACGTCTTCACCCGTGCAGCTGCAGACGGGGGGTCTGCCTTCGGACCGAGTCACTAAGTCTCGTCCGTTCTTGGGAATCGCACGCAACGGGTTTTCTCGGTAAAACCGATCAACTGCGCAACGCTCGGGTTGTAGGTAATTATTTTGTGTTTTTTTTGTGCCTGGCTACTAAGGCCGTCCTCTTAGGAGTCTCTTCGTTGTCCACGGAGGCCTTCGTCGTCGCGTTAAATCGTTTCGTGTCGCGTAAGGGTCTACCTTCACTTATTCGCTCCGACAATGGCACAAAATGGCAAGGGCACGGGTGTAACTAAATGATGTTTGTAAATTTTTAGAAAATAAGCTTTGGTAAATAAGATAATTTAATATTATTTTAATTTGGCTAATTAGATTTAGTATGTTGTTGAAGGAGAATGACTTGCTCTCCTTGCTTGTAGCTAGGGCAGCATTGTAAAGTTGTTTGTTGGCGAGCATGGGACTGCGGTTCGATTCCGCGATGAGCCACAGCAGCTGTCTCTCCTTGCCCGATGGATTGAGCTAACGAATCGAAATCTCGTAAAATTGCATTAAGTAGCGCTTGTAAAGGTTGCAACATGTTTTGACAGTGAGAGTAATCTATTTCATTATTTTTACGACAGTGAAATTGAATAGTATCAAAAACATTATGAATATTTTCTATATGATATTTTATTGATGTTACATCAACGGGAATGACAATATGAAAATAATCATTTGTAATCCTTAGTGTACCAACAGGATCAAAAAGTATACCAGGACTCTTAGTAATATATTCTATATATTGGGTTTCCTTACTTGCTAGGATGACATTGCAAAATGCACCGGCCATTCTGTAATATAAAGGTAACAATTATGAGAAGGAAAACTAATTTTATATTTAATAAAATAAAGAAAACAACCTATTTTAAGTTATAAAATGCATTTAAGCATGACAATATCTTTTTATTTAATACACACTTACGGTTCTACTTATATTATAATATTTATATTTATATGACTTTAAATTAGGTAGGTACCATGTTTATCTAATAATTTTATGTTACAGATGCTGGCTTGACTTGGCCGTAGTGGTGCTTCACGTGACGTCTATTTATCAGAAGAGAAAGGGTATTATTTCCATGTAATTTGACGATTTTATAGGGTCCTTTCCATATAGGAGAAAGGGCTTTACGAAGTCTTAGGTGATTCTTTAGCAGGACATAATCTCCTACTTTATATTGTATTGGTCGGGAGTGTTGATCGTAATAAGTTTTTGATCTTTCTTTTGACGTATTAATGTTTTATAATGCCTTCTCATGGGATATTTTTAGGCGATGTTGCAGCATTTTTAAATATTCGGGGTAGGTGACATCGGGACGTGATTCGAAAATAGAATCTAGAATATATGGTGTATGACCAAAAATAAGTTCGTAAGGAGTAAATTGGGTAGTAGTATAGGTGTTACTATTGTAAGCTAGCATTGCGGTATATACAAATTTGTGCCAATTTGTTTGGTTATCATTCACATAGCTCTTAAGATATTCTTTAAGAGTGGAATGACTACGTTCAAAAGCCCCTTGAGTTTGCGGATGATAAGGCGAAGACCATATCTGTTTTATCTTCAAATATTCACATGTGCGTTTAAAAAGGTCGGCTGTAAAGTTTGTACCCTGGTCAGTCAGTAGGTATAGATTTAGGGATACCAAATAAGGATAAAAAATGAACTAAGCATCCACAAGATTCTTCTGCTGTAGCATTTGAAATGGGATAGGCAATGGAAAATTTCGTTAAATCGTCTTGAAGAGTGAGTATGAACTTTAATTTTTGAAGTCCGGCCTCTGGAAGGGGACCGACAATATCAAGACTAATTCTTTGGAAAGGGCGTGTTGAATTTGTAGTAATTTGCATAGGCGATCTATTTATTTTCCTAAGAGGTTTATTAGTTTGACACAATTTACAGTTATTCACATAATTTTCGATATCTGTTCTCATGTTTTTCCAATAGTAACGTTCTTTTATTCTGTTATACATTCTGTTAGAACCTAGGTGTCCTGCTATTGGAATATCATGGTTTTCTTTTAAGATTTTTGAAATTTCAGTCGGAACAGGATATATAATAGTATTATGATGTATATTTATGGTAATATTTGTGTTATTAAAGAGATACATAAGCATACTATATATTTTAACAAAGGAAAGTTGATGAAAGGGATTTTTGAAATCAGATATTGCTACTTCATTTATAAGTAGAATATCATCACGTGCACTCTATAGAATTTTTGTATATTTCGGGATATGTGCAGTTGTCAAAATAATAATGCTTTTTAAATAGGAAGTAGTAAATTCTATTATCAGCTTTTGTTTTTTTGAAAGAATGCAGTTCCCGCTCACCATCGATTACTTCGGAAGAATTATCGGCTGGGGCGAGAATATCTTGAAGGTAAGAGTTTGAATCGTCAAAGTCAATAGAAATAGGTATAAGGATAGCTTTTGATTTGCTCTTGAGGAGACTCTCGTTATTTTCTTTGATATAAGTGTTAAATGTTTCGTCCTTGTTAGTAAGCGATTTAATGAAAGTATTGTAGTCATTGTTGGATGGAATCTCTCTACTGGTTTCAGGCTCATTATTGGAAAGTGAAGGAATAGGTGATTCCTGAGGTAAGTCAGTCGCGGAGGGATTTCTATTTTCAGGACTATACACTTCGGGTGAAATATTGTCATTGTCCAGGAGAGATATGGAAGGTAAGTCGTTACTGTCTAGGTCAAGTAGGCTTGAGGGGACACGTATGTCTAAATCTTCTACAGTTATGGGACTGAATGAGAGAGAATTATCAGAATCGTCATTGTTAGGAGGTGAATTTTCATCAGCTACAGAGGGATTATCTTTTTTAGGAAGAATAGGATTGACTGGGTATCGAGACAATGCATCAGCATTGCTGTTTATTTTGCCTTTCTTATACTCGATTTCATAGTTAAATTCTTCAAGTTTTAGTCGCCACCTTATAAGTTTGGATCCTGGATCCTTATGGTTAAATAGCCTTTTAAGTGGTCGATGGTCAGTGACTATAGTGAATTTGCCAAAGAGTATTGCTAAACACTCTTTCTCCGTTGTGCTATAATTGCATTCTGCTTTGTTTAGGGTTCGTGATGCATATGCAATGGGCCTATCATTATCTATAGGTCCTTGTGAGAGAATGGCTGAGATGGCAAAATTAGAAGCATCACAAGTCAAAACAAAAGATTTTTCAAAATCTGGATAGGCTAAGGTAGGCGCAGAGATTAAACATGTTTTTAACTGTTCGAAAGCTAACTGTTGTTCGTTTTGCCATGAAAATGGTATGTCTTTCTTAAGGAGGTTAGTTAGTGGTTTAGCTATCTTGGATAAATTTGGTATAAAACGGCGATAATACGACACTAATCCTAGGAAGGATTTAATATCTTTAGGGCATTTGGGCTGAGGAAACTGTTGGACGGCTTTCGTCTTTTCAGGATTTGGCTTCACTCCTTTATCGGTAATGATATGGCCAAGGTAAGATACTTCTTTACAAAGGAACTCACACTTGTCAGGTTGGAGTTTCAAGTTAAAGTGCCTTTTTCTGTCAAATACGTTAGATAGTGATTTAATGTGTGTTTCAAGGTCAAACGAATACAAAACTATATCATCCAAATAAACCAAGCATTGTACGCCTTGTAAGCCTGATAGAGCCCAGTTCATCAACCTTTGGAAAGTTGATGGGGCATTCTTAAGACCAAACGGCATTCGGTTAAATTCAAAGTGCCCTTGCGGTACAGAAAAGGCGGTTTTGGGTGCGTTACGTTCAGACATTTTGATCTGATGAAAACCGGAAGCAAGGTCAAGTGTGCTAAAGTATTTACATTTTCCTAGCTGGTCTAAAATTTCAGATATGTTAGGAATCGGATATGAATCTCCTATTGTGATATCGTTTAGACGGCGGTAGTCTATTACTATTCTCCATTTACGTTGGCCAGAAGCATCTGTCTTCTTGGGTACCACCCAAATACTGCCCTTATAACATTAAATGCAGTACTTGCAAAATGGCGGATCCGAGATAATCGCGGTTAAAGGTTTTTCTAGTATCTTTGTTTACTATATGGTCATTTTAATATACTTTTTACTTATAACAATGTAAATATGCACATTTATCAAGTCTACAAATTTCAAATCAATATTTGCGTTGTAATTCATTTAAATGCCGGTTACGGCATTTTTACTTTGTATTGCTTGTCTTTGAGCAATCATTATACTAAATTATAATGCAGTATAGTGTCATTTACTGCATTTTCGTCTAGGAAATGCGTTTACTGCATTTAGTACTATCACAATTGATGCAAATTTTGTTATCAATAAAAAACATAAATGAAGTAAATATAATTTGCTAATTATTTACTAGGTAAAATTGATAAAAAAGAAGTGTTATTTTATAAAATTTGTTTTATTTTTATTATTTATGGACACATTTAACAAATTTAACAATCATATCAGTATTAGTTTACACGTATACGTTTCACATAGGTACCTACATAAAATATTAATAATGCTCAGAAATTATTAGTTTGTTAGAATAAATTGTCAACAGTGGCACATACAAAGAGAGGCCTATACCCAGCAGTGGGTGAAGTCAGGCTGTGGATGATGATGATGATGATGAAGAATAAATTTGACATATACGAACAGTAATTATTTTTCACTAACTACATAACCTATCCAAATCCAAAACACCGAAAACTTCTAGCTCGAACTGAAAAATCGCTTCGAATGCCTGATGGATTGCGTAGACGTGGACGATTACAACAACAGGTTTGTAAAAACTGTCGCGGTTGGGTCTAAGTTCTTCAAAACCCACCGTACAAGAGGACTTAAAAGCTCTCGGACCATACTCTCAAACTGATGGAAGAACGGCGCGTAATGGTTCTGCGTTCTTCAGATGATTCGTCTCAGCTTCTGCGGCTCAATAGGCAGATCTCGGAGTCTTTTTCAAACTAGCGGCACTCGCCGATTTAATACCGACCGTATTAAAGAGGCTATCGAGCGAAACAAAGGTTCCAAATTGTTCGCAAGAGATTTGGGCAAAGTTTATAGCATCATTCTCTTCAATCAGGGTCACGGCATCGCACAACCGTGGATAAACGAGGATTTAACCCAATGATAAAAGTATGCAAAGCAAGGTCTTGCATTGCAGCGACACGACCTGCCAGTTCACCTTTCTTTTTTGTAGGGATGGAAATATTTATTTCGGTAAGTAGTTTTGAAAGGCACGATTCCATGCGGAGGGCAAACTGGTTGGTAGTCTCACTGTTCAATTGTTTAAAATCTTGAAGTTCAGAGAGCAGTGCAGCATAGTGCTTACGTTCTCCAAATTGTGATTTTAAAAAGTCTTCGAGTTGCTGCCAACTCTCAAATTCCTTAATTGAGCAAGCACTCTCTGCCCGGCCCTCTAGTTGACTTATAATATATTTTAATAAAATATCTTGCTGCGTTTGAGAAGGAAGATTAAATGCATTCTTACAATTGTTTATAAATGCATTAAGTTTTTCACGGCTCCCGTCGTACTTGTTTATAAATTTTATTAAAATATTTAAATCAATGTCAGACATTGTTATTGGATTTGTTACAGATGATTTAGAATGAGTTTCGTCTTTAAGCTCCTTCGGCATCGGGAGCGGATGAGGTGTAGTCTAAACAAAAGATAAGCTTAGCTCGGCACTCTGGAGTGCGAGTCGATAACGTCGTCGCACTAATCTCAAAGTTGAATGAAATTATGTTACTTAAAATAGAATTTATAAAATTTTGTTTCTTCCAACAGGTAACGATATTTAAGCTCAGCGTCCAGGGAGCACAGGATACAGAGACAGGATACAGAGACAGGATGCAGAGACACGCAGCAGTACACAGCAGGACAGATTAGAATATAGTATTTGTTGTTGTTGTTACACGAAAATCACTGGTGTACACACATTGCTGTTGGGCGGATGGGTGACCGCATGGATATGAAGCGACACTGGCTATAAGTTCTACCGATTTTCCCTATTTAAAATTAAACGAGACACTCGCGAGGATTTGAGGCACTTTACGGCACTTTATGGCACTTTACGGCACGGAATTACTGGAACCCAGGACCTTTAGAGATCCCTTTACGCTGCCACCAATGTTATACGGGGTATTGAAAATCACGTTTTAAAAAACGATTATTTATTTAATGTAAGCGAGTGCTCTCCAAAGAGGTCGTTGGTAGACTAACTCTCCGTCTTAACTAAGTACATATTGTTAGATTCGTTACATTGTTGCATTCTTTGTCAGCATAAACTAATACAGTTTTCGGATATAACAGTACGACGGTACGGGACGGGTATAACAGCGAAGCGGCGCGTTTTATAGGTTTTATTGCCTATATGTATAGACTTTATAGGATTCTCTGCTAATTTATCTGCAAATTGTTTGTCTTTCGTTGAGTACAAAAATTAAATATAAAGTATCAGTAGTTTAGTCATAATATTGAAAAAACATTACAAAAAGGGGTAATTTTTGGATTTTTTTTCTATCGAGTGAAGTTCATTGGATCTTGTAACTGAATGAGACTGAATAGATTAGATCCTTAACTATGGCCTGACTGCAACCGCTGTGCCGCGCCTTGGGTATGCGCGGGTGGTGGGGGGAGTGGGAAGTAAAGAGCATGAACTCACATGAGATTCGTAGTGTCAGACAGATCTTACGATATCGATGCACAGTTTATTGAAGCTTTATATTTACGAGTATAATTACACCCAATCCGTTTTTGTCCAGTATGATTTTTAGATAAGTACAATTAAAGAACCAATATAAATGAAATAAATCTTTAATTCTTGGAAATATATAATATAAACTTTCTTTACATCAAACCTACATCAGTCTACTACAGCATATTTACCGCAATAGCACCGCAGCTGTAAACTACACAAAACTGGACTTTCATTCCATATCCAAAGAGGAGTTAAGCAAGGAGACCCTCTGTCTCCTAAACTTTTTACAGCCACTCTGGAAGAGGTATTTAGGACATTGGCAGTCAGCTGGGAGGATAAGGGTATCGCCGTCGGCGAAAAAAGGCTAACTAACCTTCGGTTCGCCGACGACATAGTCCTTTTTGCATCCACCGCTCAAGAACTTGGTATAATGATCCAACAACTCCACACGGCGAGCTTCGAGGTTGGACTTAGCATGAATATGTCGAAGACCAAGCTCATGACAAACGGCACAAAACGTAGGATTGACATTGATGGAGTTGAGATCGAATATGTCCAGGAATACCTTTATCTCGGCCAAATAGTCTCTTTCCAGGCGCGACAAGACATGGAAGTTGCTAGACGCACCGAAAACGCCTGGAAGAGCTATTGGTCGATGAAAGACCTTTTGAAGGGAGAACTTCCGCTTTCACTAAAGAAAAAGCTAATGGACATATGCATTCTCTCTATCCTCACCTACGGTGCACAGACTTGGTCTTTGACTGCTCAGCAAAAGTCTAGGCTCGGGGTATGCCAGCGAGCGATGGAGCGCAGTATTCTGGGAGTCAGATTGTCAGACCGCGTCAAAAACACAATACTGCGCTCCAAAACACAAATCGCTGATGTTGGACAAAAGTGGAACTGGGCCGGACACATCTGTCAAATGTCGGACGAGATGTGGGCGAAAACTACGACTATGAGGATGCCACACGACGCGGCAGGCCCAGAAGGAGATGGCGGGACGAGCTGGACTCCTATTGCAAAGACTGGCCATCAAAAGCCCTTAATCGTGAAGATTGGAAAAAGGGAAGGGAGGCCTTTGCCCTGCAGTGGGATGGCTAAAATAATAATAATAATAATAAACTTTCTTTGTTTGCTTTTCTTTTCTTAAAATATTCGGCCTCTTTAAAAATAACAGTCTTGATTATCTCGAGATAATGCACGACCCATTTTTTGATATTTTATCTCATGTGCGTCTGGACACACTAGTTGCCGCCGTGAGCGATAACGGCAGAATGACAAAATGGAGCAACTGTTTCGCCCCCCCGCCTTGCCGCTCGCGTGCCCGGGGCGCGGTGCGGCGGTGGCAGTCAGACTATAATACTTACATACTTTTTTCCAGAATTTAAACCATTATTTTCTATGTCTCAGATGGTTTGAAAAATTCAAAGCGCGACCTATCTAGCCTCAACTCGTAATCCCTACGCGCGCGCGTAAACCTTGCGCTCCTGACGGACGTCAAATCGATATCGAGTCTGCTTTGCTTAACGGAATATGAACGCTCGGGTCACGCGATGGGTTTCGGTTTCGCGTAAGGGTCGTTGTAGGGTGAACCTTCTGTACGGTAGTAATATTAGTTATTCTGTGCTTGTACCAAGACGAAAAACTAAACAATTTAAAAACACACAAATTTATGCTTATGAATTTTTGACGTTTTTAATAATAAGTAACAACTACACAAGACTGTACCTGTCAGAAAAACGGTTCTCTGGCGCTAATACTACCAACCTCTTTCTTCCCTTAGGTGTCGTAAAAGGCGACTAACGGACTAAAGGAGGCACATACATTCAACAGCATAGAGCGGCGATGAATTCTTAAAAATAATACTACCAATCTCTCTCCTCCCTTTGGTGTCTTAAAAACGACTAATGGACTAAAGACTGCACGTCATAGAACCTACAGCAAAGAGCGGCGATGGGCTCATCAAAATAATACTACCAATCCGTCTCTTCCCTTCGGTGTCGTAAAAGGCGACTAACGGACTAAAGACTGCACATACAACCAACAGCATAGAGCGGCGATGGGCTCTACAAAACAATACTGCCAACCCCTTTCTTCTCTTCGGTGTCCTAAAAGGCGACTAACGGACTAAAGACTGCACATACATTCAACGCAGCATAGAGCGGCGATGGGCTCATCAAAATAATACTACCAATCCCTCTCTTCCCTTTGGTATCTTAAAAGCGACTAACGGACTAAAGACTGCACGTCATAGAACCAACAGCATAGAGCGGCGATGGGCTCATCAAAATAATACTACAAAAAGTGCGCGACGAAGAAAATTGCGGCGCACAAACTCATTGCTGCCCGCTAAAAATTAAAGGCGAACCAAGTCGTCCTTCTCGAATAGATGGGATGAAAAAGCTTGTATGTACATAAAATGAATTTCGGCTGACGACTGTCTTGGCATCCACAATATACAGTAGACGTGCATGACTCGGTGATTCTTATATAAAATAGGCAGTATTCCAGAACATAAAACTTATTCCCTCTGCAATTTAATAGTCTTTGAACTATTCTTAGCAGTACCTTACATACCGCTAGACGGCGGCACCATCGGCAAAAGAATATGCGAGCTTCGAATCTTCAAGGTCACCCAGGCCTCTTAAGGCCTCAGTGGGGCCCACATATAGCTAAACTAGCTTCTGCCCGCGACTTCGTCCGCGTGGAAGGTGAAAACTGCCGGCCTTGCGCATCATAAATGCGCGGCGCAGTGTCACATGAGTAAATACCCTACAGAGTTCAAGCTGCCTATAAGCGGCCCGCTGTAGGTGTACGCGATGTGTGCGTGACCTCTCATCGACAGGTTCACCGACGCACCGCCGTGGTAAAAACTGGTTTGCGCCGGTTCAGTTGTGGTATGACTGACAGGGCAGCACGTTGGCGCGCATTAGATGAGATTCAGTAATTCTAGTGATTTTGTTGACGAACTTGAGATTTTACCATTTCAGTGTTTTAAATATTTATATACATATATCTTATATCATATATATATCGTCGTAATCGCAGGCAAGCGGTCAGAGTTGACCACAAACTATCCAAATGGTGTGAGCTTTCGACTGGTGTACCTTAAGGTGGTATCATTTCCCCTCTCCTTTATTCCCTGTTCATTGGCACTCTGATCCTTCAGATTCGCTGTTCTCACCATTTGTACGCCGACGACTTGCAGTTGTATCGGCAACGTCGCGTTGCAGATATTAATACTACGATAGCTGCCCTGACGGACGACCTGCGGAGTGTATACGTTTGGTCCAATCAGTATGGGGTGACTGTTAATCCCACTAAGTGCCAAGCAATCGTTATTGGTAGTCCAGGACAACTCCACAAACTTGACGTCTCTGCTGTCTTGCCAGTCTCCTTTAACGGTGTTAGCATTCCCTTCTGCTCTTGTTTTATAGACCTCGGTCTGCAGATCGACAGTTCCCTCTGCTGGTATCCCCAAGTCACCGAGGTAAGCCGGAAAGTTACTGGTGCGTTACGTACTCTCTATAGACTTAAGAACTTTTTGCCTTTTATAACTAAGATTTCTCTTGTACAGACCCTTATTCTCCCGATTTTAGATTACGCAGATTTTTGCTATCCTGACTTAAATAAAGCTCTTCTTAACAAATTGGATCGTCTTCTTAATAATTCAATTCGCTTCATTTTTGGCTTACGCAAATACGATCACATCTCGTCCTATCGTCTCCAGCTTAAATGGCTGACCATCCCCCAACGTCGTGAGTCCAGGATTCTTATAACTCTATTTTCCATTTTAAATGATCCAAATTCTCCTACCTACTTAAAATCTCGTTTCCCTCTTCTTAGTTCCTCTCATGACCGCCAGCTGCGCTCATCAAATAACCATCTTCTTGCCACTGGTTTCGTGGCTGATTCCTTTACAGTGCAAGCCATTCGCCTATGGAATGCTCTTTCCGAAGAGGTTAGACGGGCCCCAAGCAAATTTGCTTTCAAGAAAAAGATATGTCATATGCTTCTTCAGGAGTCTTCATCCACGTAAGAGTTCCTCATCACCTTATCGGCTATTAAATCTAAGTATGTTTATGTAGTATATTAATATCTTTATGATATAATATTTAATGTATAGTATAGTAGTATATAATTTCTTTTAATGTATAGTAGTATATAATTAATATTTAATGTATAGTTTGGTACATACGTAAGTTAATTTGATTGATTGTGTTGTTTAGTTGTATTGTTTACTAATGTTTTGTATTGCACCGCCATCAACTCTTTCTTCCTAGCCCTAAGGTTGACTGGCAGAGAATGCCTTTTGGCATTAAGTCCGCCGTTTGTACTATTTTTTTAATGAGCAATAAAACTTGAAATAAATAAATAAAAATACATACATACACATAATCACGACTTTTATTTATTACAAGCTTTTATTTAACTTGCAATGCATGTAATGTATGTACTTAACTTTTGTTCGGGTGGAATTTTTCTGAAATTTTGCATACATGTGTAAATCGCGTGACAATGCAATATTATGATGACATGTTGCTAATCTGATGATGGAGCTGGAAGGTGGCCATAGGAACTTCCCAATGAAACCTCATCGAGCTTGGGCTCGTTTAAATTGTCTTGACGAGTACTTTGTTTTTAAATGGTTACCAGGGTCTGATATGATGATGGAGCTGGAAGGTGGTCAAAGGAACTCAGTAAAGAAACGACGCAAACCCATTGAGTCTCAGCTCGTTTGATTCGTCTTGACGAGTACTTTGGTGCTAGATGGTAACCAGGGTCTGATGATAGAGCTGAAATATGGCCATAGGCAGTAATTAAATCACATAACCCCATCAAGTATGGGCTCGTTTGATTCGTCTTGACGAGTACTTTGGTGCTAGATGGTAACCAAGGTCTGATGATGGAGCTAGAAGGTAGCTATAGGAACTCAGTAATTAAACGACATAACCCATCGAGTATGGGCTCGTTTGATTCGTCTTGACGAGTTCGTTGGTCTAGATGGTAACCAGGGTTTGATGATAGAGCTGGAAGGTGGCCATAGGAACTCAGTAATTAGGCACAAAACCGCATCGAGTTTGGTACGTCTTAATGGATAGACCGTTTTTGATGGGTAGTGAGTGGTGGTGGTTTGGAAGACGTGAATAAATTCTGTATACCTACACTTTCAGTGAGATGAACGTATGAAAAATGTGTCCAGGGATAACTAAAAAGTAAAAAATAAATTAAAAGTAAAACACCTTTTTAAAAAACAAGCTTTTATTTAAATGCGCTAAAAATAAAAAATAAACTTTTACTTTAAAACTTTTACTAACAACTTATAATGTCATTACACAATTTATATGATATTAAAGGGTGTTCCGAGATTTACTATATAAGTACTATAATGTGTAAATAAACAATAAAATTAAATAGCTTGATGCGATTGTTTTTAACTATTAAAATTTTTAATCTAAGAAAATACGAGTACATAAATCTCGCGACAACCTTTTATATCATATAAATTGTGTAATGACGTAATAAGTTGTTAGTAAAAGTTTTTTTTAGCGCATTTAAATAAAACATCTTTTTTAAAAAGGTTTTTTTCTTTTAATTTTTTATTTTATTTTATTTTATTAGGTCTGCCAACATTGTTACAATACAGCTTATATCTAAAATGGTAATGTGAATAATAATAGTTACAATGTAACAACATTATAGAAAAAACCAACATGACAATAATGAAAAATAAGAGGAAGTAATTTCGGGAAAATTATATGAACATTAGTTAGTTGAATCAGTACTTACAGTGCGACATAAAAGAGTAGAAAATAAATGAGGGCGCTGTTGTCGTTAACATAGCAACCCTGATAGGTCGAGCAAATTGGTCTTGATGCTTGTTTTTATTTAATATTTTCATATAATTGAAAAACATCACTTACACATTGCTCTGATATAAAGAAAGTAGCTAAGGTATTTGTGTTATAGAAATCAGAAACAACGAAGATACCACAACATCCAGATCCGAGACAATATAGAAAAGTTGGTTTTCTATATTAACTCAACCGGGAATCGAACCCAGGACCTCAGAGATGGCGACGCCAAGTCCGGAGTGCTTGCCTCTCGGCTACGGAGGTCATCAAAATAATTAATTTGAGTAGTTTGTATGTAGTAGGTAATGAAAACAGCCATTTTACTTATAACTTATTTTTATTTAGATATAAAACTAATAAATTAAAGTCCAGATACTTTTCAAGTTTTCGCAAATGCTTGCGACTTCCATCATAGCCAATAGTTGCCTTAATTGAGCTATTAATTAGCATATTGTTGGTACTCCTTTTTTTACAGTGTAAAGAAAATAATTTTCTGACGGATTGCACACATATCGAAGTCATCGAGTTCCTTTGCAAGTAGACCCTTTCTGTGTTTAGCCGGAGTCGAAAATTTTCATCCATTTTCGGAGCCTTGTTTAGCTATTCTCCGCATAGTACTTTTAGACACATCTAGAACAATAAAAACATATATTATGCATAAAAAAAACCAAAATTGTTCAGTCTTAAGGACTGAGTTATAAAATTAATTGGTAAAACTTTTGAATCGAGTGGGAGAAAAAGAGGGGAGGAGAGAGGAGTTTCGTGATTATAGCCGATTTTGACAAAACTTTCAAGTGGTTTTTTTTAATGTTTTAACGCAACAGCGGCAGCTAAAATGTTAATAAATCTTTATTTAAGAACCCTTTAGATCCCCCCACATAGTTAGTTTCTTTAATTTTAGGTGACTCGATTCAAAAGCCAACCCACATAATTTACTTTACCACATTCTACCCCTTAACACTTGATAAAATGTCCTAATAAATTAAAAAGTTCAAGATTCTCCAGTCGAACTATAAGAACCAACATTTTTGTTTGTAATATCATAACCCCAAAACTTTTAAAAATACTGATTGTTTCACGGAATTTAGCCGATTGCGTATAGGCATATTTTAGATAATTATACTTTCAACATCTTTTATAACTAACTTATCAGTATAATCTGCTGTACGTTGGTAAATATCCTCCAGATTAAGTAACAAAGTTCCGTTTTGAAATTCTGGCAAACTTCGAAAAAAAATTCTTATACATTATGTTATGAGAACCGCCACGGATGGTCATAATCATGTTATCAGTGTTTTAAATCCAGGAATGTAGAAATACTAAATAACAATTTATATTGTAACTACGGACAGAGTTGAACAACCACTTGACATTAATGACAGATAATCAATGTTGCCAAAAAATGAGTGAATTTAGTTCTGGATTATTTAATTTCTACTCTTTTATTTCGCACTATACTACAAAGAACTACAATAAGAAATCACATTAAAAAACAGACATAAAATTAAGAAACAGAAAATTATATAAATAATTAGTCAGAGACTAGGCAATGAGGACAGCAAAAGGAGTCTTCTACCATAGTCCACTTTTCACCAAATTGCGACTGCACATGTGCTCAGCGTGACAGGTGGTGAGCCCATCGCCGCTCTAAGCTATTGGATGTATGTGCAGTCTTTAAATAATAAATAAATAATAAAAATTTCACCGCTATGCGTCACGGTTAATTATTTATATAATATCGATTAAGGGACATTAGTGTTTAATCTAATTAAATAAAACGAAGTAGGGTTAGTTACACAATTCCCAACTCTTGCACCATGTGTATGAATAATTCCGGAAAAAATAAGGATATTTTTATTTTAATATTTTAAACATTCATTTAAGATAAGACTGCTTTAAAGATTCGTAATATATGATTATTTGCGGAGGACGCGGGTTCGATTCAACACAGAAGACCATTTTTTCAACGTTTCGTTATCTTAAAATAATTTCAGTATGTGTCAATTTACACTAAACCTTATTTTATACCTTTTGAAATACACGTTTTATTATGTGCCTCTACCTATTTACCTCATTTTATTTTTTCTCCCTATTTTTTTAAACGTGCAACAGGTGTCAGCCCTATCAGAATAGGTATAAATTTTGCGCGTTGTTAGAGAGCTTGGACTCTGTAGGGTAGTTACTCATGTGGCAGTGTACTTGATCATTATTTTGCTGCGATGTAACTTTAAGGGGAGGTATTTCGAGCGCTTCCTTCTCGTTCTCTCGACGGTACAACGGTAAGGGACGGGTATAACAGCGAAGCGGCGCGAATAATCGCGTTTTATATTTTAAAAAATTGATAGATGTAATAAATAAAAAACCATCAGTTATAATAACTCAAGTTATTTACGAGCTTCATTTTGGTAAATGACTCATAATATCAAATCACTTATTTTAAGAATAAAACCTGGAAAAAAAGATAAAATGACACAAAAATATGTAACTTGGTGAAATTATTCTATCGAGCCAACTTTATAAAATCGTGTTTCCATCGGGTGTATTTTACAGAATAAAGTCTCAACAATATTTCATAATTTTCGCACATTTTAATTTTACTGTTTACTACTTCAAAAAGTAATTCTAAGAACGTGTTATTTTAATTTTTCACTAACACCTAGCCTTAAAACTGCGAAATTTCCTAAGATATTCATTGAAATCGAATGATGCAAAAGGCAATTTTGTATTAAATAAAATACTTGTAATGAATAACGTATTTATTTGGATAATAATTAATATCATGTTTATAAAAACACCTTCGCAAATAATGTATTATTTTAGAACAAATTTGGTTAGCATCAAAAAGGTTATAGTGAGCCAACCTTAAAAGATAGACATACGCTGTCGCGGACTTTTTCAGAATTTTAAACAATTCTGTCATACATGATACTTGCAAAACTTAAACCGTTTACGCAGCGGAAGCTCTCCAAAGGTGAAAGAAAACCGTCGATTTTGAAACATTATTCATTGGTGCTCCGCTCCTTTGTCTTAGCGTGATGATATATAGCCTATAGCCTTCCTCGATAAATGGGCTATGTAACACTGAATTTTTTTTAAATCGGACCAGTAGTTCCTAAGATTAGCACATTCAAGCAAACAAACTCTTCAGCTTTATAATATTAGTATAGATTGTTGAATAGACTTAGCTCTGCGGCCTAAGCAGTAATGAAGATCCGTCAATTAACTGACGTTAAAATAGCTATATTAGTTTATTTTTGTTACTTTCATAGTGTAATGTCGTACGGCATTTTACTGTGGGGAAATGCTGCCGACATTCAAATTATCTTTGTGCTGCAGAAGAGGGCTATTCGAACAATATATAACCTAAAGACTCGTGACTCTCTCAGAGACAGATTTAAAGCTTTACCGATGGTTTGCGAAATCGGCAACTAAGTACGATATTATCAGCGCGCTATTTTTCGTCATTAAAAGATACTATAAGGGCAGCGAAGGACGAAGAAGCGTTATGCAGTAGTCAGAATTTACGCCCACGGTTTATTTTGGATATCGTGGACGACTAACTGCCAGTAGATATTTCCGAGGTAACAAGAGAGGTAACTTTTCCAGGCAAATGGGGCACCCATATGCCATTTTCGCGAGGTAATAAGCATGCACATTTGCACATTTTTCAGTTAATCAAACTACAAGAGGTCAAGCTGCGACTCAACCGCGCGGGGGCAATAGTTATAGGCAGGTGCGGACTTATCGCAGCGGCAAAAGCCGTGCTTATAAACGCGGTCATAATGTACATTATATGGATAATGAAAAAGATTTACATTTTTTGGAGTCAGGTCATGCATCCACTTCGAATTCTGATCATAATTCAAATGTAGTAAATAATGAGCCAATACAGTTTTTTCGATAATAGTTATAATTATTAGCATGTGATTACAGCAGTTCAGTGGAACTGTTAGTTGAAAATTCTAAATATAGTTTTCTAGTAGATTCGGGAGCATCGATGTCGGCGTTGAAATATGAAACTGTACAAAGATGGAACGTGCCACTACATGAACACATCCACATAATGGAATAGGGGGCAAAGTACAATCGATCGGTTATGCTTAACTTAACATAAATGAGCAGGTAATTGAAAACAATTTTTATGACAGATTTACATGACTTTAAGTTATTTAAAAGTTATATTACAGTAATTTGTTCCACTTTTTGTCGTGTACAGGTGCGCTATTAACCCAATTAGTTATATTATATATTGTTATATAATATGGTCCTATAGACATAATGACAACTATTTTATAGGACAGTTATATAGTTATAGTCATGACGACTTTTATAAAACTTATCTATATAACTTTTTAGTCGTAAGAACGTTATGGGCATAGAACAGTGTCGGATGTGTCAATGACGTCATGTTATTCCCTTTCTTACAACTTATAAACGGGCGAAAGTCGTTTATACGTCGTAATGGTAATCATTAAATAATAGTTGAAAAAGAGTCCCCATTACAACCTGTATTCGTCTTCAGGGAACACAAATATCACCAAACGGCCGTTATTTAACTAATGTCCACGTACAGGTATTAAAATAAACTTGTATATAACGTGCATAACTGAAGTCCTTCAATCATCTTATTTGACTTTTTCACAAGCTGGAAGAGAGGAATATCAGGATGGTTCCGTAGTAAAAAAAATATTTGAAAATACTGAAACTGCATATATTATTTTAATTAAAAGGCCGGAAATTACGAAGACTAACCATTTGAGTCTTAGTAACTGTAGTTACTTTCAGAAAGTGAATGTATTACTGAGAAGGACATACAAAATATAGATGATGACTTTAGCAATAATTATAGAAAGTGGGCTATCGATTATAATATTCCACATGACGCGTTAAAGAAAATAAATATAATACTGAACGAAAGAATACCCTTTATAGGTCCTTTAGACCCAAGAAGTCTTTTAAAAAGTGGAAGAGATGTTTCAATAATCGTTGTCGATAATGGTCAACCTCCAACTTTAAATATGTCTTTTATTTTCTTTATATCTGTCTTCGATATAAACTTATCCTTAAGGCATTTGAATCATTCTGTTGTACTTATGAGAATTGCCTACAAAAGTAAAACTATTAGGTACATACAAAATAAACATAATGGAGCAATAAATGGGTACATAATCATAATATTTGTGTGTATTTATAATTTTACTTTGTACCTAATGAACCCTAATAGTACAGGAATGGCGACGAAACACTTTTGCAGAAGACAATTTATACGTCGGGAAGTTATATTGAAGTCCCATAACATAGTTACCGATAAAAATATGATTAAATATTAGGTAATACTTAAGCATTCATGAAGCGCATGAAAAATTACTTTAAAACTTACCTTACATTAATCGGTAAACTTTTTTCCACAACAGAAATGATTGTAGCTGACAAATAACAGAGTTGTTTTATTATTTTAATGTAATGTATATTAATAAGATGGCCGTCGCCTTCGATTGTGTTTTAATCACGACCGAGTAAAGTAAAGCGAAACCAAAATTGTTATATCTTATGATTTTTTTTACGTAATTATGACATTTACACGACGGTAGCACGTCGGTACCATGTCGATAAATGATCAATTACTCGTCAGGAAGTCGAGTACACATTGCAGCAGCTAACGTTACTCAACTATTAGTTAAATCGACAACATCTATACGACAACTAAGCGACCAAAAAGGCATTTATATGACTGTATTTCGTCGATTTTCTTATGACATTAAGTTGAATAAAATGGGCCTAAATGCCGTTGAGTAAACGTAATGACGACGTCTACACGACTATTATTCAACCACACAAATGTTTGTTGGGATTACAAACCATATCCAGAAAAAACTAAAGTAGTACAAAATTATCCCGTTCCAAAAAATGCGGATGAAACTAAAAGATTTGTAGCTTTTACTAATTTTTACAGAAAATTTATTCGAAATTTTGCAGAAAAAGCTTTACCTCTGAAAATCTGAATAGACTTTGCCACAAAAATGTGGATTTTAATTGGAATTTAGAATGTCAAAAATCATTTATTCAGAAATTCAGATTGTTGCTAGAAGAATATGACTACACAATTGAATACGTAAAAGGGGCAGACAATGCAGCTGTAGATGCTTTGTCTCGCATACAAATATCGAGCGAAGAACTGAAGGAGAAGAATGAAAGAGTAATGTGTGTTTTGACAAGGGCACAAACGAGGAGACTGAATGATAGACATAATTAGTCGATTTAAATCGACAACCCGGTGGTCGATATTAAGCGTACCTTAGACACTTGGTCTGTTCAACCAAAGGTATTAGGGGCACTCAAAAAACCCGAAGGTTGCATGGAATTAAGGTTTGTAAATGGCGGAGAATGGAAAAAGATAGAGCGTACTGCATCCGAAAAATCTAATTTATTTGCCCTTCAATCAAACAAACAAATAATGTATAATAATCCCTTTTTCCGATCATATTGCGCACGAGAGGCCTTTGTGAGGAAATTGGGTGAATTGTGTTAACAATTAAATATAAAAAGTAAAGTAAGATGACACTTAGCTTTAAGTTTATGTTTGTTTCTACAATTTTTGCTTGTATCAGTGTTTGTCTTGTTGGTTGTCCTAATAAATAAATAAAATAAAATAAAATAAAAGTATGTGTATAATAAAAAACCACTATAATTATGAAAAAATAAAAGAGTTAACTGGTACAATAAATGACACCCAAAATTGGTCCGGGAAACGTTTATGTTTTAAATGGTGTCAAAAGAATAAATGATAAAGATACACAACGCGTGATATTGAACGACTATCATATTTTTCCGACAAGCGGGCACGCCGGCATTAGGCGTATGATAAACAAAACAACATAAAACGTCGATTTTTCTGACCAGGACTTAAAAAGGTATATCCGACTTTGTTAATCGTTGTGACAAGTATTTACGACAAAAACACTTTAATTTAACTTTACAAATTGATCCATTATATACCTAATAATTATGATTATCTCCAAAAATCGCAATATGATGCAAAACAAAATTTAATTAAAAGTAAAGAGATACGATAGCTATACAAATCCAATCACATATAATTTGACGACCTCCTTGGTCGAGTGGTTTGTACACCGGGTTTCATGGTGTCGCCATCTCTGAGGTCCCGGGTTCGATCCCCGGTCGGGTCAATTTAGAGAAAGACTGTTTTTCTAAATTGATTTCGGGTCTAGGTGTTTTTTCTATGTTTATGTATATTTATCCGTTATCTTACCATATTAACGAGTTTCACAAGAATACTCATCTTGGTCTAGATAATTGGTGTGAGCGTAAACAAAATAATGTCGATACTACTTAGAAATGAACAAAATGTAAACAAACTCGATCCTCTGTACTTAGGATCTGTCAGAATTATTGAAGATTGTGAACCAAATATAAAAAATGATTATAAAGGAAAAGAAATGTTAGTGCATAATAATAGAAGTAGACCTTATAAGAAAAATATATAAAAATAAATCATATTGTATTAAAAATTACATTGTAAGTGTGATATAATCATTAATGTATAACATTCTCTATAAATTTTATTATTTAGTCATTTTATTTAAGTACTTCATCTTTTGCGTTTAAGAAAAAAACCATTCATTTTTTTTCTTTTTTAGCCGATGGACATGGTGGTGTATGTATTAAGTATGTACGTTTATAATAACGTGTTTTTGGTAACAGTGATTCAGTAATAATTCAGACCTCAGAGATTTAACTTGTTTACTTAGTAATCCCGAGCTTCGATCCTTACAGTCCGCATGCATGCATGTTATGAATGACTATTTTCTTTTGCAATACTGATAAACCGAAAAAAGTCAATACTGAAGCATGCATAATCAAATCAATAATAAATAATAACAGAAAAAATAAATAGAATTTACTATAATTTATTATTATGGCGATACTTTTCAAATGGTCACTTTTACTCATATAATTTGATTTATTATTTAAAATTTTAGCAAGCCGATTCTCTTTGTTTAGCAAATATTATTTGCATTTCGTCGCAGGTGGCGCGTTACCTATCA
The DNA here is from genome assembly GCA_963921215.1 of Scoparia ambigualis. Classification (NCBI taxonomy): domain Eukaryota; kingdom Metazoa; phylum Arthropoda; class Insecta; order Lepidoptera; family Crambidae; genus Scoparia; species Scoparia ambigualis. The sequence goes on along the minus strand of OY992509.1, from coordinate 36,172,335 downwards.
TGATTTTGTCAATTTCTGAATGAATGAATTTTATTTCTGTGATTAGCTGATTGCATAACCGATAAAAAGCTACGTTGTGACCCTCCAACTAAGATTTGTATCCTGTTGTGCCACGATTCAGCACTATTTTGGTTTCGTGAAATTTGTTCATTATTTAATTCATACGAACTCCATAAATCTGTGCTGTATTTCGGTGATAACGTATGAGTTCCCCATATAAAATGTTGTGAAAACCAATCAGATATAGTTGTTGCTTCTTTTAATATATTTGCACGCCATTCATCAAAAACAATTGGTATTTCTTCTGGTGGAAAGTATGCTAAAGCCAGTAAACATTTCATTTCTAAGGCGAATTTTTCGTTAGTGCCATAATATAATCTTTGGTAACCACTCTTCTAAATTTTTCGATAGATAATTTTATAAATTTTAGGTGTTATCTTGAAAGTACCATCCATGAGCCAAAATTTTGACTGACATAAATATTGTAACAAGGTGCTTGTTGTAAATATTACAATTCTTTTGTTCTTAAATTGTTTATCTTTTATCACTAATTGTTTGACACCATTTAGTTAAAAAAAATCAAAGTTCATTTAAATTTTTTTCTGATCTGGTTCGACAATTCTGCTGGTTTGTTTCTTTTTGATTCTATAAATTATTTGCCTTAAATTAAAAGCCCTCGGTAAATGGGTCAATATTTCAGGTTTCGATTCTTTGATACACTTTTCAATTATAATAATATGACAAGGTTTATTTTCAGGATTTCGTAAAGTATCTTTTTTCAGCGTATTCAAAACATTTAAAATTTGTTCTCTGAAGACGTCAGGCTCGTGATTATAGTCAATTTTACCTTGTTTCACAACAAGCGACCAAATATGGTCGCACCTAAAAAACTCGCTATTTCGTCAGACTCCAAGCGGCCATATATGGCCGCGCTCTCCACTTGACTTTGTACCGTGTTTTGATACACATATAGACTACTTTAGTATGAACAAGGTCGATTATTTCGGTTCTGTGGTACATTTTATGCATCGTGAACGCAAAATTTTACATGAATTGAGTTCGATTTTTTTTTCCATTTCCGCAAATTATTTTTTTTTCCATTCCCGCCAAATCGCACCTGCTGTCAAAATTTTTAGACATTTCGATTCCATGACTGAGAGGTTGCAACACTGTAATGATTCTTGTTTTGCACATAACATTTTTATCACGTCTAAGTTCACATACCCAATAAAACTTTTCTTTTACTTGTCTACATTTTTCAAACACAAATCCGTCAACGTTTAATTTTAGTCCTCCTTTATTTGATTTAAATACTTTGTAGTAATTATCAGACATAATTATGATACAAAATACACAGCGAAAAGCAAAACAATAAACGTCAACATCGCGTTCACATTTTAAGTTAGAATACCTCCCTTAGTTTTAATTAAAACCTAACTGCAACGAATCAATCGCAATTTACATGCAAAGTTATTTTGCCATATAAAAATAATTAGGCGTTATGCTTTTGTGCGTTGAAACTTTGTGCGAATTACAATTTAGTAATAGTAAATAGTAGGAATTATGAATAGTTCCGCCTAATGTCGCATTTGAAAAGTTTAAAGTCGGCGATAAAGAGTTAGGCGAAGTAAAAATAGGCTAACACATTAAGGAAAAGTAAAATTGTGCGAAAAAAATTAAGGCTTAAAGTTTGTATGCCATTGACAATTAGGAGTACCAAAAAATTCGGCGATTCAATATAGAGTTAGCATATTATGACCTGTGGCAAGATAAGAGTATACACTTTCTTCCATCAGCCCAAGCAACTTCTCTTCTAAAATAAATTAATTGGTACTTTAAACAAGTATTAGGTACTTAATCCATACAATCCTTAGATCATGTGTTTAGATGATCGAAGATTTATTCACACTTGCACGAAGATGTACGGACGTGAAATGTTCTTTTATTTAATTCTTTTTTATTCAATTCTTTGTAAAGGCACAACTTGCTGTGCCGATTAATATTATTTTAATGATATTGTACTTTCTAGCAATTACTTCATATCTCATGAACGGTAACATGTAGTTAGTATAATTTTTATTACAAAGAAACAGCTAAAATCTACTAGTCCAGAATTTATCGATTATGCAATTAGGAAAAGACGTCATCTCACTAGCACAGCTTAGCGAACAGCCGTGCGTTCACGCAGCCGAGAGATCGTCGACGAGCTAATAGAGCTTACAGAATACCAATTATAACGCCGAGACTGCAGGTGCCTGCAGCGAACGATGTGACGGCTGTAACATCTATGAACACAGCCATGAGCGTAGCGTCTGTGTCGCTTAGAGAATCGCATAGCAGTTTTTACCACGGCGGCATTTTTTTTTAAATTTATTTATACAAACAAGTTTACAATATACCTTAAGCTAAACTAACATAATAGTACAATTTATTACTTATCGTAAACTCAACTGCAATGGTTACACTTTATGTATAAAACTAATATAAATGGGGGACCCAAATTATAGAAAATAATATTCTATTTGAAGTACAATTTGAATGTTAACGCTAGAACTAAGAAATGCTAAACACAATCTAGTGTGTGTAGTGTAACTATTAAATAATTAGTCTATTTATCACCTGTGTGTGCATAAATATATACATACAAATAAATAAATAATAAATAAGTAAATACATATAAATATATACCCATACCTATATACCCATAAATAATTTTAACTTTAAGTAAAATGGAATATAAAATAATTAGGCATTTAACAATAACTCAAGTATCTGTCTATTGTATGAACCAGTACTACAAGAAAATATGTCTACTGTATTGAATTTTTTATTGTATGTGTCGACCATGCGATGCAGAGGGATCGAATGCCAGCGTTTGTGCGAGAACCAGCGACAGCAAATAGTGGCTTGGGACGCAAAGATCGCATATGTGCACAGAATAACTTATGTGATTAATTATATCTATGCAATCGTATTTGTTATTTCACAGATCGTAAAGCAGTTTTGCGTCAAGTTGTGACGGCCTAGATTTTAGGTCTAAGAGTTTATATTTCCTCAAAAGGAGTAAGTACGATAAACGCCTTCGGTGGTATTTGTAATTAACCCGACGCAAGAACTTCTTTTGCACTATTTATATGCTGTGATTATATTTTTCATATAGTGGGTTCCATATTGACACCCCGTATCCTAACTGGGGTCTCACTAGGGATTTAAAAAGGTAGATTTGTGTGAGGTGGTTTTTAAATTCAATTGACGAACCCATGACAAGACCATACATTTTAAAAGCTTTACTTTTTATGTTTTGTATATGTATATCAAAATGTAATTTACTGTCAATGGTCAATCCCAAGTCTTTAATATTACTGACCCTCACAAGATCTGTACCACCAAGAGAATAGGAAAAATATTTTTTTTTATTTTCGTGAAAGTTATAGTTTTACATTTATTAAGACTAAGTTGCAAATTATTATGGGAACAGTAAATACTAAATCTATCAAGGTCTTCTTGAAGCAAGCAAACCTATAAACTCTATCGATACATCGATATATTTGAGATCATCAGCATACAACAGAAATTTACTATGTTTAAAGCATTAATGTTTTTTATACATTTTAGCGTTTTATAAACGCTTAAATATACTAAAGTAAAATTTTAAACACTGAAAAAAGACGACAACCTCTGGCGGGAATCGAACCACGCACCTTCCGCATTCCGGGCGTCCGAGGTCTGGTTTTCACCCGTCGAAATTTGTCAGTGCTTGATGCTTATGTTTTTAGTCAAAAAAAATTTTACTTTATGTTTAAAGCAATTTTGAACGTCATTGATGAAGATCACAAATAGGAGAGGACCCAATATGGAACCCTGCATGGCAGTGAACCTGTCGGTGAAAGGAACAAAAAAGAAAACATGCAAACGGTTATGCAAGAGGACTTTAACGGTCTGGTGCGGTTGGCCCATGACAATAGGATTATTATTAACATTTATAAGACCAAGTGTATCCAAAACAAACCAAAACTCTCTACGTCTTTAAATTTTAAACATATCTATAGTTGTGTATTGTTGTTGTATTGTAACCCTTTTAAGAAACATAATAATATATACGATGTACTAAATAGAACCTTGCTTTTTAATTATAAAAAAATATATCAAATACAAAACATACTTTTTACTTATTTCATTCAACCTTATGTTGTAGAGTCAACCTTATGTTGAACCTGTAGAGGAGCAGATGGTAGGTATAAGGTATGATGAATTCATTTCATTAGCATTCCCAGCAAAATAGCAAAAGCTGCTAAGGCTCTTAGCGCCGCGCGCGGGCGTGAGCGTGATCCAGTGCGGTGCGATAAGTGTTCATGTTAGCAGTACGCGAACGCAAATGATTTTACGCGATGAATGCTCATCATCATCATCAGCCTATCGCAGTCCACTGCTGAACATAGGCCTCTCCCAAGGCGCGCCACTGAGCCCGGTCTTCGGCTCTCCGCATCCAGCTGCTGCCAGCCGCCCTTCGCAGATCGTCGCTCCATTTGGTCGGGGGGCGTCCCTCACTGCGTTTGTCTCCACTCTAGAACTCGTTTACCCTAACGGTTATCGGTTTTACGACAGATGTGACCAGCCCATTGCCACTTTTGCTTGCTAATGGCATGAACTATGTCGGTTACTTTGGTTCTCTGTCGAATTTCCTCGTTTCGAATGTTCATTCATCAATAATTAATATTAGCAACTATGATTAATTTCATTGCTGCTAATTTGCTATCAGCAATGAAATATTAATAAAATTAATTTCTATCTGAGTGGTAGAGCCACGCTGCGTTGCAGCACGCATTGGGCCGGCTCGCCCGGCGTAATACCACCCTCTCACGAATATTCGGCGTGAAATAATGGCACTTGGTGCTGTTGTGTTTCGTCCGACCAGTGAGGGTACCGGAGGCCCCTCCCCCCCCCCCCCCCCTCCTCCCAATTCCTATTCTTTCCTTAAACCTATTCCTCCCTTAAAGGCCGGCAACGCGTCTGCGATTCCCCTGGTTTTGCGGGTGTCCATGGGCGGCGGTGATTACTCTCCATCAGGTGACCCGCCTGCTCGTTTGCCTCCCTCTTTTATAAAAAAAAAAAAAAAATGCTAATTATTCTAACACTACTAACGCGTGTGATCGCAAGTGGGCTATTTATGCAAGGTTGAATTTATTAACATTGTGTCCCTACAATAGTGAGAAAGTGTCTGTTAATTAATAGGTAAATGCTAACGAAACAGTTTTAGGTGCATGTTTACTGCAAACATTGTCTTCTTGTGTGATAGGTTTTAAAGGATCTAAAGCACTGATAAAAACAGAACAAAGATCTACACCAATAGAAAAACGCATGTGTTTTTACCTATAAACGTTTCTACGATTATATTTTTGGACTCTCAGACATAACTACAGAAACGGATCACAAGCCGTTAATAAGATTTTTTTAAATTCTATTCTACAACGTGTAAGCGCTTGGCCTTCATCTCACCTGATGACGATAAGGCCGAAGGTGGAAGCGCGCTTCACCCGAATCCTCAACCACTGAGGAACTGGTTACCTTATCTATAAATTGTCGGAACACAACAATGCTATAAACATCGTTGTTATGGCGACAGACTTATAAGATGGTGGTAACTAGCCAGACGGGCTGAACAGCCCTACCACCAACCAAACCAAGTACACAAGTATGTAGGTACCACCCGCTCGGAATCGAACCCGCGGTTATAGTATCATTAAAAAGCTAATTGTAATACATAACAGCATAGATAGCAGAGCAACAGTTGAGGTTTGCGCATTAATGGAGAACGTAATAAATAGATGTCTTACAGGCTCTCAGTTCATTTATATAAAAGAAATTAAAAATTAGATAATGAGATGGTAGAATTTAAAAAATGGAGGTATAATACAATCTGGGCCAGATAACAAAGATAAGATTTTCGATAAAATAAAGCCATATTGGAATTTTAAAGAAGAGTTATCAGTTGCAAATGGGCTAATTTGTAAATCGGATAAATTAATTATACTTACCTAAATCAATGCAAAGAGATATGTTAAAAAATATAACAAAAAACAAAAAATATTTTTTATTCTTAAGAGATATTTTTCCAACCCATTGAAAATTTTATATCACCGAAGCATGGACGGGTGCGTCTGTTATTTTAGAAATATTTTCCTATGTAGAGGTTTTCTAACTACATTTGAAAGCTAAAAATGTAGCCAATAGATCGATGTTCAACATTTTCCAAAAGTGTTTCTAAAAGCTAAAAATTTTGTTTATAATTGTATAACCCGGCAAAGACTCCACTGTCCCTGATGTTAAGTGGAAGTGGTTGGATGGTTATAATTAATTTAGGTAATTAAACTCATTGGGGGTTTAATTTAAAAAAAAAACTGACAATAGACGTCATTAGTTATTTTGTAACTGTTGGATAAACGTTAGCATAATTAATGATTCAACAATGTTAAAGAAATTGAGTATCGGGCAGTGACTAAATTCCTTTCCAAACAAGGAAAGAGTCAGAAAAGTACACACAAAGACATAGTGGCTGTTTACGAAGATTCTGCACCTTCATTGTCGACAATCCAGAAGTGGTCAAGTGAATTTAAAAGAGGTAGAGAGAGCATCGAAGACGACCCTCATCTTTGACGACCAATTTATGCCACTAGACAATAAAACGCCGAACTGGTCGAAAAATTTATATTGGAAGATGCTCGAATAAGGGATAAAATGTTAGCAACAATAACCAAGCTATACGTTGGTACCATAAACTCTATTCACTATGACCACCTCAACCTGTCAAAAGTTAGTGCAAGGTGGGTCTCACAAATGCTCACAGCGATCCAAAAACAAGCACGCGTCGAATGTTAGAAGGTCCGTCGAGTATTTTTAACCGAATTGTAACTGGTGATGAAACGTGGATTCATCATTGTGATCCTGAGAGTAAACAAGAGTCCATGCAATGGATTAAAAAGGGTACAAAGCCCCCTAAGAAATTCAAAGCCACACAATCTGCCGGAAAAATCATGGCCACCATTTTTTGGGATTCCAAATTGATTGTACTTCGACGTTGCATCCTCGAGATTTATATTCACAAGGTAGTCCACTCTTCAATGTACCAGGTATTCAACACATATCAAGAGAGCTACGTAAAAGAAATTTTATTTAAAAAAAAAAAGTTACTTTGTACAGCGTTACTTACAGCGTTATTTATTTACACATGTTATATTTACACATTATAGTACACATTGACAAAATTATTCACATACTAATAATAAGATATCTAATATTAACATTTTTAATTACTAGGGTGGAATTGTCACGTTTACTCTTTTATACCTACTCTTACCACTCTACTATTTACAATTTATCCTCCATATCAGACCATGTACTTAAACCTTTTGTGCTTTTCGCCTTCTTAGCTTTTAAAATAAAACTACAGAGCTTCCTTTAAAGAATCTTAAAATTGGTTTGTTTAATGCGGGTTCACTCGGCACGGGCCACGAAGAGTTCTTAGTGGCGGTGGATGAGCTAGGTCCCGACATCCTGGCAATCAACGAAACCTGGTTGAGACCTGGAGAGGATGTCAGGGCTTCAGGCATTGTTGGGTACCGGCTCAAACACCGCCCTAGACCTATGCACATCCGAGGAGGCCGGGGCGGGGGTGTGGGGTTCTTTATTCGGAGAGGTATGAATGTGTGACTATGTGATTTTCCTCCAAACCCTGATGTTGAGCAGTTGTGGCTCAGAGTTCTCACATGCGGCGTGGATGTGGTGGTGTGTACTGCCTACAGACCACCCTGGCAAGATGTGGACACCTTCCTTGATGCAATAGCCGATTCTATAGCTTCATTCACAAAATACGACGCTCTCGTTATTACTGGGGATTTTAATATAAATCTTGTTGATTCACTAAATGGCAAGGCAAGAATATTCCATCAATTTTTGAATGTCACTGAGAACATAAAACATTCCAAAAAATTATGGAAAAATCTCAAAGCATCGATTGTCCCTGGAAACGGGGGGGCCACGGACCTTCCCCCATCTTTTCACGATGCAGACGCAATAAATGCTCATTTCTTAAACATACCTGGAGATGGGTGTGTCACACTATCACAACTGACATTTTTCGAGCACAACAGATTTGGCTCATCAACCTTGTCCCTAAAAATATTATCACCTGAGAAGGTGCTAAAAGTAATCAGGGGTCTCAAGTCCAATGCTCTGGGTAGTGATGGGATGTCACTGGACATGGTCTTACTTACCTTGCCACAGTCGCTTGATGCCATCACCACCATTATCAACCAATCGATAAATGAGGGACTTTTTCCGGCAGGCTGGAAAACAGCAGTGGTGAAGCCCCTGCCTAAAATTAACAATCCTGCCTCTCTGAGCGACTTACGACCTATCAGTCTGTTACCTTGTTTGTCGAAGGTCCTGGAGAGGGTGGTGAGTGAACAAGTGACTGCATATGTGGAGGGAAATAACATACTCCCTCAACTACAATCTGGGTTCCGGAGAGGCCATGGCACGGCAACTGCTTTAGCAGATGTCGTCGACAACTTGCTGGTGGCACAGGACCGGGGAGAGATCGGTGTTCTTCTGCTGCTTGACTTCTCCCGTGCCTTCGAGTCGATAAATTTTACCCTCCTGGTATCCAAGCTGGCATACTATGGGTTCGATGCCAAAGCCGTGCAATGGTTCCATAGTTACTTGGAGGACAGGTGGCAGCGAGTCGAACTAACAAACACAGACGGATCCAAAATGTGTTCTGCTCAGTTGCCTGTAACTAGGGGAGTGCCTCAGGGTTTAATTCTCGGGCCTCTTCTGTATGCCTTGTATGGAGCAGACATAGTAGAAAACATAAATAACTGCAAATACCACCTTTGCGCAGACGATTTGCAGCTATACCTATCTTTCAAACCCGGTGACCAAGTCTATGCTTCATCTTTGATATCCGAGGACCTGGATCGGATCACTGCCTGGTGTAGGTCTAACTGCCTGGTTCTGAACCCCAAAAAATCAAAACTTTTACTAATTGGTACACGACAGAGTTTACAAAGGTTCGGTAACAACCCCTTAAATATACTGATAAATGGAGAGGCTATAGAACGCGTCAACTTAGCCAGAAATTTAGGGCTAACTATTGACAGCAAGAGTGCTCACGCAATTGCTTTTTCAGGTTAAAGCTACTGTACAAAATAAGAGCTTACTTGAGTGAGGAGGTGAGAATCACATTATGCGAGTCACTGATATTATCCAAACTGAACTACTGCGACACAGTTTATGGTCCGTGTCTTCTGTTTAGAACAGCTAAACTCATACAGCGCGTACAGAATGCATGTGCACGCTTCTGTTTCAGCATTCCGCCTAGGTCGCACGTAACTCCCTTTTTGAATGCGGCCAATGCAATAAAAATGGAGGCTCGCAGGCAGCTTCACCTGGCCACTATGTTATTCGGCATCATTAGGACGTGCAGGCCACCGTACCTCTATAACAAGCTGGTATGGACGGCGATCTCAGTAGGTATCCAAAAAGATCAAGCACACACATCTTTGTGACAGCTAAACATCGGACGGTTGCATTTCGAGGATCCTTTAGATTTGCCGCCTCAAAGTGCTGGAACGACCTCCCGCCGCCGGTGCGTGACCTGGAAACGGTACATACTTTTAGAAACAGGCTCAAAAAGATTCTACTTGATAAACAGAAATCTGTAGATTTACCTTCTTCACGTCACTTGTCGCGAGTCCCGTCCCAGCACTATTGAGGATGGTTGCCAGGCTTGGTGCCTACTTATCCCTGCGTTGGTCCAGCACGCTTCTTTCGCCCCTTTGGCCCTTGTTGTTGTCCCCCATATCTCGCGAATATTGCCATTATATGTACACTCCCCGTTACAATACACACTTAGTTCTTTCTTCTAAACACAATTCAAAACTTATTTAATTTATTATTTATATATACGTGGCAAAATCTTTCACAATTTGGGTGTGGCTGGCAAGAAGTGATGTGTCATCCATCATGTATGTAATTTTTCTTTTTTTACATACCAATTATTTCTTTTCTTTACCTATCGGTTTGTTTCGCTTCTCTAGGTATGTTTATTATAAATTATATTACAGTCACTTATAATAATTATACCTGCTACTTTTTTTCTTTTGTTGTTTATACTTTTGTTATTCTTTTTCCTTGGTAATTTTTTATATTGTAATGCATGCACTGACCTACATTAATATTTTAATGTCGGTCAGTGAATGCGACGTGCACTCTTAAGGTGCGGCCAGAATACCAGTGCTGCTGCAGCGGCTCTCGGGCTGCCGCAGCACATGCTGAGGCACGCACCTCGTTGACCAAACTACTTAGAATCCGTTGTGCACAGCACGTTACTTACCTATATACCATTGTGTTTTTTTATTTATACTTAATTAAGATTTAACTTTTTTGTGTTATTGTTATTGTGCTGTGTTATTTTTATTTTTAAACATGTTTTTGGTCAATAAAATTTTTATCTATCTATCTATCTTACCCGTTGTATAGACACAGGCGCCATATAGTGAATACCAAGCGAGTGCACGAGTCTGTCACCCTCGCTGTCATCGTCATTCGCTTTTCGTGTTCGAGCATCGGCACATCGTTACCCTAAAAGTGATATGTCTAACAAGAAACTATGGGCAAAAGGAAGCATGGATAATCATTATACAGGGCGTCCCACGGACATGCCACATGGAGGGAAAGTACCTTGAATATTGTATATAGAACATTTTACTGAAAGAAGACATTATTTGAATTTAAAAAACAATTTAAACTGTATTCATAGATATTTAAATAATTACATGGTTGACCCGGGAATCGAACCCGTTATATGAGAAAAATAATCATTCTGTAGCTTTATCACACCGATCGAAAGGCTTCTTTTAGTATGTATTTATTTCAATGTCAGTTGTATGTCCTTACGGCAATATCAGTTTTTCATTTTTCTATTTCACATCAAATGTTATATTCATGGTCTTCCTTTTATTTGTGACACTATGTTATTTAGCAAAAAATAATCCTTATGATGAAGCCTTTCGATCGGTATGATAAAACTACAGGATGATTATTTTTCTCATATAACGGGTTCGATTCCCGGCTCAACCATGTAATTATTTAAATATCTATGAATGCAGTTTAAATTGATTTTTAAATTCAAATAATGTCTTCTTTCAGTAAAATGTTCCATCTACAATATTAAGGTACTTTCCCTCCACGTGGCATGTCCGTGGGACGCTCTGTATACGCAAGAAAATAAGTAAGCTTGAGGGAAACCTGCGTAAACGACGATCTCCAAGTAAATCAGGTCAGTCAGTGTTTTAAATATTACATTTTGACGATGTTATGATTAAATTACTAAGACAAACGATTTTGCAAAAACTATGTGATTCGTTAACGAATATACGATTCAGAACCTCTTATTGAGACATTCAAAGTAGAAACGTTATTGAAATATATTTCACTAGCGGCCGCTCGCGGTTTCACCCGCGTGGTTCCCGTTCCCGTAGGAATATCTGGATAAAAAGTATCCTTTGTGTTAATCCAGGGTGTCAGCTAACTCCATACCAAATTTTATTAAAATCGCTCGAGCCGTTTAGACGTGAAGAAGTAACAAACATACACACTCACAAACTTTCGCCTTTATAATATTAGTGTGATAGTAAGTTTCTTCCTTAATTTCGATTAATACTTTCGCTAGTGCCTTTGTCGTTACCCACATTTTTTGACTTTTTTACTATTTATAGATTTTGAAGAATACATAAGACGTTTAGCTTTTTTAAATAATAATAAAAAATAAAAAAACAATTAAGTAGTACCGTGAAGTGATTACGGCCAGTGCTATTATGAAATCTAGTATTTTCTTTTTACTAATCTTTTTATTGGAGTGTGTTTTCGTATGCAAGTGTTTTCTACAAAATCCTACAGTGCCGCCTTACATACTGCACACTTATGTATTACCGTGATGTGGTTACGGTCGGTGCTAATATGAAATACAGTATCGTGACGAGATCACGATACGCCGATCGTATACTGGATATGTATTTAACCTTGGAAATTCTTTAGTTTCATGGGAAAGCCGATAGCAACGCACGGTGTCGCTTTCTAGTACTGAAGCTGAGTACATGGCGATTTCTGACTCTTGGAAGGAGGCTACGTTTTTGAAAACCTTTCTAAATGAGTGTACAGGTATCATTTGTAAAATTATTTATTTAGTGACAACCAGCCTGCACAAAAGATTTCGAAACACTGTAACCCATTTTAGAACAAAACATAATAGATATAAGGCACCATTATACTCGTATTTGAGAATTGATAGATGGTAAAAGTTTATATCTAAATAAACATTATTCATATAATAAACAAGCAGCATTCAAGCAAGCATTGCTTACTTGCATGCTGCATGCTTGCTCGCATGCCGCTTGCTTGCTTGCTTACATGCTGCATGCTTGCTTACATGCTGCTTGCGTGCTTGCATGCTGCTTGCGTGCTTGCATGCTACTTACTTGCTTGCATGCTGTTTGTTTATTATATGAATAATGTTTTATATCATTAGATTATTCTATCTGAAGGGTTAGGAGCAAAAAGAGAGACTCTAAAACAGATTACATCGGATTTATTCCAGAACAGTATTTGTACGTCATAGTAGTAGTACCTAAATCCTTCATCTGAAATTCATTCTTAAGAGGAAACACTACGTCGAAGTGGCATGCAAAATTCTCATACAAAACACAGAAAAACGACGTTTTGGAGTCCCCTGTTTCCTCCTTCAGAACTGGACCAAATTTTAATTATTTTTTCAGTATCGGTTAAAGAAAGAGATTTTCTATGTCTGTATGTTTGATTTTTTTGCATTAAGTCATTTATTTAATAACCAGGAGCCTTCAAAATTTAGCGAAATCACTCCGTTTTAAGTCGTCCTCAGAAACATTAAGTGGCTGGTTTAAAACAAAAATCAAACATACAGACATACAAAATCTCTGTCTTTAACCGATGCTGAAAAAGTAATTAAAATTGGTACAGTTCTGAAGGAGGAAACAGGGGACTACGAAACGTCGTTTTTCTGTGTTTTGTATGAGAATTTTGCATGCCACGTCGACGTAGTGTTTCCTCTTAAGTTGCTTCTTTATAACATCTTTAAACATCTTTAAACATAAGGTTCCGAAAATAACCTTTTAAATTTCAATTTAGTGATTAAAACATTGTTTATTTTCTCATTCCATGCATTCGCCGCTTGTTTTAAGCCATTAATTGCTTATTCAGCCTATAAACTTTTCCTTTTTTATTTTCTTTAATGAATTTTTCGGGTTTTTTCATGTAAACAATTTCTACAAGGTTTCCATGCAAAAATGCGGTTTTAACATCGAGATGCTCTACCGTCATATCATACTGATTAGCCAGAGCTAACTAAATTCTTATTGTGAAATATCGTACAACCGGAGCGAATGTTTCCTGGTAGTCTATACCATATCTTTGGATATTGCCCTTCGCCACAAGAGGAGCTTTATATTTCAAAAATTCACCATTTGGCCCTCTCTTTTTGTTAAAAACCCATTTACATTTGACTGTTTTATGACCTTTGCGTAAATCAACCAATGTCCAACAAATATTACTTATAAAAGTACCTGTTTGATATAGAGAGTTTACATCTTCCCTGCTACCAGGCTATTTCTAGCCAACTTAAATCTATACTAAATTATAATGTATATAAACTAACTTACGTACTATGAAGACGGTGGCTGCGCGTCCCGACGCCGCTCCGCCTCGTTTCAGTTCGGCCGCAGTCCGCCGCGCCGGCTGGCTTCGGGCTGCTGTGGTGGTGGTGGTAGCTCGCCTCCCCGGCGACTGTCTCTGGCTGCTGTGGTGGGTGGAAGGCCCTAAGCGTCCCGTCGCCTACCCCTCAGTACTGATAAACCCAAGACAGATACACACCACCGTTGCACAATGCCACTTAGCACGGTTCACGCCACGTGTACGCGTCAACCAACAAATCACTGATTTTAGCTTATTAAAGTTCACACTGTTTCACAACTTAATTACTACGGTCCGCCGACTTTACTGATCATGTGCCCTACATATTAAATTACACCAAAAAAGTCAATATTCTCCACGCGACCCCGCGGTCAAGGTTCCTAACCTAATTCCAATGTGAGTGTGTGTCACACTGACACTGACATTGACAGTCGTCTGTCAAATACAAATTAAAACTAACACAAAAGGTTGCCAGCCGTAAGTGGCCATTTTGTTCCGAACAGACCCCTGCCCCGATCGGAAGGCTCCGATCGTTAGCTCAATCCATCGGGCAAGGAGAGACAGCTGCTGTGGCTCATCGCGGAATCGAACCGCAGTCCCATGCTCGCCAACAAACAACTTTACAATGCTGCCCTAGCTACAAGCAAGGAGAGCAAGTCATTCTCCTTCAACAACATACTAAATCTAATTAGCCAAATTAAAATAATATTAAATTATCTTATTTACCAAAGCTTATGTTCTAAAAATTTACGAACATCATTTAGTTACACCCGTGCCCTTGCCATTTTGTGCCATTGTCGGAGCGAATAAGTGAAAGTAGACCCTTACGCGACACGAAACGATCCAACGCGACGACGAAGGCCTCCGTGGACAACGAAGAGACTCCTAAGAGGACGGCCTTAGTAGCCAGGCACAAAAAAAACACAAAATAATTACCTACAACCCGAGCGTTGCGCAGTTGATCGGTTTTACCGAGAAAACCCGTTGCGTGCGATTCCCAAGAACGGACGAGACTGAGCGACTCGGTCCGAAGGCAGACCCCCCGTCTGCGGCTGCACGGGACGGTGCGACATTGTAGCCCCAGCCTACCCAGCACGAACAACTTTTGCTAGTAATCAATATATAGCTCAAGCCCCTTACACTTACAACAAAATAAATCGAAAACTTAATATCTATCCTTTGCAACTGTTTGTATGTAAAAAAACTCTGACTGAATGGCTCTCTACTCTTAACTATGATGAAGTAGAAGATATATTGGTAAGACTGAAATAGTAGGTATATCTAACTCATTCATACTCTCGCTCACACTCACATGCATGCACGCACATACACGTATCTGAGCACACACTCACCCCCCCCCCCCCACCCCCCCACACACACACCCACACACACACACACAACAACACACACACACACACACACACACACACACACACACACACCCCTACACTCACACCTACACACTTTTAGTAATATTTTTTTTTTTTTGGCTTAATTTAGCACAGCTAAATTGTAATAGAATGTTTTTAATCTAAAATATTATGTACACCTAGGAAGAGCGAGGCTTTCCCAACACAGGTATCGTTTGATTACTTTTTGGGAAGCCCCGGCAACTAATTTGTTAAAGATTTTCTGAAATAAAACACATTTTCATTTTCATTTTCATTTTCACGGGTGAAGACGTCCACTGTGACAAAATAAACACCGAAAGAGCACTACGCAAATAAAGCTCTTTGAACAAACAATATTCAAAATTACAAATTACGTTACCTAGTAACACATCCAACAGACGTCAACCGTGACGTACTGGCCTATAGAAAGGCTTCACAATCCTCATGGGCATGGGCTACCATGTAGACCATGGAAGGTTTCTCTATTTCCCAAAGTTATGCATAGTTATAAAAATGGTACACAAACATAATGACTCTAGACTGCGGAGTCGAGTCGTCAAACTGTGTACATAATAAAAACAAGACCAAAATAGTTGGCACTGCTAGCAGTGTAGAGCGACCCAGAGCTATCTGGGTGCCTAGTAGGACCCGTCCTAGTACACCCGAGCCCAAGAGTAGGTCAATTGGGCCAGGTGACAAAGTGTGGGTCTGCCCGATCTAGACCAATGTCTGTGCCGTTATCCCTGCGGGCGCATCGGTAAAAGGCTGTTAGTCTACGATGGTAAATTCATTACCGTTACCGAAATTGATATTCTCACATATATGCATGTACCGAGGAGAGGGTGACTTGTGTTAGCCCCGTCAAACTCCCGGTAAACATGCCACCAAACAATGTCGTACAAAATTAAAATTTCAAATCTAAGATTTCTTTAAAATCTTTCAAACCGCGGCCGCCGTAGTAGAAAGCAAAACCGTCCGTGGTTTTGCTCTCGCAATGGGGCAGGCTAGCTATGGCCTGCTCGGGTCCCAAATCCGCAAAGAATGCCCCCGCCCGTGTGATACCGCGGGTGGTACGATGACCGCTGCGGCATAGCTCGAGCGCGGCTGCTCGCTGGCGCGCACAGAGCTAGTTGCAGGGAGGGGTCCCTCCTTCGTGACACCGTCGGGGCCCCTGCCCGTGGAATACCCAAATCGCACTCGGGCCGGCGGCATGGGAACCTGCAGGCGCGGGTTTGCGCGCCTGCGCATGGTTCACCTTCCGGTGTGGGGGCGTGCCTCGCGCATGACTGGGCCTCCAGTCCGCTGGTAGGTGTGTGCTCCGCGCTAGAGCACCCCTGCCCGTGTAATGCTGCCACCGCTGTTGTGTGGTCGGTGAAGCCGCTCCCGACCTGTGAACACCCAACAATAATAAAAGCTGTGGTCCACCAAATGCACTGCGGCGTTGAGGCCTATAGCCAAAGCAAAGGCCGCTGCGCCTTGCTATGCGCCGCCTCGTCATTACACGCAGCCCTCGTCGGTCCTGGCACCGCGTCGTAGTATGACCCGTTTGGCCACACTGTGTACAAGCCGGATCCATGCCGGCCGCTGCAGTCAGCGCCGCCCGCCGCGACGTAGTGTGTTCTGGCTGCGGCTGTGCCGTGGGATTCGCCTGGCGTCCCATTGAAACCTGCGCCTCTGATGGCGGCAGGTCAGGCTGGGAGGTCGCTACGACTCCCGCCTCATCGCCGAGGAACTTTAAAAGTTCCTCCTTACCCGGCAGAGTAGCCCCCCCTTTCTCTGCCGTTTTCCGCTCAAACCGGGAATGAACGTCCGTTGGCAGCTTATCTAAAACAATGTGCATCAGTAGGAGCGACCACTCGGCTACTGGCAACCCTAGCTTTCGCAACGCATTACACGCAACTGTGACTGGCGTCAACAGCTGCGTCGTTAAGTCCACCCGATTAGCTACCGTAGGTAGCGTCAACAATTGACGCGCATGTGCGTCTACATACGACCCCTCTTCCACAGCGCCACCCAAACTTCCTAACTAATGGGTAGGAAGCCCATCAGGCATCGCAGGCCCTCCCATTGGTGACGGTATGGATGGCTGGACATCCCCTATCCGTCGCTTTTTAATGTCGCAGGCGCATGGACGACATTATCATTGATTTCCATTATTTGGTCAAAATCATTTTCATATGCCGACCATACCTCCTTGTGGGATGTTGGAGCAGTCTCCGACAAAACCACCATGGCAGTCTCAACCGAAGACACCCGCTGCTTTAACTGCCTGGCTCGCTCGAGAATGTCATCATCGCAGCCCCTCCGAGACAGCAGATCCTGCGTATGCACGAACCAGCGCAGCTGCGTTGCAAAGACTGCCTCCGCCATCGCGTTGTAAACAAAAAACAAATAACGAGGAATTAGATTCTATGTCCAACAATAGCACAAAGACAGGGCAATGTTCCCTACTAATGTAGCCTTTTAATTACAATGTAGCCACAACCAAAATTAATAAGTACATAAAAAAAAATTAAACGGGTTTGCAACAAGAAGCGCACTAACAAATAATGTGCAATTATTATTATTATTATAGTCCCTATGCATAAATCAACCAATTTAAACCAATGTAATAATCAAATTAAATTTTAAAATTGGTTTTCAAAAATGAAGGCACAAACAAAACAAAATGTGCTATTATTATTGTATAAACCGTTATATAATAATCCAACCAAATTTCACATATGCCGCTGTGTAGAACAAAACAAATCTAATCGGTTCCAAAGAATTTCCAAAGAAAAATAAAAATTCAAATAAAAATGTTCCTTAGTACTACATACGCCACTATGTAAACATTCATCCTCAATCATTTACCAAACAAATGTTACAAATAATTGGAACACAAATTAAGTTTCCCGAAGAAAATTACAATAAACAAAATGTTATTTAATTATACATAGGCCTCATTTACTATGTAAACAAACCATTTATAATGTAACATAACTGCAATATTAATATTGTGTCTACAGCTTTGCAGTCGCTAGACAACCAAACTACAAATATTGTGAATCAAATGCCTACAATATTTAAATATGTTTTCAAAATGAAAACAACAAACCAAATCAAAAGTACCACAATTTTCAATGCTTT
This sequence comes from Scoparia ambigualis, assembly GCA_963921215.1. Taxonomy (NCBI): domain Eukaryota; kingdom Metazoa; phylum Arthropoda; class Insecta; order Lepidoptera; family Crambidae; genus Scoparia; species Scoparia ambigualis. Next base: position 36,154,033 of record OY992509.1, on the reverse strand, counting down.
AACTTTAAATTCTAAATTAAGTTTTCAAACAATCAAGGAACAAACAAAATGTTTAATTATTTGTCAAACCGCTAGAATCTTAAAATTCAGTTTGCACGACAAATACAACAAACATAATCTAAACATTTATTTGTTGTTACAAATTTGCACTACCCTAGCGAGACTAATTCTAAATTAAAGTTTTAAAAAACAATTATACCGCCCCGGTGAGTTGATATGACTCAAATAAATTCAAAGCCTGTATAGCCTAAATACAACACAAGTACAATGTGTAACACAACTAACAGTTATATCCTAACTCAAATAAATACATTCTAAATGTGTAACTAAAATGCAATTATAGCAAGTTAGGTATGACAATTATTGCATTCTTGCAATGACTTTCCGCAATGAAATAATCAACGCATTCTAAATGCGAGACAAAACCCAAATTAATTATGATAACATTGACCGCAGTGAGACAATCTTACGCTACCTACTTGCTACAATCAACACAACAAAACCTACATATTACAACATTGCATTCTGAATACAATTTAATGTGCGGTTGCAAACAATCTTAACACTAAACTAATACTAATTACTTGAGATCCGTAGACAAAACTACGCTCCTGCTTACCAAAAAATTGTTTGTTATAGATAGTCTACATCTTCCCTGCTACCAGGCTTTTTCTAGCCAACTTAAATCTATACTAAATTATAATGTATATAAACTAACTTACGTACTATGAAGACGGTGGCTGCGCGTCCCGACGCCGCTCCGCCTCGTTTCAGTTCGGCCGCAGTCCGCCGCGCCGGCTGGCTTCGGGCTGCTGTGGTGGTGGTGGTAGCTCGCCTCCCCGGCGACTGTCTCTGGCTGCTATGGTGGGTGGAAGGCCCTAAGCGTCCCGTCGCCTACCCCTCAGTACTGATAAACCCAAGACAGATACACACCACCGTTGCACAATGCCACTTAGCACGGTTCGCGCCACGTGTACGCGTCAACCAACAAATCACTGATTTTAGCTTATTAAAGTTCACACTGTTTCACAACTTAATTACTACGGTCCGCCGACTTTACTGATCATGTGCCCTACATATTAAATTACACCAAAAAAGTCAATATTCTCCACGCGACCCCGCGGTCAAGGTTCCTAACCTAATTCCAATGTGAGTGTATGTCACACTGACACTGACATTGACAGTCGTCTGTCAAATACAAATTAAAACTAACACAAAAGGTTGCCAGCCGTAAGTGGCCATTTTGTTCCGAACAGTACCCTTTCATATTTATATCTCAATACAAGATGAGCGTTACTATGCTCATCTTGTATTGCTACCTTCCACTGTTTGGTTTTACTGCTCTGCATCGTTTCCTTCACAGTCTTAGGTATCTTTTTCTTGCCTATTTCTGCAAGCACAGCAAACTCGGACACGCCAGCATCTTCAAAGGATGGTGGGTTTGAGTCTTTAGAGTCAAGACTGTTCATACCTGGAATGTAAGTACAATCCGACGATTTATCTGCGTTTTCAGATTCCTCAGCACTCAGATCAAATGTGGTTTGTCTGCGAGTTATCCTAGTGTCATCCGATTGTCGTAATTTTAATTCCGCATGGTTGGAAGAAGCACTACAAGCATCACGAGACACACAATTTGAACAGTCTAAGACTATTGTAGTGCCTTTGCTTTTATTAGTATTATCATGTGACACGTTATCTTTATGAAACACATTTTCATAAAAGTTACAAGCCGCGTCTTCACACATTTCTTTGGACATACTGGATCCAATAGCCTGTAACTTTGCTATCCTTACAATATCCTACAAATATGTATTTTTTGGTTCTAAAATCTAGTTTTTTACAATTCTTAGTTTTAGCATGCCCCAGACAACTAAATATACGCAAATGATCACGTTTACCTTTTTGGATGTCCATTTTTCTTCAGGAGTTGCTCCCATCCTAGCTTTTTTTGTACAGCAGTTTTTCAAGTACACAGCCGTGTTAATAGCTACCCGCCCAAAACTGCTTTTGCAATCCAGCATCCTGGAGCATACACCAGACCTTATCAATAATTGTACGGTTTGCTCTCTCAGCAACACCGTTCTGCTGGCTGCAATGCGGCACTGTAGTTTCTGTAATGTCTAATCCCACAGTTCATTCAGCCCAGCATCGAGCATTTTCAGCATGCAGGGCCACACCTCCCAAGGCTGTTGGGATTGTTATTTACGCTGTGTATTAGGCATTCCTACCTGCCAAATGACCTAATGAAGACATGGTGTTGCTCAGCCCATCAATGGCCGCGCTCAGAAAACTGATAGGTGTGTGTGAGGAGTATGCGAGGGATCACGGTCTTATGTATAATGTAGGAAAAAGTGAGCTCTTGATATTTCAAGCCAAGGGTCGTAAACTGGGGGATGTGGGGCCTGTGCTGCTTAACGGTGTCGCTCTTAGTAGAGTGAAAGAGTTTAAATACCTCGGCCTTGTGGTAACTGAGAATTTATAAGACGATGAAGACATTGAAAGGGAGAGGAGAGCGATGGCGGTCAGCTGTAACATGTTGGCTCGCAGATTTGCGCGGTGTAGTTTAGAGGTAAAGATTACACTCTTTAAAGCATTTTGTCAAACTCTGTAAACGTGCAATCTGTGGGTCAGCTACACGCAACGCTCTACGAATATAGTATGACAACGCGTTCAGGGTGCTGGTGGGGCTCTCACGCTATTGTAGTGCGTCTGCGATGTTTGCGCATACGCACGCAGACGGCTTGACGGATGCACGCACACCGTGCTGCGGCGCGCTATCGCCTCGCTGTTGTTCCGAGTGCGCGGGAGCGCCAACACCATCCGGAACGTGCTCAGCGACAAGCTGGATAGCCCCCTTCTGGGGCACTGGCTCCAAACACAAGTGCGTCTGCCTGGAGCGCCTGAGGGCGGCAAATATTTAAATAAATTAGTTTGATTTTTAATGTATATTACTAACATAGTTTTTTAAGTCATGTGTAAACTAACAAATTATGGGCAATAGCCTGAAATAAATCGATTTTTTTTTATTTATTAAATACTCCTGAAAAGCAGAATTTATGTACTCTCCACCATTATCACTTCTTAATACTTTAATTATTTTGTTTGTCTGGTTTTCAACAAAAGCTTCAAATAATTTAATTTTTTTTAAATACCTTATTCTTTCCTTTAATAAAATAAACAAAAGTTTTTCTGGTAAAGTCATCGATAAAAGTTACAAAGTAACATGAACCACTAAGTGACTTTGTTTGCATGGGACCACAAACATCAGTATGAACCAACCCTAATATCTCACTGGACTTACTACAGTCTACTTTGACTTTTCTTAGGAAACAGCAATTTTGTTTGTTTCCCTTCAATGCATGCCAAACAAGAGAGGGATATATAGAATCAAATGCAGCTTAACGCCAATATTTTCAAAATCTATCTTTGAACGCCATTTGATTCATCTTACGATTATCTATGGCTTGCAGTAAAGAATCAACATCAAAACCAGCTAAATCCCATACAAATTTTACTTTTAAACTAGCTATCAGTATCAAACTCAGCTAGATCGCTCAAAACCATTTTCAAAGACAACTTAATACCGAGCCGACTAATCACAGAGCCCTATTCGCCCAACTGACAAAATGGCGTTTAGTACTAACTAGATAGTTAACAAGAGTGTCGAAGTATTTTCCGTTTTAAAATAATATAAGAAGATTCCGAGATATAATCAAGTGAAAAAAGAATTGCCAGTACATTGATGGATGTTAACGTAAATCCTTTTTTGTCAAATCACGCACGTAAAATAAAAAGAACACCGCGCAAGTGGAAAAGGAAGCTCAAACAAAAAGCTCAATTAGTGATGTTACACTGTACCTACCTACCCTACTTCATCTAGTCATTAGTATAACATTTTCTAAAGTACTACGTAATACTGTGTTAATTACGTTACTGTTGGGTTTGTGAACCTATGGCAAAAGCCGCTATACGCCAACGATACAGGTATTAAGATGAAATAAGTGATTTGATCCCTAGAATTTTCATTTATTGTTATTACATTATCTGTTAAGACCTACTAAATAGTTGATTGTTTCGAAAATTAAAACTAATTACATAAAATTTTACCAATATTTCATTTAAGTTATCCTTTTTATTATGACTTAGATTATCAGGATCGCACATCAGTAGGGTTTACTTGTCAAATCGAAAATGTCAGTATCAAATCCAGCTAGGTGCCAGCATGTGAGGATCAAATACAGCTAAGTGTCATGGGTCAGTATCAAAGTCAGCTTAGTGCGCCAGTAATTTTAAGTTTGTGACTTACTGTTAAATGTAATTCATGTCGTTATTGTATTTCCAATAGCTATTGAGATTTATCTTACTAATTACGAAAACGTTTATGGGTTATTGTAACAAGAGTAGTTTTTAGGAGTTTTATTCGATTTATCAATATTTTGACATTTTCGATTTAACTGCCTTTGATTCTATATACCTCAAGAATTGAATGTAGTAGTTTTAAAATTCATACCTGTTGCTAGTCCAATCTTCATAAGATTCATACTCCTGAAATTGAGGTAACTAAGTCTCCTATGCCATACCTCCTGCGACACACCACCTCCCGCAGACACAAGTGAAGTCTCCTCATCTATAGGGATGAATCACTCGCCGCTGGATGTCCACAGACTGAGTGTAATGGATAGCTACGTCAATGTCAATATAAATGCAAAAGTCAGGTTGAGTGTCCAAGGGATAAAAGGTGTTGTCAAAATAAAACTCCCAAGTTAACCGATTGGCTTCTAATTGAACACTAACTGTATTCTGTATGCAGTCGGCCAGGTTGGCCTAATGTCACTGTACAAAATGTAGGTCGCGAACTCGCGACCAAAGTGCAATATTGAATAGCGCCTACGTGATAGTAAGACTATAATCAAATCAAAAACCTAAATAACTAAAAACATGTACGTAACTCGTACATTCTGCCACTTATAAACAAAAAAATGTGTATAAAAGCGAGTTATCCAACAACAATCTCTTAACTAATTTATCATAAAAATATTTCAATGTTAATAATAATACATGTCAACAATGTAATAGAAACTACTTAAATATCTCAACACGATAATAACTTATTTATAAATAAGTATCAAAAACAAATAATCAATAAAATATTTTAAAATTACTAAGGTTCATATTTTCATTTCACACATGAGTCACTATGTCTATCAGTGTCAAATTTCACTTTACTTGAGGAGGGCACAACACTTTTCACACTATCTACACTAGCATGCACTTCTGGTTTGCACTTTATTTCGCTATAATATGGGGATGCCGTCACCGCTTGTTGCCTGTCAGCCTCGTGCAGGTGCTCCATGCGCCCCAGCTCGCTTCCTCGCGTCTCTACGTTTTGGTTTGCAGCATTACGTCTACCAATTTTCCTTCGCCAACAAAAGACAGAAACTACAAACAGTGCAATGCTTATGGTTAGGACTAAGTATATCATGGTATAATGGTGCCAGTCATGTATCGATAAAGTTTCTAATTTTGACTCTTCTTTGATGGTATTTAATTGTTCTTTAATGTTTTGTAATTTATCTTCCTGGGTTTCAATTTGCAATGACGTATTTTTTAATGATGTATTTAATATGTAGTTGACAGGTCGTCGCCTCAGTGCTTGTTTGCCCAACAGACCAATTTAGGCGAAAATGACTTTTGAATGTAGTATGCTCAAGAATCAAATTCTACACGGACTAAATCAAGAATAACTCTTATAACTAAAACAAATAAAGGAGCAAATGACGATTTAAAAAATCAATATCCACTGTTAGAATTTTACTCTTCGTGCTTGTATGGCTTACCACCACAAATTATCCGACATCCAACATCGAAATTCTCAGCGCGTGCTTGTTTGCCGTATATCCTTAAATAAACCAATCACAGGCCCGCTCGCTTATGAAGTCACACCTCACGGGTCCGCCATATTGTTTCTTTACTATATTTTGCGACGCAAAACAGTGTAGAAACTGCAAGATTTATTAAGTGTTTCAGTGTATTTACAAGTGATACAAGGTGGAAATTGTCATATAAACTTTGAAAGTTATATCCTGGACCAGATGTGATAAACGATATAATAGCAGCACTGCACACAACGAAATGCAAGTTGATTTTCATTGCTATTGCTATTATTTTAGGTTATGTTATATTTGTTGTACAGGGTGGTTCAAAATATACTTTTGTCATGCATGCCGTACTCAGACTAGTTTTTTAAAGCTAACTTTCTGTAACATGCGGTACTATTATACCTGTAAATTGAAGATATTCCATATTTAAACAAAATATTAATTAATTGATATATTAAATATATAGTATAAATATACAGCGATTCTATTTTCTTAATGTCTCTCGGCAAACATCGTGTTTTTTTTTGTATTTTCTTCGTGTTGTATGTTGTTGTTCTATCTTTTCTTGCAAATGGAAATACGATGATTACCTAGACGCATTAATAAAATGATTTAATTTGATCAAGAGTGTTATCGGTAAAATCGCGCGAACAACGAAAAATTCAGGGAAAAATGTTTTTCTTATGTAAAGGCCATAACTTACAATAAATCGAATTGGAATATATTATGTTGCATTACAGAACCAGTTTTCAAGAGCATACATACATTGCTCATACAAATATATGCCAGAAGAAGATAAGAAATACATGGAAAACATAAAACAAAAAGCCTTGAAGAAGCCAATTGCTGAGGAAAGACAGAGAAAGGATGAAATTACAATAAAAGCAGGAAAGACAGGAAAATAAAAGATTAGAAAAAAAAACAGAAAATACAAAAAAAAACAGGAAATACAGGATGAGTAGGTAAAACAGAAAAAGAAGAAAATAAAGCAAAATCCGGAAAGACAGGAATAGAAGAAAATACAGGAAAGGCAGGAAAGGCATGATAATCGGAAAAGGCAGGAAAGGCAAGAAAAACAGGAAAAGACGAAAATACTGGAAAAGCAGGAAAGATAAAATAAATTTTCATGTTGATTTCACAACAACGATAAAAAATGGATTTGTTCATTTTAACACCCTGTATTGTGAAGCGAGGCTATAGGGCAAACAAGCACGCAATACTTTTGGTTGATGCTTGGCTAACATCCTAAGGGATGTAGTCTATATCCATTAACGTAATTATAGTTTCGTCTTTTTGTCCAATATCCATTTTGAAAGCGGTTTCTCACATGTAAAATTCAAAGTTTTTTTAATTTTTATAGATTTATACAAGTCCAGATGTACCATATTTTTGCAAACTACCATAACATTACTCCTTTGTTTGAGTCATAACATAGAAAAACAAAAAAACATTCCTCCTGTAAAATTACCCAAATGGTCTGTTGGCCAAACAAGCACTGAAGCGACGAGGTGATATATTAGGTATGTTTAAGTGAATGGGATCATATAACATAACATTGTCAGTATAGTCTAAGGTTGCATGTAGCATGAATGTGTCACACCTCGTAGGACACAGCCGCGTCCGAGCGTCAGCAGTCCTGTGCTACGCAAGGTGTCTGACGTCACGCCAGCTGGGCACATAGTATAGACTACGCAAACATCACAACAATAATAAAGCCACGTGTTTTGCTTATGCAACTTGACCAATTTATCGGTGCAATTTGTAGTTACTGAGTGGCGAAACAACCTGTATATCTCTCTTACATTGTCTTGTATATCAGGTAGTGCGAGGTTATGTGGCAATTGTCGGGCTATTTTTTTTAATTCTGTTTGCAATTGATTAGGGGATATTAAATGTATGTCAATGTGACCCCGATACATATTTGTTAATGTATTTTTAAGAGTTTGCTGAACATATTTTAGGTTTTGGACCATGGCCTCTGCCGCGATAGCTGACGTAATGATATAAAAGGCATTTTGTGTGTCTTTTTGTTGTTGCAGCGTGACATTTTGTAATGAGATTAAATGCTCATTAATTAGGTTAAAATGTTTTGCCATTGTAGCTTCATTGCGTTGTAAAATATTATGCTCAGCCTCAAAAATGCTTGTTTGGTTTTTTATAAGTTGCAGTAGATGATTGTCATTATGTTGTAAAGTTTTAATGTCAATTAAAAAGTCAAGAACGCCAAACAAAGAATTTGCCGCATAGCCAATGTGCCGTCAATTAAGCCTCTTCTGTATCTTTTCTGTATTAAATTATGTGTTTTTAATAAGTCATTGTAATAACTTATTTCTTGCGTATTTTGTTCGAGCTGATTAATCAAAACATGAAATTGCATTGCCCATCCATCTTTCTGGAACGTCTTAACATGAGTCACGAATTGTTGTAATGCATCTACGTTTTGCCAATAATTAGTCATGTTATAATAAAATACGACTTTCCACTCGTCCTTGATCTCATGTAAATCGGCAACCTTGTCAAAGTATATGGTTTGGTTTCTGGTCAACGGAGTTATGTGGATGTTGCTGGTAGCTTGTTGTAAGGACGGTGTAAATAATGTAAACAACAATAAAAAGGAAGAAAAGCATTTTAAATTAAATTTTCCGGTTTTGTTTCGTCTTTTTGTTTTGTCATTATCATCTTTGTTTTTTGCCACGTTTCGGTCTTCATCTACCAAAGGTACTAATTTTGTGATTGGTCTTTTAATTTCGCCCCTTGCCGTTTTCAGGGTTACAACCCTTGTGTAGCCGTCCTTTCCAGGATGTAAGTCAATAATACGTCCGAGCGCCCATTTTCCTGCTGGTACGTTTTCATTTTTGATGCACACAATGTCATTTAACTTTGGATCTGCGTTCGTTCTTTGCCATTTCACCCTGGCTTGCAATTGTTGTAGGTATTCTTGGGACCATTTTTTCCAAAAATCTTATGTTATTCTTTGTAACATCTGCCATCGTGTTCGCAGGTCACAATTAACAGCATCAGCTTGTGGAATTGTCAGGTTAGATGTACCGGTGAGGAAGTGGCCCAGTGTTAGGCAGTCAATGTCTTCAATATTTTCTGTCACGGTGCACAACGGTCTTGAGTTTAGACAAGCTTCAATATGGCATAGTAAAGTGGTCATTTCCTCGTAAGTCAGACGCTGTTCACCTATAACGCGTGTCAGGTGGTGTTTAACACTTTTAACGCATGCTTCCCACAAACCCCCTGCGGTTGGCCATCCCGGAGCGTTAAAGTGCCAGTTTATTCCCATTTCTCCTATCTTGTCCAGAAACATGGTGTCAATAGTTTGTAACATAGTATTGTATTGCTGTCGTAAGGTGCGATTAGTTAAAGTAAAGTTGGTGCCATTATCACTATACATATCACTTGGAGTTCCCCGTCGGGCACAGAAATGCTTAAATGCAGCGAGGAATGCGCTACTGCTGAGTTCTGTCACGAGTTCCAAGTGTGCTGCTTTGGTAGCCAGACAAACAAAGACTGCTATGTATGCCAGTAAGGTTTTAACGCCTCGTCCTTTACTTGCCTTTATTTCGATGTAACCACTAAAATCAACCCCAGTTTTTGTGAAAGGGCGCGATATTGTCACTCTGGGTTGTGGTAGATCGGCCATGATCTGATTTTGTATTTTTGCTTGGTATCGACGACAGGTAGTGCATTTGTGAAGGACCCGTTTAACAGCACGCAGGCCCCCCACGATCCAGTATTTTTTCCTTAAGCGTGTTACTGTCAGTTTAGGACCTCCATGTAAAGTCTGGTGATGAGCTTGCCAGACCAGTAAATCAGTCAGTTTGTGGTTATGTGGTAATATCATGGAGTTCTTAGCGTCATCGCTTAGCTTTGAGTGTTTTAATCTCCCTCCGACGCGTAGGATGTTTTCATCGTCGAGGTAAGGAGTCAATGTCAATAAACTACTTTTTTAACTAGTCGGTGTTCCCGCCGTAAGTTTTCAAAATTTCCTCTTGGAATGTGTATAATTGAATACATTTGACAATAGTTTTTTCTATAGATGTTAAATAATTGGTTTTTATTTTAGTGCTCGACTTCAAATTGTTGATGAATCGCTGTATCCATGTTATAACTCGTGTTATATGTGTCATATCGCTGTGCGTGTCAATAAGCTCAACGACTACTGAGGACGGCTCGAATTGCGCAACATATGATTGTTGTTTTGTTTTTAATTCTAAATTAGTTTGTATGATCTCTCGTGAAGTTATTGCATTTTTGTCAATAGTTTTTAACCATTCTGGACCTTGAAACCACAAAGGGTGTTTTAGTAATTGTGAACAGGATACAACCCGGGTTGCGCAATCTACAGCGTTATCTTCGGATTTAACATAATTCCAGTGTTCTTTTGGTATAACGTCACACACTTTTTGCACTCTATTACTTACAAACGTCTTCCACCTTGTGACGTCACCATTTAACCAACTTAAGACGATCATAGAGTCTCTCCAAGTAAAGGTATTTTTGTCAATGTGTTCCCACTTAAAGGCTTGTAATACCCTTTTTATGAGTTGTGCTAGTAATACAGCCGCACACAGCTCGAGTCGTGGAAGCGTCAACTTATTGTTGATGGGTCAATTTAATCTTGATTTTGCAGCGATTAATCTGATTAGAGGCTCGTTCTTGTCATTTACCGAGCGTACGTAAATAACACACGCGTATACCTTTTCGGATACATCGCAAAATCCGTGTATTTGGAAGGGCTTTGTCATGTCACCGAGCCATCTAGGCATCACGAAGTTTTGTATCTAATTTATGTCTAATAAAAAGGCCTTCCAATCGTCTTGGAGTTCTTTAGGTAGCATGATATCCCAGGTGCAGTTTGATAACCATATTTTCTGGAACAATAGCTTCGATCTTATCGTCAAGGGCGTAAGGAAACCAATAGGATCTAATGTTTTGGAGATTTCCGATAAAAGTGTCCTTTTCGTCAAGTTGTTAATGCATTTATTTATTTTGTTTGTAAATATATAACTATTAGTTTGCGGATTCCAATGCAAGCCTAATGTTTTTGTCAATCCTTCACTTTTGAAGTACGTAGTGGTTTGGTTGAGTTCAGAGTCGGACAGCGTCTCAAGTAAACTAGGTTCGTTGCTGTTCCACTTTCGTAAGGTGAGACCAGCCCCCTCGGAGCATTTGTATGAGTTGTTGTTGGATCTCGTGCGCCTTAGTTATGGTCTGACTCCCGCTCAATACGTCACCAACGTACATTTGGTTTGTGATGACGTCAGCGGCTAGAGGGTATTTTGTTGCGTCATCTTCCGTAAGCTGCTTAAAAGTTCGCAAAGCCAAATATGAGGCTGCTTTTGTACCATATATCACAGTACAAAGTTGATATTCCTTCAGCGGCGCTTCCTTACTCTCCCTCTATAAGATCTTTTGCAGCTGTTGATCTTCTTTGTTTATTAAGATCATTCTGTACATTTTATCGCAGTCCGCAGTAAATACATATCTGTACAGTCTCCAACCCAACAACAATGTCAATAAATCTTGATGAAGTTTTGGTCCACAGTCCATCAATACATTCAAGCTCCTACCTGTTCCTGTTTCCTGTGAGGCATTAAACACAACTCTCAATTTCGTTGTGACCGAATCCTGTTTTAAAACTCCATGGTGAGGTAGATAACAGAAAGGACTGGTATCCCCCTGGCTTTCCTTCATATGACCCATTTCAAGATATTCCTGCATACATTTTATATAATTAGCTGAAAGCTGTTCATCTTTTTGCAGTCTTCGTTCTAATTGCATGAATTGAGCGATAGCTTGAGGTTTAGAACTTCCTAATTGATGTTCGAAGTTGTTTTTCATAGAGAGACGCACCTCATATTTCCCGTTACTCAATCTTTTGGTGGTTTGGGCAAAAAACTCTTCGCATCGCTGCTCCTCGGATGTCATGTTGCTGCAAGTGGTCCCCTCACCGACGTCTTCAATTTCCCAATATTTTGTCAAATCTTCAATGTTATTCACGACCACGTGGCAGTTATAAGTTTTAACGCTTCCAGAGATAATCCAACCCAATTGAGTCTGTCGAACCATAGGTTGATGCTCTTCACCCTTAAGCAGACCATTCATTAAAATTTCAGAGATAGTGTGCATCAAAAAGTATGTCTACAGGCCTCGAAGTATTATACTCTGGATCGGCTAATGTTATATTTGAAACGTGTGGCCAATATTTCTTTGTTAATGTCACGTTTGGCAAATTGTTAACAACTCGAGTCATTACCAACGCTTCAGTTGTAGTTAACGATTGACAGATCAAGTTAACCTTTCCCTTACTTTTATTTGAGATTGTACCGATTCCACTTATACTTGCATTCATTTGCTTTCTCGGCAACCCTAACATTTGCGCTGCATTTTCTGTTAGTAAAGTAATTTGTGACCCTTGGTCAAGGAACCCGCTTGTTTGCGCCATCGCGCAACGGAATAGAGTGCATTTTGGAATGCACTAAGCCGTCGCGCCGCCATGTTGACGGCCGGCGTCGCGCGGGAGTCAGTAGCCCTTGACAGCTCAAGACGAGATTACGCGTCGCGCGCCATTGAACACAGCCTTCGAAATAAGCAGTACATAGTACATAGCATATGTGTAAGGTTACGCCTAACGAACCGCCCCTAGTGAATAGTTTCGTGTAGTGACTGTGCGCCAGGAAACCAACCAACATCGCCGCCCTCAAGCCTCGCCGCCCGTGGTCAGCTCGTCCACCGGTTCCTGACTCATCACCCCGGTAAGTTCCTTTCCACCTCCCGCCTAACAATCTTTACTCTGCCTTCTTTACTCTGCTGTATTCGGCGGTGTCTCCTGACCCGCGAGTACATTTTGGTCCAATCGAGCGCGGAATAACCGCTAAGGTTCAGCCCTAATCTGAACCTAACTTTCTTTTAATTTTCAATTTTAATACAGTCCGCTAAAGATAATTATTTCCGCCCATATTCTTGTTCTATTTCTGAATCTTATATCTAATTCGTGCCATCATTTCGGAATTCATTTGTTCGAAAAATTTGGTGAGGTAGATGTAATTTGTTTGTGGTAGAATTGCGACCACACAACATCAGAATTATCTTGACGCAATTATTTCTGCATGTTGTTTTTATGTTGCTTTCGTGTATGCATCCGGTATTCTGAACCAGGATCACAGAACTATTGTGTCATACAATGTTGTCGTGCCTAAATCGTGCTTGAAATAATAATTCAGCTCAGTTACTTTACCTTTGCCTTTTTCATGCTACGTTTGGCTACCGTTTGGCTACAGATTTAGTTAATTGTATGGTGCCTGGTATTACAACAGCTAAGCTAATTTAACACTGCATAAAATAATTCAGCTTAGTTATTTGGCCTTTATTTTAATTTTTCATGCCATGTTTATCGGCTGCAGGTGTATTTTTCTTACATAATAATACAACAAGATTTAATTTTTTTTTTGAGTGTTAAATTTTAATTTTATTGTTTTGATTGTTGCCTTTGCGAGCGGCTCAGATCTCGTGCATGCTCACCACGCGTGCCAAATAGCGTGCTTTATTTTTTCGCCCGTGTTAATTTTGTATCTATTTTTTATTTTTTTTTAATTTTTGCCTTTGCGATCGGCTCATTCGTGGTGCGTGCTCACCACATGACCGTAGTGTGTTTCATTTAGTTTCATCAGTTATTTTTTATATCGCTTACGGCTATTTGCGTGCGTCGCCTTCGCTTCTACACACGTTAAGTTTAATTAAATTTTTATGATTAGTTTATTTTTATTTTTTTTTGCTTGCGACTGACTCATTCTTCGCGCCAGTGTCGGCAACAGGTCTGCCCGATTGTGAGCGCCTTGCCCAACAGTGGGCTACGGATAACGTGATTCTTTTGTTTTTGTTGTTTTTGTTTGTTTTTCGCTTGCGGTCGGCTAATGTTACGTACGCGCGTTCAATAAGCATACATACATATACACAGACATACCGACACATACACGCGCTTGACCACCCGTAGGCAATATACAAGGCGCCCCAACTTAGTTTTGCTTTCTTTATTGTTGCGATAATTTTAGCCCATTTGCTCTTACCTTAGTAAACAAATACCTCCAGCCCAACTATAGAATATATACAGGGTGTTGTTCTTTTTACTGCCTTTAAATTTGTTTAATTTTTTATTTTTTTTTATTATTTTTGTTGTCTCCTTTTATTCATCGCAATGCCGACCAAGTCACAAGCCGCGATATTTAGGGAGGCCGCCTAAGCTTTACACCAGCTCCTAGAGGTGGGATCAATGATCATTGCTGGCGACACCAAACATTCCATAACGGAATTTAACGTGCGTTTCGCACAGATACAGGGTATAAAGGAGAAGCTGGACTCAGTGTACTACAACATTCTCGACGAAGAGAACTTAGACGAGGGGGTTGAGAGGACATACACTGAGAACCACACAAAAGCCTCCGGAGCATACCTGGGGATACTTGTGGCTAGGGAGGAAATCTCACCCTCTTCCACGTCGTCCCCAACCCATAGCGCTCAGCCCAGTTTCGGCGTCAATACGCCCACCGCCGTCCTCCCCAAGATAGCGCTGCCCAGGTTCAGCTCAAAAGTGGAGGACTGGCCTTCCTTCATTGCGCTGTTTAGAAGTTTGACTGACGACATGGCGACCCTGTCGGACGCAGTCAAGCTCCACTACCTGTTCTCAAGTCTCAGCGGTGAGGCATTAAGTATGGTGTCCCACTTAAAGGTCACCAATGAAAATTTTGCCGTGGCCATGGACATCCTTACAAAGCGATACGAGAACCGCCGGGTTCTCATCGATAGTTTCGTCGACATAATCCTGGGGCTGCCGAGCATCCACACGCGCTCTAACATACGCACACTTTTCCTCACTCCGCTGGTATCCGCCCAGTGTGCTCTTAGTAATTTGGATCTGCCCATAGGAGACGACTACGTGTTTGTGTCGATAGTGGTGCGAAAGCTTAAGGGTGAGCTCCGCACGTTATTTGAGCGCAGACACGGGTCTAGCAGCACCCTGCCCACGTTGAGTGACCTCATCTCCTACCTCGAGGAGCACGCGCGCTGTGTGGAGACAGAGTTCTCCAACGTAGCCCAGCCGCAGCCCATTCACGCCCTGCCCGGCCCTTCTCGTAGCCGCGCGCCTCCACAGTTGCCCCATCGCACTTATGCTCAGATGGCTCAGCAACAACCCGACCATTACCGTGGCCGCTCCTCAGCTCCATCGCCTCACCGCGCCTACGATCAGCCTACTCACCAACCGTCACGCCCAGCGCAGCAAATGCGTCACCGCCCATCCACCTCCCCGGCTCGCAGTCAGCCCTTCCCCGTCTACTCGGCCTTCCATCAAAGCTGCTCCTCGTCATCGTCCTCGTCCTCTTCCTCACGCTCGACGCCCTACTGTCCCTATTGTGCCATTAGGGGACATACGCTCATGACGTGCAGCTGGTACAATGCCCAGCCAACACAGGGCCGTTGGGACTTCGTACAGGCACGCGAGCGCTGCCAGCGTTGTCTCGGCCGTCACTACGAGAGCGAGTGCAGGTCAAGGGGGGCATGCAAGAACTGTGGGAGTACGAACCACCACACGTCCCTCCATCGACCAGACGGCCCAACGCACTCAGCTCATTCGTCGTCTGTACATGGGCCCCCACCACAGCTGACAGAGCACTCGAGGGAGCGTCCCAGAAACAGCAGGCGGCACGAACCCGCACATGCCAAACAGGCGCAACCCAGCTCTGCTCACAGAGCCAGCCCGCCCAGGTCCGGTTCGCCAGGTAGGCCCCGCGAACGCCGCCAGCTATTATGACTCCCTACTATCACAGAGCACCCTAGCGAAGAGGTAGATTTAGCCCATGCCCAGTCAACCCATGCCCACACAGCTGATACATACTCAGCTCATACAATTTCAGCTGATACTCAATCAGCTCACTCACCTTCTGTGCCCACTAGCACACCCATTTTGTTGCCAACCGTCTCACTAAGAGTCGCGGACGTACATGACCATCTTCACACAGCTAGAGCTTTATTGGACTGTGGCAGTATGCTGACGTTAATAACGTCACGCATGGCACGACTTTTGAACCTGCCATCAAAACCCACTTCTTTAAAAATTACAGGAGTTGGGAATCAGCACAAACATGAGTCAAAGGCGGCAATAACAATAGTATGCCGACCCACTCACAATGATACTCCTACAATCACTGCCACAGCTCACATTTTAAAAAACGTCACTGGCTACCTTCCCTTAGAGAAGGTACCAAACATTTCCCACGTACTAGGCCAGCCACCCGTGCCATTGGCTGACCAGCTTTACCACACACCAGCCCCGATCGACCTCTTATTGGGGTCGGACGTTCTTGGCCAGGTGTTGGACGGGACTAAGGTCTCGTTGGGCCCGGGCAAGCCCATAGCCTTCGGCACGATTTTCGACTTCGCGTTGATAGGACCCATTGAGGACTTGTATGCGCAGCCAGCGCAGCAGGTTAACTCAGCTCACGTCGTCAGCTCACAACCAGACTCAGCTGAATCAGCCCAGGACATACGTCAGAGTCTGGAAAGGTTCTGGGAGTCTGAGGAGCCCCTCCCTCAATCCCACACTCATAATGATCCCCTGGAGGAACAATGCGAGGAAATCTTCCGCTCTACCACTACACGCGATCCCTCAGGCAGATATACGGTCGCTCTGCCCTTTCTAAAGGACGCCCCTCAACTAGGCAAAACTCACCCTATCGCATTACGCAGATTCCTCAATATTGAGAAGAAGCTAATGGCGAACCCGTCCTTGCGTTCAAAATACGTCGACTTTATGGCCGAATACATCGACTTAGGGCACATGGCTCCCTGTCACCCAAATACATTCGCCCATAAACCGCACTTCTACATCCCTCACCATGGCGTATTTAAGTCAGGGTCGGACAAGCTGCGCATTGTTTTTGATGGTAGCTGCAAAAGCTCCAATGGTGTCAGCATAAATGAATGCCTACACACAGGCCCCGCCCTTCAACAGGACATTGTGGACATCATCATGTCCTTCAGAACGCATCCAGTCGTTTTCAGCACTGACATCCAGAGGATGTTCAGAAATGTGCTGGTTGCCCCAGACCAGAGACGGTATCAGCTGATACTATGGCGGTCCTCACCAGATCACCCTCTGCTCACCTACGCCCTCAATACAGTCACGTACGGCTTAAGATCAAGCCCATATCATGCAATCCGCACCCTGCTCCAGCTGGCTGATGATGAAGGCCGTCGCTACCCTGGAGCCGCTCAGGTTCTTCGCAAGTCTATCTTCGTTGATGACATCTTGTGTGGTCATGACACGGTTGAATCCGCCCAAGCACTTCAGGACGAGTTGATAAGTCTGCTAGACCTAGGCGGCTTTCAGCTCAGTAAGTGGACATCTAACTCGCCTAAGCTGCTCGAGAGATTTCCCGACAACCAATGTGACATGCCCAAGGACTTCGACATGAACCCAGAATCCACGTCCATTAAGGTCTTGGGTATACAGTGGAGCCCTCAGTCAGACGAGTTCACTTACCGCATCTCTCTGCCCCCCAT
Source organism: Scoparia ambigualis (assembly GCA_963921215.1). Classification (NCBI taxonomy): domain Eukaryota; kingdom Metazoa; phylum Arthropoda; class Insecta; order Lepidoptera; family Crambidae; genus Scoparia; species Scoparia ambigualis. Next base: position 36,136,589 of record OY992509.1, on the reverse strand, counting down.
CACACATGTCACAAAGCGGTCTATTTTAAGCACCGTAGCCTCACTTTATGACCCAAACGGCTGGGTTTCGCCCGTTATCTTCCGCGCAAAGCTGCTGCTCCAGCAATTGTGGCTACTGAAGCTGGAATGGGATGAGCCCACTCCCTCTGAAGTACAAACGGAGTGGCACCACATCTCAGAGGATCTACCGCTGTTGGCTAGCATTCGTTTCCCTCGGCACATTTGTGCAAACAAAGGCTCAGCTGCATACTCGCTTCACGGGTTTGCAGATGCCTCTGAAGCCGGGTTTGCCGCCGTTGTTTACCTCCATGAGCTCGATGCCTCCGGAGATACTTTGGTACACTTGATTGTCGCCAAGTCGCGAGTCGCACCAATCAAGAACCGCCTCACAATCCCCAAGTTAGAGTTGTCGGCCGCCACTCTACTCTCCCAGCTCATGATCCGTGTGTCGGTTCAGTTATCGGCCCATATCAGTATACAACAACACATATGTTGGTCAGACAGTACGATAGTCCTGGCCTGGCTCAATACACCGCCTCACCGTCTTCAACCCTTCGAAGCCAACAGGGTAGTCAAAATCAGCTCAGGCTCACCAGAATGTACCTGGCGACACGTACCTTCTGAGCTCAACCCGGCAGATTGCGCAAGCAGAGGAATGTCTGCGCAATCCCTGTCAGCCCACGACCTATGGTGGTCTCCCACGTGGCTTGGACAGCCTTGTGAGTCTTGGCCTGCGATGCCCTTAGCTCTGGGCCATCACGCCCTGCCCGGCCTTAAGCCCAAACACGTCCCGTCGCTGGTCACAGTGCCCGGTCTTGACTTTGACCTGCTCACTCGGTTCAGTTCACTAGACAAGCTCGTCGGAGTGACAGCCTGTCTAAAACGCTTTCTGCACAACTGCAGACACCACCCAGATTCGCGACGCTCAGGCCCCTTGTACGTCAGTGAACGAAGAGAGGCCCTACTTTACTGGGTGCGCAGTGTCCAGCACAATGAGTTTGCGGAGGACATCCACCGCCTTCAAACTGGCAAAATCTGCTCCGTCAGACTCCAGCGGCTGTCACCTCTCATTAAAGATGAGCTCCTTAGAGTTGGTGGACGACTGTCCCATGCGTCTATCCGATATGACGCGCAGCACCCGCTCATACTTCCCAGCTCTAGCCCACTTGTAGACCTTATCATTGACCACTACCACAAAATACACTGCCATCCTGGCGCTGACACTTTACACGCTATCCTACGCCAACAATTTTGGATATTGTCCGCGCGCCGCATCATTAGACACCGAGTTTTTAAATGCATTAGATGCTTTCGATGCCGGGCCCAGCCGCAAGCGCCCTTCATGGCCGACCTGCCAGCCGATAGAGTTACGCCTCAGCCAGTATTTAGTCAAGTCACGACCGATTTTGCCGGACCATTCCTCGTTAAATCTAGTACCCTACGTAATGTTAAACTCTTAAAAGCGTACTTTTGTATATTCGTGTGCCTCTCGACTAAGGCGGTTCATTTGGAACCGGTCTCGGACCTCAGCACGGAAGCGTTCCTCGCGGCATTACAGCGTTTTATAGCACGCCGCGGTGCCCCGGTTCTCATCCGCTCGGACTGCGGTACAAATTATGTAGGCGCTAGAAATCAGCTCATCGAAGTACAAAACTTTCTTGCCTTGAATAATGACACGATTGCGCACAAGCTCGCTGGTCAGCACATTACTTGGTTGTTGAACGTCCCTAAGGGACCATGGTTCGGTGCGTTACATGAGATCAACGTAAAATCAACAAAGCAACTTTTATATCGCGTAATTGGCGAACAACACCTCACATTCGAGGAATTCTCCACACTTTTAGCTCGAATTGAAGCGGTCCTCAACTCAAGACCTCTCTGCCCACTTTCGTCTGATCCTTCAGACTTTGAGCCGCTTACAGCCGGACATTTCCTTATAGGCCGCCCACTAACGGCCCTTCCCGAACTATCCGTGGAAGATAGGCCGATCTCCACACGTAGGCGATTCCAGATGGTACAGGCCCTTTCCCAGCGCTTCTGGACGCTGTGGACCCAGTCCTACCTGCATACCCTTCAAACCCGCTCCAAATGGTTGTCCCCATCCTCCCCTCCCCGAGTCGGCGAGCTCGTCCTCATCAAGGAGGACAACCTGCCTGCCCTTCAATGGAGACTGGGGCGCATTGCTCGCACCCTGCCTGGGAAGGATGGCGTCGTGCGGGTGGTGGACCTGGACACCGCCAATGGACACCTCCGGAGGCCTGTGTTCAAGATTGCCAGGCTCCCTCTGGATGAGATCACCCCTGGGCCCCGGGAAGATGTTTGCGCCATCGCGCAACGGAATAGAGTGCATTTTGGAATGCACTAAGCCGTCGCGCCGCCATGTTGACGGCCGGCGTCGCGCGGGAGTCAGTAGCCCTTGACAGCTCAAGACGAGATTACGCGTCGCGCGCCATTGAACACAGCCTTCGAAATAAGCAGTACATAGTACATAGCATATGTGTAAGGTTACGCCTAACGAACCGCCCCTAGTGAATAGTTTCGTGTAGTGACTGTGCGCCAGGAAACCAACCAACATCGCCGCCCTCAAGCCTCGCCGCCCGTGGTCAGCTCGTCCACCGGTTCCTGACTTATCACCCCGGTAAGTTCCTTTCCACCTCCCGCCTAACAATCTTTACTCTGCCTTCTTTACTCTGCTGTATTCGGCGGTGTCTCCTGACCCGCGAGTACACCGCTTAATGTAATAAAATCTCCATCTGAATTTTTAACCTTTACTAGAACAGTCGCAAGTAATATCTCGTCATCGTCATTTGAAGCAAAATTATTTTGAGCAATTTTATTAGAAGTCGTCGGCACAGATTTAATCGGCGGCGGTGTAAGTTTTGTCATAGATTTAGTTGTTGCTAAGGCCGCCTGTGCCGAAGCTAAAACCGCATTGTGCAACAAAGAATTATGTGTGTCATTGTACTCTCTACACTTGCACTGTATGCACAAATAAGCAATTTTTACAAATATTGCCTTTTGCAACAAATCTCAATTTGTCAGCATCTGTCATGTTGATGAACTGTGTGCAATGATACAAAGCGTGATCGCCTTTGCATAATGGACAGTTTATTTTATTAAATTGGCCTACATTATACGCATGGAAATTGCGAGATTTATAGTATGGAGTAGATAAAGTTTTATTAGGCTGATAAGATGATGCCGTCTGATACTTATTATACTGGTATGACGTGTTACTACTTTTTACTCTTTGTAGTGGCTGTGATTTTGGAGTATTTTCTGTCTTTTTTCTTTGTAAGGGCTCTAATGCAATGAATTTACTTTCCATAAAATCTATCAAATGAATCCATCAAACGTTGGAATTTCGCGGGGATCTGTTCTAGATTGCATATACTCCGTGTAAGTATCGGTGTCAAGTTTCTCGCATAAAATGTAAGTCAGTATCGGATCTCATGACGACGTATCAATACCTAAATTATGAATAGCGTGAATAGATTCACTTGTGTAGTCATATAATCTTTTCAACTCAAATGCAGACTGTTTTTGAAGGTTTGGCTGGCGCAAAAATAACTGAAAACTCTTAGTAAAGAGTAGGTGCTTTTTGTTATATCTATGGTTCAACAACTCCCACCAAGTATCATATTAACTAGCTTTTCAGCTTCGCCACGTAATCTGCCCTTTAAATGCTGCATTTTCTGAGCTTTTGTCAATGCCGGACTATTATGAATAGCCTCAGAATACAAATCAACAAAAGTGGGCCATTGTGTGTAATTGCCACTGAAAGTAGGTATATCGATTTTCGGCATAGCATGTTGTTGAAAAGCGGTAATATTAATTTTCAAATTCAATGACCGTTTTATCTGTTCGTATTGTTTTTCATGATCCATAAAAGATTCATAATACCCATCATCACTCCCATTTAAGATACCATCAATATGTAAATGTAATTTGTCAATAGCATTCCAACGCGTCTCTAAGGATCTCAACTTGTCCTCAATTTCCCATTTTTCTTTTATTTCGTCAATGCAAATAGTATATGCAGTCTTTACTAACCTTGTCAATGCTCTAAAATTAGCATATTGCAACTGCTGTAATTCTGCCGTCTTGTCATCATCTCGCGTACTTTGGAATTGTCTGCTGTCAAACCTGATGTCACCCTGCTCAGTACCAGCAATCTCACCAAGCTTTTGATTAGGTGGAACGGTAGGAAGTTTTTGCCCCCAAAATGCAATTTCAGTGCGGGCTCCTTCGTACCATCCTTGTATGACCTCAAAGATGTTTTCACGAAAATACTGATGAGATTTGTCTTCCATTACCATCAGACTCTCGTGGTTCAGCTGACACTTCGTCCACAACTCGTCTAACTTTTCTAATCTACGTATAATATACTCCGCAGTTTTTCTTTGCACTGGAGTGCAAATTTGCTTTCTTAAAGTTAGAGTGCAATTGTTTAATCTCCTGAAGGAGAACCGCTTGCTGTTCAATCTTTGTGTCAATGGACAAGCAAAATATAAAGATCTTACTTGAAAGTCAGGAACCTCCCCTTAGCAGCAGTCGGCCGGCAGGATGTCGCACAAGCGTTATTGCACAATTCACACGCGGCGACACGTAAAAATTACGTCAATGTCACTGATTTATATCCCGGACCTCGGCACTTAGTTAATACTCCCGAATTTCCCGAAGTCCTTTTTTCGAAGGACCAAAAAAGCTGTAATGGATAGCTACGTCAATGTCAATATAAATGCAAAAGTCAGGTTGAGTGTCCAAGGGATTAAAGGTGTTGTCAAAATAAAACTCCCAAGTTAACCGATTGGCTTCTAATTGAACACTAACTGTATTCTGTATGCAGTCGGCCAGGTTGGCCTAATGTCACAGTACAAAATGTAGGTCGCGAACTAGCGACCAAAGTACAATATTGATTAGCGCCTACGTGATAGTAAAACTATGAACAAATCAAAAACCTAAATAACTAAAAACATGTACGTAACTCGTACACTGAGCTTATAACAACCCCTGACTTTACCTCACAACTCAGCACACTGTCAGCAATGTCAAGTTGATACACTCCATTGTAACAAGTAGCTGTAGCTATGATTTCATTACTATCAAGAATCTTACAATCATTAGGATTAAAAATAACACTGTAACCTTTCATATTTAACTCACTTACTGATAATAAATTTGCAGAAAATGTAGGTAAATAGTAAACATTACTTATTGTCTTTAAACCGTTTTTCAACACTACCATGTCCTTCTGTTGACACTACCTTACCATTCGCTACAGTGACAACAAGTCTTGTGGCTCCCGAGTCTATGTACCACAAGTCACTTTTCACTTTTACAGATAGTGCAGTCAGCAATCCCTTGTTCGTAGGTGTGTACTTGTTTTTTTTTATTTATTTATTTTTAGGATAGCTAACAGTTTACAATGCAAAAGATAACAACAAAAATAATAACACTAAGCTATTAACAAGCTACCACATTTAAAATTCTTACTAAACTTAACATAGTACTCAACAATTTAACCTTAAATAATAATTTCGCCGGTAAGTGCCTTTTTTATGCTATTGATACTGCCGCAAAATATGTCTTTATCAGCATTAGAATTATTTATGTACATACAAGCTCTTAATTGTAACTGGATGGAATGCTAAATAAATTTTATCTTTCTTGTTTCTTTCTTTTTTAAATTGTATCTACAATTTTACAATTTTGTAGATTTTCCACTATGGTAGGATTCTAAATTGTATTCTTTATTGAACAGAAACTTGTAGAAATATAGCCTGTAATTTACAATTACAATTTACAATTACAATTTACAATTTGTAAGTTTTATTAAACAGGGCCCAGGCCGCCCCCGCAAAAGGGTACAATTATGTTCTTAACTGAACGTATTTGTAGACCTATGCTCTTCTTTAATCCGTGCCTATGTGAAGCGCTAGCAAAGGTGGTACCTATTAATTATTATATTAAAACTTATCAAAAACAACATAAAGAACTACTGAACATTTTAAATAACAGAATTTTGTGTATGTGTGGTGATGTGAGTACGTGTGAGTGTGTGTGTGTAATTAGTGAGTGTATTGTCCGTATAAGAGCCAGTTTTATTATATTTGCCGATATTACTCGAGTCGAAAGGAGAAAAGGCTAGGTATCTTATTCAGTAACCGTCTTAATAAACGTTAAGTAAGGCTACTCCAAGTATGAAATAGGTGTTAACAAATTACTAATAATAAACATGGAGTAATAAATGAGTCCACTAATCCGACTTTACTCTCGAAGTAAAAGTTGAACCTCGGTGGTAACCTGTTTAACGAAAGGGTAAGGGTAAGGGTGGGATAGTGTCATTATGGCCTTGATTGACATTTTGAAACCGGCTATTTTTCTATTGATGCCGTTGATGTGGATTTGGTTTATGGGATAAAGTTGTAAAGGAGAACACCCATGCTCCATAGAAAATTACCCAAGCTCCGGCGCAGAAAAGATATATCTCAGTTATATATGTATTTTAAGCAAAACATTTTTCGATAGGTGTGTTGGCCGCAGGATATGGCTAAGATAAATAAAAAGCTATTAGTTTATTTTCAGGCGCAAATTGAAAACTATATTTTGTTGAACTTATTGACTCCAAAAGGTTGCAAAATGGTAGTAAATCATAATTTTTAACCCCCGACGTAAGTACTAAAATATAAACTATTACATTTTGCTTATTGTAAAGCCCACACCGCTATCCACGAGTTAATAAACAGATTCTTAAACGGATGAACCGATTTGGGTGCGTTTTTTTTATTTAAAAGTAGGTTTACTAGCGATGGTTCTTATGGGTTTCTTGGTCTGATGCTGCAGCCAGGATATCCAGCTCACAAGTACACTTTAAAAAAAATAGTAGCAGCTATGTTTGTTTGGATTTGTTTTAATCAGTATTTAATTCTACATACGATGTAACGGTGGCAACACGTTGAGCTAATGATGCAGCCAGGATATCCAGCACACTCTTAAAAAAATAATACCTACCATATTATGTCGGCGGTTTCTCAAAGTTTTTTTTATTTTTTTTATTGATATTGTACAAAGACACATGTACATGAGTAGTCATCATGACTCATGGATATCGATTAAACTCGAAATGTAATGTCGCAATGATTTTTATAAGTACTAAGTATTTTAACAGAAAGTTATTATTTTTAACAGCAACTATTTGTAGTTTTTTATTTTAAATAAGATAAAAAAGTATTTTACTATTTTTGTATGTTATACGGTAGTTTATTATATTAAATCTAATAAATAAATCTTTCCTACAATCACACCAATTATCTAGCCCAAGAGAAGCTTCGAAGTGGTTACTAGACAACGGATAAACATACTTAAAATACTTAAATACAAACTTATTATACATAGAAACACCCAGACCCGAAACAATTTAAAAAACAATAATTTCTAAATTGACCCGACCGGGGATCGAACCCGGGACCTTAGAGATGGCGACACCATGAAAACCGGTGTACAAACCACTCGACCAAGGAGGTCGTCAAATTCATATTCTATTAAAGTAATAAAAAAAAAATTTAGGTACGTCTGAAAATAATAAGATAGCAATTTTTAACTTAAGCCACTTCATGCGGCAATGACACATATAAAATTATTTTACTATAAATTATGAGATATCTTTCTTTTGCGCCGGAGCTTGGACTTTTTTGGGAGTTTTCCCTTAATACGTAGTAAAAAAATCCTGTATTGTAAGTAAAAATCGTAACTAACAGCTCAAAAAATTCAATTCAGTAAGTAATAAAAAGTTACATAAAATATTACAATACAATTTGATCTGCAACAAAATTTACTTATTACTATAACAGAAATAAAAAAACCTATAAACTAAAATAAAATAACTTAAAAACTAAAAACCTATAAATACCTTATAAATAAAAAATATCTCTAAGAGAACCGCTGCCGCGCGGCAAAGTCCCCAAATGGCTGACAGCGTTGCCCTTTTGAATGGCTAAGCTGACTCGTTGGCAAAAGTAGCTGCCAGTTTCCGGTCGCCGGAGGCTTCGACAAGGCGTTTCGATAGATCTTTAACGAAACGCCGTGCTTCTGGCCCCCATGGCCCCAGCGTTTCCTTCCCAAACGGCACAAACACATAGCTCTCGCCAAGAGCTTCGTATTTGCGCCGCTTGAGGCTTTCGGCTGCGGCTGCTGCCGCGCCCGCCTCGCAGGAGGTCGCACGGATGTGGGAGGGAGCCAGAGTGTCTACACAAGTCGCGTCCCACACCAGCGACCTCCCTAGCTTCCATGGAGTTAAAGACATTCCATCGGGTCTCTTGCCATCGCTCCGAAACATACCGTTTGGCTCTAAGATTGCCGGTACGTCTGCGGAGGCAAGGGCCCGACGGATGATGTCATTTAACGAGACGTGGCGCGGCAGACGACCGGCACTTAGGGAGCAGGACAACCCGTGATGGCCAAACTCGTCAACGGGCTGACCGCAGCTGCAGCGGTGCGGTCTGTTGACGCTGGCGCCCAAGCTCAGCCCAACAACAGCTGTTAACACTTGGTTACTCAGGAGAGTACCGATGTTTAGCGATGGTAATGCCTGCAGCCAACATCCTGACTCCTTCTCAGCCACAGCAAGAAGACGAGCGCGATCAGCTTCGTTGTTGCTCGAAGCAAGCAGGTGGTCATGCTGTTTTTGGCACAGCAACTCGTCCCACTGTAATTGTTTAAATTTTCGATTTTACGTCGGACTGTCAGGTGGTGCTGTTATGTGACGGCTTTCAGACAGGCTTTAGGTTAAGACACAACAATAATTTAATAATTTTCGCATTAATAATGTTCGCTTTGCTATATTCGTAATTTGTGAAGACAAAGTTTGTTATGAAAAAAATTATGACGGAATGATCAGAGATTGCGTCCGTGCGAAGCTGGGGCGAATCGCCGGTATACTTTAATCAGCCAGATCACAGGTGTGCTAAAATGAGATAAAAACTAATTTTTTTAAAATTATTATTATTATATTAAAATGATTCTAACGCCTGTTATGATAAACGTTAAGAATTAAGTAAGAATAGTAAAAAAAAATAATATTCCATAATTATTTTTTTATTCACCATATTCAAAATTTTTATAATATTCAAGTAAGTACCAAAAGAATTGCGTCATACTACCTAAGAAATCAAGCACCACTCGTAAACAATCTTGTTTTTGATTGAATTTGGCGTCTGTCTCCTGTTGTTTTTCTTGAAACTTTGAAATCATGTAAAACAACATCTTCTGCACTCCGCTTTTAATAGTTTTATTCATTTTTACACCCGTAAATCGATAAAACAAGGTCACATAAAACTACTGACGATCATCTGACACACAACTGACAACTTGGCGAATTGATGTTGACATTTGCATTTAGCATTACCATGTAAAAAGTTTGCTAAAATATCCAGGGACTACTTTTGATAGCCAGACTATATAAGAGTTGACATTGAAAACACGATAATCTATGCGTAAGGAATGACTTGTAGTCCAAGCTTACTCTATGTTTATTAATAACGATGCGATTTCAAACTTATCACTTGCCTTATCTGAATTTAACTAGTCCAAACGTTAGTACGGATAAAGACAGGAGTAGTCCATTTTTATTAAGTTTTAGTAAGAGTCTATTATTCACAGATATAAGAAATAGAAATAAAATTTTGTGCTCTGTGCTATTATTATTATTTTTAATATTTTTTTATTTTTATGAGGTATATTTTATTTTGTTTGTAGGGAATTTAGATTTTTATTTTATAGGAATAAGAAAGTTTTCAGTATTTTGGTAATCCTATTCCTTTAGGTAGTTTGTGATTGTTATTTTACACCTGGCTCTGGAGAGGCGATAGATATTAAAAATCACATTTAACTTATTTTATAGGTAGTTAGTAAAGGTCTGAGCTTCACTGGCAGGAAACCCCGGAGATCTTTGTCTGAGATTACTTGTTGAACCACACACAAGACCTCAAAGGGACTTATTGTAAACTGTTTTTTCTCATTATGCTATTCACAACAATGAGTCAGCCATAATTTGGCGTAGCGCAAACATCATGATTACGGAAGAGTTTATCAAAACTTAAGATAACGAAGACGTCATTAATTGCGATGTTTTTCAATGACTGATAATTTTGTCGCTCGCGGTGCTAGCAGGGGTTTTGCCTGCAGACTTGGTCGTCACCTGTGCTGGCAGGAGGCGGGACGGAGGAAAAGCGTAGGGAGTAGCATGAGCTGAAACAACATAGGCGCAAGCTTGCTAACGCGAGGGAGTGGATACGATAAGAGATTCTTGCTCAATGGCAGACTCAAGGCAGGGCCACGTTTAAATTTTGAGGACTTTCCCGGAAGTTAGAATTCGGCTAGCAGCCGTGTATGTCGAGCCCAACTACGAGCTGTTACAGATTCTTGCAGACCACATACACTCAAACTCAAAACATTTATTCGATGTAGCTATACAAATTAGCTTAATTTCTAAACTTAATCTAATAAACTGTTACAACGAAAAGGACACCTCTCAGCATGATGTTGCAGCATTAAAAATATATAAAGCTGCAACGCTGATTTTCAGAGAATCCCTTAACCTGGCGTTATGTGAAACGAGTGTATGTTAAACGTTCGTAGTATATCATTGTTGCTTATAATTTAAACGCATAATAAAGCTTAACTTTTTCCTGACAAAATTAAATGTTTTATTCAAAAATCAATATTCTGTAGAGATTTATTCAAATATTCTATGATCTATCAAATTGATTTTGTGTACCTATCTGAGATTTTGGGTGTTGAACTATTAGATTAATAGTCTTATCTTGTATTGATAATTAACGTCTCAGCGATAAGCCCAGCTCATTCAAAACATTTTAGTTAATACTCATAAATATGAGTCGTCATAATCCATACAAAGGAATATAAATTTTACTACTAACAACAAACAAATTTAAATAAAATAATTAATTAATAATTATTTTTATTTAATTTATTTTTATGGATGTTTGGCCACAATTAAGACGTCTAAAGGAAAATACATACAAACATAGATTCACGATTTATCTCCCCTAAGAACAAGTTTACTTATAGATATAATATTATTAAGACTAATCTTGCATATGCTTATGCCAGCTATAAACAGGTACCGTCTCATTAATAAACGTTGAGTAAGGCTACTCCAAGTATTAAATCGGTGTTAACAAATTTTACCATTAATAAACATGAACTAACGAATGAGTACATTAATCCGATTAATCCGACTTTACTCTCGGAGGAAAAATTAAACCTCGGCGACACATTGTTTAACGATAGAGTATGGGTGGAGTAGCGTCATTAGGATTGACATTTTGTAGTTGGCTATTTTGCTATTGCTGCCGTTGATGTGGGTGTGATTTATAAGATGAAGTTGAAAATTTAATATTTCATAAAAAAATCCTGTATTGTAAGTAAAAATCGTAACTAACAGTTAAAAAAATTAAATACAGTAATTGTTTAAATAATCGATTTTACGTCGGACTGTCAGGTGGTGCTGTTATGTGTCGGCTGTCATGGAGCATGCAGGTCGGCTGCGAGCTCAGAACAATATGCTTTAGTTATTGTTCTGAGGCTGCGAGTACTGGCCATTCTCCTGGCCATGATAGCCTATGCATCGAACATCTTAGACATGCTGGCATCCATCTGCCGCGGGTGCTTGCTATGTTCTTCACCTTATGTGTTGGACACTCTTACTTACTTGCGGACATGATGAGGACTGTGGTGGTGCCAATTGTAAAGAGTAAAACCGGAGACATAAGTGACCGTGATAACTACAGACCGATATCACTAGCAACTATACTTGCAAAAGTGCTGGATAGCCTGCTAAACACACAGCTTGATCAATACTTGGAAATTCATAACAACCAATTTGGGTTCATTGAATCCGCTTTAAGAACTGTTGTATTTTTATCTCAAAACTATTATAATTTACTCCCTTCAAAACATATGCTACCTGCAACCTACTCTGTTTAGAAATATTAACATTGATGATTCTAGGGGCAGTTTAAAAGCAGAATGAGCTACTTATTTAATTGCTTTCGGCAACGTATCAGGAATACTTAAAAAGGCATCTTCCGAGGCAATGCCACGATCTTCTCTTATATATTGTCTTTATAAGATTTTAACACATGTTCTTACGATGTAAATTCTGGTCCCTGCCTGCCTTTGCTAATCTACAATAAAGGTTCGTAATAATTAAACAATAGTTACCTGAAATAATTTTTGGTAAATTATCGGGTTTCCAAAAACATTAATCATTGTAGTTGGTTTGAATTGAATCCATTATTTCTTCATATTAAAGACATGTAGATTTGGCTGAACAAAACAAAACAAAACTAGACCACCTTTTCTTGCGTTTTCAATTAATACACCTTTTTTAAAAAGTTTTGGAAAGTCTTTTCACTGGATTTTGAGAAATTAAGATCATATCTGTGTTGTTTACATTTTGATTGACATAACGCCAAAGACGAAATGACAGCCACCGTTGCGACAACTAGCGGTAGCGGGGCGAAGTTGCTGTCAGCTTTTCATTTCACATATAAACTTAAATTAAATAGTAGCCGAAACGGTTCGGATTATGAACTACTAAATAAATTAATATTTATCATATTTACTTTTGGTAATTAATTTAAATTCAAACATGACAGGAACTAAAACATTTTTATTATAGATAGAATATAAGAGAATTGCGTAAAATGGAATTCAGGGGTTGCCAGAATGAATACTGAAAATTGTACGCAAACATCATAAAGAACAGCTAAACATATTTTTTTTTGTTAGAAGTCATCTAGTTTGATTAGTGATAAATTCTTTCAGTTCCAGGACAAGTTGGGAAAACGTCATTATATGTCGTTTTGGTTGTTTTTCTTAACTTTATATTCATCACTGCTTATAATTTTACCACTTTTAGAGGAAAATTTCTAAGATGGCCTTCGATGGCCAGACCGCCGAAATGGAGGGATTCTTTTAGAGGTTGTTAAGGCGGAGAAAATCATTTTACTGAGGAATCCGTGCGCATATTAAGCAGTCCAGCCGCCTTGCAGCCAAGCCACCACGTGCGAAACAAGCCTTATCACAGCGCGTGCTTCGAGAAGCCCGCCTCGCCACCAGGATTTAGAGCTGTCCCTAAAGCCTTGACGCGAGGCCCATTTCGTCGGGGTTCCAGCCGCAACCTACTGTGTCGGCTGTAAGGCGAGCCGAGACAACCTAGCGGAGTAGCAGACGGTTTTTTTTAAACACCACAATTTTTCTTTTGGACTTAAAATAATTTTTTACCACAACCTTATTTCGTAGGGTATGCATACCCTCCATCCAACATAATAGCGATGGTAAACTTATCAACCTTTGAGGATCTGCGAGATCGACCTGTATTGAGAAGTTGTTGGTTAACGTCGTCTCCCCGGTCCGGATCGACTATACGATCCTGGTGCCTTATTTTTATTTCGGTATAACCCCACGGTTCCACGGTTTTAGGTTTTTATACGGTTAATCTGGTTAAACGGTAGCTTTAATTTTTTTTTATAGAACGTGTATTTCAATTTTCTTTTCATACTCCGGACGGTACTGGTTTTATCCTAACCACCCACGACCATAACTCTTACCGCTGAAATATTAGCTGGCTGGTTAGGTAGTAGAAGGAACACTAAAATAAAATTGATTTAAAATTAAAACTATCATAGACCCGCTGGGTCACTTTTGACTCATAGGATTTTCTTGTGTTTTAGGGTGTGTAATAGCTTTGTAATAAGGTTTAGATTAATTGAGACAGTAAATTAAAGGTGACAGAATTATTAGAAAATTTATTTGAAATTGACCCGACGGGGCAATTTCGACCGATAGCTTTTTTGTATTTTCGGCCTAATAAATTAAGATGAGCAATGTAAATGAATACCACTTAATGTAATATTAAGGAAAAATTGTTACCAACCCACTGTGAATTAAAATTTATAATATGAATTTATTGTCATTGACCGAAATTTAGGGTGTCTTAGTTGTGTTCTTTTATAATATTATACTACCTAGCTGTTGAACATTAATATGGTTTTATTTTACAACAACCCACTGAAGCTTGCGTTTGGGATTTTCTTCCTTTTCCCCAAGAGGGACAAAATCTCTAATGTAACAATGTGTTACACAAGATTATAGGCCACGCCGTGGACGCCAACGAAGCACGTGCCGTCCAGCGTGCTTTGAATCGGTGATATTATCTTCTGAAGTATTCATTTGCATGATATGGTATTATTAATCAATTTTAATCTAGACACAATGGCCAAGGTCACTTACATATTTTATCTGCATAAGGATTTAATGATAAAGAGCAAATAGGTTAGGCAAACAGGCGCATGAGGTGTTTTTTTAATAATAATAATAGTTATTAAGTGATTTTAGTTTACGTAAATTTAAATATAACCCATAAACATTAACTAGTCTAGAATCACAGACATATAATAGAATATGTCTGTGTCTAGAATAGTAATTGTGAGTAGATCTTAAGAAATAAACATACTGTCGCGGACTTTTCAGTGTGTCTTTTTAAGTCCTATAATTTTCTGGAATATTGTTTTGATGTATTTCTACACTCGCACAAGCAGGGTACTTTTCCTTAACAATGCGTTATGGTTATGGCATGGCACATATTTATGTCAAACAAAATATGAAACGTTTTTAAACGTTCTGCTTTAGCTTATTAATTAAGCGTGAAAAATAATGTATCTGTCATCAATAGACGTTAACATTTATAGGTATGCGATTTGCCCAAAGGTAAATATTTCCTGGATATCACAGAACGTGACATAGAAACGAACGTTTGTTGACGTAATCAATTAACGTGTTGCTGCAGAAAATTAGTGGCCCTCACATAAATTGTTAACAACGTCTTACTACGTCGACGTCTGGTAACATTCGCGACAGAGTGACAACAAAATTAAAACGAAGTTTGAGAGAGCTAGAGAACTGCGGAGTTTCCGCCCGAATGAGTTGCCCATTTGGGGAAGTACATGCGCCTAATGATTATGCTGTTGGTAGTATTGTGTTAGTGTAGTAAAGTAAGTAAGGTTTCTAGAGCTCATCAAGGAGTCGCTCACAGGTCGCCGTCTCGCGCCTTTAATGAAAGTATACTATGCTAGCGCACGAAGCTGCGCAATATTCGAGTACATAATTTCGATCTTAATTTCAAGTATTAGTTACTGAAAGCATACTTTAGTAGTACGAAAAATCGAGTATTTCAAGCACAGCATTAATAATCACTGGAAAACTAAATCGGAAAAGCGATAGGTGTTTAAACGCCCCTTAGGGGAATCCATTACTAAGATAAAGTATGGAAGGTACCTATGTATGAATGCATTAAAAAGCCAAATGTGTCATGAGACAAATTTTATTTGGAAGAAATAAAATAAAAAAATGAAACACTTTTTACGGATTAACTCGCGTTTAATTTACTATTTACATAGTTTTTATATTATCCTGACGTTTCGAACCCTTTACAGGGTCCGTGGTCACAGGGAGACTGAGGTGTTGGTCGTCTCATTGTCAGAAGTTATTTGCCTACCGTCAATAATTTTTATATTTTACCGGGTGCGTTCAAGTTTACACAATACGAGCTAACAATATTTTTAGGTCTGGCAATGTGTTGCTGTTGGGGCTGGGATTTGATGACCTGTATGATGGGGTCCCAGGCAGGTGGTAAATTCCAACCATCCTCTCTATTGAAATTACGATGTTTTTTAATTTCAATAGCCTCGCGTATCATCCTAGGGATGAATCGTTGTTCCTTGGCGAGTATTTGAGGTTTGTCAAATCTGATGTAATGGTTGGGTCCCTCGAGAGCATGTTCACACACTGCAGACTTATTTTCGCGCCTATGCTTGACGTCGGCTATATGTTCTTTTACGCGGGTTCCTACACTTCTCTTTGTTTGCCCGATGAACGAGAGCCCACAGTCGCAGTCTAGTTTGTACACGCCTGCATCTTGAAGGGGTATATTGCACTTGACAGGTCGTAAGAACTGGTTGATCTTCTTTGGCGGCTTAAAGTAAGTATTGATTGAAGCTCGCTTCAAGATGTGACCAATCTTGTCAGTGACGCCTTTCATATATGGAAGCACTGCAGGTTGGCGCTCGACTGTGGTTGGTTTTTTGCGTTTTTTATGACGAAGCCGCGGTACTTGCAGTTTGTTATCCTGTAGTACATGCTTGACATGCTGAAGTTCAGCAGCCAGGTGTTGGGTGTCACAGATGCCGCGTGCTCTCTGAAACAAAGATTTCCCTACAGTAGCCAACTGTCTAGGATGGTGGTGAGAATCACCATTGAGGTACCTATCTGTATGGGTTACTTTACGAAACACAGTGTGGCTCAAACTATGGTCAGGATTCCTGATGATTAAAGTGTCCAAGAAAGCTAACTTGTTGTCTGCCTCTAACTCCATTGTGAACTGTATTTTAGGGTGTATGGAGTTAAGATGACTTAGAAAAGCAGATACTTTATCAGTTGGTAAGATAGTGAAACCTCAGAAAACAATAAATAAAAAAATGAATAAAAATAATAAAAATTCAAACAACAAAACATGGTTTCATGGTAAAAGTAAGTAAGTAAAAAGTACATTCTCCATAAAAACATACTTTTCTGTTTTCACTCAAATTACTGAACCTATCAAATTAGGTAGTTTAACAACAGTCTTTTGTAAAGGCCTTACACACGCTTTGCTGTTCTTTTGTTCATTTTTAGCAAGCCTCTAGCTACTACTCTGTGGTAAGATGGTTGTATTCTAGAGGGTAACGGAGGCCCGACATTCTTTATGAACTATCACGCATTTTCAGCAGCAGACATATCAATTTTTTTTTGCCATGCTTTTGACAATACTAAAGCTTAAGTGGATTATAATAATTCGTTATGTTGAATAATAATAGTTCTTCTGATTACATGGCCAACTCAGAGCAAATACAAGCTCATGGATGAAGACAGTTGCAGTAGTTGGTATCAACTTAGGTTCAGTGGCTTCATTTATACTCGCATTTAGATCCACAGGTGTATAATGCTTTACATCTTCTCTTTGCTAATACAGCCAACACATCTTCACTGTCAAAAAATTATTTGTCTGCACGTACTATGAACGCTAACGCTAACCTTCATCATTGTAGTGCTGCAACTACCCTTGAGACACGTCAGTTAAAAAGGAATCAATTCGACATTGCCTTAATCCAGAAACCTTACCTTTACAGGGGCCAGATTAAAGGTTTAGGTAGAACCCCTGGTATAATATACTTCAATTGTTCTACTAATGACATGAGGACTTGCGTTTATGTCAGAAAGGACCTACACGCAATGCCTCTAATGAAGTTCTGTTACAGGGATCTGACCGCTGTTAAGGTCCTTACGGAGGGAGGGGGTGCTAGGCGGACGGTAATTTTATCGTCAACTTACCTCTCTTTCGAGAAGGCGGATCCAGTATCAAAGGAGATACGGTGAAGCGTTTTCTAGGCTAAACCTCCTACAATTAGTATGTAGCGGTCTAGTCCCTGCCTCAGGATAGGAATGAAAATAGCGAATAGGTAAACAAAGTTTAATCCTATTCTTTTTAAAAATAATTTACAAAACTCAGGGAGGGTACACGGATCGCTCTGCCCGCTTGAGTAGGACTTAAACTGGACTCAGCTTTAGGCTAATCTTCCTCGTAGACTGCAACTACCCGGAACCTGGAGCTGGCGGGGTCAGTCTGCGCGCAGGGACGAAAGCAAAGTCGTGTACGTCAGGCAGCTGGTCACGCACAGGCTCTAGCAGGCGGGCAGGCAGCAGGCAGGTAGCGCACAGACCCAGGGGGTTAAGCCTGGTACAGGAACCCTGGAATACACAAAGAAAAGGAATGAACTTATGTTCACTAAGTCCCGGCTTTTGTGGCTCTGTTGCAGTACAGCTACAATTGAACCAGGCTCACTTTACTAAGTGAAATTGTGATTGCAAAACCGTTAGACAATTTTAACAAGAGACTTTACAACAAGCGGGTAGATACCAACATTGTAATTGAATGTTGTACTGGAACGGTAAAAATGAGTAATCAATAAATTAACTGGGAATGGTATTTCGTCCACGGGATCACAGGGAACCTCGCGTCACTTCAATACCAATTATACTTGCTGGACAGTAATTATAACAAGACAGGAATAGCAATTATTCCACTTGAAGGTAACATAACTTTAAACGAATTATACTAATTTAGGCTTTACGTTAAACACTAACAATCTATGCAATTACCAAACACTGCAAAACACTAGTAATATAAATAAATAAATAAATAAATCTTTCCTACAATCACACCAATTATCTAGCCCAAGAGAAGCTTCGAAGAAACTCGTTAAATGGTTACTAGACAACGGATAAACATACATAAAATACTTAAATACATACTTATTATACATAGAAAACACCCAGAGTCGAGACAATTTAGAAAAACAATAATTTCTAAATTGACCCGACCGGAGATCGAACCCGGGACCTCAGAGATGGCGACACCATGAAAACCGGTGTACAAACCACTCGGCCAAAGAGGTCGTCAATATCTGTAAAATCACACGGACCTGAATCAGGTCCGTGGTTGGACAGTGACGGACAGACCGCTCACCCAGGATTACGGGGTTATATTTCGCGTAGATCTTCTGCAGCACGACGTGGTAGTGTCGAGAGTAGGTAGCCTTGCGGCAGCAAAAGAGAGCGCTCCCGATTTTGTTAAAAAAACTAGGCTGTAATTTTAAACGCTCAACGCCACATCCAAATGAACACTCAAGCAGAGACAAAAATAGAGTGACCAAACCATAGACCATAGAGAAAACACAGGGCAATAACGCTCGCCCTGAGCGTCAAAAATTTTAAGTGATATATTATCTTTTCTTTAATATGATTTTCCCTGTAATTAAACATTATTTAATTAAAGGATAAATATCGAACACCTCCAGATCAAATCATAAGAAACCACTTCAACGTCCTAACATAAGTAGCGGACGACAAAAAAAATTCAGAGTAAGAGAACAGGACACAAATAACAGAGTTATTTGCGTCTTTGGCAGCTGTCAAAAACCAATGCTTAATGCAGGTAAATTAAATGTGTTTATTTAGCTAAACTAATTTTATTTGCCCAGCAGTAGGACGTTTATAGTAAGATCATATGATTTGATATTATATTATTGAATGAAACAACTACGTAAGTACTCCAACCAATCATTGTATGTTATAAGCCTGTCTTATCTTTGCACAGCATTTAGGATTTACAAAAGTGTTACAACGGGAACTGGTAACCTGCGCTGGCCGAGAAAATTAAGTTTTTCTTGTTGCAGAGATTCTCGTCTGGCGTTAGATGATAAATTGGTTGTTGTAATGGACACATCAGAGTTTTATAATTATAAGGTATACACGATCGTAATTCAGTTTGTGATAGTAGTATGTAAGCATCTTTCTTTAGGTTTATGGCGATATGATCAGCAAGCGGTTTTATCTGTACCATTTGTTCTTCAGTTTCTTGAGGAATGGCTATTAAGTTGTATATCTCGTAATTATCACGAGTTACGAGAGGAATCTTAATTTCAAATATGAAATATTTTAAAGTCATTCTTGCTTTTACTCTCAGCAAATGGTAGAGTGTTCTCAAATCAGTTTGTATATTTTCGATTGGTAAGGTTAGATCGCTCGAAAGGTGTCCTGAAATAATGTTCAGTTCTTTTGCCAATTGTTCCGGACTTAACAGATGAATGTTAAATTTTCCATAATGAATTTCTGTTATCGTGTCTAAAAGGGTTTCTTGAAGGCCCTTTAAATTTTCTAAAATGTTGTTAGCGATAATCGATGTTAGTGTAAAATCGCTAAGTGTCTTCATGTCTTTTATTTCAGTCGCCATTGTGTTCGCGGCCTTATCCAGCTCGACCATGTGTTGATTATACATTTTATGTTGGCGATCGATGGTTTGTTCAACTCGTTTTAATAAATTGTTTTCCCCCTCTACAAGCGAGGTTTGGTTTTTCCAGAGCTGGACAAGATGTTTTTCGTTTTCTTTGATCAATCTGATGTCCTTTTCGTAGTTGTCGGCAAATTGTTGATCGAGTACGCCAAACAAACTGTTTGCTATAGAGCCGACGCCGTTGATAAGTCCCCGACGCCGCCGCCTTGAGTTTTTTACTTGCTGACTTAGGAGCATATCACTGTAATAGTTCAACTCGGTGTAGGCATGACGTAGTTGTAGTAGGATGACGTCACAGTGACGTTCCTTGGAAGTGGCACATATACTTTCTAAGTTTGCTATGTAGTGTTTGAATGTCTGTATGCCATGCCAATAGGGATCCATATCATAAAATACAATCAATTTCCATTCGTCGCGCACAAGGTGCATGTCCGTTATTTTGTCAAAATAGAGAGTTTGGCTACTATTTATGTTAGTAAGGCTATAATTACACTTAACGGGTGTTACCATCGTCAAAACTGATAAAATGGCCCATATCAAATTGCATAATCTTTTGTTTGTTTTCTGATTTGTAGGTTTATTAGTTTGTTGTTTTTGTTCGCTCTGTTGATTATATCTATTAATCGGCACTTCTTTCTCTTTGTTTTCAGGTTTTGCTATAGGCAGTTTCGATAGCTTGGTAATAGGGCGTTTCATTATTCCGTTTTTTGTTTTAATGGTGACCACTCGAACGTAGCCATCCTTTCCTGGGTGCAGCTCGATAACTCTTCCGAGGGCCCATTTTCCAGCTGGTAGATTGGCATCGTGTATAATTACGACGTCGTTGATGCTCATGTTTTCGCGCGCTTGCCGCCACTTGCTGCGAGATGACAACAGAGATAAATACTCAGATTGCCATCTCTTCCAAATATCTTTGTAGATTCTCTGAACAAGTTGCCAGCGAGTGCGCTCATCAGTTTCCGTTTCAATTATAGTTAGTGTAGGACCACTCTAAAGAAAATGTGACGGCGTCAAGTAGTCAAAATCGTCAGGATCTTCGTTGAGTGGTAACAGAGGTCGGCTGTTAAGACATGCTTCCAGTTAGGCTAACAGTGTTGAGTGCTCTTCAAATGTGAGCTTTTGTTCACCAATGACGCGGCGGAGGTGGTACTTCAGGCTCTTTACTGCTGCTTCCCAAAGTCCACCTGCGCTCGGCCACGATGGGGCATTGAAGTGCCATTCTATTTGCATGTCTGTTATCGCTGCGAAGAATTTAGGATCAAGTAGTTCGTTGAGGTTGATAAATTCTTGTTTCAGTACATTGTTGGCTCCGACGAAGTTGGTGCCATTATCGCTATACATGTAACGCGGAGCTCCTCGTCGGGCAGCCATTCTTCGTAGAGCAGATAGAAATGATGATGAGCTGAGGTCCGAGACCAACTCTAGGTGCACTGCCTTCGTCACCATACATACGAAGACAGCCACGTAACCTTTTGTTGTTTTGACGCCTCGGCCTTTGTTGGTTTTCACATCGATGTACCCGGTGTAGTCAACCCCGGAATGATGAAAAGGTCTTGTAGGGTTGCATCGTGCTGCAGGTAAGTCACCCATCAACTGTAGTTGTTTTATTGGATTTTGTTTTCGACAAATCACGCAGTCATGAAGTCGTTTTTTGACAGCCCTGATTCCACCGATAATCCAATATTGTTTTCTTATATTTGCTGTCGTAAGGCGGGCTCCACCGTGAAATGTAATCAGGTGAGCTTGATCGATTAGAAGATTGGTGTAATGACCTTCATGTGGAATGATGATAGGGTGCTTTTGGTCTTCATGAATGTTAGCATTTCTGATTCGTCCTCCCACTCTGAGAAGTCCGTCTTGATCTAAATAAGGGTTCAATGGTAAAAGTCTGCTTTTTCTGTCTACTTCTTTCTTCTGTTCTAGGTTGTAAATTTCATCTTCAAATGCGGTAAGTTGTATGTGTTTAATTATAATGTTTCTCGATTTTATAAGTTCCAGTATAGTTAGGTAGTGCGGCTTGTAACGCGATACTGTTCTTAGTATCCATGCGACAACACGTGTTACGTGACCCAGACAGCTGTTTCGCGTAAGTATATCGTCAATTACGTCATATCTGTGACGTTTAGTGGTGACGTTTGTTTGCAATTGCTTGTTTATTTTTATCTCTTCTTTTGTTTCATAAAAAATCTTGTTGTTTTCTGTTCCAGGTTGAAACGTTTGCAGCCAATGAGGTCCGTGCCACCATAAATGATGCTCTTTCAGCTGCATTGGATTTATTCCTCGGCTGGCGCAGTCGGCTGGGTTCTCTGCAGATTTAACATAGTGCCAGCGGTTAGAAGGTATCGTGGCAACTATTTTCTTCACTTTGTTTGATACAAATGTTTTCCAGCGTCCGTGATCTCCGTGCAGCCACCCCAATACAGCAGTGGAGTCTGACCAGCCATATGAAGTAATGTTGTGGTTAGGTATGCATTCTTGCACCTTTTTCATTAATGTGGCGAGCAGTAACGCAGCACAAAGTTCGAGTCGCGGGAGCGAAACTATTTTCTTAGAAGGTACAAGTCTTGACTTTCTCGTTCTCTCTCTCTCTCTCAGTAAATAACACAGGCGTAGGCTTTTTCAGATGAATCGCAAAACCCATGCAATTCAATATTATCTTGTTTTTTAATTTGTAACCATCTTGGTATCTGTAATTCGTTAATTTCAATTAATTGATCTTTAATTTTTATCCATTCTTTCTTTATGTTTTCAGTTATTTCATCGTCCCAACGTAAGTTTTCTTGCCATACTTGTTGAAAGATTAGTTTGAGTTTTGTAGTTACAGGACACAACCATCCCAGCGGATCAAAAATTTTTGAAATTTCTGATAATAACAACCTTTTTGTGACCTGCTTTGTAGAACTTGTATCGATTGTTATTTGGAAATTAAAGTTGTCTTCTTTAGGATTCCATCTCAAGCCCAAAGTTTTTGTAGATTCTTGGTGTCGAAAATGAAATGCCTTTTGTTCATTGTTTGTTGGATTGTAGTCTAAAAGATTAGGGTTGTTCGATGACCACTTTCGTAAGTTGAATCCACCGGATAAAAGAAGGTTTTTAAGGTCATTTTTGATACGTATTGCAGTCTCAAGGTCATCAGAAGTATAAAGAAGGTCATCCATATAGAAGGATGTTTCTATGATGGCTGCTGCATCAGCATAGTTTTGTCTCTCGTCGTTAGCCAGTTGCCTTATAGTCATCATGGCTAAATATGGAGCCGCTTTAGTGCCATACGTAACGGTTGTCAACGCGTACTCCTTAATATGCTGATCAGATGAGCTTCTCCACAAAATTTTTTGGTATTTTTGGTCTTCTTCGTGTAGAACAACTTGTCTGAACATTTTTTCAATGTCAGCAGTAAGTGCAACCCTGTAGAGTCTCCATTTCAAAATTATAGACTGTAGGTCTGTTTGTAGGTTAGGGCCGCGGTACATTAAATCGTTGAGACTTTCTCCTGAAGTTGTCTTGGCGGATGCGTTGAAAACAACTCGCAGGGCCGTTGTTGATGAGTCGGGGCGCTGCACACAGTGATGCGGTAAATAATAGCTCGGTTTCGGGTTACCTTCGCAAGGTCTCATGTGTTTTAGCTCTTGGTATTCGTTGATAAATAATTTATAATCTTTTTCTATGTTTTCGGATTTTTTGAATTTGTTTTCTAACTGGCGAAATTGTGCAGCAGCTTTCTTTCTTGATTCTCCCAACCTTTCGTTGATATCATAGTGTAAAGGCAGCCGGACGACATAACGGCCATCTTCTTGTCGTTTTGTAGTTGTTTGGTATTGTTGTATACAATTAAGATCTTCTGCAGACATTTGAGAGCTCTCCGCTATGTCTTCTACAGTCCAAAATCTGCAGATTTCATCCAAATTATTCAGAATGACGTTACATTGATACGATCTCATGTTACCACACAAAATCCAGCCAAGAAGGGATTGTTGTGCGATGGGGTGAGTTTCTTCTCCCTTGATTATTCCTCCTAATATAATGTTGGAGTAAATATCAGCCCCGAAAAGTATGTCTACGGGTCGGCTTATATTAAAATCTGAGTCTGCCAATTGAAGACCTTCCAGATGTGTCCATGTTGATGGTTTTACGAATGATCGGTTTGGTAGATTGTTGATTAGGTGGCGCATGACGTAGACTTCAGAGTCAAAAGTATGATTGCCATGCATAGACGTACATGTGATAGTTACAGTGCCCTTACAGTTGTTTTCTCTCGCTCCGACTCCGAAAATCACGCTTTTACATTTCTGTCGTGGTAATTCGAGCATCTGAGCGGCATTTTCTGTAATTAGGGAAACTTGCGATCCCTGATCAATCAGTGCTCGTAGAACGATCTCCGAACCATCTTTGGCCTTGACCTTGACCTGGGCAGTGGCTAAAAGTGTTTCAGATATGTTTTCCATTGAAGCATGGCTGCTTGAAGTCGTAGCGGTCTGGTTGTTAGATTTATTCATATTGTTTTTCGGTTTTGTGTTTACAGTTAGATCTTGATGAAGCAATGTATGGTGTTGTTCATTACATTGCTTGCACCTTTTCTCTGATATGCATTGTTTGCCCTTGTGATCGAACAAACAATTTCTACATAAGTTATGTTTCGTAATCAATTTCCTGCGGTCATACAAATGTAACTTGATAAACTCGTTACAATGAAATAATCCGTGTTCATTATTGCAGAGTGGACACCTTACGTGAATTGGTATGTTATTAGCCGTCGTTTTGTTCAATGTAGAATAATTATTATAAGTTGAGTAGTTAAATGTTTTCGGTTTTGAACTTAGATTTTGGTTAGCACTGAACGCTTTGTATGTAGGCTGGAACTTGTTGTTTGATAAACCACGTTGTTGTTGATCAGTCGTTGGTCGCTCTTGTTTTCGACGCGAAGACTCTAAAGATGTAAATTTTATTTCCAAAAATTGTAAAAACTCAGTGAGACTCGGCAGCTCCCTTGGTTGTTTGAGACTTTCAATGTAATCGTTATAAGTGTCGGTATCCAATTTCTGTGATAAGAGGTGTACCAAAATTGGATCCCAGGTTGAAACATCAACGCCAAGGTTTTTTATAGCGTTGAGACACTCGTTCGTAGTATCATGCACTCTTTTAATAGATATGGCTGTTTGGTATTGTATAGTTGGTAAGCTTAGCATAGTATTAAGGTGCGAAGAAAAAATAAGCTTTTTGTTGTTGTATCTATTATTCAGTATTTCCCAACAAACACTGTAATTATCGGAACTGATTGTTAGATGTTGAATGAGTTTCTCAGCTTCGCCCTTGACCTTCGACTTCAAGAACTGCATTTTCTGAGCTTTTGATAATGTTGGATTCGAGTGGATAGTTTCAATGAATAAGTCCTTGAAGGAAGTCCAGTGCTGATAAGCGCCACTAAAGACAGGCAGCTCCATTACAGGTGTTGATTTTTCTTTATGAGATGCTGACCACATTCTAGTGTTAAGAGCTTTCTTCATTGAATTATATTGCCTTTTATATTTTTCAAACAATGTTTCGTACTCTCCTTGCTCTCCTATGGCTTCGCTATCAATCTCCCAATGCAGTGAATCGATTGTTTTCCATCTTGACTCGATGTTCTTTAAAGTATCGTCATACTCCCACTTCTCGTTAATATCTTCCAAGTCGATAGCAGCTAGTGTCCTCGAAAAAGCCTTAAAGTTACTACGCTGTCGTCGGAACATTTCTTCGGCCTTGCTAGCGTTACCTTGAGATACAGTTTCAGTTGTTGATTTCTGAATGTTTGATAGTTGTTGTTGACTGGTAGAGGGTCCGCCGGACACCTCAGGTTCAGTTAATTTTGTTTTCAAAGGTGACCTTTCTTTTATCTGTTGTTCGCTTATTGTTGATTGTTGCATAATAGTGGTTTTCGTTTCGTTGTAAAAGTTTTTTGTTTTTTGATAACAGTTTTCAGAAAAATAAGTATGGTTTTGGTATTCAAACGCACGCAGTTCAACATGATTGGCTTGAAATTCAGTCCAATATGACTCCAGCAGTTCCAGACGTTTTTTGATATAAGGTGGAGTTTTGCGGTCAGCTGGATCTTTCTTGAAGTTGCGAAGTAGTTGCTGCATCGCCTCGAAAACCTGGTTTTGGTTTGCTAATAAATCTTCGATGTTGCTCATGTTGGTAAGTAGCTTTTTTCTTTCTTCGTAAGCTAGAAAAGTTCAATGGAAGTTTTCCAGAGGTTGCTGGTTTGCACTAGTAGAAACACTCACGCACTATCCGTATTTGACACCGGTAACGAGCAAATAGTCCACGTGCACAGTTGTTTAAGTTACGCAATGCTTCCTCTCCCCTCACACGGTATATGCACCTTCTCAATTTGCCTGGTGAGACCCGCTTGTGGGAGGCCAGACAAACCGATTCGCTACCGTAAAAAGAAAAAGAAAAGCAAACGTACCTTTTATCCTCGAAGGACCATTAGATGTAGGGTTTCTGCCCTACAGTCTTAAGATGTTATTTAGTTGAGTTAAACGGCGTCACTGGTTTATAGTTTTATTTAAAATCACAAAGTTAAAAATTACAGTAAATATGTTTGTTAGTTAGTGGCTTTCGCTTAACTGGCTATAAATAGCAATTTAATTACATTGTGGCGGTAAGTGCTGATACGTACGAAACAGTAATTTGACTCTACCTATGTATATTGTGCAGTTGCTAAACTGTACAATGTCATCATCGGCTGCGACGCCAACGCGCATCATGTGATTGATCTGGGGCAGCTCAGACACCAATGAGAAAGGGGAGAGACTGCTGGAGTATCTGGTAAGTTCACCTAAGCAAATACTTAACAAAGGAAATAAGGTTACCTTTTCAATGCCCGGAGGGCGCAGGTGATTGATATAACTAGTGCTAGTAACAAAGCGGTAAGTAACATCACAAACTGGCATGTATCAGACGAAGTATCCCTCTCCGATCACAACTACATATGCTTTAGGTACAGACTAGATAAGACCATAGGAACTATGCGAAGGAAGCACCCAAGAAACACCAACTGGGAGGGCTTTAAAAAGGATTTCAGGCGGAAACTAGATGGTCCATGCTGTAAACTTAACTCAGCTATGGACATAGAGTTTGAAGCTGACAGACTCAGAGAAGCACTGATAACAACCTGGCAGAAAAACTGCCCAGAAACTAAATCAGTGGCGGGGAGACTGCCGTGGTGGACTTCAGAGGTAGCTCAGATTAGAAAAGAGACACGACAGGCGTATAATGAAGCGAAGACGAAGAACGACTTTAGCGATTACAATAAGGCTTTAACACGCTTCAACAGTGCGGTTCGTAAAGCCAAATGATCGGCTTGGAGGAAACATTGTCAACAGATACAGTCTGTTGCTGAAGCAATGAGACTAACCAAAGATATCTCTACAGCAAAGGCGATTCCACTGTCTACAGTAATGTCCCTATCTACCGACCCCATTAGATAGGGTATCGCAACTGGAACTACGGGTCCGGTTGTGCTTTCAGGGGTACTATGGGGTTCCGGTTCAAGCCCCCCGCTGGTTGTGCCTTTGACCAGGCGCCGCCGGCGGGATCCGGACAAGGGTTGGACTTTTGCGTGGCGTGTGGTTGGCTGTTGAGCTTTGGAATGTTCGTCTGTCCTGGTATTGTGTGCCAGGACTTCCAAACTCGTGCACAGCGAGCGGGGCCTAGTAGCGGTCTCTGAGGGGCCAGAAGCGAAAAGTCCTGCGGGGAACATGAGTTTCCCATATAGTTGGCAGCTTTGTCCGGTGGTTCTCATTGGACATTGGTGTTGACATCTCCGGTACTAGTCTGGATAACTAGTAGAGGCGGCCTCCTAGATGCCGTAGTCTCCGGTCCAGCCAGCCGCGTAGGACGTGGGAACTGGCTAGGCGCCCGGATGGGTTCCGAGAAGTGAGTGTGCTTACTACTCCGCTACCAACAACAAGTGGCAACTGCGAGTTGTGCCCTTCGTGCAACGAGAAGTGAGCGAGCTCGACAGCTCCGGTTACCTGCCTGGACAATAGGCAGTGAACTACACGTGTTCACGAGGATACTCTCCTGAGACACTAGTCTTATGAGTACCGAATGAAGAGCGCGCTGCGGCGGGCACTAATTTGGCGTCAAGACCTAACGTTGGTGGTCTCCTGCGCGAGTGTCTACTGGCGCAGGGACGTCTGGCACTTCTTGCATAACCTAACGGTTGGTCTCGAGGTGCCAGTACAAATAAACTTAGTGAAGTAAGGAGAGGGGATATCTACAGTAATGAGAGCAAATGGAATTCGAACATAAAATGGTGAGAATATACGGAAGGTCACGTTCGAAACCCCCTTCCCTGGATTAAGCATCATTCAAGACGAACATGGCCCAATCAGCTGGAAAGAGCAGCAAGTTAAGATTTCCAAGTATGATTGGATAATGGCTAAAAAGGTAGTGGATGAATCTATGGTTAAATTGGCACTGGGGAGCTTTCAACGATTTAAAGCACCTGGAACTGACAATATTTACCCCATTCTACAACAATAGGGCGCTTCCATTCTGGGCCCCCATCTCTGCAGACTTTATACAGCCTGCATTGCATTTGGATATATACCCAGAACATGGAGACGTGTTTGGGTAATATACGTAGCAAAACCGAGTAAACAAGATTATGAAGAACCCTAAGTATAGGCCAATAAGTTTCCAATCTTTCCTTCTTAATACCTTGGAAAAGATGGTAGACAAAGGACCATGGGAAGAAATGTCCCCACCATCCAACATATTTTAAATTAGTGTCATTTGAAGGGTCTA
Organism: Scoparia ambigualis; assembly: GCA_963921215.1. NCBI lineage: Eukaryota > Metazoa > Arthropoda > Insecta > Lepidoptera > Crambidae > Scoparia > Scoparia ambigualis. The sequence goes on along the minus strand of OY992509.1, from coordinate 36,107,821 downwards.
GTAGGATAGATATTTTTTTACTATAGCGACGTTCTTCAAATACGGGGGATTTAAGTTTTAAAAAATATATTGTTTTTGAGATGAGATTGCAAGAGCAGACCAGCCTTCACAGGCGGCACCCGAGTATGACATGTGAATCAGCCATCGCTTCGCTCAACCAGGTTTTAGGTAACGTACCCAAGTAACACAAGAAAGCATTCTAAGAAACGAATAGTAAATGTATGTACAACTTAAGGCACGTATAAACTCTTATATAAGTTCACCGAGCATCTTAAGGCCTCATATTGGCATCTCAAAACCTTTATGATGCTTTACACTGTATAACGGTTGGATAATGGCATATTAAAATGCTTTTGTAAAGCCTTAAGTTGTAGTGCAGCAAATCTCAACGCAGCTATACAGCTTTTGGCTGTATTAAGTGCTTTTGGATATACAATAGCATTCTTAAATAAAGATAAATGCTTAAGGCTGCTTAAAGGCATAAAGTTGTACCATCATAATGCCCCTTAAATCCATTGTACAGCTTTGAGCTGTTTTTAGTGCCTTTGGTTGTATAATAGCACTATTAAGTAGTTTTTTTTTTTTTTATAGCAGAAGGAGGCAAACGAGCAAGCGGGTCACCTGATGAAAAGTAATCACCGCCGCCCATGGACACCCGCAAAACCAGAGGAATCGCAGGCGCGTTGCCGGCCTTTAAGGAAGGAATAAGTAAGTAAGCAAAAGCCTAATACATTAGAAAAGCATAAACGTGAATCAATGTAATGCTTGCATTTTCAATGACCAACTGAGTTCTGTTGTACAGCTAACAGCTCTTTAATCAACTACACGTGACTAATTGTAATGCTTATGGCTGTTTAAATACATTCGATTTACTGTATTCGTAAAGTAAAACAATTTGTTTATGGGCCATTTTGAAAACAAACAATCTGTGAAACTCTTTTAACTAGCGAATGTGATTTATAATAACCATTAATATATTACCTACGTGTGTAAGTATAACGATTTTAAATGCTAATAACAAACTTCCTTTTCCTTTGATGTCTACGAATCCGATGTCAGACAATACACGACAACAAAATGATTCGCGCGAAGACTGCTGTGAAGCGAGTTGTAGCGATATTACAGAAGGTTCCGTAGGACAAGTAACACCTGACAACATCGGAAATATACACAATATGGAACCCTCGTGTGTTGAAAAATATTTTATAGTGATTATTGAGAATATTCAACTAAGGATGGATTCGACTAAACTGGAACAATGTCTTATACCTAGATTAAACGACGAATTTGTATAGACTAATCTCGGAGTAAGTCTTATTCCAGTTTGGTCGAATCTACCCTAAGTCGTGTTTATTCCTGTCCGCTTGATGCTGAAAGTGTAAGGCCTGAGAGCTCCGACGAAAGTGAAGATGACAGTGATATTGATAAATATGTAAAATATTCTTCATTTCGTAAAAATAGGGGACTTTTGGCGCCGCGCAAAAATCTTGCGACCGTCCCCAGCGCCGCGCCTATTTTTAAGGCCTATTCAAACCTGAGCGGTATTCGCCGCTCTACCCACAGCGGCAGCGAATACCACTCAGGTCAATCTAGCCGCGGAACTTTATACTAAATACCTGAGCGAAACCCGCGCGGTATATGACATGAGCATACCTTTACCGACAGCGGCAGCGAATATAATTTTCGCTCGATTCTCTAGTGATGTGCCATATGCATTCATAGGGCAATCGATAATTGATATTTCAAAGAGCAAAATGATGTTTTACTTTTAATTCACAAAAGGAAATTGTTTTACTTTTAAATTCATATACTAATGTAATAAAACTTAATTACACATTTGATTAGCTAATTGAAAAGGTAGGTCGGTCAACTTGTAAATAACAGAATTTATTACGTAATTTTGCTTTTTATTATTGTTTAACATAACAATTAATTAACGGACATAACCCATTTCTTTATTGTTTTTCAGTTTAAGTGAGATCTGTATCGTGATTATGATATTTGTTCAATATATTTATGAAATTTAAATTTTTTAGAAAAATACGAGGGTGAATTTAAATAATAATAATAATTAGAGTTACATTATAATATTCCGGTGAAGGGCAGCTTGATGTAATACCACAATCTCCTCTAGCTTTCCGTATACAATCGATTACTTTGACGCTTACCAAATAACGATCCTCGGGTTGCACCTTCTCTAATTCATACTAATGCAGCAAAATGCTCATTTCTCGGGTCACGGGGTTTTCATTAAAAAACTGGAAATCGTCCATATTTAACGTAAGGACATGGAAGTCATCTTCACTTGTTTTAATATATTGGACAAGAACGTTCTCGGTTTGTATACCCTTTTCTTTTTTGGTGGGGCTGCTTTGATGTTGCTTCTTCTTCTTTTTGCCATACAAAAGAGATGGAGAACTTGAGCCGTCGTCGTCTTCCTGGCTGTTTTCGATTGCTTCTGTATAGTTTTCAGTAGTCATGGTGACACACGCAGACATTTAAAATGAATTAGAAATACTTAAACATCATGGGTACAAGAAATTACTGTGAATTAAAAACAAATTTCGAAAATTGTGGGTATTAATAATTATTATTATCGATAGGTACATTCATTTATACATTTCTAGATTTTTAATAATCATTGACATTCTTACGCCACTGACTCGTAAAGGCGTCCGCTTATGACGTCACAAGTTATATATTGTAACGTGCTAATAAATTAAACAATAAAAAGTAGCCGATGTCCTTTCTTATGATCTAATCTATATTTGTGCCAAATTTCATCAAAATCGGTTCAGTGGTTTAAGCATGAAAGCGTAACAGACAGACAGAGTTACTTTCGCATTTAAAATATTAGTAGGGATTTTATCGTGGCCGAATATTTTTTTTACTAGATGCAAGTACTAGCATAATTAATTATAATAAAATTATTATATGATTCACTTTAACAAATGAAGTGTAACGTTTTAGAAATATTTACTATAAAACTACACTGGAAATGGCAGAACATTTGAGAATTTAATTAGGTGTAGGTAAAAAAATAAAAAATCTACCCACCTACAGTTCTATATTCACTAGTCTTCTATTGGGGGTTAAAGTTACTCGCGTCCGTAGGTTTACCCTTGAGACCCTACACGTGACCCCTGGGTGGTGCTAAATGAGTGACACTGACTGAGTGGTAGAGCCACGCTGCGTTGCAGCACGCATTGGGCCGGCTCGCCCGGCGTAATACCACCCTCTCACGAATATTCGGCGTGAAATAACGGCACTTGGTGCTGTTGTGTTTCGTCCGACCAGTGAGGGTTCCGGAGGCCCCTCCCCCCCTCCCCTCCCAATTCCTATTCCTTCCTTGAACCTATTCCTCCCTTAAAGGCCTTCAACGCGCCTGCGATTCCTCTGGTTTTGCGGGTGTCCATGGGCGGCGGTGATTACTTTCCATCAGGTGACCCGCTTGCTCGTTTGCCTTCCTCTTTTATAAAAAAAAAAAAAAATAGTCGACTCTTTATGACGTCTATGGCGATGATGGTGCATATTTTTTTACTTAAAATTTCTATGTTGATTTAAATGGTTCTCCTAAGTAATATATCGACTTTTTATACTTTTTCTTAACTGAAACTAAATAAGGCAGAAATTTTAAATCTGTCGTCTAATATTACGACGTCGTCGGTCGTTGACGGTCAATGGGTTAAATTGCATATTTTCTTCGAATAAAGTAAATAATAATAAGTGATAATGAACGGTAATGGTAAATGATATTCCCCCAAATCCCTTGAGACTCAATATAGCTATGGGACCTTAGAATAAATTATTCTAAGTGTGGGACTTTATTGAGATCTTACGCGGACTTCTTGAGAGAATTTGAAAAGTGATGTTGCACTGTTTTGTTTTATTTGCCAACACTCATGCATGTTCACGAACACTTAACAGTAAATTATCCACCATTATTTAGTACTACACGTCTGTGATTATTTCACATTAATGAAACATAAACTTCATTGACCATAATAATGCTTCTTTAATGCCATTGTTACCTTCCTTGACCACAATAATGCTAATATAATGCCCCTGTAATGCAATTAAACAACTATTTGCAGACCTATATAGGGTCTAAAGCCGTATAATTTGTGCCCAAATAAGCATTACAGTAGCCGTATACACGTGTGTAATTCTACTATACAACCAAACTCAAAATGCCATAACATTACAGAAATGCTGAAATGCGGCTGTTATACTGCTTTGATGTGTTACTTGGGTAATGACCCAACGCACATGCCTGCCACCACCGCAGAGACACTTTGAGAGAGCATCACACACTCGAGCAACTCCAACTAAAGCAAGAAAACAATTAGGATGAACAAATTGACACGTATCCCATGACTGTTGTAGGGTGGGAACAGGGTTCATACAAAATCCCCCATGGTCCTTTATCAGAGCGGAACCGTTAAAAAATTCCCACTTCAAGGACTTCAATGCGCGTACCAGGCAGGGAAGCCAACAGAAACTGCTCTCCACCATGTGGTGAGCCGAGCGGAATCAGCCCTGGAGAACAAAGAGATCTGCGTCTGCACATTCGTAGACATTGAAGGTGCATTTAATCGCACAACCCTTGACTCCATCAAATGGCAGCCAGAGATCATGGCGTGCCACAATTGATTTGCAAATGGATTGAATGCATGTTAAAGGGTAGAATAATCTACTCAGAACTGCTTGGGGACAGTTTACTCGCTCAAAGAACCAGAGGGTGCCCGCAAGGGGGGTCCTCTCTCCTCTACTATGGAGCCTTGTAGTTGATTCAATTATAGCAAAACTAAACCAAGGACCATATACGGTTGGTTATGCGGATGACCTGGTCATCACAGTCAGTTGAAAGTTCTCTCCACAGTATTGGAGTTAATGCAACGTGCCCTATGTTTTGCTGGAGGATTGGTGTAATACCAATCATCTATTCGTAAACCGGGGGAAAACAACCGCTATCTCCTTCACGAGGATGAATAACCTCACGAAACTGGGAAGCCAAAAAGTTTACGGCATCCAGCTTCTCTGGTCCAGAGAAGTGAAATATCTAGGCATAGCACTGGATGAGGAACTTACCTGGAAACAGCACACGGACACGTCCGTTTCCAAGGCCTATAGGGTCTTTGGTATGTGTCGGTCCACTTATGGCAAAACGTGAGGGCTTAACCCCAAAATCATAAGGTGGAACTACATGATGATGGTGCGGCCGATCCTTACATATGGTAGCATCGTCTGGTGGCCCAGAACCAGGCTGAATAGCTGTAAGAATACTTTATGCAAACTTCAAAGGACAGCATGCATAGCGATTACTGGGGCATTCAGAACCACACCGACGGCAGCTCTGGAGGTCCTTACGGACCTTCCACCCCTGCACAGTGTCATAGAAACAGAGGCAAACAAAGAGCTACATATACTAAAGGTAGCCAGGCTCTGTGACGCATCTAAGCCCCTGACCAGATATACAAAATAGGAACCCAATGATTCCCTTGATAGAATTATGGAACTGAGGTGTGACAAAATTTCCGACTAGTACATGTTCGAAATGAAATTCAGTATATATGTCCCAACTCCCTAGTTGGGACATATATACTGAATTTCATTTCAACTCCCTAGTTGGGACATATATACTGAATTTCATTTCCTCCCTATGAATGGAAACAAGGACCACCGTCTCCAAAAAAGAACAGCCTTATCTAGTACACCGATGGATCCAAAATGTAGTCCGGTACTGGAGCTGGTATCTTTAGCAATGATTTCGAACAAAGTCAAAGCATGGAAAAGTTCGCAACTTATTATCAGGCCGAAACTTTTAAATTTCTCTTATGCGCAAAAAAGATTTATAACTCGCCCTCAGAATGCGAAACATATTCATCCTGAAATGTCACTGCTGCTTGACTGTCGCCAAGCAGCACTCAAGTCACTTATATCGGCTCGGATTGACTTTTTTTTATACAAAGCCCGTCAAAAGACCCTACTTCACCTGATGTTAAGTGAAAGTGAAGTCCAGGCGCGAGGACAACTGGTGCAGCGTAAGAGACGTAGCATTAGTCATCGTCACTCTGCCAGCCTACAAAGTGCCTCTCTACGCCTCGTTTGAAGGACCCTATGTCATAGGTAGGAGGGAATACGTGTGCTGGTAGACTATTCCATCTTTTGGAAGTGCGGCAAAGAAACGAGTCACCAAATTTCTTTGTGCGTGATGGAATATTAGAGACTGTAAATTGTTGACTCCGAAGAGCATCACGCGTACTCCTATGGAAAAAGGGGGAAAAAAGAATAAGATCGAAGAATTCTTCAGAGCACACGCCATGGTATATACGGTAAAAGACGCTGAGTGACGCAATATCTTTACGCAATGGCAAAGGCTCGAGAGTGTTAGTGACCTCTGCATTGCCGATAATGCGCACAGCGCGGCGCTGCAAACAGTCTAAGGCATCGAGAAGGTACTTTTTAGAACCATCCCAAAGGTGAGAGCAATACTCTACGCAAGACCGCACCTGTGTCTTGTATAATAGACACAACTGATCAGGCGTGAAAAATCGCCGCACCTTGTTCAGGACACTGAGTTTACGTGAGGCATTTTTAATCACAGTTTCGATGTAGTCCTTTTGGTTCAGATCGCAGCGGATATCCATACCGAGCATGTTAATACTTCTCCGCAGGCCTAGAAATGTACCCTGAAGAGAGAAAAGGGAAAGGAATGGCGACTTTTTCACTGTGAACGCGCACACCTGTGTTTTCTTGGCATTGAACTCCATCAGATTATCGGAGCCCCATTTAGAAATGAGGTCCAACACCCGATTGAGCGCAATGACAAGATTTGCCGTTATATCCCCCGTGCACTGTGCTATTATTTGCATAGCATTGAATGTTTCCAAGAGGAAGCATGTCATTGATATGCAAAAGGAACAGCGTGGGGGATAGAACGGAGCATTGAGGAAAACCAGCGTTCACTGCATGAACCGTGAAGCGCATCCATCCGAAAGGACACCGATTCTACGCTCATGCAGGAGCCAGCGATCCAGGTACATAATTGAGCGGGCAAACAGTATGCCGGGAGCTTGGAGAGAAGAGCTTTGTGCCAGACCCGATCAAAAGCCTTGGCTATGTCAAGGCTAACTGCCAGTGACTCGCCACGCTTGTCAATAGCCTCACCCCAGAGATGTGTGACGTACGCTAGAAGACCACCCGTTGACCGTTTTGGCCGAAACCCATATTGACGATATACATTGACGTGTCAAGGAGTACTGCCTACTGTTTTTGACCCTTGACCCAACCTTTTAGCGAGAGCCTCTCTAGATGATGATCGAGGCTCTTAGCTATAAGACCGTGTGCCGAAACGACTATCGGTACAATAGTAGTTGACTCCACATCCCACATGACGGCAACCTCGTGAGCTTACTCAGCTTGTCCTTCTCGGCTTTCACGAGGTTCTCGTTATTATTATTATTATTGTTTTCTTTTTCAAACATTTTTCTAAGGATAATTTTTTAACAATATTTTATACAAAAACCTATTTACAATAGTATAAAATATTATAAAAAACATAACCTAGTTTGCCACCGGGAACGGGGATAGCACCTTGCTCTTCCATATGTCCTTGCGATCGAGAGTGCTTAGCACCACTGGTTTGCGCCAATTTTCTCTTGCCAAGGTGAGAGGCGTAAAGTGTCTATCAACTGCCACGACATCCAAATGCATCCCACACTCACTGTTAAAGAAATCATCCCTGGGACTGCACAACTCACGGTTATGTAGGTCCTTGGCATTTAAAAAGCCGCGACCCCCACATCTCCGCGGGATGTACAGCCTCATAACAGATGAGCGCGGGTGTAACATTCTGGAAATCGTCAGCATTTGACGGACTCTTCTATCCAATGCGTCCAATTCGGTCTGAGTCCATCTTAGTATGCCAAAGGAGTATGTGAGCAGAGGCATAAAACAGCCATTAAAAGAACGCGACTTATTGCCACCCGATAAAAGACTGTTAAGTACTTTTCTCAGGCGGCAAAAGAATCGCACCCGTAATGACTGTTGTATGTCCCTGTCCTCAACACCCAAAGACTGTGACATACCAAGATATTTATAAGTTTCAACTTCAGAGAGAGTTCTGCAATTTCTCGTTTCGGAGAGTTGTAAATTGGTTGAATTTACTACTCTACCACGCTGTACATGCATAACCGCACACTTATCCACACCACACTCCATCCTGGTGGCACTGCTAAAAGTATCAGTATTTTTCAGCGGTTTCACCAAGCCTTGGCGGTTTGGCGCTAACAACTTGAGGCCATCCATGTACAACAAATGCGACATTACTTCACCCCCTCTCCGCAGTCGACAGCCTAATCTTGAATTTCTCAACAAAATACTGAGAGAATTCAAAGCTAGGCAAAACTATAAAGGACTCAGACTGTCGCCCTGGAATATGTCACGCTCTATCCTTATAAGATGATCCTGCGTGGCAAAAACACTATCTCGACATCTTGGTTGACGCAAGACCGTGGTCCACTGCCGCATACATGACATCAAAAAGGATTTTAAAGTTATATCAATTCTATATAACTCTAAAATCCTCACCAGCCATGTATGCGGCACCGAATCATAGGTCTTCTTATAGTCAATCCAGGCTGTGGAGAGAGTCCCTCTACCACGCCGAACCTTCTGGCATATGGTCATGTCAATGAGGAGAAGCTCCTTAGTACCACGGGATCCAACCCTACATCCATACTGAGTCACGTCTAAAATATTGTTTGCAACAAACAATGTGCGAGTTAATTTTTGTCCTCAGAATGGATGTAAGGAGCTTGTATAAAGTAGGTAAGCACGTGATGGGTCTATAATTTTTCGGTTCCGTGGTAAAACCTGATATATGGAGCAGAAAAGTGACACCAGTAGTCAACAAACTTGGGAGTGAGCCAAGCTGTATGGTTTCTTGGAACTGCGTTGTCAGTAACTCGTGTGAGCATCGAAACCACTTGATCCAGAAGTTGTGCAATCCGTCCGGTCCTGGGCATTTCCAATTTTGGGCCGTACGGATTGCACAACTTACGTCAGTTGTACTAATATTAATATGCTGCATGGTCTCGATAGGTTCACACGCCTCGCTGACAACACTCATCCATTCACCTTCCGTGTGCTCGACGAGCACCGACTAAATGTTGCCCCAGAAATTAGTCATGGCATCATCAACATCCGGTAGCTGCCCGTCGCTCACACGTTGATCGGCTCCTTCCCAACGCCTGTATACTTTTCTTTGGTTACTTTGAAAGAGGCGATTTTGTTGGTATCGGTCCACACGCACTCTGTAGCGACGTATACGGTTTGCCCATGCATAGACTTTTTGCTTCAGAAAGTCAATACGTTCCGTCACACAAGCCATATAGTTTTCCGGTCGAACATCAGTCCCGGCAAAGGCTTATGTGACGAATTGCATTACGCGAGGCTGATTATTGCCATTTCTAAAGCAAATTAGCTTTGCAATGAGTGTCCTGAACCTATTGATACGCCCCTCGATCCTCAATTGTCAAGCAGGGGCAGTCCCGGTTTGCCGCGGTACTCGGTCAGAATCCTGGAATTTGACACGAGCAACGCGACACACATTATTATTATTATTATTTAAAATTTATTAGGATGAAGCATATATTTATTGTTATTGTATTCGCGGGTCAGAAGACACCGCCAAATACAGCAGAGTAAAGAAGGTTAGGCGGGAGGTAGAAAGGAACTTCCCGGGAGCAGGCTTGACGAGGTCGCTGAAACCGGGAGACGAGCTGACCACGGGCGGCGAGGTAGGTTGGTTTCCTGGCGCACAGTCACTACACTACACAATAGGCATTCAGGCGTTCTCTTCACTTTAGGTTTAGGAGTCACTATAAACCTTTTCGGTCAGGCTGTTGCGTGCGCGGTAGCTAGCTAGCTTGCCGAGTGCCGCCGGCGGCTCACGAAGCGAGCGGCCGCGGGTCGCGCAGCGGTGGCGCCGCGGCAGATAGGCGGACGCGGTCGTCAACAACCGCTGAGTCAACATTTGAATGGGCGTCCCGGCTTTGGCGGAACACATCCTCCGGGGCCCAGGGTGGGCTCATCCAATGGGAGCCTATCGATCCGGAATACAGGCCTCCGAAGATGTCCATTCGCCGTGTCCAGGTCTACCACCCGCACAAAGTCAAAGTCAAAGTCAAATTATTTATTCAATGTAAACCTTTACAGGCACTTATTGACGTCAATACTAATAATAATAAAAAAAACAGGTAACTAACTTATAGTTAAGACTTAATAACTAATCTAACGAGCTATTATAGTCTGTGCCAGACAAATGCGCATGGCTACCCCCAGTACCACTGCACGCCAAAACAGAATCGCGTCGAACCGAAATATAAGCCGTGGTCATAGAATTGTGTAATATGATTTCCAATTATCGTATTGATACTGTGGTAAGTAATATAAATTGGAGAGTTATTGAAGTAAAATAAAGTAGCCGCTGAAATGAGTTTTGGAAAACATTAGTACCTAACCAATAAGGTTGACATTTTTAATCATTCAAATATCTTTTTTTATAAAAACTTAAGAATAAAAAAACGTCAAAAATTAATAAGCATAAACTTGTGTGTTTTAAAATTGTTTCGTTATTCGTCTTGGTACAAGCACAGAATAACTAATACTACTACCGTACAGAAGGTTCACCCTCCAACGACCCCCACGCGAAACTGAAATATATCTCGTGACCCGAGCTGTTATTATTTTAATTGGGAAAAGGGGAAATGTGAACAAAAAAGTATTAGTTAACTTTTATGAAAAATTACTTTCTTTAAATATTCCAAAAATTATAATGTTCACACTTCCTTACAGTAAAAACTTGCCACACGAAGAAAATAATTATAGATTTAAGCTTAATTTGACATTGAATACAATGGCTTTCTATGAAAAGAAAGTAGAATTAATAGACATAAATAAATTATTAGATAATAATTTTATATTGACAAAAGATAAATATTATCTTAAGACTTATTTTAAGCGACAGATAGCAAATTCGCTATCATTTTATTTTAAGTATTTAGCCAATAACATGGCTAGCTCAGCGGCTTCTATTGAGCTGCAACATACTGACATGCCAATTCAGACTTTGGAATATGTTCCAAATAATTTAAATTAGATTATAAGACAATAGAGGACACCTCTAGCAAATTATTGGAATTAAATTATAAGACAAAAGAGGAACTCTCTTGCAAAATGTTTGCAAATAAAATGAAATTAAATCAATGTAAAAAAAACTTTATAAAAAGCCCCGGTCAATCATTAAATTTAAAAAATGTAGAATCTTTGAACATTGTTCACCAGAACATCCAAGGAATGATAGGCAAAGATTTAGAGATTGAATTGTTTATGAACTGTAATAATATTGATATTCTTTGCATTACCGAGCACTGGCTTAGAGACCATCAGTTCATGTTCAATTTTAAGAATCATTTGGTAGGAAGTTCGTTCAGTCGAGGAAATGCAATACATGGTGGCTCCTTAATTATTGTTAGTAAAAAGTTTAAATTAAAAGAACGCAAAGACATAGTGAGCCTCTCGGTTGAGCGAACAATAGAAATAGCTTCTGTGGAGTTGGAGCAGTTTGTTGTGATAAGTGTATACAGACCTCCTTCAGCATTGTATGATCTTTTTGAAAAAGTTATGGATGAGACATTGCGTAAGGTCCGCAATGTAGGTAAAACAATAATTGTTTGCGGTGATTTTAATATAAATTTGCTAGAAAACTCCACATTGTCAACTAAAATTAAAAACTTATTTCTATCATACAATTTGAATAATTTATTTTTGGAGCCGACAAGAATAACTGCCACTTCGGCCACCTGTATTGATAACATATATACAAATGTAAAACCACTGGCTAAGCAAATTATTAATAACCTGGACTCTGATCATTGTGGCCAAATGGTCAGCTTTCCACACCAGCGTAAGCAAGTGATGAAAAAGAATATCACTGTTGTGCCAAAAACTGCAGGTCGGCTGGAACGCTTTAAAAGCAATCTAGATACAAAATTAAATTATTTAGAATACAATGACAACCCTGATGTCTTTTATAACGATTTTTTTAACATATATTGTTCAGAATTTAATAAATCTTTTGTTCCAAAAAAGATCTCGGTTAGTGGTACTGCATCTTTTAATGAATGGGCTACAATTGGTATTCACAAAAGTAGGAAACGCCTTTATGAACTTTATGGTGAACGCAACTATAACACCAGCGACGACTTCAAATTATATGTTAAAAATTATTCAAAGTTATTTAAAAGAGTATGCCGATTAGCCAAGGCAAACTATCTGAGTTCTAAGATTAAGAATAGTAATGACAAAATAAAAATGACATGGAATATTATAAATAGTGAAACAGGAAAGGTCAGAAGTCGTAATAATGAGTACACTTTAAATTGTGATAATAAAACCTTGACTTCTGATGCTGATGTTGCTGCAGCATTTGAGAGGTTTTTTACTGACATTCCAGTTTCAACTACAAAAGCCTTGATTTCCTCCCCCACTGTAGCTGAATCTGTTTTGAAGGAGAATGTTAAAGATTGTGAAAGTAATTTCAGTTTTCAAAAAATTTGTGTTATAGATATATTAAAAACATTTAACACTCTCAATAAAAAAAAAACTGCTGATCTGTGGGGTAATTCCGTGGATGTCGCTAAATCAGTAATTATGACAATAGCTCCAGTTTTAGCTTGCATATTTAACGAATGCATTGACTGTGGTGTTTTTCCTGACCTAATGAAACATAGCAAATTAATTCCGTTGTTTAAATCAGGTAGCACTTCTGACCCCTCTAATTTTAGACCTATTTCTGTGCTACCCACATTTAGTAAAATTTTTGAAAAGTTGATGCTAGACCAAATTCAAATTCATTTTCATAGAAATAAACTTTTACATTGTAAACAGTATGGTTTTACTAGGGGTCGCTCAACAACTGACGCCGGTGTTGAGCTTTTAATCCAAATATTTGATACCTGGGAGGAATCACAGGATGCCCTAGGGGTATTTTGTGATTTATCCAAGGCTTTCGATTGTGTTTTACATGAAACTTTGGTCAGGAAGCTTAACCACTATGGAATTAGGGATGCTTCTTTGAGCCTTCTAATCTCATACTTGAGTAACAGGATTCAGAAGGTCGACATTAACGGTAAAAGATCTCCGGGATCAGTGGTTACAATGGGAGTTCCGCAGGGTTCAATACTAGGTCCATTCTTGTTTTTGGTTTATATTAATGACTTACCTTATTTTGTAAAAGACAGTCATGAGATAGTATTGTTTGCTGATGATACTTCACTTTTATTCAAAGTGAAACGACGACACCCAAATTATGACAATGTGAATAATGCGATCTCAAAGATTGTTCACTGGTTTAGTATAAATAACTTGCTATTAAACGAGGGAAAAACCAAATGTGTTAGATTTGTATTGCCTAATGTTAAGCAAGTAACAACTAGTGTACAAATTAAAGATAAGAATGTGAATCCTGTGGACACCACTGTGTTTCTAGGCATCACGTTAGATGCCAAGCTTCAGTGGGGCCCACATATAGCTAAATTGTCGAATAGACTTAGCTCTGCGGCTTATGCAGTAATGAAGATCCGTCAGTTAACTGACGTTGATACATCCAGATTAGTTTATTTCAGTTACTTTCATAGTGTAATGTCGTACGGCATTTTACTGTGGGGAAATGCTGCCGACATTCAAACTATCTTTGTGCTTCAGAAGAGGGCTATTCGAGCAATCTATAACCTAAAGGCTGGCGACTCTCTCAGAGAGAGATTTAAAAATATAAATATAATGACAGTTGCATCACAATACATTTATGAAAATTTGATTTATGTTCATAAAAATACTGGAATGTTTTCAAAAAACAGTGATATTCACAATGTAAACACTAGAAGTAAGAACAAATTAGCAGTACCTTATACTAGGCTCCATAAAATAAATAATTCTTTTAGGGGTCTGTGTGTAAGATTTTACAACAAAGTACCAAATGATATTCAGAAATTAGATCTTAATAAATTTAAAATCAAAATCAAAGAAAAGCTTTATAAAAAAGCTTATTATAAAGTGTCAGATTACACAGAAGACAAAACAGCTTGGATCTGAAATGCTCCAAGCACTCCAACAGCTATTTCTAATTGTCTTTATTTAATTGATACTACATTGTATTGTAATTTTGTATTGCATCATTTTTTTTTATTTTTAAATTCATATTTTGTATTGACCTGGTAACGACATACTCTTTTTTTTGTTTGTAAATGTCGTTGCTTTTGTGCGCTGTGGTTTCTTGCGCCCATTCTTTGCCACAGTTAAAAAATTATGTCCTGAATGGGTGGTAGGTTAAAAAAGATTTGGACGATTCAAAGTGCTTATTAATTGAGTTTATTGAATAAATATATTTTGACTTGACTTGACTTGACTTGAGCGTTCATATTCCGATAAGCACAGCCGACTCGATATCGATTTGACGTCCGTCAGGAGCGCAGGGTTTACGCGCGCGCGTAGGGATTACGAGGAAACACCACGCCGACGCGGCACCCAAAACTCCCACACCAAACACAGGAAAACGTCGCCCCGCAGCCCCCTTCCAAAACCGGACCAACCCCCACCACCCCTTCAGCAACGGTTAAAGAAAGAGACCCTTCACGTCCGTATGCTTGATTCCTTTGCATTAAGTCATTTATTTAATAACCAGGAGCCTTCAATATTAAGCGAAATCACTTCGTTTTAAGGCGTCTTCAGAAACATTAGGTAACTCGTTTAAAAAAAAAAATCAAACACACAGACACAGAAAACCTCCTCCCCCAACCGACGCTTAAATAAAAACTGGTCCACTCTGAAGGAGGAAACAGGGGACCACGAAACGCCGCTCCCCCGCGCCCCGCATGAGAATCCCGAACGCCACGCCGACGCAGTGTTTCCTCTCAAGGCTAGATAGATCGCGCTTTAAGTTTTTTCAAACCATCTGAGACATAGAAAATAATGGTTTAAATTCTGGAAAAAAAAAAACTATTTATTAGTTAAGGATCCAATCTATTCAAAGTCTCATTCAGTTACAAAATCCAATAAACATTACTCGATAAAAAAAAAAAAAAAATAATAATAATAAATAAGTGGTAGATTTAGATCAATCACACTCAACCACATTCACATCACCATCAATCGAACCAGACCCGCACCGACGCCACGCCCCCAACCCAACCCCCACCACCCCCACCACTCCCCATCCCCGATCCTACGGGGGCAAACCAACATCGCGTCGCGTCGCGCCGGCCATATTCACTTCCGATCCAGCCTGCCTACGCGACACGACGCGACACCGGTTCACCCCCACAGGACCGAGGACAAAAAATGACAAGGGTAGCAGAAGCCAGGCTAGGGACGCAGCATCGGCACAATTCCAACTCGATCGACAGTGATGCGAATGCAACCGAATACGACTGATCCAAATCCACCAAATAAGATATAAAATTATTTTAAAATATAATATATATACATGCATACATATATATACACACATACAATACATTCATACACACTATACACATATATAAATACGATACTGATACTTTACATTTAATTTTTGTACTCAACGAAAGACAAATAATTCGCAGATAAATTAGCAGAGAATCCTATATATAAAGTCTATAAATATAGGCAATAAAACCTATAAAACGCGCCGCTTCGCTGTTATACCCGTCCCGTACCGTCGTACCATCGAGAGAGCGAGAGAGAAGCCGCGAGAGAGAAATACCTGGCCTTTAGCGACGACGCGCGACGTGGAGCGTGAGAGCCGAGCGGCAACCTTTACTGTCATACGCCTAGGCGGCCTTCCTGGGAGGCACGCCGGCCGAACGTACCTAAACTGCAGCACCCCACTGGTACAAATAAGGTAAATGACCCTTCATGCACATCTAGCTGGCACAGACCATAACCTACTCTACCTACCTAATCTACCTATCTAACCACGCACACAAGCACGACGCCATCCTTCCCAGGCAGGGTGCGAGCAATGCGCCCCAGTCTCCATTGGAGGGCAGGCAGGTTGTCCTCCTTGATGAGGACGAGCTCGCCAACTCGGGGAGGGGAGGATGGGGACAACCATTTGGAGCGGGTTTGGAGGGTATGAAGGTAGGACTGGGTCCACAGCGACCAAAAGCGCTGGGAAAGGGCCTGTACCATCTGGAATCGCCTACGTGTAGAGATTGGCTTATCTTCCACGGATAGTTCGGGAAGGGCCGTTAGTGGGCGGCCTATAAGGAAATGTCCGGCTGTAAGCGGCTCAAAGTCTGAAGGATCAGACGAAAGTGGGCAGAGAGGTCTAGAGTTAAGGACTGCTTCGATTCGAGCTAAAAGTGTGGAGAATTCCTCGAATGTGAGGTGTTGTTCGCCAATTACGCGATATAAAAGTTGCTTTGTTGATTTTACGTTGATCTCATGTAACGCACCGAACCATGGTCCCTTAGGGACGTTCAACAACCAAGTAATGTGCTGACCAGCGAGCTTGTGCGCAATCGTGTCATTATTCAAGGCAAGAAAGTTTTGTACTTCAATGAGCTGATTTCTAGCGCCTACATAATTTGTACCGCAGTCCGAGCGGATGAGAACCGGGGCACCGCGGCGTGCTATAAAATGCTGTAACGCCGCGAGGAACGCTTCCGTGCTGAGGTCCGAGACCGGTTCCAAATGAACCGCCTTAGTGGAGAGGCACACGAATATACAAAAGTACGCCTTTAAGAGTTTAACATTACGTAGGGTACTAGATTTAACGAGGAATGGGCCGGCAAAATCGGTCGTGACTTGATTAAATACTGGCTGAGGCGTAACTTTATCGGCTGGCAGGTCGGCCATGAAGGGCGCTTGCGGCTGGGCCCGGCATCGAAAGCATCTAATGCATTTAAAGACTCGGTGTCTAATAATACGCGCGGACAATATCCAAAATTGTTGGCGTAGGATAGCGTGTAAAGTGTCAGCGCCAGGGTGGCAGTGTATTTTGTGGTAGTGGTCAATGATAAGGTCTACAAGTGGGCTAGAGCTGGGAAGTATGAGCGGATGCTGCGCGTCATATCAGATAGACGCATGGGACAGTCGTCCACAAACTCTAAGGAGCTCATCTTTAATGAGAGGTGACAGCCGCTGGAGTCTGACGGAACAGATTTTGCCAGTTTGAAGGCGGTGGATGTCCTCTGCAAACTCATTGTGCTGAACACTGCGCACCCAGTAAAGTAGGGCCTCTCTTCGTTCACTGACGTACAAGGGGCCTGAGCGTCGCGAATCTGGGTGGTGTCTGCAGTTGTGCAGAAAGCGTTTTAGACAAGCTGTCACTCCGACGAGCTTGTCTAGTGAACTGAACCGAGTGAGCAGGTCAAAGTCAAGACCGGGCACTGTGACCAGTGACGGGACGTGTTTGGGCTTAAGGCCGGGCAGGGCGTGATGGCCCAGAGCTAAGGGCATCGCAGGCCAAGACTCACAAGGCTGTCCAAGCCACGTGGGAGACCACCATATGTCGTGGGCTGACAGGGATTGCGCAGACATCCCTCTGCTTGCGCAATCTGCCGGGTTGAGCTCGGAAGGTACGTGTCGCCAGGTACATTCTGGTGAGCCTGAGCTGATTTTGACTACCCTGTTGGCTTCAAAGGGTTGAAGACGGTGAGGCGGTGTATTGAGCCAGGCCAGAACTATCGTACTGTCTGACCAACATATGTGTTGTTGTATACTGATATGGGCCGATAACTGAACCGACACACGGATCATGAGCTGGGAGAGTAAGGTGGCGGCCGACAACTCTAACTTGGGGATTGTGAGGCGATTCTTGATTGGTGCGACTCGCGACTTGGCGACAATCAAGTGTACCAAAGTATCTCCGGAGGCATCGAGCTCATGGAGATAAACAACGGCGGCAAACCCGGCTTCAGAGGCATCTGCAAACCCGTGAAGCGAGTATGCAGCTGAGCCTTTGTTTGCACAAACGTGCTGAGGGAAGCGAATGCTAGACAACAGCGGCAGATCCTCTGAGATATGGTGCCACTCCGTTTGTACTTCAGAGGGAGTGGGCTCATCCTATTTCAGCTTCAGTAGCCACAATTGCTGAAGCAACAGCTTTGCGCGGAAGATAACGGGCGAAACCCAGCCGTTTCGGTCATAAAGTGAGGCTACGGTGCTTAAAATAGACCGCTTTGTGACATGTGTGATGGGGGGCAGAGAGATGCGGTAGGTGAACTCGTCTGACTGAGGGCTCCACTGTATACACAAGACCTTAATGGACGTGGACTCTGGGTTCATGTCGAAGTCCTTGGGCATGTCGCATTGGTTGTCGGGGAATCTCTCGAGCAGCTTAGGCGAGTTAGATGTCCACTTACTGAGCTGAAAGCCGCCTAGGTCTAGCAGACTTATCAACTCGTCCGGAAGTGCTTGGGCGGATTTAACTGTGTCATGACCACACAAGATGTCATCAACGAAGATAGACTTGCGAAGAACCTGAGCGGCTCCAGGGTAGCAATGACCTTCATCATCAGCCAGCTGAAGCACAGTGCCGATTGCATGGTATGGGCTTGATCTTAAGCCGTACGTGACTGTATTGAGGGCGTAGGTGAGCAGAGGGTGATCTGGTGGGGACCGCCATAGTATCAGCTGATACCGTCTCTGGTCTGGGGCAACCAGCACATTTCTGAACATCCTCTGGATGTCAGTGCTGAAAACGACTGGATGCGTTCTGTAGGACATGATGATGTCCACAATGTCCTGTTGAAGGGCGGGGCCTGTGTGTAGGCATTCATTTATGCTGACACCATTGGAGCTTTTGCAGCTACCATCAAAAACAATGCGCAGCTTGTCCGACCCTGACTTAAATACGCCATGGTGAGGGATGTAGAAGTGAGGTTTATGGGCGAATGTATTTGGGTGACAGGGAGCCATGTGCCCTAAGTCGATGTATTCGGCCATGAAGTCGACGTATTTAGAACGCAGAGACGGGTTCGCCATTAGCTTCTTCTCAATATTGAGGAATCTGCGTAATACGATAGGGTGAGTTTTACCTATTTGAGGGGCGTCCTTTAGAAAGGGCAGAGCGACCGTATATCTGCCTGAGGGATCGCGTGTAGTGGTAGAGCGGAAGATTTCCTCGCACTGTTCCTCCAGGGGATCATTATGAGTGTGAGATTGAGGGAGGGGCTCCTCAGACTCCCAGAACCTTTCCAGACTCTGACGTATGTCCTGGGCTGATTCAGCTGAGTCTGGTTGTGAGCTAACGGCGTGAGCTGAGTTAACCTGCTGCGCCGGCTGCGCATACAAGTCCTCAATGGGTCCTATCAACGCGAAGTCGAAAATCGTGCCGAAGGCTATGGGCTTGCCCGGGCCCAACGAGACCTTAGTTCCGTCCAACACCTGGCCAAGAACGTCCGACCCCAATAAGAGGTCGATAGGGGCTGGTGTGTGGTAAAGCTGGTCAGCCAATGGCACGGGTGGCTGGCCTAGTACGTGGGAAATGTTTGGTACCTTCTCTAAGGGAAGGTAGCCAGTGACGTTTTTTAAAATGTGAGCTGTGGCAGTGATTGTAGGAGTATCATTGTGAGTGGGTCGGCATACTATTGTTATTACCGCGTTTGACTCATGTTTGTGCTGATTCCCAACTCCTGTAATTTTTAAAGAAGTGGGTTTTGATGGCAGGTTCAAAAGTCGTGCCATGCGTGACGTTATTAATGTCAGCATACTGCCACAGTCCAATAAAGCTCTGGCTGTGTGAAGATGGCCATGTACGTCCGCGACTCTTAGTGAGACGGTTGGCAACAAAATGGGTGTGCCAGTGGGCACTGAAGGTAAGTGAGCTGATTGAGTATCAGCTGAAAATGTATGAGCTGAGTATGTATCAGCTGTGTGGGCATGGGTTGACTGGGCATGGGCTAATGGGACATGGGCTAAATTGGCATGGTCTGAATGGGCATGGTCTTGTTCTGCCTCTTCGCTAGGGTGCTCCGTGATAGTTGGGAGTCATAATTGCTGGCGGCGTTCGCGGGGCCTACCTGGCGAACCGGACCTGGGCGGGCTGGCTCTGTGAGCAGAGCTGGGTTGCACCTGTTTAGCATGTGCGGGTGCCGCCTGCTGTTTCTGGGACGCTCCCTCGAGTGCTCTCTTACCTGTGGTGGGGGTATATGTACTGACGACGAATGAGCTGAGTGCGTTGGGTCGTCTGGTCGATGTAGGGACGTGTGGTGGTTGGAGCTCCCACAGTCCTTGCATGCCCCCCTTGACCTGCACTCGTTCTCGTAGTGAGGGCTGAGACAACGCTGGCAGCGCTCGCGTGCCTGTACAAAGTCCCAACGGCCCTGCGTTGGCTGGGCATTGTACCATCTGCACGTCATGAGCCTATGTCCCCTAGTGGCACAATAGGGACAGTAGGACGTCGAGCGTGAGGAAGAGGACGAGGACGATGATGAGGAGCAGCTTTGCTGGAAGGCCGAGTAGACGGGGAAGGGCTGACTGCGAGCCGGAGAGGTGGATGGGCGGTGACACATTTGCTGTGCTGGGCGTGACGGTTGGTGAGTAGGCTGATCATAGGCGCGGTGAGGCGATGGAGCTGAGGAACGGCCACGGTAATGGTCGGGTTGTTGCTGAGCCATCTGAGCATAAGTGCGATGGGGCAACTGAGGAGGCGCGCGGCTACGAGAAGGGCCGGGCTGGGGCTGAATGGGTTGAGCCATGGCTATGTTGGAGAACTCTGTCTCCACACAGCGCGCGTGCTCCTCGAGGTAGGAGATAAGGTCCCTTAACGTGGGCAGGGTGTTACTAGACCCGTGCCTGCGTTCAAATAGCGTGCGGAGCTCGCCCTTGAGCTTCCGCACCACTATTGACACAAACACGTAATCGTCTCCTATGGGCAAATCTAAATTGTTGAGGGCACACTGAGCCGATATGAGCGGCGTGAGGAACAGTGTGCGGATGTTCGAGCGCGTATGGATGCTTGGCAGCCCCAGGATGATGTCCACAAAACTATCAATGAGAACCCGGCGGTTCTCGTACCGCTTGGTGAGGATGTCCATGGCCACGGCAAAATTTTCATTGGTGACCTTTAGGTGGGACACCATGCTTAATGCCTCACCGCTGAGGCTTGAGAAGAGATAGTGGAGCTTGACTGCTTCCGACAAGGTCGCCATGTCGTCAGTCAAACTCCTGAATAGTGCAATAAAGGAGGGCCAGTCCTCCACTTTTGAGCTGAACCTGGGCAGCGCTGTTTTGGGCAGGACGGCTGTAGGCGTATTGACGCCGAAACTGAGCTGAGCGCTATGGGTTGGGGATGACGTGGAAGAGGGTGAGATTTCCTCCCTAGCCATAAGTATCCCCAGGTACGCCCCGGAGGCCTTTGTGTGGTTCTCAGTGTATGTCCTCTCAACCCCCTCGTCCAAGTTCTCCTCGTCGAGAATGCTGTAGTACACTGAGTCCAGCTTGTCCTTCACGCCCTGTATCTGTGCGAAACGCACGTTGAATTCCTTTCTGGAATGTTTGGTGTCGCCAGCAATGATCCTTGATCCCACCTCTAGGAGCTGGTGTATAGCTTTGGCGGCCTCCCTAAATATCGCGGCTTGTGACTTGGTCGGCATCGCGATGAATGAAAGGAGACAAAAAACTAATCAAAAAAAATAAAAAAAATAAACAAATTTAAAGGCAGTAAAAAGGACAACACCCTGTATATATTCTATAGTTGGGCTGGACGTATTTGTTTACTAATGTAATGGCAAATGGGCCAAAATTAACGCAACAATAAAGAAAGCAAAACTAAGTTGGGACGCCTTGTATATGGCCCACGTGTGGGCAAACGCATGTGTATGTGTATGTCTGTTATTGAACGCGCGTACGTAATATAAGCCGACCGCAAAACAAAAAACAAACAAAACAACAAAAAAAATAAATCACGTTATCCGTAGCCCACTATTGGGCAAGGCGCTCACAGTCGGGCAGACCTGTAGCGGACACTAGCGCGAAGAATGAGTCGGTTGCAAAAAAAATAAAAATAAACGAATAATAAAAACTTAATTAAAAAAATTGGGACACTCTGTCTGTGTCCCACAAGTGGGCAAACGTGTGTAGAAGTACTATGCTCTTGTGGTGAGCACGCACAAGAATTAGCCGATTGCCAAGGCAAAAATTAAAAACAAAAAAATATAAAATTAACACGAGCGAAAAAATAAAGCACGCTACTTGGCACGCGTGGTGAGCATGCACGAGATCTGAGCCGATTTAACACGACACACGAACATAAAAAATTCATTAAAAAAATAAAACGGGAAACCATCTCTCGTTATAATACCATACGTAACGTAATAATTTAACTACTAAGTTACCGAACAATGTACCATTAGACAACGATCGTATAGGTCCCAACACATAGGTCTGTGATCAGACAATCGGATGCATACACAAGATCAATATCAAAACAACATGCAGAAATAATTGCGTTAAAATAATCTTGTATATAGCGTAGTCGCAATCCTCACAAATGATTCACGACTACCTGACGAAATTTTTATTGGGGCAGGGTTAAGTTACGTGAACAAATGAATTTAGAAATGATGGCACGAATTAGATATAAGATTTAGAAATAGATTAAGAATATGGGCGGCAATAATTATCTTTAGCGGACTGTATTAAAATTGAAAATTAAAAGAAAGTTAGGTTCTGGTTACGGGAAGGTCGCCGGTATTTAATATTACCGGTTCGAAGATGACCAAAATGTATTCGCGGGTCAGAAGACACCGCCAAATACAGCAGAGTAAAGAAGGTTAGGCGGGAGGTAGAAAGGAACTTACCGGGAGCAGGCTTGACGAGGTCGCTGGAACCGGGAGACGAGCTGACCACGGGCGGCGAGGTAGGTTGGTTTCCTGGCGCACAGTCACTACACTACACAATAGGCATTCAGGCGTTCTCTTCACTTTAGGTTTAGGAGTCACTATAAACCTTTTCGGTCAGGCTGTTGCGTGCGCGGTAGCTAGCTAGCTTGCCGAGTGCCGCCGGCGGCTCACGAAGCGAGCGGCCGCGGGTCGCACAGCGGTGGCGCCGCGGCAGATAGGCGGACGCGGTCGTCAACAACCGCTGAGTCAACATTTGAATGGGCGTCCCGGCTTTGGCGGGAACAGTTATATAGTCCTCTTCATCGATTTCGACGATGGCGACCCTGACTATAATAATTATTATATCTATTAACCTTTAACTAAATAAAATGTAAAAAGAAATTATTTTCTTGGGAGCTCTAATGTGGCTCGCTAAACCGAACTTTGTCTTAAAGACTCTATCTCAAGAAATACAAAATAGTTGCCCTTGTGAATTAAATGTATATGTATAGGAGTATAGCAGTGATTGGGTCTCTCTTTTCGGATTTGCCGTTTTAGGTCGAGTGAGTTAAGACGATTTTTCTCAAAAGTTTTTATATTTTTAAAGATGGTAGAGCACCATAAAGACCTATTAGAAGCGAGCTCTTCCCAATCTGTAGAGTCAATAGCGCAGGCATTTAGGTGTCTTTTGAAAACGCTTTATAACGCATATGCTGACCGCCGTGTTTCCGTTTACCCTCTGCGATCTCAGAATAAAAGGCAACTTTGGGTAACCAGCGGTCATCCATGCGAAAGACGTGTCCACACCACCCCAGCTGACGCTGCATGAGAAGAGCTTCCATACTATAAATTCGGCAGCGACGCAGAACCTCAATATTTGGCACACGGTTCTGCCATTTGATATTAAGAATGGATCTGAGACATCTAAGGTGGTATGTGTCAAGCTTCTTAATGTATTTTCTGTAAAGGCACCATGTCTATGAGCCATAAAGTAGAACAGGTAAGATAAGCGCTTTGTAGACGCTAATCTTCGTATCTAGCTTGAGATCATTAGACTTCCAGACACGATCCATGAGTCGTCGTCGAAACTAGCAGCAGCGTTTGCGACCCGCGAAGGTATCTCCGGAGCTAAGGTGTTATCGTGCCGGATATTTCTACCTAGATATTAAAAGTGCGATACGTTCTCTAATGGTGGAAACCATCCAGATTTAGTATTGCTTTAGCAGCTTCGCTGCCTCTGGGTGGCTGTTTTAGAATTTAGTAGCACTGATAACCAAGCCAAACCTTTGACAGGAAAGATGTAGTGCGTCAACATAGCTTTGGACATGAGGCATACGTCGTCGGCATAAAGAACCTCCAGTACTGGCTGAACTTTGGATTTAGCTCTAAATCTTGAAATGTCAAACACGTCTTTTTCAGTTCGGAAATTATCTGGATTTGGTTACTACAACATTACAGCGCAACTCTCATGACTACTGCAAAATAAATGGCAAAGAGTGTAGAGCGCCATTGCGCTGGGTGTGTAATGATTGATATAAATACTTATGGTCTAAAGTTCAGATAATATAATTTCATTTCATATAATTTCATTTGATATATCAACTAAGTTAATAAATTATCCGCCGCCTCGCCCCTCCGCGCCTACGCGGGCTTAACCACTCGAGTGTCGGCGGGAATACCGGCATTCCCACGAAAAAAAGTACCGTTGAGTGTCGGCGGGAATGCTGGGTGTCCCGCCAGTGACAAGGTCTATGGCTAATTTTTTAATACCTTCAACTTATTTTAACCAATAAAAGTGTTTGACATCATTCAATTCTGTGTTGTATGCGCTCGAATATATGATATAATAATTATGATTGGCTAACGAGTTCATAGAAAAAATGTGAGTGTTGGTCGTAGAAAACAAATGGTGACGCATTTGTGAACAAGATTATGTAGTGTCAGTCAGTGCAACTGCTTGTGAAAAAGATGTTTATATGATTTAGCGTAAGTAAATTTTAAGTATTAAATGTCAAATTAAACAGAAAGATGCATAGATTGTTTTGATGTGATTTTCTTGTACTTTTATCTCTTGTTACATAGTGTAAAAATATTTGAAACGTAAGTGTTTGCGAAAATGATTAACAGTTTTGTGCAGTGTCAGTGCAACTGCTTGTAAATAAGATGTTTAGATGATTTATCGTAAGTAAATTACAAATATTAAATATCAAATTAAACAGAAAGAGGTATAGATTGTTTTGATGTGATTTTCTTCAACTTTTATCGCTTGTTACATAGTGTAAAAATATTTGAAACGTAAGTGTTCGCGAAAATGACAAACAGTTTAGGAACAAAAATAGCGTTTTGAGCTTTAATATAATTCTATAGTTTTGTTTAAAAATGCGTATGCTGCAAAGCGTTGAATGTTTTATGATGATAAGTGTTAAACTTGGTGTGTAACTAAAATAATATAATTTAGTGCAAGTTTTACATGATTTCTGAATCGTCAAAGTTTGTGTATTGAAGAATTTTCGACCGTTGGTAAAATAAAATGCCATAAAATGCAGTACAAATGGTATGTTTCTAGGTTTTTAAAAATGTAAAAACAACTATAAAAAACGGACGAGAATCATAGGTTATATAAGCAAAATAGTAAAATAGGTCAGGTCACTTGAAATCAGCAGGTCAAGGCGTTGACACTCAACTGATATTTTTATTTTTAAGCAAAAATTATATCAATGGAGTTATCTTTTTCTATAAAGCTATATTGGTAGAATAATATGATTATTCTACCAATATAGCTTTATAGAAAAAGTTGGTAGAGATTATGAGTATTACATCAAAATAATGAATAATATATATATAGAATAGGAAGTGTATTTAGAACAAGTAAAAATTATATCAAATTAACGTTATGTTCTTTGAAATTAGTTCATTTGTTATTAAATTTGTCATTATATGAAATGATACGCACCCCATCACGAAACCCTGTTTTACTCCACTTGTGATTTAGATATCCTCAGAAAGTTCGTTTTCATGTTGAACCTGCGCGTTCATACCAACATGAAATTGGCGTATGAGATTGAAAAACGTCTTCAGGTACCCAGACTTTTGGAGAACAAGCCAAAGAGCCTCGTGTGGAACTCTGTCAAATGCTTCCTCAAGATCGATAAAGCACATGTAGAGTGGCTGTTGATGTTCAAGGCTTTTCTCCTGGAGTTGCCTTACGACACTTATTGCGTCGATAGTACCCCTACTCGTACGGAAGCCAAATTGGCTTTCAGGTAGGTACATTTCAGCCAATTCGCTAAGGCGGGTGTTAACAATGTGCGCGAAGATCTTACCGGCACTAGCAAGAAGCGATATACCGCGGTAAGATCTGCAATCGGAGACATCTCTTTTCCCTTTGTACAGCTTACAAATCACCGCATCCCGCCAGCCCTGTGGAACTTTCTCTTCAACCCACACCCTTTCGACCAGATTGTAGAGCCCTGTCATGATCTTATTCCTGGTATACTTGTATACTTCGGCGAGAAGTCCATACCAGGTGTTTTCAAGTTATTGAGACGTTCGACTTGCAACGTGTACCACATGTTGGGCACAGCTGGTGTCGTAGAAATATGAACGGAATGCATTATGTGCTAATTTGTGCTCACGATTGAAGTGCGGCTTACTCAGTTAGGTGAGAACATGATCAGGGAGCGATTCTTCCGATCCTGGAGTACAGCGTATTAGAATTTATTTTAAGATAAGGGCGCCTTATACGCTGGAGCAAGCGATTTCAGAGATAAATAAATAAGTCTTAAATTCACAATTACATTTATTTTATCTGAAATGTAGGGTTACATTTTTAATACACCATAAGGTTTAAACACTACTACATATAGTTCTATAGTAAATTTAATTATACATACAGTAGCTGAACAGTAGGTTGGTCACCACTAAACCTTCACCATCTGATTGTCCGGTTGCTGTGGAGGTTTGCTCCCCTCACATGGTGGCAAAGCGGTTGATCAGTCGCAGCGGAGACCTTCCATCCAGATCAACGGATATGTTGCATTAAATACTAAGATTCCAAGGAGGCAGTCACCGGAGAAAACTACCGGCTCCACATTGGTGATGGAGAGTCCCCGAACATCACCAACTTATATGGGTTGGGTTCACCATGATGGTAAAACCAAAAAGTTAAATTAGATAATTTAAGAACTAAAACAGAAAACCCTGCAACAAAGGCAACAAAAATGTGATTAGCACATGGCGAGTGAAATGTGCTCAATCATGAGAAGACATCATTTCGATGAAATCCAACTTACCATGGTTCACAGCATGAGTTTACAGTACATTTTGTTTATTTTAAAGCGGGCATTAGCCCTCTCTTCCTTATCCAACAATTTAGATAATTATTTTCGCCTTCACATGGTGGCTTTTGAAACAGAAAAAGAAAGACCAAAAAAACGGATCTACGTCACCTCAATCGATAGACAGAGGCATCGTCAGCCATTCAGCCAGAACTACGATAACATATAATCAAATGAATCGATTATAAAAACACAAAGCAGCAAGAATGCTTACTGAGTAGTACGGAGGAAGACCAAACGACCCTTACGGTTTTATGTATAATCATATTGCATACAATAAAACTATTTAATTGGAAGTTGATATCAAACTTACAATTTTACAGATAATATTTTAAAACGATTCCTAATAGATAAAACGATGAAAAGGAATTGAATAAGAAATGGATTACTTAACGATATCTAGGACCTAGTGCTTCGTTTCGTTTCATGCTTTTTTAATAAATATATTGGAAATCTAATGAGGTTTAATTTACATATTAATTTGATATTTGTTTCTAAAAAATTAATAAACGAAAGTTGTTAATAAAAACAATGCTTCGATAAATAACTTTCTACCAAAACATTGGTGTTCGTTTTGGAACGAGTAAAACGTCAAAGAGACTTGTCAAACTGACATCTTCGCTAAAGTCACTGAGCATAACCTTCAGAGCAAACAAAACATTTTCTCATTTTCAAGAAATAACTTGATGTCCGAAGAAAAAGTGCTACAGACTGCCTTCGCGAAGTCTCGAAATGATGGTGGATCGTCTAATGTTTGGCAAACTGGTAGCTCTCCAAGAGAGTTCACGTAAGACAAATCAACGCCGAGTGCGCTGGGATTTAGAACATCATTAAAATGCTCCGCCCAGCGCATCAGTACGTCAGTTCTATTCGTAACTCGGTGCCGTCTGTCACTCGAGTACATGGGTGCGGTTTTTCTCATACGTGGGCCAAAATCACTTGTATGCCTTCAAAGAACCTAACAGTTCGGTGAGTATCCGCCAGCCCTGTGGAACTTGCTCATCAACCCACACCCTTTCGACCAGGTTGTAGATGTAGAGCCCTGTCATGATCTTATTCCTGGTATACTTGTATACTTCGGCGGGAAGTTGGTCCATACCAGGTGTTTTTAAGTTTTTGAGACGTTCGACTGCCTTCGCGAACTCTCCAAATGATGGTGGATCGTCTAATGTTTGGCAAACTGGTAGCTCTCCAAGAGAGTTCACGTAAGACAAATCAACGCCGAGTGCGCTGGGATTTAGAACATCATAAAAATGCTCCGCCCAGCGCATCAGTACGTCAGTTCTATTCGTAACCTCGGTGTCGTCTGTCCCTGGAGTACATGGGTGCGGTTTTTCTCATACGTGGGCCAAAATCACTTGTATGCCTTCAAAGAAACTACCAGTTTGGTGAGTATCAGCGTAGTGCTGTAATTCAGCAGCTTTCTCCTTCCTCCACTTATTCTTCAGTTCGCGAACCTTTGATTTTAGTTTTTGTTGAGCTCCTTTTATACTGTGTACATCCGCATTTTTTGTGTTCAGTTCGCATCTATGTGCTTCAACCAGAGTCGTGATCTTTTTATCTGATGAGTCGAACCAATCTTGGTTCTTCTTTTTAGTTCTTTTTAATAGTATCGAGAGCACATCCGTGAAGATGTTTAGCGAACGAACTTAAGTCTCATTCACGTATAAAGAATCATTATGCGGAGCACTAGCAGCAAACAACGTATCCAACGTGTTTCCAAGTTTTGGTGACGTAGTTATACTTGAGAAGGTTAATTTTGATGGTATGTTGTGGGATGCTCGTCGTCGTACTTTAAGCAGGAGCATCTTCGACTGTATAAGACGGTGGTCAGTCCAGCCCATCGCTCCGCGCATTGCTCTCGTTATGAGAACGTTACGCAGATCTTTGCGGCGGACAATGACATAGTCAAGGAGATGTCAGTGCTTGGATCTAGAGTGTATCCACGAGGTCTTGTTTTTATCAGGTAGTCGAACAAATGTATTCGTGATGCCAAGATCGAATTCGGCGCACAACGACAAGAGGCGCAATCCATTGTCGTTACATTTTCCGACGCCATGTTTGCCAAGGACACCATTCCATAGGTGCCAACTCGTGCTTTAAAATTCCCCAACAATATAATTTTATCATGTTTTGGGATGCATTCAAGTACTTATGTAGATGTTGATAAAATACCTCTTTATCCTCATCAGGCGAGGGCAATGTAGGAGCGTATGCACTTATAAGATAGACGTTTTTATTGTCAGAAATAGGCAGGCGTAGAGTCATGAGGCGGTCATTGACACCCATAAGAAAATTAATCAGATTTCTAGCCAAGCTATTGCGTACCGCAAAGCCTACTCCGTTTCCCGCCCGTTCACCGGCAGGACGTCCACTACAGTAATATGTGTAGCCGCCAAGCCGCTCACATAGTTCTCCATTGTCACTTAGGTGGGTTTCACTAATTGCAGCTATGTCGATGTTGTATCTTGATAACTCTCTTGCTATGAGAGCAGCTTTTCTTTCTGGACAAAAGTTACGGTCACAATCTAGCAAAGTTCAAACGTTGCATGTCGCATATATATTGTTTATATGAAGCCTATATTTTGAGTTAGACCTCTAGCAATACGTTGTTGAAAACTGCATTCAATAAAACTGTTATAATTTCACTACAATATACATTATCACCTAGATAGATAAATAAGTAAGTAAAGTACAGCCTAAATACAGTCCCACTGCAGGGCAAAGGCCTCCATCATGAAAATAATGTCTTTGCCAAAATTGAGGGAGGCTTAGGTAGCACGCTTGCTAAAAGTGGGTTAGTGATCACAAACCCGGCCTATGTATACAAAAATCTGAAAACGCACTTTGCCCGATAAGATATATTGTTTTAAATATTGAATACCTACTTTGTTTAGTATAGACATTTCGTTTGTACCCTAATGATTAACCCGTGGCGCGCTAGCCACCCTAAAGCATTAAATGCTTTACGTGTCAGGCATTTTGCGATACATCACTTTTTTATTGTTTGATTAGGGAAAAATATTTATTGCGTAATAACTATACGAGATTTTCGCGTGAATGAGGTGTCATTCTTTTCTGTATGAGTCTTTGTACGTAGTTAACTACTTAGAATGAACAATAAAGACTTACTTGTAGTGGCACTGGAACGATTTTCTTTTGTTTTCAATATTTCATAAAGGTAACCTTTGGTTTTACTGTTTGTTATAATAATTAACAAACGACACACAATACAATTTACATAATAACTTTTTAGTTTACATTACTACGCACCGGTCACATGAATCATAAACACTTTGGCACAAAACTTCAATCACAAAACGATTTTTAACTTAGGAACCAAAATAAATAAGCGCCGCCATTACAAGTGGCCGGCCCGCGTAAATGCTCGTAGTGACTTAGAAGTACATAATTATGTCTAACTGTAAATAAAAAAAGGTTACTGATGAAATAATCTACAAATTAATTAATGTTTATAATCACTTTTATCAAAAAAATCAAAATATGAAGAAAATTACAGTACTTTATAACACGCAATGTTAGCCGTAATTGTTAGCAAAATCAAAATATCATAATTATACTTGTAATATCACACAACTATTGCATTGTACAAAATCTGTATTACAGTAAATATAATTAAGAATCTTACGAAAACTTATATTTTACGTCGTGAAAACATCATGTAAACAAATCACAACAACACAACTTTGTACTAATATGGCTGACGTCCGTCCATAACTTCAGACACTCTTTTAATTTTTTTTTTCGATAACGTTTTGTTCGGTCCGAATCCTACTATGTTAATTTCTTCTTTACGGACCATAGAAAATTCACAGACAGCTAAAACTTGTATACTACGACTCGGACCGGCTAAAATAAAACAACCAATCTGAGCCAAGTCTGTTGTACACCGGTAAGTACAAGAGACACGCATGCCTCTCAACTATTTTGTACACCCTTAAGTACATATGACCCTCGAGAAAGAGTTATCAAATCCTTAATGGAACCGTAATCTGTTTATGAAAAAAGTACAGACGCCTGCAGTGCTGATCAATCTACAAATCATCGTTTAGATGTAATAATAATTATCGATTGGAGAAACTTGATAGTTTTGGATAATTGTCGATCTGCTGGCGTGTGTACTAAAAACTTCACAAATATGTATTTTGTATTATTATTATAACATTTTTCGTTAGTAACCGTTCTAACGGTGTCGTAGTCATTCAGAGATTTTAAATGTTGCATAATATAGTGAAGGATCTAGATTTAACTAAGAGTATCACGTCGGAGTTGAAACTACAATGCGTTTTTTGTATTCATTTATTATTATTATTTTACATAATTTGTCCAATGTTCGTTGTGTATAAACATTTTTATGTTTTTTATAATTCTTGCGGTGTTGCAATAAAAGTATTATCTATCTATCTACGCAAAAGATAATTGTATCAATAATTATCGCCACGAGATTTGAAGCACAAAACTATATATAAGACCACTTTGTGTTCGTGCTTTGTGTTAGAACAAAATCAAATATGGCGATCTTTCGTCACGTCGCGGTCGTCGCCGCGCTCTTCATCATAGGTACTGTCTCCGCAAAGACATCAAGGCAACAAGATCTTATAGCTTCTGTAGAAGAATACATTGAGAAAAATCTGCCAGGTGTAAACCAAAGATTTAAACCTCATTATCATGTGAGTCCACCCGTCGGCTGGCTGAATGATCCAAATGGTTTTTCATTCTACAAAGATGAATACCATTTATTCTATCAATTCTACCCATTTGAAGCTCGGTGGGGTCCGATGCACTGGGGGCACGTTTCTAGCCCTGACTTGGTCGAATGGAAGCAACTTCCAACAGCTCTCGCACCCGAGGAAGAGATGTGCTTTTCGGGAAGCGCAGTCGTTGACGGAGATGAATTGGTATTAGTATATACTGGACGTGTGGATGCTGTGCCGCACCCTTACTTCAATGAAACCCAGTATCTCGCTTACAGCAGCGATGGAATTGTTTTTGAAAAGTACGACGGCAATCCTGTTTTACACGCTGCTCCGAATTATGCCGCTGATTTCCGTGACCCTAAGACATGGAAGCACGGAGACTACTGGTACACGGTCATTGGTAGCAAAACTGATGATGAGAGAGGCAAAGTGTTACTGTACAGATCACCTGACTTAAAGTCTTGGGACTTTTTGACCATTCTCTTAGAATCGTTCGATCACCACCTTATGGGCTACATGTGGGAGTGCCCGGATTTCTTCGAGCTAGACGGCAAGTACGTTCTAATCATTTCTCCACAAGGGATGACACCACAAGGAGACCGATATAGAAATGTACATCAGACCGGTTACTACATTGGCAATTTTAGCTATGAAACATACGAATTTGTACCAGAAACAGAATTCCAAGAATTTGACTTTGGTCACGACTACTATGCTGCGCAAACTACGGACAATGATGGTAAGAGGTATTTGATTAGTTGGTTCTCTATGTGGGATGTACCCTATCCTGAGGATGTAGATGGCTGGGTTGGAGTAATGACGATTGTTAGAGAACTTAAGATTCATGGTGACGTAGTTTTACAAATACCTGTAGAAGCTATGTTAAATCTGAGGGAAAGAACTATATTTAATGGCGAACTCAATCCTCAACAATCAGTGGAGTTCGAAAAGACTGGAGAGGTGATTTTAAATGGCGATTTGTCGCAGAAGATAGAATTGCTTTTGGAAGGAAGTGACCTAGGCCGTAAAGCATGGATCAGATGGGATCCTGAAGTTAGAAAGGTGGTCGTGGATAGAGATGCTGGTGACGTACGTCAAGTGGAATGGGTTCCTATTGAATCTGAATCTTGGAGGCTCTTCTTGGATGCCAGCTCTTTAGAACTGTTTTGCGGAGAAGGTGAGGTGGTACTTAGTAGCCGGGTGTATCCGAATGGCAATTGGAAGATGACTAATTTAAGCCCCCAAGCATTAACCGTTGAAGCATACCACCTGAAGAGGAGTGTCCCATATTATGATAGTTCATCTTCTAGTAATTTTCAACATCTTTTGAGTTCCGCACTTGTTTTGCCTATAATTACTATTCTTAAAAGTCTATATTAATAAGCTGATTCCGTTATCACAAACGTTTAAATCTAAAGGGTACAGAGTACCTGTTGTAATATGATATTTTTTATACTCATAGTATTATGTCTGATTTGTATATACATCCATGATAATATATAAGATACTTAAGCAATTTAGTTAAGGACACTTCCTAAATAAATAAATAATGAAATTTTCATGCATATTTATTTCTTATTTCTTATTCATGTGCATTCTTTATGAAACAAATTAAATTTAGTTACATAGGTACAAAACAAGTTGTTAGTATTTTACAGGTCGTTATCGTAGTTACAAATTTACCGTTTAAAGGCATTGTGATTGTAAAGTAGTTAACACTAGGTAGGTAGGTATAACATGTATATTAAGTTATAACAAAAACCAATAATAACCAATCCAATATAATAATAACAATAGGTGTTTCGATCTATATAGTACAGCAAAATGAACAAAACAACACATGTTTAGAATAACTAAATAACCACACAACTCGCGCCAATGACAAAACCTTTAATGCATGTGATCATTCAATTATTATTATAAGTAAACAAAATCAGTAGTGTAATATTGGGCATTCTAGATCACTTTTCACTCCATTGATCTCACTGACGTTCGATCAATGTCGTTAAAAAGTGATCTAGAATGTCCCAATATTACTTTTGAAAATCACTGCCACTCGCTCAGTCAACGTCAAAAAGTGATCTAGAATGTCCAATCGACTTCTCGTGTTTTAGAATGTCTAATCGACTTCTCGTGATCTAGAATGCCATACAACGACTGCGATCTACTTTACACATTTTCAAGGTCTTTCGTTCATAGGATGCAGGAGCTTTTGTCAATATGGAATTACAGCACAACTATAAATGAATGTGACTTAGTGACCTCTCAGTACTGTATAAGTGTTGTTTAAACGTAAGCGCCTACACGATTAAAATAGCAATATAACATTAACAGCTACGCTCCTCAGTCTTTCCGAAGGCGCTTGGTCAATTTATTCTATATTGTTTATAATGCCATTTTGTAATATAGTTTCGATTCATCATTGAGATCACATTATTAAACTTAAGTATCCGTCATATACGGTTTTTATTTGCCACCACGCTCCAAGGTGTATCATATAGTTACATTTGTCAAATTTTATTCCTGACCCATAAGAAAACACTTGTGTATTTTAATCGAATTCATATTTCAATTTCTGTATACAACGACTTCGATCTACTAAACACATTTTCAAGGATTTCGTCTACTGAATGCGAAGGTTTTTGACAATATGGAATTACAGCAAAACTTAAACTGGATGGGGCTTCCTGGTCTCCCAGGACTGGATCCCCGAAAAGGTTAGTGCTATGAATAACATTTATCAAAGTAGTACCTCGACCCATAGGAAAACACTTGTGTATTTTGATCAGAATCCAGTATGTAATAGTTTAATTTCTGTATACAACGACTTCGATCTACTAAACACATTTTCAAGGATTTCGTCTACTGAATGCGAAGGTTTTTGACAATATGGAATTACAGCACAACTTAAACTGGATGGGGCTTCCTGGTCTCCCAGGACTGGATCCCCGAATAAGTTAGTGCTATGAATAACATTTATCAAAGTAGTACCTCGACCCATAGGAAAACACTTGTGTATTTTGATCAGAATCCAGTATGTAATAGTTTAATTTCTGTATACAACGACTTCGATCTACTTAACACATTTTCAAGGATTTCGTCTAAGAATGCGAAGGTTTTTAACAATATGGAATTACAGCACAACTTAAGCTGGATGGGGCTTCCTGGTCTCCCAGGACTGGATCCCCGAATAAGTTGAACTATGAATAACATTTGCTAAAGTTGAACCTCGACCCATAGGAAAAAACTTGTGTTTTTAAATCAAACTTCATTTCAGTATACGATGACTCCGATCTACTCTACACATTTTCAAGGTTTTCAACAATTGGAAGAAAAGGTTTTATGCCGAAACACCTCAACCTCGATCCAAGGAAAACACTGGTGTATTTTGATTAGAATCAGTTGCCAATTGTCATTGTCGACTCTGATCTACTCAACACATTTTCAAGGTTCTCATAAAAAAAACACTTGTATTTTTTGATCTAAGTCAATGCAGACAACTGTGCAGGGAATTGTTAGTTACCTTATTTATATCAATCCCACTAACAACAACGTATGCAATCACTACACACACACACACACACACACACACACACATACATTAACTACGAGTTCGACTTTGAAACTTCCCGTTTCAATGCTAACGAAAACAATTTTAATACGGGTTATTCCCAAGCGCCATCAAAAATTAGTTTGGAAAATATAAGAAATCCATACATCAATTCCTATACTCCTCCAAAGACCAAATATTATAAAAGATATTATCGAATAAGAAATGAGGAGATCCGTAGACGAACTAAGGCAGCCGATATAGCCCGAAGAATTGCTAAACATAAGTGGTAGTGGGCAGGGCCTATCGCTCGAAGAACCGACGGCCGTTGGGGCAGTGTGGGCAGGCCTCCAACAAGGTGGTCCGACGATCTGGTGAAGATTGCAGGTAGCAGCTGGATGCGTGAGGCGCAGGACCGGACGTGGTGGGGATCCTTGGGGGAGGCCTTTGTCCAGCAGTGAACGTCTTTTGAATGATGATGATGATGATGACCATTTTTTATCACGGAGGAGCATGAAAATTAATATATTTGTATTTTTTCTGGGGAGGACTTTGGGACATTTTGTTGTAGGAGAATGGGAATAACCTTTAATATAAACACAATTAGAAAGATAAAGCTAAGTCTATACTGTTTTAATTGACAAACGCATTAAACATACATTTTCATAATACATACAAACACAAACATCACGCCGTATTCCCACAAGTGGGATAGACAGAGCAACAAGTAACAATTAATTATGTCATGCTGAAGTCACGTTTAGCAACAAGTGATCAGATAGGATTTTCATAACAGTACCTTTCAAATTATGGTTTAACTTATAAAGCAAATGTCGATTTGAATACGTACCCACTAAATATGGTTAGATTTAATTATTGTGGGAATAATATGAGTACATAAACACCGAAGTTATAAAAATAGACTGCCTCACGGTAATCGAACCCGCGTCTCTCGATATCCGAGCGACTAACTTGTAACATACCGAGACATTTGTTTAATTTGGTACGTACATCAAAATGTTTAACTTTTAGAGTGTGAGGAGCTCGATGACGTAGTGGTGAACTCGATCTGTGATTGTGGTGGTTATGAAACTCTCGTAAAGGCTACATGAGATGAAATGAAATAGTAAATTTCATGCTTATTGAAAACAGTCCTAATGTTGCACATCCGGACAATCGTCGTCAGCGCTTTATCGAAAGGTTAGCAATTACACAGGAAATGTAAAATACTTTCGCTGCAAGTTTTCGCACTAATCGATAAACTAAATATTTTGCTTAAAATTTAAAAAAACAGAGGTTACAAACATTGCTTCAATTTTGTAATTACTTCCTTTCTTGCTACTAATAACACATATTTATTTATAACATTGTAATACTTATTTAATTACTTTTGCAAATTACGTACACTCGTTAAAATATAACAGCTAATGTAGTGGTTAGGTAGGTACTTGACTATAACGCGAAAAAGGCTCAGGTTAATGGTTTGATGAATGCAAGCATGTATGTGTACAGTCACGAGCAAAAATATGTAAACAATATTAACTCTTAATACAACGGAATAAGTGGCAAAGTGTATACATATTGGTGCTCGTGACTGTACATCGTATAGGTAACGGTTTGTAGTACAGAAGGTTACGCTACCGATTAAGCTTGCTTTACTTAGATAATTTATGTGTTTATAATAAGCCCAATATGTACCTATTTGGTTTGTAATAAAGGTAATAATAATAATAAAATATTTGGAATTAACAGTTTTACATACGGTGTTATTCTTGAAAGTAAAAACTAGCACTAATAGTTTAATTGTATACAAGCAAAAAAAGAAAAAAAGTTGATCACTCCTGCTTAGTAAAATTGTTGTTAAACACTTTTCTCCAATAAATACCCGAAAAATGGTAGTTGTCGTATCAGTGCTTCCTAAGTCAGATCGACCACTAGTACGCCTAAGCTCAGTAGTTCGACCAATATTTAGTGCTTCGGTACTCTGACATCGCTACGAGAATCATCCAGAAGATATACACCAAAACAATGTTCGTAAGTTTTAAATATTTTTATTTTTCTATTAACATGTTGTGTTTGCTCGACTTCGTATATGCTTTGTAAGGTATGTCAATGGTTGATCCCTTCTGCATCTGCAACCGTTAGCACCACCAAGCCGCACTGGGTGTGCGTGGTGGGCTATGGTCCGTTATCTCTATGTCATCATCATCATCATCATCAACCTATAAACGTCCCACTGCTGGGCAGAGACCTCCCACGTGGATAATAGCACGGGGATATTAAGCCATAACCCATCACGCTGGTCCAATGCGGGTTGGTGGGTTTTAACGACTGCCATCTTACGACAACATCCGGGACCAACGGCTTAACGTGCCTTCCGAAGCACGGATCTCTCTCTATGTGTAAAGAAGTTATTAAAGAAGGTCTGTAGAGGAGCAGTGACCTAGACCAGAAAATGTTATTATTTAATCATACTAGTATTTACTGTCATATGTTAAATGTTAATGTCACTAATATTTATTGTTATTTTAGGTCTGAAAGCAAGCAAGTTAAACGCTCCGCCAAGAAAAACTGTGTGTTAGCCAATTCATTTGACTCGGACAACGAAAGCATAAGGTAATTTGCGTTGATTACTTTTAAAACCTGTTAATATATTTTATGTTATTTCGTATATCGTCAATATTAATAATTAGTTTTTAATTACATTTCTTATCTTTCTAGCTCTAAGAAGAAATGCCTGTACTCATCGTCGGTGCCTAAGACTTCAACAACGATTGTGAAAAAACAAGAAGGGTCCAGCTCCGCTTTAGACTGGTTAAATGATTCAGAGTCAGATAACGAAGTTTCGCCGCCTCCACGCAAGACAGACCAGACCTTCGACAGTGTACTAACGCGACGAGTACCAGGCGGGGTAACGCGTCGGACTGCGAAGCTCGACGGTGAACTGGTGGCGGAGCTGCGTCTCTACGACGCTGAGGAGGTGTGTAGCCTCACCGGCCTTGAAAGGTGTGAAAAGGCAATAATTTGGGTTCGACTACAAGGCGAAGCTGAGTCTCCTGAATTGTTGACTATAAAAAAATTTATAAAATTAGCCAAATCAAAATTTACTGAAGAGGGGGTATTCTTTAGTGATAAAAAGAAAAAATAGTCACAGTCAGCTAGGTACATATTAACTAGTTACACTCTCTTCGGTAAATTTTGACTTAACTAGTTTTACTTATATATTATAATGTGTGTTAGGTTTTATAGATTTTACTTAAAAACTACTTTAACCTCTTGTAATTTTTAACACAGTGAAAACAAAATCATAATGGTTAAGACTATATTCTGTTCAACTTGCAACTTATCCGTTAAAAATAATGCTTTCTCTGCTCATTTAAAAAGTATTTTACACAAAAATAATAGTTCTGTAATTGAGAGCGAAGGTATCGAACAAGTGCATAGCGCTCTTCGCGGTCGCATAGCGTCGTACCGTGTTCGATGCGAGGACGTTGAAGAACGTATGCATGTGTTTGCTCCTGCTGATTTTTTATCGCAATTGCGCCTCCGCGTGAAACTTTTACTCTCAGCCCGAATTGAGGCTTATACAAACCTTAAAGTAAATTTCGAATTGTTTTCTGAATTTTTTCTGCATAAGGATGACTCGATTTCAATGAAATCTTTTGCTACTTAAAACATTATCTTACATAAAAGTTATAATTTTGATGATATGTATACAAACATTAGCCATAAAATTTGTAAAAAAGTTGAAGAATTTGAGGAAAGAGATAGTGGTTGGGCTTACTTACGAAGCTTGTATCTAGAAGTAAATATAAACAAATATAACCCGTTGAGAGCCTCAGGTTACTTAAATTTACCTAACGCTATAAAAAACAAACGTGCATGTATCAACAATAAAAATTCGGATGATTACTGCTTTTTATGGTGTGTCATGGCATCACTTTTTCCTGCAAAAAATAACGCAAATCGAACAACCGCATATCCGCATTTTGAAAGTGTACTTAAAGTTAAAAATATGACATTTCCAGTAGGGTTCACAGATATAAGAATTTTTGAAAAGAATAATCCCAACATAAGTATTAATGTTTATGGCCTTAAAAATAGCAGTAAGGTTGTTGGACCTCTGTACAAATGCGAATTACGTAAAAGACATCACGTCAACATGCTTTTTCTCGAAAATGGAAAACGTACGCATTACTGTCTAATTAAAGATTTAGCTAAATTACTTCGCAAGCAGTTAACGAAACATCATTCCAAAATATTTTTATGTGAGGATTGTATGATATTTTTTGATAACAAACTTAAGCTCGAAGCCCACGTTTGCAGTGGTGTAGCAACGATTTTACCTAATCAAGGAACTCGAATACAATTTGAACATTATGAACGCATGCAAGACATGCCCTTCGTCTTATACGCAGACTTTGAATCTTTGCTGGAGCCAGTTGAACCAAATTCTGAAACAAGTTGCACAACGATTACGCAAAAGCATGTACCAGCTGCATTTGCTTACTACGTTGTATGCTCCTACGACAGCTCCCTTAATAAATATGTGTCTTATCGAGGACCTGACTGTGTGAATAAATTTTTTGATAACCTTTTATCTGATATAACTGTAATTTATAATATTTTGCATTCATCGATCCCTATGTTCTTAACAGATAAATATAGAACCAATTTTGCTCAAGCTAAAAACTGTTATCTTTGTAACAAAATATTATTTGACGACAAAGTAAAAGATCACTGTCATCTTACTGGACGATATCGTGGTGCAGCTCATTCTTATTGTAATATAAAATATTGTTTGCCTAAGTTCGTTCCCATATTTTTTCATAATTTAGCTGGTTACGACAGTCATCTTTTCATACGACAGTTAGGAGAATTATCAGGTAGGATACAAGTGATTGCAAAAAATAAAGAAAATTACATATCGTTTACCAAATTTTTTCAAATCAATAACGAAGCTATCATACCTGTTCGTTTTGTCGATTCTTTTAAATTTTTAGGCACAAGCCTAGAGAAGCTAGTTGCAAATTTAAATACAATTGATTTTAAACATCTATCATTTTTTTTTCCTTCTCAGGAACATTTTAATTTACTTAGACGTAAAGGGGTTTATCCTTACGAATACGTCACTACTTGGAGTTCTTATGATGAAGAAGAAATACCTCCTTATAAATGCTTTTTTAGTAAATTGCACAATTGCAACATATCAATAGTAGATTATGAACACGCAAAAAGAGTATGGCAAACCTTTGAATTACGGAGCCTTGGAGAATACACTGATTTATATCTTAAGTCAGATGTACTTTTACTAGCGGACGTCTTCGAAAGTTTTCGAAAAACGTGTAAGACGAATTATAAACTGGATCCTTCTTTTTACTTAACAGCACCTAGCCTAAGTTTTGACGCTATGCTATTAAAAACAGATGTTAAATTAGAATTAATAAATGATTTGGAAATAATAAGAATGATACAAAAAGGCATACGCGGTGGTATATGTTTATGTTCTACAAGATATTCGAAAGCCAATAACAAGTACTTACAAACTTATGACCCCGCAAAAAGTGATAACTTCCTTGTTTATATTGATTGTAATAATCTTTATGGCTATGCTATGTGCGCTTATTTACCTCATTCAAATTTTAAGTTATTAAGTGAACTAGAAATTTCAAAAATTGATTTTCATAATATACCCATTGACGGGGACATTGGCTATATACTCGAAGTAGACTTAGAATACCCTTTCCATTTGCATAATTATCATAACGATTTT
Organism: Scoparia ambigualis; assembly: GCA_963921215.1. Classification (NCBI taxonomy): domain Eukaryota; kingdom Metazoa; phylum Arthropoda; class Insecta; order Lepidoptera; family Crambidae; genus Scoparia; species Scoparia ambigualis. Next base: position 36,066,572 of record OY992509.1, on the reverse strand, counting down.
CCATTCTGTGCTCAAAAATTTGCTCCTCCAGGATCTAAAACTTCGAAATTGATACCAAACTTATACGATAAGTTTTTTTATGTCATTCATTTTTCCCATCTGAAAACATGTCTAAAACATGGTTTATTGCTAAAAAAAATACATAGAGTAATTCAATTCAATCAGAGTCCATACTTAAAACAGTACATTGATATGAACACTGAGTTACGAAAAAAGGCCAAATCTATATTTGAACAAGATTTCTTCAAACTTTTAAATAATAGTATATTTGGTAAAACACTAGAAGACACCGAGAAAAGGGTCAGCGTGAAGTTGGTTAATAAGTGGAATGATGAAAAGAATATAACAAAGAAAAGTTTCGGTGCTGAGCAACTAATAGCTCGACCAAATTTCCATAGTGCTACTATTTTTACAGAAAATTTTATAGCTGTTCAAATGAAACCCGAGACAATTACTTTAGACAAACCCATATACATTGGCTTTTCTGTATTAGAAATATCCAAAAGTCATATGTTTGATTTTCATTACTCTATTATGAAACCTTTTTATCGGGAAAAATTAAAGCTTTGTTATACGGATACTGACAGTTTTCTTTATTCAATAGAAAGCAAAGATTTTTATACAGATTTAAAGTTGAATTTCCTTAGATATTTTGATACTAGTAATTATCCATTAAATAACTGTTACGGTATACCTGGTCTTAACAAAAAAGTACCAGGTCTCTTCAAAGATGAACTAGGTGGAAATTTAATTTCTGAATTTGTTGGTTTACGATCAAAATTATACTGTATAAAAACAGTACAAGAGGAGTTAAAAAAGGCTAAAGGTATACAGAAACAGGTTTTGAAAAACGTACATTTCGAAGATTACAATAACGTATTAAACAAAAATACTTTTTTAAGAAAGAAAAACATAATTTTTAAATCCTTAAAGCATGAAATATTTACCCAAGAATAGAACAAGATAGCTTTGTCAGGTAATGATAACAAACGCGTAATATTAAAAAATAAAATATCTACTATGTCTTGGGGCCACTGGGATTATATATTTTAGCAATGATTTTTTTCACTGTGTTTTTAAATTATATTATTATATTATACTATAGAGTTATATTATACTTAAGGCTTGAGAAATAAAAAAATGTATTATTATTTATTACCATTACTAAGATTCATTGGTTGAATTTAAAATAATATTAACTTTTTATAAACTATTGTAACCAGTTTTTCAATATACTTAAGTAGGTACATATAATGAATATTTTGATTTATAAAAATTGTTAAAAAATATGTAAGTTGTTGCTTTTGCTCAGATTCATTTATTGTTTGAATAGGAAATGTAACTTAGATTATAAGGTAATATGAAACCTAATTAATACAAATCAGGTCACGTTATTGGCAAGTTAATCATTCTTTAATAATATCAATTCTTTCTTTTTATTTTGCTGAATTGCCAATTACTTACATGTTTTACTACCTATATTGTGTTGCTGTGCCATCATGTACATTAATATAAATGGGTTTCAAATTAGTTTCAATTTCAATTATTAAAGTGAAGGCGTCAGTAGTCCAGCTAGATAATATCGACATGGTAAGTTTAAATAATTTTGTATGATTATAAATTAATTTTGTGTTGTAATTGTGTCGTTATTTGGTGAAAAGTGGGCTATGGTAAAGGACTGCTTTTGCTATCCTCCTTGCGTAGTCGCTGACTAACCCTTCGGAGATAATAGTCGTGGTTTTATGTATGTAATGAATTATTTTATTTTATGTTTTAAATACTCAAGAGAACCTGGTCTCACTCAGCATCAACAAGGAGGTCGTACAACCGTCATCTCCCACTTTTGAACAGAACGCTCAAGATATGCTCGAGGGATTTACAGAGGAGTATCCGAATTGGAGAGCAGATGAACGGCGATGCGATTCCCCGCTGTATAACAAGGTGATGAATAATATCACCAAGAAGAGACTTCGAAAAAGAAGAAGTTATCTGAAGCATTCTCATTCTTACGTGATGAAAAGTACGCCGATTCAAGGTCGTCGATTAATTAAAATTGAAGTGGTGGACTTGGAAACAAATCATACTGATCCATTATTATCTGCGCAGTATGTGGTAACAGAGCATATTGACCCCTTAATGGATCAAACAGAGGCTATCATTAGCAATATATCAAAAAAAGTTTGTGGATATAGTTATAGTTTTTAAGAAATTCTAAAATAAATATTATTGAATTGAATACTAAGATCGTTTCATTCACCCTTTTTACTTTTAGTAATTAAACAAAAAGATATTTATACACATTTGATTTATTGAGGAAAATACTTTATTACATTAATAACTCAATTAACATTTAAAGTGTACCACTTTTAGACACAGAACATTTTTTAAAGCACACATTTTTGCGTGGTACTCACAATTAAATTTATTTACATCTACATGGTAATCACTATATAATTTTAAAAAGTTAGGACAACCTATTTCTTCCAACTCCATTATTTCACAATCTTGACATAGCTCGCAAACCCATATTCCTTTTTCCAATCCCTTTACTAATACCTTCTTACTGCTTAAATACGGAACTATTATTCGTCTAAATTCACGGTAATCAATGAATCCCTCACTCCATTTGAGCCCGCGATTCCTTTCTAACCACCGGATTTGCTTCTTTTCTTCATCTGTTAGATTTTTAAAAGCATATGGTGGTTTAATTAAGAACGTCTGCGTATGGTTTTTAGTTGCTATTGATAACTCTTTTACAATAAAATTATTTTTCAAATCCTTAAATCCTTGTACATCCACTATAATAGTATCGTTATTCATGATAGCTTTTTCACAATGTTACTCAGTGGTTTATATTCAAATATGCAATCGTTCAGTATAAGACAGTATGCAGCGGTCTGATCAGGTATCTCTTGATCTGTTTCGATTTCTACTCTTACGTCGATTGATCCCTTCAGCATTTCTTGTTGGCGAGAACAGTCAATAACGAATAAAGGAGCAATATCTTTAAACTCTTTTAAACTCGACAACGGTTCTGATCGACGTCCGTGATAATACTGCTGTGATAATACTGTATGCAAGGTTTCACCTTGCATACTGTTCGTATATTAATAAAAACTTGTTGTCAGAGAAATTTATGTTAAGTCCTTCGTAGGGGTAATATGATGAATTTAAAAACACTCTTACATCACGAACATTGCAATGGTCGAACTCAGCCATTGACATTTGAGCATTATGTTTTCGGTTTGTTTGTAAGGCAATAATAACAAATCGAGGTTTCTCTGTTTGCGATGAAGTTTTAATAGCCCAAGTATGCTTACGTGTCTTGGGTAGTAACGGATATTCATACAAGTCCCAATTACGAAACGCTAGTGTAATGGCTCGATCTTTTTTTAAATGTTTTAATAAATTAATTCTCTCTCGATCTGACACTTTAATATGTGGAACACGCCAAACGATTTTATTTATTGTTATATTTTCCACTATTTGCTCTTTACTCAATTTTATTGCATTGACATTTGTGTTGCTCCTCAACAGTACTAACTCATGTTTACAGTTAATTAAAACTTTTTCATAATCTTCTGCAAATCCCAATATTTTATTTAATGGTATCGAGACAGAGAAAACTCCGTTTGTAACATTGGTTATTCCTGCAGGAGACCAACCCCAAACTTTTGCACTTTTGGATTCATTTTCATTCAAAGACAAATAAGACTTCATTGTCGTTGTGATACCTGCATTTTTTATTTTATCTATTTCTATTCCATTTAACTCATATCGAATATCTTGGAATAGAAATAATGCAGGATTGTTTACAAAATGCACACTTGTTACCTTTTCTTTAGTGGTACTGTTATATACATCAGCTTTACCTTCAATATACAAAGTGCTGCGTGACGGCAACACATACAAATCTTGCTGATTGATTGGTATTCTTATTTCATCATTATTGTTGAAACTTGTTACATACGGCTTATATGAATGATATTCAAAACTCTTGATACTGCTATCGTATGACGTTGGCTGAGATATATTTAATATGTTCATTTTAACAAGCCTACTAGCTTCAGAAATTCTTTATTATTTTTAGTAACCTTCTTTTTTAAGTCAGACGGTGTTCTTTTACTTATTGCTCTTTTGGAACTGACTTGAATACCTGATGAGGTAGGGTTTTTATTAAAATTAATCATTTTTTTCTAAAATGTAAATAAAGTTGTACGTCTTCTCCACGTAAATTAATCTGTCTATTATCAGCGTCTAACAACCTAATATTAATTGCACTAATTGAACTTTGATTGACTGGAAAATAGATTAAGTTTTTAGGAATTTCAATAATTCTATAACCGGGTGGTACATTAGGCACAAATTCATAAATAATATGGCTTGCTTTCCCATTCACGAATGATCCGCTAACTACGTCACATTCGATGCGTACGATGGTTGTTGCTAAAATACTGACTGGGTACTGAGACTCACAACTTATATTTGCCTTAATTGTGTCGTTTGGAATTATTTTTCTCGAAATGAACATCTTCTGAACAAAATATTTTGGTTTTGAGAGTATTATTATTACAAGTCAATTTTAATGCAGTGTTCTTAATGTTGCTTTTTAAAAATTCGCAAATATCTTGAAGTTCATGTGATCCTTCAGGAATTTCGATGAATTCATTGATACCATAATAAAACTTATTGTTCCTTTCGTCTATATTAGGAATAGAATTAAAAGTAGAAAAGTATATAAGTCCGCACTCATATTGCCCACGTAATTCTAAAGTTGGTGAATAGTTAGTTATTAATGAGGCTCCTTGCCCAGTTATGGATACAGTGAAAGACATTTTTATACTGAGTTATATAACCATAACGATCAGTATGGCCACTGTTATGGTTCCCAGTAGTAATAAGTTAGGATAATTAAGATAAGGTAGCATAGTTTTCTTATATTGTTAAACAGAAATAAACGCCAGTTCTCGCCTGGCTCTTGAATGAATAAGTTGCTTTTTAAAAACTCCCTTGTCCCTGCCGCTAACATAACTGGCGCAGTCGGTAGGATCGCGCGCGATAAGTAAGACCGAAGTACTATAAGTGTTTACTACGTGTCAACGCCGCGATACGAAAAGAACTTTATAGTGGCAGCGAAGACCTAATAGAATCTCAGCAAGAGTGTTACTAACATTGTAACGAAGGCGGAGCTCAACAAGGAAGAGATGTTCGTGGGGTAAATATTATTATCATACTTACGCCCAAGTCCTATCCCATTCCCTACAATCCTCGAATTGTGTCATATATAACGTAAGTAATTGTGCAAAGTGTATTTGAAACTTTATTTTGCAAGTGTCAATTCTCTATAAAATTTGGTGTTTTGCATAACTTGTATATCTATAAAATTAAATATAATTTAAAATAAGTAATAATTTAAAATAATAATCCCTAATTATGACGAATGACAAGGAAAGCACGTCAAAAGGCACGATTGAGGTAGATTACCAAAATCTCTCGATTTTGCTGCCGACATACGACGGCAATAGCAAAACCTTGCTTTTTTATATTAAAAGTGTTGAGAATGTATTAAAAATAGTTGAAAAGCCGGATGACCCCAGTTTAGCCTGTCTCATTCGAAATAAATTGACAGGAAGAGCTGTTGAAGTGTTATCGGAGAATGCCGAATTTAACACTTGGGTAGAAATAAAAAACATCTTGACTAAACGATTCGGAGAGTATCGCGACGAAATACAGCTAGTCCAAGAGCTTATATACACAAAAAAATATAATAATAATATAGACCAATTTGGTGAAAAAATAAGAGAACTAACACACATCTTGATAACATGCGATACTAACAAACGCCAATATTATGAGGAAATGGCCATAAATATCTTTATCGATCAATTAGACCCGCTTGTTTCCCTAGGGGTACGTTTGCAACACCCGACGTCAATAGATAAAGCAATAACACTCGCAAAGCAGGAGGAGTTGCGCGAAAAATAATGCCTATGTTAACACGCAACCATCATTCAAACCTGTACCACCGCGTCCACCATTCCAACCGCGTCCGAATTACAGTGTTAGACCACAGTATGCGCCACGTCCAACTAGCAGCTCTAGTAAACCCCCGATGCAACCGATAAAATCGGAATACAAACAAACTATTCATTATCAGAATGAATTTGATGGTAATGAGCCCGAATGTGAGCAATATGCTACTAATGAAAGTGATTCATTGGCAAAAGAATTTGAAGAATCGAATTTTCAGTTAGGCAACGACCAATTCATAACGGATCAATAGTTTACATTAATATAAATAATCCAAACAAGTTGCCGTACATACATATTGAAGAACTAGGTGGTCGATTTCTTATCGACACAGGCGCGTCACAGTCACTTATAAGCCCGGCAGTAATAAGTCAGTTCACACACTTACGAAGTGGCATTAGGCGTGAAGTAAATATAATTAAGACCGCACACGGTCTCACAAAACACAACACCGTTGTTTATGTTCCCTTACCCGATATTTTCAAGAGCAACAGGAAACACAAATTCCTTGTGTTCGACTTCGATAAGGATTTTAAAGGTCTTATAGGAATTGATTTATTAGTTCCGTTAGGCTGTAGTATAAATATGAAGCAAATGATTTTAAAAACGGAAAGTACGGAAATACCACTAAGTAGTGACGTAAAATCTAATCTCAGTATACAATCAAATACAGAGCAAATATTCGAATTCTTATGCGATTATGCGGAGGGCGAATATTTACTTGATGAGCAGAGTTTAAATAATGAATTAATAGTTCCATCAGCGTTAGTTTCCGTTAAAAGAGGCAGATTTGTCACATCTGTTATAAATATAAATAATAAAATCGTTCAATTTAAAAAGAAATCACATCTAAATCTATTACCATTAGAATTTGATCAAGCAAAATCATTAAACAGAATACAAAACCTTTCACAACAAGAGCGTTTAGAAATTGATAACCTATTAAAACGAAATCTGCATAGACTTCGCACCGACCACATGAATAATGAGGAAAAAAGGGAAATCAATAGGTTGTGCTATAATTATAGAGACATTTTTCATTCAGAAGAAATTCCTTTGACTTTTACACATGATATTAAGCATAAGTTACGCGTGACCGACGATAGCCCGATCTATGTTCGTAATTACAGGCAAGCCCCGCAACAACGCGAGGAAATACAAAAACAAATAGAATCCTTACTGAAACAAAACATTATCAGAGAAAGTATTTCTCCATGGTCCTGTCCAGTTCATATTGTACCTAAGAAAACAGACGCCTCAGGAAAAACAAAGTGGCGCTTAGTAATCGATTACAGACGCCTCAATGAGAAAACAATAGAAGATAAATACCCATTGCCAAACATCACTGACATCTTGGATAGACTAGGTAGAGCACAATACTTTACGACCCTAGATTTAGCATCTGGCTACCATCAGGTCGAGATGCATCCTGATGACATAGAGAAAACAGCGTTTTCAACTGAGCGCGGTCACTACGAATTCCTCAGAATGCCGTTCGGACTCAAAAATGCACCGAGCACATTCCAACGATTGATGGATTCGGTACTTAGAGGACTCCCGAACGTAATGACATATTTGGACGACGTAGTCATTTATAATACATCATTACAATGCCATATAAATACTTTAAAACAGGTATTTGATAGATTCAGAGTTCACAACCTAAAAATCCAATTAGACAAATCGGAATTCTTACAAAAACAGGTAAAGTTTTTAGGACACGTTTTAACAAATGAAGGTGTCAAACCAAATGACGAAAAAATAGCAGCCGTTAAGAATTTTCCTATACCGACCAATCAAACCGAAATTAAATCTTTCCTTGGCTTAGTAGGCTATTATAGGAAATTCATACAAGATTTTGCTAAACTAACAAAACCCATGACCGCTTGTCTAAAGAAAAATGCAAAGGTAACGCATACACCTGAGTTTGTAGATTCTTTTAATAAATGTAAAACACTTCTTATGAACTCCCCAGTTTTACAGTACCCAGACTTTGATAAAAGGTTTATTTTGACAACCGACGCATCGGATGTTGCTATCGGTGCCGTGTTATCACAAGGCGAAGTAGGCTCAGATAAACCTGTAGCGTATGCATCCCGTACGTTATCGGAAACCGAAAGAAAATACTCAACAATAGAAAAAGAGTTATTAAGTATAGTTTGGGCCACGAAATACTTTCGACCATACCTTTACGGTAGAAAATTCACTATCTACACTGATCACAGGCCATTAACTTGGATCATGTCCCTTAAAGATCCAAGCTCTAAACTAACCCGCTGGCGACTCAAACTAGAAGAATACGATTACGATATTGTTCATAAGAAAGGAAAGTTAAATACCAACGCTGACGCCTTATCCCGTGTTAAAATAGTATACGCAAATGACGTCACAACATCCCCACAATTCCAATCAGATTCCGACGACGAAACTATAAATAAAATATTTGAGCGAATACGTAAAGAAAGCGTCACACAGACTAATGAACAAATAGAACCGACGCCAAGCACAAGCCAAATGCCGGACATTACGATAGAGGACATCTTAGACTTACCAATTACAGATAGCACGGAAACACAGGTTATCACTGATAGTTTAATAGAAAACGCCTTAGAAAATATACCCCAGATTACCGAAGCCATAGATCGTCAACTTAAACAATTTCACATTCGAAAGAGCCCTGGCTCTACATATAGAATAGAAGACAGATCAAAAGGCCGCATTGTTATAAAAGACGTCTTTATTCCGATTAACGACACCGAAAATCAAATAAAAAAAATCCTATTGGAACACACGATCCCAGATCGCACATTCTATTGTTATTTTCACCACGAAGAATTTTACAACTTATTTAGTAAATTATATAAAACCGTATTTAATGATAGAGGACCAAAACTAGTACGCTGCTTAACAAGAGTAACATTGATAGACAGTAAATCAGAACAAGAAAATTTAATAAAAAAATATCATGAAGGAAAAACTATCCATCGCGGTATCCAAGAAACTTATAAACAACTGCATCGTAATTACCATTGGCCAAACATGTTACTAACTATACAAAAATTTATAAATAAGTGTGAGAAATGCTTAAAAACGAAATATGAGAGAAACCCGTTAAAATTACCCCTAGCATTGACAGAGACACCTCATCAACCCATGGAACACATGTACATGGATTTGTATAGCATAGGTGGTGTTACGTTCTCAACAATAATTGATAACTTTACTAAATACGCACAAGCAATTCCGTTAACAGCGACCACAAGCATACACGTTGCAGAAGCCTTATTACAACTATTCTCCGTGATAGGCGTACCTAATAAAATTACAACCGACTCGGATCCGAAATTCGATAACGAAGTTATAGCAGAAATATGTGCTATACATAATATACTCATACATTTCACTACACCTTATAATCCGAACTCAAACTCACCGATAGAACGTCTCCATTCCACTTTAGGTGAAATGATTAGAATCCAGCGTATTACAGATAAAGACGAACCGCTAATTTAATGAAATATGCAATTATAGCCTATAATAATTCTATTCACTCAGCAACAGGTTTTACACCATTTGAGCTCCTATTTGGACACACAAAAAGCAGAAATCCGTTAGAATTACATCTAGAAAAAGAATACTATCAAGAATACATTAATAAACACAAACAAATAATGGATAACGTTCAAAAATTAGTCACAAACAAACTCTCGGCTGAAAAACAAAATACTATCGAAAAACGTAATCTAGGCACAGAAACGCCAAAGTTTAAAATTGGCGACAAAGTTTATAAACAAATAGCAAAAACAGCCAGAAATAATAAGCTAGAGCCTAGATACAAAGGTCCATACACTATAGTCAGGATTCATCCAGAACAGATAGCGGAAATTATAGGGAAACATGTAAATGCGAAATCGATTAGAACGCATTTTAAAATGCTAAGACGACCCGAAACTCTTTCAGGTTCTCCGTCGTCGCCCTCGGAGCCCTCTGGTTCACCGGAGGCAGCGCCCTAATTCAACCTGTGGAAAACACCAACGGGATATTAGTTATAAAAGAAGCAGCTGTCCAACATCAAGTGGATAGCTACCATCTCATATGTAGTTATAATATATCTAAGCTACGTTCGATATTTACAGATATCAGTTTAGTATATGATAGGGTAAGATTAGTGGAACAAAAGGAAGTCGTATTTCACGAAAGATTAGTATATAGGAAACAAATAGATTATATGATAGATACTATAGATAATAAGTTACAATATTTAGGATCAGAAAAGGTAGAGATTAAGGGAAATAGAGATAAAAGAGGTCTTATTAATGGACTAGGGTCAATCGTAAAAGCCATTACCGGTAACCTAGATCAGGAAGATGCGATTTTCTTTGAAAAGCAGATAGAACAGTTGAGGCAGGCTACACAGAAGGGTCAGAAGGATAACGTTAAACTAATAAAGGATTTCATGCAAATATATGAAAGCAATTTAAAGCAATTACAAATAAACCAAGCATATTTAGGATTTTTGATTGAACAGATAAGTAATAACTCAGTTATATTAGAGCAAAGATTAGATATTATTAATATTTATACACAAATAGAAACATGCCTGCAACAATTGTACAACCGTATAACTGCAATAGAAAATGCAATTACATTCGCACATCTAGGCACCTTGCAACCTAGTGTAATAGAACCCATGTACTTGTTAAAAGAGTTAGTTTTAATACAGAAAGAGTTAGTTTTAAGTAAATTACCATTTGAACCTATATAACCTCTTATACATGTATTGGAAAAAAACATTATTGTAAAAGCTTATAGTACTAACGTTACGATTAACTTTATATTAGAAATACCAATTGTTTCTCTCCATCCCTACACCTTACTCCATATGTACTCGATACCTAATAAAAACAACTTAGTATTAGCATCCAATAATCCTTACCTTATCTTGGGCAAAGAAGAATATGCATACCCCCACGAACCCTGCACCATCATCACCGACGACCTACAAATTTGCAAACACCTTCAGTGGAAAAAAACGAGCGACACTGAAGACTGCATCCTGCAACTCGTCCAGCACCAACAGCCGCATAACTGCACCTACATACATGCAACCTATGAGAATGCAATTCATCAAATCAAAGAAAACACATGGATCATTCTCACTAAACAGGAACAGATAGCAAAAACCGTCTGCGATGAAAACACCCAATATCAACGACTTACTGGAATAAATCTAGTATCTGTCGACACCAAGTGTTATGTTAACATCATGAACACCACACTTCAGTCACATCTGAAAAGTATCCAAATAAGGGAAACGCTCCCGTTACCGGAAATCGCCATACCTGAAAACTACAAGCCGCACATCCACGTCAATCTGAAAAACGTAAAGCTAGATGAAGTTAACAGACTTATAGAAAAAGCCGAAAAAATGGAAACTACTGAAAACATAGTTATATCAAAGAAACCAAGTTGGGCAACTATGACTCTATACATCATCATTTTCGCATGCATCGTGGTAAGCGCATTCAAATATTGGAAACGAAAGACATCACGACGTGCCGCAACGACGGACGGAGCCTGCGAGACGCCGGAGCAGTTGCAGTTGCATACAATTGCAACATCACAACAGCCAGCGCCATCGGCGAGGCTCACTCTTAAGGGCGGAGGAGTTATATAACCATAACGATCAGTATGGCCACTGTTATGGTTCCCAGTAGTAATAAGTTAGGATAATTAAGATAAGGTAGCATAGTTTTCTTATATTGTTAAACAGAAATAAACGCCAGTTCTCGCCTGGCTCTTGAATGAATAACTTGCTTTTTAAAAACTCCCTTGTCCCTGCCGCTAACATAACTACTGTCAAGTTATTTTAATTTTAACCTATATAAATGATTTTTCCAATACTTTCTTAAAAATAATAAACAAAGATGACCACAGTTTACAGTACCGAAAGATTGATACTGTTTGTAATTATAATTTATGTGTCTATCTTTCAAATATTTTATTAATTCTAATGGAGGTTACAAGTTACCAAAACTGTTAAAATATTCACAGTAATTATTTTCTTTTACATAGGCTACCCAATGAGTTCCAGGATTTGCAGAACTATCTAAATTAAGAATAGCACACTCAATTTTTCTTGGTTTTGAGGGTAACGTATCTCTCATAAAAACGCCACGAAAATATGGAATATCAACTGAGTGCTTTAATATATCTAAATTAGTAAGTGCTCGTTTGGGTAACCGTTTAATTAGTTTTTTGGAGGTTGCAAGTACAAGCCCGCTCCTTTTTTGTGAGACTTCAAATACAACCCTTTTCCAAGTGCAAAAGCTTCCATCATCTTGTTATGTCGTTCTGATTCTTGAAGATTTTTTTGAGCAACCTTGTAATCGTTAACAGCCTTTGTTATACCTGCAGCACCTCCAGCGAGTGAACCAAGAGCTGATAAACCAGCAAAGATTGGTATGAGGGGTAACAACCCACCAGTTTTCGGAACGGGAATGCAGCGTGGGAAGCGTATTCCTTTTATATTGGAAAACACTTTTTTTGCAGCTGCATGCGCATATTTTATAGCCGTGCGGTTATCATTACATTTTATTTTTTTCATTTGCTTTTGAATTTTTTTAACACCTTTCATGAATGACCGCACTCCTGCTCCGGCTTTAAGTTTTGCTTTCATTGCATTTTTTACTATCCATGATGCAATCTTTTCTCCTTTCCCAGCATCTTTCGATTTCAATCTTTTCTTTGCCATATTTAAAAGTTCTAAATCGGCGTTTTGTCTAACGTTCCAATCTTTATTATTGTAAGCAATATCGTGATACAAGCAAGCTTCATCCAATTTATTTATTCCCCGTTCACCTCTTAGTAAGCGTTTTTTAAGTTTTGTTCCTGGACCACAAAACTGATATCCAGGTAAGTGTAACTCGAACGGAATGTTATCTATTAAATTGTTGACAATGCCGCTTCCTTCCTTCATTGATGTTCGTAAAGTGACTGTACAACATAATCAGGCGTTATTTATATTAAGTCATTAATAATTTTCTGTAAACCCAACTGTTTTCACCATCACTGAGATTTGACAAATCACATTTGACAAAGAGTTTGTTTCCTTTTTTCTTTAAAACTTTTTCAATAAGATATATATCGGGAAATTGGGTTTTTTGCAGTTCGTATCCGTAAAAAGATCCTAAAATGATTTGCTTATGTTTGTCTTCTAAGTGGTATGTGACAGGATTTGTATGGTTAACTTTCACAACGTTGAAGATTTCTGTTGACCAGTTGGGAGTATAACCTTTGTAGAATTCACCTTTGTATTTACTAATCCGAACATGATCACCAACACGGTACTTATTTTTTTTCGTTATGTTATTATTTTGTGATTTGATGATGTTGTACTTTACAGTTGTCTGATTTCTTTTGTCAACATCAATAGGTTTAAATTTTGTTATACGATGAACAGTGTTATTATAGCTTTGTACCACGTTTTTCAAATTTTTATTTATCCACTGGTATTGACCGCATAAGCTAAATAGCTTATAAAGGTGACCTTTTAGCGTTCTAATTACTCTTTCAACGATTGCTGCTTTTTTCACAGAATAAGTGGAATAATGGTTAATGTCATATTTTTTCATCAACTCTTTAAAGTTTTCATTATAAAACTCTTTACCTAAATCTGTTTGCAAATTTTTTGGTTTCCGAGACGAATTCAATAATATATTTTCCATTGCGTTGGTGACATTAATTTTATCTTTACTCTTCAAAGGATTTGTCCAAACGTATTTCGATAAAGTGTCAATAACTACTAAAACATATTTATATCCTTTATTAAATTGTGAAAACTTTTGAAAATCCATAAGGTCAGCTTGCCATGAATCATCTACTCCTTTTATAATTGTACATCGGCGAGGAAAATTTCTTCTCGCCGCTCTGTGAATTTCTTATACTATATCTCTTTTACTTATTTTTGTTTGACTTTGCTTGAATCATACGGTCTATTTCTGTTTTTGAGTAAAACATAGTAGACAAGCGATTGGAAGTAGCTGATTCTAAGTTCTGGATGTAAATTTTTACACGACTATTAACTTTATTTATTTCATTCCTTAGATCTTGTACAGTTTTATCCAAATATGCCTTATTTACAGCTTCATCGTCCTTGTCTGGAGATGATAAACCTTTAAGTTTTGACGATTTTCGCACTTTTTTAACGTATCGTTTATGGTATCGATGTATTCAGATAACCTCAAACGTTTATGAATGTGATGACCGAATTTATCTATATTCATTATAATCTCGAAGCTTTGCTTACTGCGAGTATACTGCTTAATTTTCCCCGTGCTATTTGTTTATATTCTATATTTATGATGCCCGCTTCGCGCAGTTCTTCAATTATTGCAACGATTTCACTATCCAAACCCGTGTTACCAGCAGCTTTTGACGCAAGCAGTAATTTCAATCGTTCTATTAATTCATTTGGATCATCCCAATAAACTAAATCTGTATTTGCTTTAACTTTTTTTAAAAGATCGATACCTTTTCCCTGTGGAGGACTCTCAGTACTAGTAGGTTGTTTAGAGAATTTAAATAATGGTTTTATAATACTCATGTATTTAAACTTGGCAGGATCAAAGTTACGTCTGTGTGCATTAGTATTGATAAGTAGTAGCTTGTAGTTTTTAAGGTCGTCATCTGTAATAACATCTAGATTTGGTACCTTTTTATATAATAGTTCTTTCAAGCCAAGAGTCTTTTCAAAAGTAATGTTTCCAACTTTAAGAATTCTACCGTCATCATGAACGCGAGTGTTTCCAAGCTCAAGTTTCCCTCGCTCATTTCTAATTCCAAAAGGTATGGCATTAAATACTTCAGATGACGTAGACCATGAGGAAGACTCATCTTGATTTATAATGTTTGGTGATGATTGGAGGGACTTAAAAGAACCTTTACTTACATCATGGTTCTTAAAAGGTGACGTAGTTAGGATTTTGTTTGATTTTTGTGGTGTGTCTTGATATTCCTCTTCATCTACACTATTAGAATCAATATATTCTTCACAAGAAGAATACGACTTCTCGCTTTCATTTTTCCTATTTTTTTTGATATGGGATCATAAAGCTTTACTTCCTGTAAGTTCTTTTCATCATTTCTATTCGCTAAAATGTTAAGAGGGTCAACAATAGGTTTAAATATTGTTTCCAGGGTAACATTGTTAGAATTTTTAGCATCCTTTATTAATTCTACCTTCCTTTTAACAGCTGATGCTGATTTTACAATTTGTTCGTTTAAATCTCTTTCCATTTCAACAAATAGGTTTCCTTTCAGCTTTAAGTCACAAATGAAAGTGATTTTATGGCATAATTACAACTGCTTTTGTACATTAATCTAATTCTATAAACGTATCAAATGTCTTCCTATAACATCCTTTGTTTCGTTCACAATCCTTATTTATTACAAGATAATTGAATGGTGTCTTCCAAACAGTTGAGCACATTTCTCGAAATTGTGACCAAGTCATGTCCGACCCTACGTGTTCATCATATACGTGTTTCAAATTTACATCGTCCTGCTTAAATAATATAATTAGGTTAGAATTGTCCCTAATAAATTGTTTTGGTACTTTTGTATAAGTTTGATTAATATAAAAACAATCGATATTTTTATGACGTCCCATAGCAAAATAATCTCGGATGTGGTTTTGGTTTTCACAAGCAACATCATCAAATATAATAATCGAGTCAGACAAAGCATCATGTGGACTCAAAACTTCGGTGTTGTCATTATATTTATGATACGATGTACCTGCAACCATATTTAATACTTTTTCTAAAAATATGTATTTAGGTTGATACAAAGATTTTGAATAAACATAAAGGTTGCGGAACCGTGGACCATCTGTATGTAGTAATAAACTAATTACTAAGTTTGTCTTTCCACAATTCGAAGGGCCGCAAACAATACAACGGATACTGTTCGGCAATAAGTTGCCATGACGTTTTTACTCATTTGATGATGGTGGGCAAATGCATTTTAATTTTAATGACTGTTTTTGTTTAACAAATCTCATAGCAGCTGTTTTCTTATTGACCACAGTGTTTCGGGAGTTTCAATAAAATGACTTTGAAGCATAACGCTTAAACATATATACGAGCGAATGGCAGTGATTTCCAAAAGTGATATTGGGCATTCTAGATCACTTTTTAACGACATTGATCGAACGTCAGTGAGAACAATGGAGTGAAAAGTGATCTAGAATGCCCAATATTACACTACTAAAATCCTATTCTTAATCATTACATTAGTGAAAGCCTAACAAACAAAGCAAAGTCACTTTTACTCACTTTATGGTTAATATAACGGTGTCGCGTGGTAGTGAAACAATACTACCACTGCTCTCTCTTCCCTTGACTGTCGTAAAAGGCATCTAACGGACTAAAGACTGCACATACATCCGACAACATAAAGCGGCGATGGGCTCACCACCTCTCATGCTGAGCCAATGTGCAGTCGCTCTTTGGTGAAAAGTGAACTATGGCAGAGGACTGCTTTTGCGGCCCTCATTTCGGGGATAATAGTCGTGATTAAATAATATGTATACAGGGCGTCCCACGGATATGCCTCATGCAGGGAAAGTACCTTAAATATTGTAGATGGAACATTTTACTGAAAGAAGACATTATTTGAATTTAAAAAACAATTTTAACTGCATTTATAGATATTTAAATAATTACATGGTTGAACCGGGAATCGAACCCGTTACCTGAGAAAAATAATTGTAGCTTTATCATACCTATCGAAACACTTCATTATTAGGATTATTTTTTGCTAAATTACATAGGTAGTGTCACAAATAAAAGGAAGACCATGAATTTTAACATTTATGTGAAATTTTGTTTAGAAAAATGAAAAGCTGATATTGCCGTAAGGACATACAACTGACATTGAAATAGATACATACATAAATTGATTAATTTTGTATTAAAATGTTAAAATTTATGATCTTCCTTTTATTTGTGACACTATGTTATTTAGCAAAAAATAATCTTTATGAATAAGCCTTTCGATCGGTATGATAAAGCTATAGAATGATTATTTTTCTCATATAACAGGTTCGATTCCTGGTTCAACCATGTTAATATTTAAATATCTATGAATGCAGTTTCAATTGTTTTTTTTTTATTCAAATAATGTCTTCTTTTAGTAAAATGGTCCATCTACAATATTCAAGGTACTTTCCCTCCATGTGGCATATCCGTGGGACGCCGTGTATAGTTAATATTATAAATTGAAAAGTGAGTTTGTTTGTTTGTTACGCTTTTACGCTTAATCCGTGAGACCGATTTTGATGAATTTTGGTAAAGAGATGGACGAGGCCCTAGACATGGTTATACTTAGGCTATTTTTGCCGTGAAAATGCAACTTGGAGAAGGGGTAATGGGGCGGTGAACGTTGTATGAAAGTTTTATTACGTAGTGCTCTATGTTTATTTATTAAACTACCCCTGAAAATATAAAAGTCACAAAACATCAAGAAAATTGATTGAATGAATAAATAAATTATGAATGAAAATGAAATAAAACTAAAAGAAAATTGTACCCAAATAAATTAATAGAGGGCGTTGTTTGATTTATACAAAGTTATCATATTTGGGCTATGGTAGAGGACTGCTTTTGCCGTCCTCATTGCCTAGTCTCTGACTAACACTTTGTGATAATAGTCTTGACTAACTGTAGGTATATAATATATTTAAATAAGTATTTAGTTGTATAGATATATATCTTATATTACAATGGGTGGTGTGACCTCACAGACAGACAGATTTGATTTTATACGATATTCAATAAATATTTCTTGCAACGAAGGTTTTCTGAAGGTAGCTAGTTTTACGTTCCACAACACTTTCACACTTTTTTTTTCTAAGCTAGCTAAGTAAACGCTTGACCTTCGTCTCACCTGATGGTAAGTGACGATAAGGCCGAAAGTGAAGCGCGCTTTACCCGGAATCCTCAACCACTGAGGAACTGGCTATATTATCTCAAACTATCGGAACACAACAACGCTATAAACATCGTTGTTATAGTTACATACGTAGATAAGATGGTAGTAGCTAGCAAGGCGGACTAAAAGTTCAAGACAACCTTGTCAATTCAGATGCACAAATTGTTTTGATGATTTCTTTATAAATATACACAGGTAACCTCAAATTTGAATTCATCACAAGTGGCGGCACAACCTTTTTTCAATTCAATTTGAATTCAAAATTAAATAATTATGTTGACTCTAAAAATATTATTAAAATAATTAAGTCTATAAAGATAATTAAGAATATATTCTATTGCACCCTATCTTGCTGTCATATTTAATAACTGTATTGATAAGAGAATCTTTCCTGATCTTTTGAAGTTTAGTAAGGTTATACCTTTATTTAAATCGGGAAATAAAGATGACCCCAGTAACTATCAACTAATTTCAATACTACCAGCACTTAGTAAAATTTATGAAAAAATTATTCTCGAACCCTGATCATATAAAGTTTAGTAAGGTTATGGTTATACCGTTATTTAAATCGAGAAATAAAGATGACCCCAGTTAAGTAACTATCTACCAATTTCAATACTACTAGCAATTAGTAAAATTTATAAGAAACATATTCTCGCACAGTTAGTAGAAAACTTAACTTAAATGATCTTTTATATAGTAAGCAATTCGGTTTTACTAAGGGTCGTTCCACTACTGATGCAAGTATTGCTCTAATAAAACATATAAGTATTTGATGCCTGGGAGAAGTCTCAAAACGCTCTAGAGTTTTCTTCCGGATCTCAGAGGTGAAAACTTCTCAGATTTGCTGAAGCAATGTTGACAAAAAATCATAAAAACATAAAACAAGACCTCGGTAGCCATAAATAGTAAGCCGTTTATCACTCATAAATAGTAAATTAATAAAAATGCCATAGATCAAACGCCTTTTAAATTCAATGTTACAATTTATTTTTTTAGGAAAGAATTTAAGGAAATTATTAAATATAAATTTAAAAAAAATATATATTTCGTTTATGACATAATAAAAAATAATTATTATGTAATAAACGAAATATATTTTTTTCATTACGTAATTCTGCTCTGCTAATGATATCGGCAGTAGCTCCAATTTTGGTAAAAATTCGTTAATAAGCTGACAGGTTTTTTTGATATCTTAATGGGAACTGACAATGTCGTTGAAGATAAAGGCAGTAAGTCAACAATGCTAAATATCTTCCATAACATGACAATAGTATGTATAGTTACGCCGGCATTACAAGTAAAGTTATATGGCTAGGAAGTAATTATTCCTTAAGATAAATGCAGTATCTGCGTATACTGTGAATATTCTATGTAAAGCTTCTTTTGTATTCTGTATTATTTACTTGAAATATCAGCAGTAGATAAATATGCTGTGGATATTTAAAGCAAAACTTATTTTTTTATTAGATTTTACTTACCTATAATATCTGTAGTAACTACATATACTGTGGATATAATAAGCAAACCTGATTTGTTATTTTGCCTTATTTACTTAGAATATCAGCAATAACTCCGCATACTACAAGTAAATGATAAGTAATGTTTAGTTTTCTCTTGCACCTTTATTACCTGTAGTAATTAAACGTATTGTGGTGATATTACTGCCGCGCTAAGAGTAAGAGCAGTAAGTCGGAAACTTCATAGTTGAGAAAATTTCGGACAAAGATAAAATTTTTACTTACTTCTACTTTAACTTATAAGTTTAAGTAGGTCTGATTTTTTCAATATGTAGCTTAAATGAGTTATTTCATAATACATTTAATAATTGCTATTTATTTATTATAACATATTTAACTGACGAGAACTCCTATTATGTCTAGTACGAGTTAAATCTATATGTACTGATTGCTTAGAATAACCGCAGTAAGTACTCTAGTTACTGCTTTAATGCTAAGTATTCCATACATCCGATACTATGTTTTGTATGAAATTACGTGTCAGTTTGGGGTAAAAAAAAACTAAGGTGTTAGCTAAATAGTATTAATAATTATATATCATTTAAAAGATCATATAGGAAGTGAAAAATCTATACAAATTTTGAAATGTAGTAATCTCCTTGTGAGTTTTTTTCTACAAGGCTCTGAAACTATGTAATTAAAGTAAATACCGTTTAATACCTAAAGCATTTCTATTTTGGTTTTTTGTATTTAACTCACTTTATTTTATACCTAAATCTATTTATTATTTTTGTTTGATATAAAGTGAAACTGACTGAGTTAATGAGTGTTTGTACTTATTGAAATAGTAGCGATAAGTACTAAATAAAATAATAAATGTTTAATTACAACAATCAAAACATTCATTGTTCAAAACTTCTTATCCAATTATCAGACACAATAAACTAATAATATTTTAAACAATTCTTACACGAAATAGGTACCTACTCATATACCTATTTCTGAAATAGTCTTGCAATAAAATCTGCAAGTATAAATGCTCCTATGGAGTTTTATATTAACAATTCAAGAAAAAAGGATTAAAATTAGCTAAGGAATAATTTTAGCATTATTTTAAATTCAGAAAGTTAGCATTAATTATTTATTAAAAATACTTTAAAACTAAATGATATTAACACAAAATATTTTTATTATACTGTTATATAATTGTACACACGGTGTCAGATCAACCTACCCAAAACTGTCATATTTTTACAATCAATTTTGAACTTTATTGTTTGGTTTCTAAGGATCAATATTGATTGGAGAAATTTGACTAAACGGTAGGTTGATCTGACGCCGTGTGTACTGTAAGTACAATTCGAAACGTTCCTTTCTTAGAATAAGTATAACTTTTTTTTATTTTACAATAATGTGTATTTATTTATTTATTTATTGGGCAGTCAACAAAAACATGTACCAACAGTCTAACAATAGGTATAGGGTGAATACCAAACTTAATCTAAGTACAGTTTTTAATTAAAGACAGCCACGGCATGCGATGTAGACGAATAGTAATGAATCTAACTTAACTAAATATGAATACTTACAAAATTTAAAAGTACTATAATTTATTTTATAATTACTTTAACATTATTTAAAGTTTAAAGGGGACTTACGTAACTATTTCAACAAGTATAAACAGTATCTCAGTCAGTTTCACTTCATATCAAACCAAAATAATGAATAGACTTAGGTATAAAATAAAGTGAGTTAAATACAAAACCCAAAACAAAAATGCTTCAGAAAGCAAACGGTATTCACTTTAATAACATACTTTCAGAGCCTTGTAGTTGTACTATTTAGCTAACATCTTAGTTTTTTTTACCCCAAAGTGACACGTAATTTCATACAAAATATAGACATCGTATGTATTGAATACTTAGCATTAAAGCAGTAACTAGAGTACTTACTGCTGTTATTCTAAGCAATCAGTACAAATAGATTTAACTCGTACTGGACATCACAGGATTTTTCGTCAATTAAATATATTATAATAGATAAATAGCAATTTTAAGTATTTATCATGAAAGAACTCTATTTAAGATACATATTGATAAAATCATATCTACTTAAATTTATAAGCCAAAGTAGTAGAAAGTAAAAATATAATCGAAAACTTTGACCGTCATTTTCTCAACTTTGAAATTTCCGACTTACTGCTCTTACCCTTAGCGCGCCAGAATAAAATTGTATTCGGTATTCTTTAGGTTTAGGTGATTTTTTTAGCTGTCCGTAATTTTGATTTTGTTTTAGGAATCGTGTGTCAGTCCGTGCCCTTACTGTGATGTGTCATTTTGTAATTTCGAAACTACGGCCTCCTTTTGATCAAGGAACTTTGCATATTTCAGGGAATTACTGCGTTAGTAGCATGGCGTCAAAATCTTGATTTTGAGTACCATGTCCCTTATTGTGTTTATATTTGGGACAGGCGAATAGGTACCTACTCAAAATGTATGTTGCGTGTGACGTTGTCTAAATGTTTTTTTGCTTTCGTTGGAGTTGCTCGAGTGTGTCATGCTCTCTCAAAGTGTCTCTGTGGTGATGGCGACCCGACGCACATGCCGTGCGTTGGGTCGTTACGGTCCCTAAAACATGGTTGAGCGAAGCGATGGCTGATTCACATGTCATACTCGTGAACGGTGCAGCATGTGGTCTGCTCTTGCAATCATATTTTTATTGGTAGTATGTAATAGTCTTTCCTTTTTTTATTTTTTCAAAGATACTGTGAGATATCTATATAATTGAAAGGAGATTGGCGAAGTTCCTTAGGACCTTGGGCCTTGACCGTTACACTGATGATTTCTATGCGGCTTTGTAGATCAAACCCAGCGGATTAAAATAATGTAAAAATTATAAATCTGTTCTACGGGATAGCACAGACATAACTGACTCCCAAGAGATAAGTAACTCAAAGTGAGCTTAGTTTACGTAAATTAAACTAATAGCAGATACTTTTTTTTTACTATTTATATTGTTTATTTGGTATGTAACTGAAATGTATACTGAAATGCACTAGCCGTAAGAGTATTCACTGTTGTATAACTGACAGTATTGCTTCGTCTTGTATCAAATGCAAACCGAAAACATTGTTACGCGTAAAAATGCCTCATTTTATGAAGTTTATCTTTAAAAGAAATACTATCGGAAGCAATAGATAGATGCGACCGTGGTTGATAAATAGGTAGTCAAACACTTTGTTATTATAATGACAATAAATTGTTCCCCATAGAATTATTTGTTGTTTTTTTTATGCCACAAGTTATTAAATATTACACAATGAATTTTGGTTAAAGTCTGATAGATCCCTGTAATAGTTAGACAAAATTTCGCCGGTCTCATTTTTGCATTCACAATGCTATTTATGGTGCTAATAAATCAATGGCGTATATTTAAAGTACACGCAGGCATCTTGCACTCCGTCATACCTACCGCGAAAAGCACCTACAGCGCGCGACAACACGAAGTTGTAAATCAGTCAGGGCCTTAGGGCCCCAGCGCGCTTTCGAGCACATGCACAGGCATGGTTTAAAGTGGTATCGGATCGAAATTTCGATTTGTTTATGAATAACTACCTCTCCGATATCAGTAAATGTACAAGCTCCGTAATAATAAGTAAGTAATGGTGAAATGCAACAGTAATAAATTTGTTGTGTGGAAGGCTGTCAAAATAAACAGAAAGATTCGAAGATATCTTTTTTTACGTTACCGAATGATTCTGGAAGATAAGATTATAGGTACTTTTACTTAGTTTGTTTACAGAACTAATAGCTATTAAGTAATACAAAAGTAAAGGTAGGCAGGTATTTTCTTATTTATGTGAATTATTTCGCCGTGCGATCGTGGTTCGTGAGTCTGTAACTGTTGTGATGATGTAGTCAAAGGTAGAAGGTAGGCACCTAACCTACCTGCGTAACTTGCTTACTATTTATTTATAGTGAGTTCGTAAGAACTAAAAGCGCCAGTACTTATCATGATGTAGGTAATAGGTATACTCGTATTACGTAATAAAACGTGGTTTACGTTTGGTTTTCGTTAGGTATATCTTCAACTCGTTATGTCGTGCAGTTTTTAAAATAATATTGAAAAATTTATGACAAATAATAAGCCAGCAAATACATTGTTATCGCTACTAAAAACGTTCATTTTACTACACCTTGATCATGCTTTCCAGCACAATAGGTAGGTAGGTAGGTGATTTTTTTTTTCATATAAACTACTATTATCCTCGAAGGGTTAGTCAGAGACCAGGCAATTAGAAACGCAAAAGCAGTCCTCTGCCCACTTTTCACCAAATAGCGACTGCACATGTGCTCAGCGTAGCGATAAGGTGCTACTTTGAATGCACACGGGGCCTATCTAATATTGTAGGTTATTAAAACAGAGGCTTACTTCAACATCAAAGGAGTGCAACTTCTGTACGTAGTACTATTATTTATTCTGTGGTATTTATTTTTTGACGTTAACAGGTAGATAACGTCAAAAAATAAATCTTTTTCCCAATAAACAGTAATATTTTGTCATTTGTTTAGATTTTAATTTTTCAAACACAATACTTTGCCAAAAACTGCATCATACTATAGGCATCAAAATACCTCGATGAAATCATTCACACATGCGACTGCATTGTGAAAGTGGTCGCAGTTGTCAGTGTGAGTGCACACAATGCAGTCGCATGTGTGAGTGAAGGCATCTATAGTATGATGCAGTTTTTGCCAATTAAACAATAAATTATTTTATTTGAAAAATTTTAATCTAAACCAATGACAAAATACTACTGTTTATTGGGGAAAATATTTTTATTTTGACGTAAACTACTTGTGCTTTAAATATACGTCATTGATTTACTAACAACTTATAATAGATATAGGATAAATTAAATTGTTTACCAGAAAAAAACAACTAGTCTCAGGAAAGCTTGAATGGGAGTTGGACCCCTGTAAGATGTTGTTTATTTTATTTTAAATTGAGAAATAACTGTTTTTTTATTCGATATTCTTTTGTATGTTGTTGTGTTTGTCTTGCAATCCTACTTAATGTTTTTTTATCTTGGTTGGAATAAAAATTGCCCTTCTACATAAGACAACTGATAGAAACCGCTAGAAATTACAAGGGCTCGTCAGGTCAACTGTTTTAAACATGGCAAAAATGACAAAAAAGGAATTTACGTATTTTTTTATTTTTAATGAATTAATTCATTTGTGAATTTTAATTGGAAAGTCTTTGAGTATCTAATTTATTTTAAAGCAATAACATAAGAAAAATTAAATTAAAACAATTAAAAATAACGATTAATAAATAAACCGGCTGTTGACCCGTCAACGTAGGTACTGACGCGGACGGGTCAACAGACGGCCGGCCATTGACCGACCCGTCAATGTAGGTACTGACGCGGACGGGTCAACCCCTTGCCCGCGCGTTGTAAATAATAGTTATTTTTATTTGTTTTCATTTTATTTTTCTTATGATATTGCTATTGAATATGATATGATATTGAAAAAAAAGACAAATTCCTTTTTGTCATGTTTGAAACACTTGAACTGACCCGCTGTTGGAGTTTGTTGCGGTTTCTATAGCAGTCACCTTGTATAGGTAGGGCATATTTAAGTACAAGGCTTCCGCCCCATAGTTAGGACTTACGAACCGATGGCATTGCGACATTCTTATGTGCTCAATTATTGTAGGTTTATCCTACAAATGAATAAATAATTTTGAATTTTTATTTGTTCCTAGAATATAAGAAGTTGTACGATTTGAAAAGTGAATTACAAAATATAATTTTATTTTCACTCCGAATAGGAACTGCTAAATGGGAAAGTTCCATTTTTGTTGATCCTATTTAAAAATAATGAATCTTAAAAAGTATAAAGCCCCTGACGTTCCATGCGATCAGCAACGTCTTTCAACGGCATTGCTATGAATCCCATATGAGGCGCTGTCGCTACCGTCTAGAATACATTGCTTGGCTTTGCCTTGTATGATTAAAGTGGAAAGAGCTTTTAGGAGCTCGATGTCGCAGCGGTAAAGCCGATCCGTTTGCGATCGATCGATTAATCGTTTCGAAAGCAACTTTCACAATTCCTGGACACTGGATAAAGGTGGTCCCGGTTGTTGTCGTAAGATGGCAGTCGTTAAAAATTTCCAATCCGCATTGAACCACCGTGGTGGGTTATGACCCAATCTCCCCAAGGGCTGCGCCCAGCAGTGAGACGTTTGTAGGCTGATGATAAAGAAGAAGAGCTTTTAGGAGGTTAGATTAGTAGTTGGGTAGTTTTAGGAGTAGCGCACTTTATTGGTCTACCTACACATTATACTTGCGATCCGCCCGCGACTTATTCCGCTTGAACATCGTAACATCTTTCTTTCCGCTTTTAGCTGTTGGATAAGTGAGCAGTTTTCAGTCTGATAGTCGCCAAAAGAAGACACCCAAAAAAAGAGAAAGGTTGGTTATCTTATTATGGTTTAATTCGATGGACCGCGCCACCAGAGCTCGCAATTTATTAAATTATTAAAGTTAACAACCTCTCGATAACAAAACGGTGGGATTTTCTGCATTGCATGGATTTTTTGGCCATAGCTCCGAGGATTTTGGGAGGATCGAGATGGGAATAGTACCAAAGGTTAAGGAATTTATCGAGATGTGTGAGCGTTTGAATTTAAAAAAAGTACTTATGGGGTATTACTTTAGCTACAAAATGACGAAAAAATGGTGTTAAAAGATGCGGATGCAGGCGAGAAGTGCATTCGAGTTGGAATTTCGAAAAACTAAGTGAATTTCGTCGGGCGCTTGGCGCAATAAATTACACACTTAGGTTGTAAATGAAAAGAAAATGTTATTTTCTGTGTTGTGCAGTGTTGTACATTCGCATGTTATTTCGACTTGTATGTAATGGCAGATGTGTAATTTTAGGGAAGTATATCTCAATAAAAAATTCTTATTATTCAACTTGTAATGTGTTACGTTGCGGGCTCCGTAGTTCAATAATAACACAACTGGTTAGTGTATTGGAGTATAACTTCTGACTGGTTCAACAAATAAAAATACAGGTATATATATTAATCTATAAACAAAGAAATTAACGGGGGAGATAATATGTTGACTGTAGTAAGTCACGAAACCGGAACTAATGAGTTTGCTTATTTTACTTATCATGTTTTCTTATTACATCACGTTATTAACTATTTATCACGAATGTTACGTGCGATGAATATTGTGCTGACGGCACATTACTTCCCCATTAGAAAAAAAATATTACATAATTTATAAAATAACATTAACATGTTACTCATTCAAAATCAAATAATTTTTTTTTTCGTATATTCATTTTCAATGCTCTGGTTCTTGCGTTGACTGCGAAATCTGTGAATTTTTTATCTGTGGAGAAGAATGGACCTATGAAACTCAACTTTATATAGACGTTATGACATGAATTTTTATTTCTGTGATTTTTGTCGTGTCCTCTTAAAAATCTAGTATGGTAATTTTTTTATAGACTTGCACAGTTTTTAGATAAAATCTTTATCATTTTTTATCTTCCTTTTCGGGAGTATCCAAGTTTCTTGTTATCTAACAATGCATTCCATTGACGATGCCATCCCTCTACGTTGTTCTGTGTATGAGATAATCATCTGACGTTAGGAACCTGAATTTTATTTTATTTATTTAATTGACTGTAGTGTGAGTGGAAAAGGCTGATAATTCATACACAAATCATGTTCTTCATTTTTCTGCAACATAGTAACTCTGAAACCATGTTGCTATCGTTTCGGCTTCTTTTCGTAATACTGGTTCCTTTGGAATTGGTACGCTTTTAGAATTCCAGCCGTAGTAGTAGTCGTAGTAGCCGCAATCTTTAAAAAACCGCTTTTTAATATGCCCATATAAGGACAAAATATGGGCTTCAAATGTCAAATAAAGCCATTAGACCCCCAGCTCGGTATTACAGTTTTTACTGTGTAGTTAACGGAGAGAAATAGTCGCTCAATAAAACTAGAACTGGATTGTATGTAACCGGTGTCGCGTAGCGGTGAAAGAATACTACCACCCCCTCTCTTCCCTTGGGTGTCGTAAAAGGCGACTAACGGACTAAAGACTGCACATACATCCAGCAGCATACAGCGGCGATGGGCTTACCACCTATCACGCTGAGCACATGTGCAGTCGCTATTTGGTGAAAAGTAGACTATGGTAAAGGACTGCTGTTGCGGTCGTCATTGCCTAGTCTCTGACTTACTCTTTAGGGATAATAGTCGTGCCTATCTCACAAATCGTCCTTTGCGAGTTGTAGTGGATGGTGAACAATCTGAGCCCTTTAAAAATATAAAAGGGGAAATAAAAAGGGACTTGTGTGATTGCTTGAAACATCTTCGAGCAAGCCTGTAGAAAATGAGGGCCACAAATAGCGGCACGACGAGAGAACCGGAAAGTGAGATACCTGTGGAGAAAAGAGTGAATGATGATAAGGTGAGAGAGAGTGAAAGGACGCAAGCAAAGTAAGACAGTATCATGGGAGAGCTTAGAATGTTGAAAGAACAGGGCCCAAGCAATACAAGAGCTATCATGGAGGAACTGAGGACCCTAAAGGAGCTAGGGCCAGCCATCGCCACAAAAGCCACGACCCCTCGTAAAACACCAGAACCAAGGCTGACACTATACTCAGTAATAGTCTCCTCCAAAAATGAACAAACCACGGGTGACGCAGTCCTGGAGGAGATTAGAGAGACAGTCGACGCCAAGGAAGGATGGGTGACAGTCTCTAAGATCCGCAAAGCCAAAGGAGCTAAAGTGGTGATGAGTTGTGAAACCAGGGCGGACATTAAAAGATAAAGCACAGAATAGACTCAGCTGGCAGGAATTTCATCGTAGAGGAAGCGAAAAACAAAAACTCGCATGTTATCGCGCTTAACGTCCTAAAAGCACGCTCAGAGGCAAAGATGCTGGGCGCGATAAGAAAACAAAACAAGCAAGTTTTTCAGGACCTCAGCGATGATGAAGATAGGATGGTAATTAAGTATAAGAAGCGAGCCTGCAATCCCCATACGCAGCAAATCGTCTTCAGTGTCTCCCCGAAGATCTGGGTAGACTTACCAGCATAGGCTATGCACACGTGGACCTTCAAAGCATTAAGATCAGATCAGTCTCCACTTGTGCAGTGTTCAGTCTCCTCGGCTATGGTCACAGCAAGGCACACTGCAGGGAAGAGGAGGTCTGGTGCAGCCATTGTGGGACCGCTGGCCATATTGTCATGGACTGTCCCACATGGACTGACGCCGGGGCTCCTCCTTCCTGCAGAAATTGCAGCAAGACCGGCCTAACGCAGAAGGAACACAACGCCTTTAGCGGAGACTGTCCAGTAGTGTCCAGTGCGTAAGAAGTGGGACCGGTTGGCGCGGTCGACAGTCCAGTATTGCTAAGGGCGCCCCAAAGAAAACCACCACCCCCTACCAGGTAATCCAGGCCAACTTGCAAAGGAAAAAACTGGCTACAGAAGAGGTGCCCATGAAAGCTAGCAAAAGTAAGACGGCTATAGCTCTGTTACAAGAGCCATATGTGGGATCAGGAAGTGAGATGAAGACACGAGGAGGAGCACGCCTTTACCAGAGTGCCGGTCATTGCTGTATTCGACTCAAACCTTGACGTTATCCAGCACCCGGAATTCACCACCAACAACATCGTGGTGGTGGAAGTTAAGACCGTGGCCTGGCAGATAACCCTTGTGTTATTTTATTTCAAGCCTAACCTACTAATAGAGCCGTATATCGAGCACCTCAAAAAGATAGTGAGCTACTTTAAAGGTAAAAACGGCAGGATTATTCGGGGGGGGGGGGGCTGCAAACGCAAAAAGTACGTGGTGGGGAAGTCGCGTAATCGACTTGAGAGGGGAGGACCTGTCTGGAGTTATACACGAGATGGACTTACACATCCTGAACAGGGGGAATGTACCTACATTCGATACCATCCGAGGGAATAAGAGCTTTATAGATGTCACGGTATACACGGAGAATCTGCTGTGCTATGTGGATAACTGGCGCGTGGAGCAGGGCCTTACTACCTCGGACCACAACGGAATAACCTACCAAATATCCCTGGAAAAATCTAGGGGCGTACAGATAGAGAGAACTACTAGGAAATATAATACTAAGAAAGCTGACTGGACTAAATTTAAGGAGGAACTCAATTTAAATAGAGTAAATAATAATATAAATATAAATATCATACATAAAATTACAAACAAAAAATAAATAGAAGAAATAGCAAGTAAATTTAATAATATTATAACAAAAACCAGTTTACTCTCTATCCCTACAATAAAGAAGAAGGATATAATAGTCTTACCGTGGTGGACCGAGGAGCTGGCGGGCTTGAAAAAGACAATGACAACCAAGAAGCACAGGATCAGATGGGCATTACAACGCAGAAGAGATGCCGTGCTCCGAGACTACCTGCAAAGCAAACTGGAGTATGAAACCGCCGCCTCAAAAGCCCAGACAGAGTCCTGGAAGGAATTCTGCTCAAAACAGGAAAAGGAGTCTCTATGGGACGGAATATACAGGGTCCTAAAAAGAACAAACAAAAGAGAGGAGGACCGGATGCTCAAGAGCAACAACCAACAACTGGATGCCGAGGGCTCCGCCAAACTACTTGCGAGCGTGTTCTACCCGGCGGATCTGGAGGAGAAGGATGACACAAATCACAAACTTACTCGCGAAAAAGCGAAGTCTGCAAACGAGGGGACGAATGCTGAGACATTCGACCCTACTTAAAATCGCAGTCGACTCCTTCAATCCCAAGAAAGCCCCGGGTAAGAACGGACTCACCTCGGATATTTGCCGTGTCGCTATCCTCGAGCACACCGACCTTTTTCTTGGGATACTTAACAATTGCCTGGAGTGCGGCTCTTTCCCCAAGGTCTGGAAGGAAGCAACAGTCGTAGTACTGAATAAACCGGGGAAAGAGGATTACACAGCGCCAAAATCCTACCGTCCGATAGGGCTGTTGCCGGTGCTCGGGAAAGTCTTCGAAAAGATGATAGTTCGAAGACTAAAGTTCCACCTTCTCCTAAATATGAGCCCGACTCAATATGGCTTCATGCCGCAAAGGAGCACCGAAGACTCCGGGAGTCCAAGACAAGACCAGGACTATGTCCTAATAAATAACATCCGAGACAATCTTTCAAACAAAAAGATTATAACATTAGTCTCATTGGACATAGAAGGAGCCTTCAACAGTGCTTGGTGGCCCGCCATCAAGACCCGATTCGCGGAGGAGAGATGTCCGATTAACATTCGGAGAGTATTGGACGATTATATGAATGAGGGAAGGGTGACGGTGAGGTACGCTGGAAAGGAAGTGGATAGGGAAACGTCCAAGGGTTGCGTCCAGGGTTCCATAGCGGGTCCTATCCTCTGGAACCTGCTCCTAGATCCCTTCTGAAACAATAGAAAGCAAAGGTGTTACGGTGCAGGCATTTGCTGATGATGTCTTCAAGAACTGGCAAACCCTATTCTTGCTCATGTTGGGGCGCGGGGTGTCAAAAACAATTTGACACCCCCCGCCTGAGCATGAACGGAATGGCAATTGAACATAAGAAGGAGATGAAGCTACCGGGGCTCATCATCGATAATATGCTGACCTTCAACCAGCACATTGCCAACGTTTGCAGAAAAGCCGCTGGTTTTACAAGCAGATGTCTAGGGCTGCCAGAGTAAATTGGGGATTGAACCCCGAAATATCCAGAACCATCTACACAGCGGCGGTGGAACCCGTTATAACATATGCAGCTGGCGCATGGGTATCTGCTTCAGATAAACTCATGACTCGTAAACAGCTGGATATGTTGCAACGGGGTTTTGCACACAAAATGTGCAAAGCCTACAAGACAGTATCACTCAACTCTGCCCTGGTCCTATCCGGAGTGCTCCCCCTAGATCTCCGAATTAAAGAGGCAGCCGCCCTTTATGAGACTAGGAAAGGAGTGCCCCGGGTGGAACTTCGGGGCAGAGACATAGAGACTCTACATTCAGCATTGAACACACCACACCCGGCAAGCTACAAAAATATTGACATAAAACACTTAACGAAAGACACACAAATACGCACACACACACACGACATATACAAGTAGGTAGTTATTGGGCATTCTACCCCACCTTCATTCGTTCGGGCTCGTGCCGAGCCCTCACTCACTGCGGTGGGGTAGAATACCCAATAACTCATATTGGTGATCCCTTTCAGATTCCTATCAGGTGACGGTGCAAGCCTGTGGTAAGATCACACACCGAACACCTCCTAACTGTTCGGTTGGAGGAAACCATGGTAAGTAACTCCCTGCGGCCCGTGGTAAGATCACACACCGAACACCTCCTAACTGTTCGGTTGGGGGAAACCATGGTAAGTAACTCCCTGCGGCCCGTGGGTAAGATCACGCACCAAACAGATTCCTATCAGGCGACGGTGTGAGCCCGTGGTAAGATCACACACCGAACACCTCCTAACTGTTCGGTTGGGGGAAACCATGGTAAGTAACTCTTTAACTAAGTAACTTTTCACTTTTACTCGATGTTTCAATGATTGAAGTATCTATAATGTACAAGAATAATTTCTCATAGTAAAATTCTCATCTAAGGAGAAAATTCACTGGCATTGATAGTATTTTCCTACCAAGCTTTTTGAAGTTAAATTGTTGTAAAAACCCATAAAATGTATTTAAATCTTTTAGGAAGTTTAATTTTACAGTACTTACCATATTTTTGTGTCCGTCACAAATGATTTTAATGTCCATGTTTTATTTTAAGGTCCTGGAGAGTGGAATCTTTTCAACCTATGTGCAAATATTTCAACCAAGTGGAAGCTCATCTTATAATTTGTAAGTTTTTGAATAAATAAATATTGAACAATATCAGACATATTTAATTACATAATTAAACATGTTTTTTTTTTTTTTTTTCAGATGTTGATGGATGAACCTGCTATCGGCGTGTCTCGTTGAAGAAAAGATAAAAATTTATATTTTATGAATGTTTGTATGACTAATATTTATATAAAATAATTAATAAATACAATACAACCCATCCCAAAAAAGGTAGGCTATCACATACTAAGTTTACATACAAGTATGTGGTAGCTGAGGTAATGGTAAAGTTATACTTGGTACGGTTGGTAAGGTTGGTATTTGGTAAGGTTATGCTAAAGGTAAAGTTTTTTTTTTTTTTTTTTTCTGACCATGTATTGCTGTCTATAGACAGAAGTAGATTCGTTTAAGCAAGTAGCAGTTTAGCTTTGTCTCATTAGGTAGGTTGGTGTTCGGTGTGTGATCTTACCACGGGCTCGCACCGTCGCCTGATAGGAATCTGTTCGGTGCGTGATCTTACCCACGGGCCGCAGGGAGTTACTTACCATGGTTTCCCCCAACCGAACAGTTAGGAGGTGTTCGGTGTGTGATCTTACCACGGGCTCACACCGTCGCCTGATAGGAATCTGTTTGGTGCGTGATCTTACCCACGGGCCGCAGGGAGTTACTTACCATGGTTTCCCCCAACCAAACAGTTAGGAGGTGTTCGGTGTGTGATCTTACCACGGGCTCGCACCGTCACCTGATAGGAATCTGTTCGGTGCGTGATCTTACCCACGGGCCGCAGGGAGTTACTTACCATGGTTTCCCCCAACCAAACAGTTAGGAGGTGTTCGGTGTGTGATCTTACCACGGGCTCACACCGTCGCCTGATAGGAATCTGTTTGGTGCGTGATCTTACCCACGGGCCGCAGGGAGTTACTTACCATGGTTTCCCCCAACCAAACAGTTAGGAGGTGTTCGGTGTGTGATCTTACCACGGGCTCGCACCGTCACCTGATAGGAATCTGTTCGGTGCGTGATCTTACCCACGGGCCGCAGGGAGTTACTTACCATGGTTTCCCCCAACCGAACAGTTAGGAGGTGTTCGGTGTGTGATCTTACCACGGGCTCGCACCGTCGTCTGATAGGAATCTGTTCGGTGCGTGATCTTACCCACGGGCCGCAGGGAGTTACTTACCATGGTTTCCCCCAACCGAACAGTTAGGAGGTGTTCGGTGTGTGATCTTACCACGGGCTCGCACCGTCGCCTGATAGGAATCTGTTTGGTGCGTGATCTTACCCACGGGCCGCAGGGAGTAACTTACTATGGTTTCCCCCAACCAAACAGTTAGGAGGTGTTCGGTGTGTGATCTTACCACGGGCTCGCACCGTCACCTGATAGGAATCTGTTCGGTGCGTGATCTTACCCACGGGCCGCAGGGAGTTACTTACCATGGTTTCCCCCAACCGAACAGTTAGGAGGTGTTCGGTGTGTGATCTTACCACGGGCTCACACCGTCGCCTGATAGGAATCTGTTTGGTGCGTGATCTTACCCACGGGCCGCAGGGAGTTACTTACCATGGTTTCCCCCAACCAAACAGTTAGGAGGTGTTCGGTGTGTGATCTTACCACGGGCTCGCACCGTCACCTGATAGGAATCTGTTCGGTGCGTGATCTTACCTACGGGCCGCAGGGAGTTACTTACCATGGTTTCCCCCAACCAAACAGTTAGGAGGTGTTCGGTGTGTGATCTTACCACGGGCTCGCACCGTCACCTGATAGGAATCTGTTCGGTGCGTGATCTTACCCACGGGCCGCAGGGAGTTACTTACCATGGTTTCCCCCAACCGAACAGTTAGGAGGTGTTCGGTGTGTGATCTTACCACGGGCTCACACCGTCGCCTGATAGGAATCTGTTTGGTGCGTGATCTTACCCACGGGCCGCAGGGAGTTACTTACCATGGTTTCCCCCAACCAAACAGTTAGGAGGTGTTCGGTGTGTGATCTTACCACGGGCTCGCACCGTCACCTGATAGGAATCTGTTCGGTGCGTGATCTTACCCACGGGCCGCAGGGAGTTACTTACCATGGTTTCCCCCAACCGAACAGTTAGGAGGTGTTCGGTGTGTGATCTTACCACGGGCTCGCACCGTCACCTGATAGGAATCTGTTCGGTGCGTGATCTTACCCACGGGCCGCAGGGAGTTACTTACCATGGTTTCCCCCAACCGAACAGTTAGGAGGTGTTCGGTGTGTGATCTTACCACGGGCTCGCACCGTCACCTGATAGGAATCTGTTCGGTGCGTGATCTTACCCACGGGCCGCAGGGAGTTACTTACCATGGTTTCCCCCAACCGAACAGTTAGGAGGTGTTCGGTGTGTGATCTTACCACGGGCTCGCACCGTCACCTGATAGGAATCTGTTTGGTGCGTGATCTTACCCACGGGCCGCAGGGAGTTACTTACCATGGTTTCCCCCAACCAAACAGTTAGGAGGTGTTCGGTGTGTGATCTTACCACGGGCTCGCACCGTCACCTGATAGGAATCTGTTCGGTGCGTGATCTTACCCACGGGCCGCAGGGAGTTACTTACCATGGTTTCCCCCAACCGAACAGTTAGGAGGTGTTCGGTGTGTGATCTTACCACGGGCTCACACCGTCGCCTGATAGGAATCTGTTTGGTGCGTGATCTTACCCACGGGCCGCAGGGAGTTAAGGGATCACCAATATGACCAATATGATCTACCCCACCTTCATTCGTTCGGGCTCGTGCCGAGCCCTCACTCACTGCGGTGGGGTAGAATACCCAATAACTCATATTGGTGATCCCTTTCAGATTCCTATCAGGTGACGGTGCAAGCCTGTGGTAAGATCACACACCGAACACCTCCTAACTGTTCGGTTGGAGGAAACCATGGTAAGTAACTCCCTGCGGCCCGTGGTAAGATCACACACCGAACACCTCCTAACTGTTCGGTTGGGGGAAACCATGGTAAGTAACTCCCTGCGGCCCGTGGGTAAGATCACGCACCAAACAGATTCCTATCAGGCGACGGTGTGAGCCCGTGGTAAGATCACACACCGAACACCTCCTAACTGTTCGGTTGGGGGAAACCATGGTAAGTAACTCCCTGCGGCCCGTGGGTAAGATCACGCACCGAACAGATTCCTATCAGGTGACGGTGCGAGCCCGTGGTAAGATCACACACCGAACACCTCCTAACTGTTCGGTTGGGGGAAACCATGGTAAGTAACTCCCTGCGGCCCGTGGGTAAGATCACGCACCGAACAGATTCCTATCAGGTGACGGTGCGAGCCCGTGGTAAGATCACACACCGAACACCTCCTAACTGTTTGGTTGGGGGAAACCATGGTAAGTAACTCCCTGCGGCCCGTGGGTAAGATCACGCACCAAACAGATTCCTATCAGGCGACGGTGTGAGCCCGTGGTAAGATCACACACCGAACACCTCCTAACTGTTCGGTTGGGGGAAACCATGGTAAGTAACTCCCTGCGGCCCGTGGGTAAGATCACGCACCGAACAGATTCCTATCAGGTGACGGTGCGAGCCCGTGGTAAGATCACACACCGAACACCTCCTAACTGTTTGGTTGGGGGAAACCATGGTAAGTAACTCCCTGCGGCCCGTGGGTAAGATCACGCACCGAACAGATTCCTATCAGGTGACGGTGCGAGCCCGTGGTAAGATCACACACCGAACACCTCCTAACTGTTTGGTTGGGGGAAACCATGGTAAGTAACTCCCTGCGGCCCGTGGGTAAGATCACGCACCAAACAGATTCCTATCAGGCGACGGTGTGAGCCCGTGGTAAGATCACACACCGAACACCTCCTAACTGTTCGGTTGGGGGAAACCATGGTAAGTAACTCCCTGCGGCCCGTGGGTAAGATCACGCACCGAACAGATTCCTATCAGGCGACGGTGTGAGCCCGTGGTAAGATCACACACCGAACACCTCCTAACTGTTCGGTTGGGGGAAACCATGGTAAGTAACTCCCTGCGGCCCGTGGGTAAGATCACGCACCGAACAGATTCCTATCAGACGACGGTGCGAGCCCGTGGTAAGATCACACACCGAACACCTCCTAACTGTTCGGTTGGGGGAAACCATGGTAAGTAACTCCCTGCGGCCCGTGGGTAAGATCACGCACCGAACAGATTCCTATCAGGTGACGGTGCGAGCCCGTGGTAAGATCACACACCGAACACCTCCTAACTGTTTGGTTGGGGGAAACCATGGTAAGTAACTCCCTGCGGCCCGTGGGTAAGATCACGCACCAAACAGATTCCTATCAGGCGACGGTGTGAGCCCGTGGTAAGATCACACACCGAACACCTCCTAACTGTTTGGTTGGGGGAAACCATGGTAAGTAACTCCCTGCGGCCCGTGGGTAAGATCACGCACCGAACAGATTCCTATCAGGTGACGGTGCGAGCCCGTGGTAAGATCACACACCGAACACCTCCTAACTGTTTGGTTGGGGGAAACCATGGTAAGTAACTCCCTGCGGCCCGTGGGTAAGATCACGCACCAAACAGATTCCTATCAGGCGACGGTGTGAGCCCGTGGTAAGATCACACACCGAACACCTCCTAACTGTTCGGTTGGGGGAAACCATGGTAAGTAACTCCCTGCGGCCCGTGGGTAAGATCACGCACCGAACAGATTCCTATCAGACGACGGTGCGAGCCCGTGGTAAGATCACACACCGAACACCTCCTAACTGTTCGGTTGGGGGAAACCATGGTAAGTAACTCCCTGCGGCCCGTGGGTAAGATCACGCACCGAACAGATTCCTATCAGGTGACGGTGCGAGCCCGTGGTAAGATCACACACCGAACACCTCCTAACTGTTTGGTTGGGGGAAACCATGGTAAGTAACTCCCTGCGGCCCGTGGGTAAGATCACGCACCAAACAGATTCCTATCAGGCGACGGTGTGAGCCCGTGGTAAGATCACACACCGAACACCTCCTAACTGTTTGGTTGGGGGAAACCATGGTAAGTAACTCCCTGCGGCCCGTGGGTAAGATCACGCACCGAACAGATTCCTATCAGGTGACGGTGCGAGCCCGTGGTAAGATCACACACCGAACACCTCCTAACTGTTTGGTTGGGGGAAACCATGGTAAGTAACTCCCTGCGGCCCGTGGGTAAGATCACGCACCAAACAGATTCCTATCAGGCGACGGTGTGAGCCCGTGGTAAGATCACACACCGAACACCTCCTAACTGTTCGGTTGGGGGAAACCATGGTAAGTAACTCCCTGCGGCCCGTGGGTAAGATCACGCACCGAACAGATTCCTATCAGGCGACGGTGCGAGCCCGTGGTAAGATCACACACCGAACACCAACCTACCTAATGAGACAAAGCTAAACTGCTACTTGCTTAAACGAATCTACTTCTGTCTATAGACAGCAATACATGGTCAGAAAAAAAAAAAAAAAAAAACTTTACCTTTAGCATAACCTTACCAAATACCAACCTTACCAACCGTACCAAGTATAACTTTACCATTACCTCAGCTACCACATACTTGTATGTAAACTTAGTATGTGATAGCCTACCTTTAAAGGATTTGGGATGGGTTGTATTGTATTTATTAATTATTTTATATAAATATTAGTCATACAAACATTCATAAAATATAAATTTTTATCTTTTCTTCAACGAGACACGCCGATAGCAGGTTCATCCATCAACATCTGAAAAAAAAAAAAAAAAAACATGTTTAATTATGTAATTAAATATGTCTGATATTGTTCAATATTTATTTATTCAAAAACTTACAAATTATAAGATGAGCTTCCACTTGGTTGAAATATTTGCACATAGGTTGAAAAGATTCCACTCTCCAGGACCTTAAAATAAAACATGGACATTAAAATCATTTGTGACGGACACAAAAATATGGTAAGTACTGTAAAATTAAACTTCCTAAAAGATTTAAATACATTTTATGGGTTTTTACAACAATTTAACTTCAAAAAGCTTGGTAGGAAAATACTATCAATGCCAGTGAATTTTCTCCTTAGATGAGAATTTTATTATGAGAAATTATTCTTGTACATTATAGATACTTCAATCATTGAAACATCGAGTAAAAGTGAAAAGTAAAAACCATTTTTATATTAAAATTACTAACAAGGCAACGAAAATTATTAGCTTTGCATAATACTGCGACTCGAAGCATTTATTCTGTGAGATTTTTCTAGATTCAATGAATAAACAAAAGTGTTTAAACAATATTTTTGATATGTTAAACATTTTTTAAGACGAAAAAAATTATCTTATTATGTATGTACTTACATGATTTTCTTCTTTTTACAATTCATATAGTTCTAGTTGAATTAAGACACTTTCTATATTAATTATAGATTTATAAACACATGCACTTGGAGAGGCATATGTCCCGCAGTGGACTAGTATAGGCTGATGATGATGATGATGATGAAACACACGTTACGTAGCGTAGCGTGTCGGTGCCTTGCGCGTCGCATAATGGTTCAAAACGTGGGAAGCGAATGAAACGAATATGAACCCCACGCATTGCACTAGAGCTGCTTATATCACTGATCTGATCATACATCCGAGTAATCGATGCTCAAACATAAATCGATGTTGTGTAATCTATATTTCAAATTTGAAGTATCAATCAATTAGTATGAAATTTAAAAATAATAACAAAACTAGTCTACATAAAAAGGAGAATCAGTACCTATCAAAATATAGTATCTTTCTTGTTATTTCTATTTCGTTTAGATAAGATAAAATGATAGATACTTACCTTACCTAAAAAAGAACACAATTTCATGAACTTATAGAACTGTTTAATAATAAATAACACATAATAATATGTAAGTATATAAAATTATCGGCGCTATATTTTGAAGTTAACTCCGATATATAACTCAATTAAAAACAAGTATTAGTATGAAAAGTAAATAGGTATGACCTACATACAAATCGATGTTTATTATCGAAAACTCGTAGGAACACGTCTCTACTAGTTATACTGCAAAGACAGCAATTACACAAACAGCGGCTGCGATAATATTACAAAGACGATTGTTTGATCGAATAATATTGCAAAGTAGTAAAAAATAATGTGAAGCATTTAAAATGTCAATTATGTATATTTTAATTTCAATATAATAATATTTCCAAGGTTTGCTTCTCTTGTCTATTTGTTCCAGCTAATCTCTGAAACGGTTGGACTGATTTTGATGATACTTTAACTAGCAGATAGCTGATATTATATTATAAGGCTTAATCTAGACTACATTTTTAGAAAGTTTTATGTACTAGTAGGTACCTACATAGTTACTTAATGTCTACGCGAACGAAGTCACAGTCAACAGCAAGTCATAAATATAATTAAGTTTAATAGAATAATGTGAAGCATTTAAAATGTTAATTATGTATATTTCATTTCAATATAATAATTTTCCAGGGTTTGCTTCTCTTGTCTATTAGTTTCAGCTAATCTCTGAAACGGTTGGACTGATTTTGATGATACTTTGACTAGCAGATAGCTGATATTATATTATAAGGCTTATTCTAGATTACATTTTTAGAAAGTTTTATGTAGTACCTACATAGTCACATAGTTTCTACGCGAACGAAGTCACAGTCAACAACAAGTCATAAATATATTTTTAATTTATAATAATGACTAAGTGCTGTCTTATTTCTTAGGATAAAAATACACATTTTAAAAATACAATAAATATTATTTTTACGTCATTAGAACTCACGCTTGACCACTTTTTGCTGACAATGGACTTTTTTCTGCATAAAACCACTGGCATCGAAAAAAAATCATTATAATTTTCATGAATTTGGGTGTGCTTGTTACACAGTTATAATTTTAATTCGATTTTAGTGATAAATATAAAGTCTATTTTTTAAACGGTTCAACAGTGTGTTTAAGTGTTATTCTGCGAATATCTTCATCAATTTAACAATGTGCGTAAGTAAAATAAAACCTTTAAATATTTATATTTTTACAGCGAGTTGTGTTTGCGTATAAGTTTGTGTTTTCGATAGTCAATTTGCATTAATTATCAAATACGAAAACTTGTATACCAACCAGTTAGCCAACGAAAACACTTTGTTGTTACGTTTATCCGTTTGAATAGGTGTACCACGCGAAATAAGCTTACAGGTTCGAGTGTAGTCTAAAACATAATTTATTTATTTCATAGGTCTGACTCCGAGTACGAAGCATCTTCTGTGATTTCGGAGGTACCTCCTCCTAAAAAGAAGAGCAAGTCTTCGCCAGCCACAACCAAACGCAAAACTGTTAAAACCTGTGAGACTTCGCCTCATGAGACTGTCTCTGGCTCCCGCAGGTAAATTTGTTATTACTTATCATTATTAACTCCAAGTCTGGTTTAGTAGTAACTTATGAAAACAACTCAACTGTGTTCTTTATAATTTATTTATTTATTTAATTAAAACAGTAAAAACCAATTACTTTAATTAACAAAAAAAATAACATTAGCTACATTCAAAAGAATTCATAAAAATAAAAAATAATACAACTTTAATAAGTCCAAAATATATATATATATATATATATATATATATATTTAGTACCTTGCCACAGTACAGTGTTATGAAATTAAATGTTTCTAGAACAATGCTTTCGTCAACACATCAGTGGTTGAGTGGCAAAGCGCTCGGTTCGATACCTGAATGTTCCAGGTTCAATTCCCAGGTCGGACAAAGTGTGTTTCGGATTTTTTTGCCTTTGCCTAGCAGTGGGTCATAGACCTCTTCAAGTACATGTCCTTGTCGTCGCTGTCTGACACCGGGCTGAACAATACTTTACTTATATCTAATATACTCATATAATAATTTACAGAAAACAGCCGAAGCGTGACTCTTCAATATTTTGCGGTCGGAGGAAACTGCTAGCAGCCGACCGAAGCCGAGTGCTGGAACAGCGACATCATCGTTTGCCAGCCGGGTCTCGACAGGAACTTCTCGTCGCACCGCAGTGAGCAGCGGTGAATTTTTTGTAGACCTGAAGGTCTACAAAACGAATGACTACGTGTCAAACCCCGTCGAGGTTCGATACAAGACAGCGCTAGCGTCGGTAAGGTTGCAGTGTGACGACACCTCTCCGTCTTGGGAAGCACTGCAGGGCTTCCTGGCACAAGCCTGGGAGGTATTTGAGAATTCGGAACCGGTTTACTATTCTGATAAAATTAATTTTAAATAATATTATAATTTTTATAGGTTATAGGTACTTATTTTATTATTATTATTAGGTCCGAACTCTGAATGTAGCACATACTATATTTAAGTAATATATTCATTTGGTTAAGACATTGATTGATCATTTAACTCATCCGTTAAAATATATTTTAATCGTAATTAAAATGCCTTTCTGTACGACATGTAACACGTCAATCCATAGTAAATCGTGGGTGGGTCATTTGAGAAGTAATTTGCATAAGCAAAATTGTGAGTCAATAAAACATAGTGAAGGTATTGAAATAGTTACATCCGCATTTCGCAATCGTATCGTAACATATAAAATAGTAGCCATACAAGATTTTCAGTTAACGTCAGTGGATAGGTTTTTAGATGGAATACGTAACAAATTAAAGTCGCTCTTAGATGAATTTCTTATAAAACATACATGTGCGAAAATAAATTTTGAATTATTTGCAACATTTTTACAATTTAAAGATAATTCACAATCAATTAAATCGTTCGGAACGAAAAATAAAATATTATACTACAATTACGACTTTGAAAATATGTACTCTGAGGTAGTTAATTACCTAAAAAAACGCATTGAAGAATTTGAAGATCGTGATAGTGGATGGACATTTTTAAACAATTTGCATATTGAGGTCAATCTTAACAAATATCAGCCACTTGGAGGCTCAAGTTACATTCCATTGCCTAAATCAATTCAATTAAAAAAGGCATGTCTTAATATTGCTAATAAAGATCAGTGTTGTTTTTTATGGTGCGTGACAGCTGCTCTCCACCCAGCTAGGACACATGCAGAAAGAGTTTCATCTTATCCTCATTATCGTGAGTTGTTTAATATTTCTGGAATGTGTTTTCCGGTTACTTTTCGCGATATAAAGATCTTTGAAAATAATAATCCAAATATAAAGTTTATAATTTATGGCTTAAAAAATAATAAAACAATTATAGGTCCTCTATATAAATCAGACATTGATATGAAATGCAAAAACAAAATTATACATTTATTGTTTCTCGAAGATGGTAGTAACACTCATTACTGTTTGATTAAAGACCGTTCCAGACTTTTTAGAAGTCAAATCACTTCCCACCACAACAAGTTATACTTCTGTGATTTGTGTCTTATATTTTTCAATACTTCAGAAGAAGTCGATAGCCATTTGTGTAGCGGTGTAGTGACAGTATTACCCGATAAAGGTTCGGTTATTAAATTTAAAAACTATAACCGTAAACAAAATATACCATTTTGTATCTATGCTGATTTTGAATCAATGTTGCAAACTAATTCTGATACCACTTGTTCTACTAGTAACACGACAACGTTACATCACCATGTACCTGTAGTGTTTGCATATTATATTGTTTGTTGTGATGATTCGAGTTATAATCGTTACGTATCACATCGAGGACCTGATTGTGTTATGCGATTTGTAGAGTTAGTACTAAAAGATGTTAAAAAAATATATGAAATAGTAAGTTCAAACGCTCCGATGATATTTACCGACAAGGACCAATCCGATTTTAATGAAGCAACACGATGCCACATTTGTCAAAATTTTGTGTTTTCTGATAAAGTTCGCGATCACTGCCACGTGACTGGTCGATTTCGCGGAGCAGCCCATCCTTTTTGCAATTTGCAATATAAACGACCTTCATTTGTTCCTATATTTTTTCACAATTTAGCTGGATACGACTGCCATTTATTTATTAAAGCGTTAGGTGAGGCTCCTGGAAGCATAAAAATAATTCCAAAAACTAAAGAAAATTATATTTTATTTACAAAGTTTGTGCCAGTTTCAAATAACGAGTTTTTTCAACTTCGTTTTGTAGATTCATTCAAGTTTTTGGGAACCAGCTTAAGCAAACTAGCAGATACTTTGGAACCAGAAGACTTCAAATATTTAAAAAAAAACTTTCCTTGTGAACTTAAATTAAAGCTGCTCACTCGTAAGGGCATATATCTATATGAATATATGAACTCGTGGGAACGATATCAAGAACAGTCACTTCCAGAAAAAAAAAAATTTTATAGTTCACTCATTGATCAAGATATTTCTGAAGATGATTACCGTCATGCACATTTAATTTGGTCAACATTTAATATTTCAGATTTAGGAAGTTACACGGATTTATATTTGAAAACTGATGTGCTTTTATTAGCAGATATTTTCGAAAAGTTTAGACGGACTTGCAAACGTCACTATCAATTAGATCCAGCTTTCT
The DNA here is from genome assembly GCA_963921215.1 of Scoparia ambigualis. Lineage (NCBI taxonomy): Eukaryota > Metazoa > Arthropoda > Insecta > Lepidoptera > Crambidae > Scoparia > Scoparia ambigualis. The sequence goes on along the minus strand of OY992509.1, from coordinate 36,022,735 downwards.
ACTTAACCGCGCCGAGTTTATCCTTTGACGCGATGTTATTAAAGACAGGGATACAGCTCGAACTTATTGATAATTTAGCTATGGTCCGAATGTTACAGAGTGGTATCAGAGGTGGTGTTTGTTTATGCTCTCATAGATATGCTAAAGCAAATAATGTATTTTTACCAGATTATGACAATTCTGTACCTAGTTCTTATATAACATATATTGATTGCAATAATTTGTATGGTCATAGTATGTCTCAATACTTACCATTGAACAGTTTTCGGTTTCTAGATCAACATGAGATTGATAATTTAGATGTTTGTCAAATTTCAACAGAGGCAGAGTATGGTTTTATACTTGAAGTGGATTTAGAATATCCAAAGCATTTACATAATTTACATAACGATTTACCATTTTGTCCAGAAAAATGCATTCCACCAGGAGGAAAAAATCATAAACTCGTTCCTAATTTATATGACAAATTTTTATATGTTATACATTATATTCATTTAAAAACTTGTTTAAAACATGGATTGATACTGAAGAAAATTCATCGGGTTATCACTTTCAGACAAAGTCCGTATCTGAAACAATACATTGATTTAAATACAACACTAAGGCAAAATAGTTCATCAACTTTTGAACAAGATTTTTTCAAACTTTTGAATAATAGTGTGTTTGGAAAAACATTAGAAAATACTGAAAAACGTGTCAAAGTTCATTTAGTTAATCAGTGGTTAGATCAGGACAATGTAACTAAAAAACGAAAAAGTGCACAACAGCTTATTGCACGTCCAAATTTTCATAGCTCCTCGGTATTTACAGAAAATTTAGTAGCAGTGCAGTTAAAACCCGAGCAAATATTTATGAATAAACCAATATACATAGGCTTCACTGTTTTAGAATTATCAAAAAGCCTTATGTATAATTTTCATTATTCTATTATTAAACCTTTTTACAACACCAATGTGCGGATGTGTTACACGGACACCGACAGTTTTGTTTACCACATACAAACAGATGATTTTTATAAAGATTTAAAAAATAATTTTTTACCTTACTTTGATACAAGTAATTATTGTAAAACGAATCAATTTGCCTTACCAATTCAAAATAAAAAAGTTCCAGGTTTATTTAAAGATGAAATGGGAGGAAAAATTATATCTGAATTTGTAGGGCTTCGCTCAAAGCTATACTGCATTAAAACTACAGACAGCACAATTAAGAAAGCAAAGGGTATTAAAAAAAACATCGTACGTAAGTTCAATGTCACGGATTATGAAAAAACACTTTTTAATGGAGACATTGTTCGTAGAACAAATATTCTGTTTAAAACAATTAAACACGAAATTTTTACATGTGCTGTGAATAAAATTGCCCTATCTAGCGATGATGATAAGCGGTTAATATCAAATGACAAAGTTTCTACTAAAGCATGGGGACATACAAGTATATTGAATTTTTAACATTTTTCTTGTTATAAATTTTTTAATTGTTGAGTTATATTTAATATTTGTAAATTTAAAAAAGATATGTTATGTCTTAGATTAGTAAATTCAAAGTGCGAGTATATCTTCAATGATATGTTAATATGTGCTACATGCTTTAATAAAGTTTATAAATTATTAATAGAATAATAATGTTTGTCTTGCATAAAATATAATGTAATTATGCTACATCATACGTACCTACTAAAGTTCATAAAATATTAATAGAACATAAGTTTGTCTTGTATGGTAAATATCGCTTTCCCCGAGTGGTGAAACCTGGAAATAGACAAGCGCTGTTTAATGATTGTTTAACGGCATAATAGTTTTTCATATGTGTACTTATCTGTACTGTTTAGACCTATTTCAAGTATTTTTAAGGGTATTTATGTATTTCACTTACTGGAAATGTCCACCGTTTCGTAACACGTTGTTGCTAGCTTCACCAAGTTTTTAACAACATAAAACCAAGGAACGAGTGAGCAATTATTTTTGGCTTGTGTATGGAACGCATTGATTTCTGACCACTAATTGTGAGGATGTAATCATTACATTACGTAATAAATGTTAAGCTTAGAGTCCATGGACAAGAAAACAAAATGACATAACAGTATTTTTCAAACTACAGTTCATATAGGTTAAGGAATCTGGTACATTCTGCCAATGGTTGTTTTGATTGTCTGTTAGTTTTCTCTATGTATACTTTTATTATTATGTGTTTTATGTAAATCTGTACCTATGTTTTTTTATATTAATTAAATTTAAGTTTGCCTTGTATAAAATATAATGTAATTGTGCTACATCAATATTACGTACCTAATAAAATTCATGTAATATTAATATTTGTTTTCTTTATAAAACCTTGATACTTCATCATCATCAGCTCATTTATGTCCCCACTGCTGGGACATGATTCTTCCCTATGGATGGATAGGGAAAACGGGTCAAACCACCACGCGGGTCAATTGTGGATTGGTGGTTGCTGATTATTGCTAATGCAGCCGGGACCAGCGGCTTAACAAGCCTTCCGAAGCACGGCGGAGCTCGAGATTATAAGTTTTTGGTCACCCATCAGACGACCTACTTTGCAAAGTTGCTTAACCTTTCTACTTACCTTATACAATTTAGGTTCTAATCATCATCTACACAATTATTGTTTTTTCATGATATCAAGAATGCTATAAAGACAAGTGCGAACGTGAATTGCACAGCGACACAAACATGCATCATTGTAATAAGAACCACACCAATAAATCTGTAATGATGTGTGAGTCAATAGCTAACAAAACTGCATATTGTGCAATTAAATTACGATATCAATAATTCACTCTGTAGTTGAAAATAGGTAACGAGTTCGAGTCCTGACAAGTTTGTGTTTCATGGCATGCGTTTGCTGCTGCCTCAGCAATAGGAATTATTTTACATACACACTCACACCTAAGTCAATGCCTATATAAGTACTTACTTAGAGTATAAAATAGCATCATATTGAAATACAAATTTATTTACATAAAAACATCGGAGTAAACAGCAACAAAGCAGCGTTTCAATAACATGGTAAGTTATTTTAAAAAGTTCAACGTGATTATTAAAATGTTATTCTTCTCTATAGTAGATTTACAGTAAATAACTCATTTTTATTTTTTATATTTTCAGAATTCCCAAGGCAATAGTACCCAAGACATCGTGCCAAGCCAAAGCTTGCTCCATGTGACAAGCAAAGGCCTTGAACGATCACCTTCTCCGGTTTTGCAAGATGCGCAAGACCCGCTAGAGGGATACAGCCAAATGTTCCCGCCTTGGTTGGTAGAACGACCGGATTCGCCGTTACTTCATAAGATTCGCAAACAACAAACGGCTTCCAAAAGGCAACCGAAAAAAGAAGCTTTTTGAAGAATTTTCATGGGCAGCAGCAATCGTTTGTTTTAAAAAGTGATAAAACTAAAGGACGGCGGCTGATAAAGATCCAAATAATAGACTTAGAATCACAAGTGTCTAGTGAGTCGGACGATAATAATACTCTCCTTAGTGCACAATATGTGGTAACCGATGACGTGGACCAAATTATGGACCAAACGGAGAGTGTTATAAACAATATCTCAAAAAAGTTGTGTGGGTATAGCTATAGTTTTTAAAACTATCACTAGACAATTATTTGTAAATTAAATTTCTCAAGTAAACGTTATGCGTAACAATTTTGTTACGTATAAGTCTACAGAGATACATTTTATTAATAGAGTTATGATATATCACAAAATAGATAATAAAAGTCGGCTATAATTATGTTTAATGTATTAGTTTAGTAAGTTTTCATGTATTTCTTATTTTTCAGTAATAAATCTAATTAAATAAGATTGTATTGTTTCATTAATGATTACCTATTTAAGTTTAAAAATAAAACACAAAAACAAAATTAGTATTTTTTATTTAAATTATTATTTATTACAATTTTTCAAACGATAACTGTGAAAAGGTACATTTTGCATTTTAAAATTAAATTAGTCTTAACCTATGATTTAAAAAATACTTTTTTATTTTTATAAAAGCAAATTTTATTTAAACTTATAATTACATTTTAAAGAACATTATAGTTATGAGAATACCACATTTTTAGACACAACACATTTTTTAATGCACAAATTTTTTTATGATGGACACAATTCAAAGTTCTATTTTCCTTTTCACAATAATCATTAAATAACGTTAAAAACTTGGGACAACCTTTTTCTCCTAGTTCTATTATTTCACAATCTTGACATAGCTCTCGAATCCACTCAATTTTTTCCAATCCTTTGATTAACACTTTTTTTCCACTTAAATACGGAACAATTAGCCTTCGAAATTCATAATAATCGATGAATCCTTCCCTCCAAGTGAGTCCACGATTTTTTTCCAACCATCTTACTTGCTTTTTTTCTTCAACTATGAGTTTTTTAAAAGTATAGGGAGGTTTGATTAAGAATGTCTGTGTATGATCTTTAGTTGCTATTGCTAACTCTTTAATAATAAATTTATTTTTAAAATCTTTAAATCCTTGCAAATCCACGATTATCGTATTACCGTTCATGATATCTTCTTCACAATATTGCTTAAAGGTTTGTATTCAAATATACAATCGTTCAATATCAGACAATATGCTGCGGTCTGATCAGGAATCTCTTGATCTGCTTCGATTTCAACTCTCACATCAATTGATCCTTTTAGCGTTTCGTGTTGGCGAGAACAGTCAACAACAAATAAGGGTGCAATATCTTTGAATTCTTTTGGGCTCATCAACGGTTCTGGCCGACGTCCGTGATAAGAATGCTGGAATCTAGCATACTGTTCATATATTAATGAAAACTTATTGTCTGCAAAATTGATATTCAGTCCTTCATAAGGGTAATATGATGAATTTAAAAATACTCTTACATCACGTATTAAGCAATGATCAAACTCTGCCAACGACATTACCGCATTATGTTTACGGTTCGTTTGTAAAGCGATAATAACAAATCGTGGTTTCTCTATTTGTGACGAAGTTTTAATAGACCAAGTGTGTTTACGGGTTTTGGGAAGTAATGGATACTCATACAAGTCCCAATTACGAAATGCTACGGTTATAGGACGATCTTTTTCTAAATACTTTAATAGATTTATTCTTTCACGATCTGACACCTTAATGTGAGGAACTCGCCAAACGATTTTACTTATTACAATATCCTCCACAACTTCACCTGCATTTAATTTTAAAACATTAAGATTTGTATTGCTTCTCAAAAGTACTAACTCATGTTTACAGTTCATTACAATTTTGTCATAATCTTCTGCAAAACCTAATATTTTATTCAATGGTATAGATGTGGAAAATACTCCATTGTTGTCAGTGTTTGTACCTGTAGTAGACCATCCCCAAACTTTTGCACATTTGGACTCATTTTCATTCAACGAAAGATAAGACTTGATAGTTGTAGTAATTCCTGCATTTTTAACTTTATCTATTTCTACTCCGTTGAGTTCATATCGGATGTCTTGAAAAAGAAATAACGCTGGGTTATTCACAAAATGCACACTCGTCGCACTTTCTTTTTCTTTAGTAGTGCTGTTGTATTTGTAAACATCCGCTCTGCCCTCAATATACAAACTGCTGAGTGCAGGCAGAACGTATAAATCTTGCTGATTAATGGGTATTCGTATTTCATCGTTCTTGTTGAAACTTGTCACGTATGGTTTGTACGAATGGTACTCAAAACTTTCAATACGGTTATCATATGACGCTGGTTGACAAATATTTAAAATATTCATTTTAACAAGCCTATTAATTTAAGGAATTCCTTATTACTTTTAGTTAGCTTCTTTTTTATACGGAGCGTTGTTCCTTTAGGAGATGACCTCTTAGAACTGACTTGAACAGTAGATGGAGGTAAGTTTATATTAAAATTTATCATTTTTTTTTAAAATGTAAATACAACTGTACTTCTTCACCACGCAAATTGATTGGCTTATTTTCAGCGTCTAACAACCTTATATTAATTGCACTTATTGTACTTTGGTTGACTGGAAAATAAATTAAGTTTTTAGGTATTTCAATAATTCTATAACCTGGTGGTACGTTTGGTATAAATTCATAAATTATATGACTTGCTTTTCCGTTCACAAATGATTCACTGATTACATCGCATTCGATGCGCACGATAGTTGTTGATAAAATGCTGACAGGATACCGAGAATCAGTACTTATATTAGCCTTTACTGTTTCCATACCAAATCCCAAAATTTTGCTTAGGGAGTCATTTTTATCGAAGCGAACATCTTCAGTACAATAAATTCTTGTTTTTAATGTATTGTTATTGCAAGTTAATTTTAATACAGCATTCTTGATGTTACTTTTAAGAAAATCACAAATATCTTGAAGTTCATATGATCCTTCAGGTATTTCAATAACTCCATCTTTACCATAATAAAATTTATTATTTCTTTCATCAATATTAGGAATGGAGTTAAAAGTAGAAAAATACAAGAGTCCACACTCATATTCTCCTTGTAATTGTAAAGTAGGGGAGTAGTTTATTATCAAGGATTCTCCTCTACCAGTTATTGACACAGTGAAAGACATTTTTGTACTGACAAAGTTTTTTATTTCATACTTATTATAAATGATTTTTCCAAAAGTTTCTTAAAAATTTTAAACAAAGGTGACCACAGTTTACTGTATCAAATGTTTGATACTGTACATAATTATAGTTCATAGACATGTTTCTTAAGTAATTTATCAATTCTAATGGTGGCTTTAAATTACCAAAACTATCATAATATTCACAATAGTCATTTTGTTTAACGTAGGCTACCCAATGAGTTCCAGGATTATCAGATCTATCTAAATTTATTATAGCACACTCTATTTTTCTTGGTTTCAAAGGTAATTTATCTCTCATAAAAACTCCTCGAAAGTATGGAATGTCGGTAGCATGTTCTAAAATATCTAAATTAGTGAGAGCTCGTTTAGGTAGCCGATGAATTAGTTTTTTGAAGGATTAAGGTATAAACCAGCTCCTTTTTTATGAGACTTGATATACAGTCCTTTTCCGAGAGCAACAGCTTCCATCATCTTGTTATGTCGTTCAGATTCTTGAAGGTTTTTTTGAGCAACCTTGTAATCATTGACAGCTTTTGCTATACCTGCCGCACCTCCAGCAAGTGAACCAAGGGCTGATAATCCAGCGAAAATTGGAATAAGAGGCAAAATGCCTCCCCTTTTCGGAATAGGAATACATCGCGGCAAGCGTGTACTTTTTTTATTAGTGAATAGTTTTTTTGCAGCAGCATATGCGAAGTTTATAGCGATATGGTTGTCTTTAGATTTGATTTTTTTTAACTGATTTTTTATTTTTTTCACCTTTGACATAAACGACCGTACTCCAGAACCAGCTTTAAGTTTTGCTTTCATCGCATTTTTTACAATCCATGATGCAACTTTTTCTCCTTTTCCAGCATTCTTTGATTTCAATCTTTTCTTAGCCATATTTAAAAGTTCTAAATCTGCTTTATGTCGAATATTCAAATCGTTGTTATTGTAGGCAATGTCGTGGTGCATACAAGCTTGATCCAACTTATTTACACCCCGATCACCTCTCAGTAAGCGTTTCTGAAGTTTTGTGCCAGGACCACAAAATTGGTATCCCGGTAGATGTAACTCAAACGGTAGATTATTTATGAGGTTATTAATAATACCACTTCCTTCCTTCATCGATTTTTTCAAACTGATTGCATACAGATAGAATGCATAATTTATATCATAAAACCAATTCATTCTTGTTAATCCAACTATTCTCTTTGTCACTAAGACCCAACCATTTCACAAAAAGCTTATTTCCTTTTCTCTTTATTACTTTTTCGATCAAATAAAGATCTGGAAAATTTGTTCTCTGTAATTCATATTCGTAAAAAGATCCCAAGATTTTCTGTTTATGTGTATCTTCTAAATGATAAGTCGATGGGTTCGTATGATTCACTCTCACTATCCTAAATATTTCTGTGGACCAGTTAGGAGTGTAACCTTTGTAAAAATCTCCTTTGTATTTACTAACACGCACATGATCACCAATTTGAAATTTCGGTTTCTTATTTATCTTATGTCTTTGTGATTTAATAATATTAGATTTAACAACCATCTGGTTTGCTCTATTAACATCAATTGGTTTAAATTTTGTGATACGATGAATAGTATTATTATAACATTGCACCACATGATTCAAATTTTTTTTAATCCATTGATATCGACCACATAAACTAAATAGTTTGTAAATGTTACATTTCAATGTCCTTATTACTCGTTCTACTATAGATGCTTTTTTTGTAGAATAACTGGAATAGTGATTAATATTATAATTTCTCATTAATTGTTCAAAGATAACATTGTAAAACTCTTTGCCTTGATCTGTTTGTAAATTTTTAGGTTTTCGAGATGAATTAGTTAATATATTTTGCATTGCATTCGAAACACAATTCATCGCTTTTGATTTCAGAGGATACACCCACACATACTTTGACAATGCATCAATTACTACTAAAATGTACTTGTATCCTTTATTGAAATGTGAATATTTTTGGAAATCTATAAGATCAGCTTGCCATAAATCATCTATTCCTTTTATTATTGTACATCGACGACTAAAATTCTTTCTTGCCGCTCTGTGGAGTTCGTCGACTATATCCTTTTTACTCATTTTTACTTTGTTTTGTCTTAATCATGTAATCTATTTCAGACTTTGTATAAAACGTAGTAAACAAACGTTCTGAACTTGCTGTTTCTAAGTTCTTTATGTAGACTTGAACAAGACTATGAACCTTATTTTTTTCATTTCTGAGCTCTTGAACAGTTTTATCCATATATGCTTTATTTACGGCTTCATCGTCCTTCTCTAGTGACGTCAGACCTTTCAATTTTGAAGATTTCAAATCGTAATGACCCGTTTCTGATTTTTTTAACGCATCATTCAAAGTATCAATGTATTCTGTTAGTCGTAAACGCTTGTGAACGTGATGGCCAAATTTGTCTAAATTCATTACCGTGTTTATACGCTGTGTACTGTAATTCAACTGCTGAAATTTAAAGTTGCATGCTACTTATATTTTTTTTTTGTTAATGATGCCAGCTTCATAAAGCTCTTCGATTATTGCAATAACTTCATTATCCAAACCAGTGTTACCTGCATTTCGTGATGCAAATAATAGTTTTAACCGGTCAACTAGCTCATTTGGATCATCCCAATAAACATAATCAGTGTTTCTCATAACTTTTTTTAAAAGCTTAATACCTTTTCCCTGTGAAAGACTTTCGAGACTAGTAGCTGCATTTCGTGAGAATTTTTTTTTTTTTTTTTATAAAAGAGGGAGGCAAACGAGCAGGCGGGTCACCTGATGGAGAGTAATCACCGCCGCCCATGGACACCCGCAAAACCGGAGGAATCGCAGACGCGTTGCCGGCCTTTAAGGGAGGAATAGGTTTAAGGAAGGAATAGGAATTGGGAGGGGGGGGGGGGGTGAAAGGGCCTCCGGAACCCTCACTGGTCGGACGAAACACAACAGCACCAAGTGCCATTATTTCACGCCGAATATTAGTGAGAGGGTGGTATTACGCCGGGCGAGCCCGCCCAATGTGTGCTGCAACGCAGCGTGGCTCTACCACTCAGTTGGTGTCACTCATTTAGCACCACCCAGGGATCACGGTCTCAAGGGTAAACCTACGGACGCGAGCAACTTTGACCCCCAAAACCAATTTAAACATTGGCTTAATAATATTCATGTATTTAAATCCTTTGTTGCTAATTAATTGTTTTGATGGATCAAAATTACGTCTGTGTGCATTGGTATCGATTAGTAGCATTTTGTAATTTTGTAAGTCATTGTCTGTGATAACATCTAAATTAGGTTTCTTTTTGTACAATAATTCTTTTAAGCCAGGAGTTTTCTTAAAGCTTTGGTTCCCAATTTTCAAAATGTCGCCATCGTCGTAAACGCGATTTTTTCCAAGCATCAGTTTTCCTCGATCGTTTTTAATCCCATAAGGTACGTCTTTCATTACTTCAGATGATGTAGACCATGACAGCGATTGATTTTTATCGTTCGGTGATGACTGAAGAGATTTAAACGATCCTTCGCTTACATTGTGTTCATCACAAGGTACACTTAGGGTTTTGTTAGATTTTTGATACAATTCATTATCAATATCATCTTCTTCTTCAGTGCTAATTTCATTAAAATCATCGCTAGAATAGTGTAATGCCTCGCTTTCATTACTTTTACTTTTTTTTGGAACAATTTCATTATTCAAACCTTCTTCATGATGCTGCTCATTGTTTTTGTTTGCTAACAGGTTAAGCGGTTCAACGATGGGTTTCAATATTGTTTTCAAGGTCATGTCACTTGTATTTTTTAAATCCTTTATCATTTTAACCTTTCTTTTTACAGCCTTTGCAGATTTTACAATTTTTTGTTTAAGATCTCTTTCCATTTTAGTAGGATTCCACTCGGTTCCAAATCATGAATGAAAGTGGTGCAATATCAGTACAACAGCCATTTATGTATTTTAATCTGGCACAATAAATGTATCAAAAGCCATTCTGTAACATCCATTATTTCGTACGCAGTCCTTATTGATTACAAGATAACTGAAAGGTTTATTCCAAACAGTTGAGCACATTTTACGGAATTGAGACCATGTCATGTCTGACCCTACATGTTCATCATAAACATGTTTTAAGTTAATATCGTCTTGTTTAAATAATATTATTAGGTTAGAATTGTCCCTTACCAGTTGCTTCGGTATTTTAGTATAAGTTTGGTTAGTATAGAAACAATCAATGTTCTGGTGACGCCCCATCGCAAAATAATCTCTAATATTATTTTGATTTTCACAAGCAACATCGTCGAATAAAATAATTGAATTTGGCATAGCTTCGTGTGGACTCAAAATGTCGTTGTTATTACTGTATTTGTTATAAGATGTGCCTGCAACCATACCCAACACCTTTTCTAGGTATATGTATTTAGGTTGATATAAAGATTTTGAATACACGTAAAGGTTACGAAAGCGTGGACCATCTTCATGTAATAGCAAACTTATAACTAAGTTGGTCTTCCCACAGTTTGATGGACCACAAACAATACAACGTATAGTGTTTGGTAATAAATTACCATGACGCTTTGGCTTATTTGAAACCGGAGGACATATACACTCTAATTTTAATGATTCCTTTTGTTTCACAAATTTCATTACAAAGTATGAAACCGACCGCAGTGTTTAGTGTGTTTCAATAAAATGAGCTTAAAGTATATTTCTACAATATTTAAACAGTCCTGTATATAAGAAAGGGATCACCAATATGAGTTATTGGGTATTCTACCCCGCCGCAGTGAGTGAGGGCTCGGCACGAGCCCGAACGAATGAAGGTGGGGTAGAATGCCCAATAACTACCTACTTATACATATACACCGACGGCAGCAAGATCGACGGCAAGGTGGGGGCAGCTCTTTCTATATGGAAAGATGCCGCTGAAACTAAAACCGTTAAGCTTGCGTTGCCGTCCTACTCAACAGTATATCAAAGCAGAAATTCTCGCACTCAACAAAGCCTCGGAGGTAGTGTCAAATAGGAGGGAGACCTCGTTTGGGATTTACAGCGACTCGATGGCTGCTTTATTAACGGTCGTTAATGTCTCATCCCTTCATCCCTTAGCAGTAAGTACGCGTGAAAATGTTAAGCGGGCTCTTAAACAGGGAAAATCATTAGATTTTTACTGGATAAAAGCACACGCGGGGTTGGAGGGAAATGAGAGGGCCGACCAGCTAGCCAAAGAGGCCGCTCTGAATTCCAAGAAGAAACCCGATTATGACAGGTGTCCTGTTTCATTCGTCTAGCGACGCATCAGGGATGAGTCGCTTGACGAATGGAACAGGCGTTACCAGTCTGGTACTACAGCCGGGGTGACCAAACTTTTCTTTCCCGACATCACCGCTGCATACAAAATCACACGTAAGATCAAACACACACAACTCACTATACAGGTGTTCACGGGCCATGGCGGGTTCTCCACGTACCTGAATCGCTTCAGGTGCAAGGACAGCCCGTCAGTGTCTGTGACCCAGACATACAAGAAACACTGGTACACATCCTCTCCGAGTGCCCGGTACATGCTCTGGAGAGGTTCAATTTAGAAACGGAACTGGATATTAGGATAGTGCCGGAAAACTTTAGCAAGATTATAGCCAGCAAGGCAACCAGATCAAAATTTATAGAATACTGTATTGAAATAGTTAAAGCTGTAAGAAAGCGAAATAAAACGTAAAACAATAAGCATTAAAATTGTAATAAAGTTTATTATAGAGTATTTTCATATATAAGTGAATTATATATAGAAGAATACCATTAAGCACAAGAAAACAAGTAATATGTTATAAGGAATAAGTAAAAGATAAATATGTTGTAAGAAAATAAGACAATAGTATAAGATACCACTAACACCCATCGTATATTAAGAACAAAAGATAAATGTATAAGTATAAAAAACTACATAAGAAATTCTACAAGAGGAATAGTTATGTATAAGAAGACAATTAATAGAGAACTATGAATGAAAGTACGAGAGGCATGCAAGCGAGAGACGGTATGTATGAGTATAGTAGATATAATTCTCCACTAAGTGGGGAAAGCTAGTATTTAATAAATTTAAAAAAAAAACTGAGCTCTTTATTGCGATGTCAGGTGTTCCTCAGGGTTCTGTCTTGGGACCTCTTTTCTTTAACGTATTTATAAACGACATTTCACAGAATATTAAACATATCCAAATTTATCTCTTTGCTGATGACTTAAAGTTGACGCGGATAGTTTCGTATCCAGCTGATTCAGAAAGCTTACAAGAAGACATTAACAGCCTTCTAAGATGGTGTAGCAGGAATAACATGTATTTAAATGCTGACAAATGCCACCACATAAAATTCACAAAAAACGTAACAAGCTTCTTACGGAATAAACATTACTGGTAAAAAACTCAAAGAAGTTACTGTCATAAAGGACCTTGGTATTCAGATGGATGGTGAGTTGCGGTTTACTAGCCACATAGATAAAATTATAGATGAGGCAATTAAATCACTCTGCTTCATTTTGAGAAGCACTCGAGGCTTTAAAAATCCCTCCTCGATCATCCTACTTTACTGCATCTGGGTTCTGCATCACGTCGCCTCGCTTCGCTCGCGCCGTGATGCAGAACTCCCCAATTACCTACTACTCATGTATGTAAACTCATTTTATCTCGCTAGTCAATATTTGAATGTTAAGCGTTTTATCGACTGGGTCGTGTTACCGACATACTATGCAGCAGTGTCGCCCGTGATTCATCGGCGCATACTTATAAGAGCCTTTGTTTTTTAATGTCTAACTAACTAATAATAATTAACGATGACAAATCTTATCATTTGAACAATCCCTGTAAATCGGCCTCCTGGTTTCTAAGATCGAGGGTCCTACTAGCTAGACGGTGACATGACTACGAAAAATTTTTTTCGGCTGTTTTCAATGTTTAAACTATGGCGTCCTCAGATCATAGAAACGATCTGAGATGGCGTCCGTAGAATGCGGGAAGAATGCGTCGGGATTATAGAGCACTAGCCTTTTATAATACAGACAACGCTCTGTAATCCCGACGGATGGACGATCCCGTCGATGGCCCACCCACTCAGCGATGTGGATAGCTCGATGCTATTACATAGCTGAGTGTATTGACTAAGAGGTATGTAACTAGAAGCCAAGCATTATTAATATATCCACCACAACTCTTACACAGAATGCGAACCCTATAACACGAAAGTAGTCTCACCACTGAGCCAACAAGAAGTTACAGGTAGTAATATTAATGGCTCGGGTCAAAAATATAATAAATAAATAAATTTCCTTACATTCACTTTCAATTACAAATTTGACGACCTCTTTGGTCGAGTGGTTTGAACGCCGGTTTTCATGTTGTCGCCATCTCTGAGGTCCCGGGTTCGATCCTCAGTCGGTCCAATTTAGAAATTATTGTTTTTCTAAATTGTCTCGGGGTCTGGGGTGTTTTCTATGTATAATAAGTATGTATTTAAGTATTTTAAGTATGTTTATCCGTTGTCTAGTAACCATTTAATAAGTTTCATACGAAGCTTCTCTTGGGGGGGGCTAGATAATTAGTAAGTGTAGGAAAATTTATTTATTTATTTTATACATCCGCGAGGAGCTCAATGGCGCAGTGGTTAACGCGCCCGGTCTGCGATTACTAAGGTTAAGCAACTTTCGCAAAGGTCGGTCATCGGATGGGTGGTGGAAAAAATGCCAAATATTTATATATTATGATTTGAGGGGGATAGGAGCGGGTCGAGGGGAGTAGACCATTGCCTTATAAAATTTTCTTCTCAGTTTACAGCGACAGAGCGTCGCCGTTATAGTATATCATCCAAAAAAGGTAAGTAAAGGCGAATCACCACTTAAGCTCCCATAATAAAAACAAAACAAGTAAATGTATACCTTATGCTGTCTCACGATAGAGTTTATTATCTAAAGTTATTTTTTTATTCTGCTTCTCATTTAATATGTAAAGCAATAAAAAAACTATTGTGAGCGCGCGGCCCTAGATTTTAGGGATATAAAACAGCGAACTCCAGAGATTGTCTATCAGATTAATTGCAGCTCGCAATACAACTTATAACTTTTTACTTCACACCGCGAGTGCATCTACTACGTCACTTGAAAAAATCATGTAAGTGTATGTGTATTTCTTCTATAAATATAGAACTAAGTAAATAAATTTAAATATTTCATTTAATAAGGATTTTACTAATTTTAATTAAATAATTATTACAGGTCTGGCTTGTCGCTAAATCCGTTCTGGGAAGACGAGGTTGTGGACTCACTAGTAGAGGAGCCGCAGCCATCAACCTCGAAAAAGACAGTGAAAAAACCAGCGAGCAAACGGTCTGCAGCGAAAGAAAAAGCCAAAAAGCCAGCTCCACCGGTGGCAGAAGCACCGGCTGCGTCTGCAACACCATCGATCAAGGATTTGTTTGGCAGCTGCTCAGAGTCCGACGAGGACGACATCCAGCCATCGCAACTGCCTCCGCCAACGCCGCCATCGCCGGCAGTTAAAAGGAAACGGCCCGTTCCCGAAGCTCTTCATGTGGTAAGTCTTTCAATCATTACTTAATTTCTAGTCTTAATTTTACGATGATGCTTTAGTGATTTACATTTATTATAAATAGGATAGAGTCTATGTTAGCATATACAACATTATTTTTAGTATAAAAATCGAAACATGGATCAAATATTTTCATTTGGGGGGGGGGGGGGATCAGTATAAAAAATATAATGATATCTTAACAACTTTCAAGTTTTTTGTGTTTGCCTCGTTCTATTCGCTCGAGTGTGGTCGCCGTAAAGTGTGCGATGCTAACACTCAGCTCCTTGCACCACGTGACAAGCGATGAGCCCGAGCAAGACTGTTTTTATTAGGGTGTATTTTATTTAAGGTTTTGTAAATATTTTTTGATCAAAATATAACATGGTATAAAAAATATTGCATTCGATTCTATTACCGATTTTGAACAACAGTTTTCAGGTTTCGTATACTTATACTAAAAATAATGTTGTAAGTATATGTATCAATGCAATATGCGGCTAGATTAGTATTATATTTTTTATCATAGGCAGGATTCAAACATTTTGAGCACAGCTGTATGTGTAATTAAAAATATTTTTATTGGAAAATTATAAAACATAAATGAAATAATAACACTTTCATTTATACTATTTACATAACTCGCCAAGAACCTATATTCTTACTTCGCCTACTCAACATTAACTGCCTATTTAACGTTTATGCTTTATTGATTACAGAATGAATATAAGGCGCTTAAAGCCGTGCAAGCTGTGCGCCTTCGCAGCTTCCTAACCCAGCGCGGTGCTTCTGGATTCACGACCCAGCGCGATCCGGTGAAAACTGGAGAGTACTTCATCGAGTTACGCGTGTACAACACGCGTGAAGTGGAACGGCTGCCTGCGGACGAGCGTTGGAAGCGCTCCCTGGTCACGGAGAAGGTGGCTAGCGACACTAACACCCCGGTTTGGCGCGCAACATCGCGGCTAGTAGAAGCCGCCAAACAAGCTTAGCTTTTGTACAATACAACCAGTAATGTACCCTAATGTTGAACAGTTGTTTAACTAATTACTAAAATCATATTAAATAGGCTCTACTTGATTAAAACAGGGGGGGGCACAGATTTATTATACCTATCTAACTACAATACATTATAAATACTATACCTACCTACTAATGTATTTATTTTTGTTGGACTACTCATTTTAAAATATAGAGCACCTATCTACACTAATTGCTGACTACTTTTATTATTATTATTATTGTGTATTATTTACAGCTAAGTATATCTTAATGGCATAAATGGCATAAATGGCATAAATGGTATAAACAACAAATTAATAATACAAATATACTGAGCAAATATATAAAGCATATCTACATTTTTCACAAAGAAAAAAACATATCAAACTAGAATTACAATTCGAATAACATACTGAGCAAAAATGCTTTTTTGTACAGATTGCAATATTTATATTTCTAATCACACTTCCCATAAAAAAAGTAACAAGCATAAATTAAACTGTCTCATCAGTTCAGAATATGAAAATGTTCAGATAGTAGCCAGTGCTTTTAAAAATAGAATTATGAGCTATAGAGTAAAATCAGCGAATGCTTACTTTACCCCAGAAAAGTTTTTAGGTAGATAGTATATCCTCCACCGTATTAAATCTTATTAAGAAATCTCTTACTGAACACACCGCTGTTAAAATTAATCTAGAACTATTTATTACGTATATTTTGCCGAAAAATGAGGAAAAATCATTAAAATCGTTTAACACTCAGTATTGCAAAGTTTTTCAGAATACTGATATAATATCACTCTATAATGATTTTACAGAAAAACTTACGGCAAAGTGTAGCGAATTCGAACAATCAGATTCTGGGTGGACAATTGATTCAGTTAATTATCTGGAAGTAAATATTAATAAGTACAGTCCATTGAGAGCGAGCTCCTACGTTAATTTGCCAGTTAAAATTCGCAATAATAAGTCATGTTTAAATATACAAAACAAAGATGAACATTGTTTCTTGTGGTGTATTGTAGCACATATGTATCCTGCAAAATATAATCCAAACCGAGTATCATCTTACCCGTCATATAAAAATATATTTAATATTTCAGGGATGGCTTTTCCACCGTCTCTTGAAGATATAAAATTATTTGAGAGAAATAATCCAAATATATCAGTAAATGTATATGGAATAGATCGAAATATTGATATTGTAGGACCTTTGTATAAAACTATCAAACGCAAGTGCGTTCATGTAAATTTATTACTTATTCAAGGAAGTACAAAAAATCACTTTTGTTTAATAAAAAACTTTGGAAAACTTGTGCATACACAGTTAACGAAACACAAATCCAAATTTTTTTTGTGTGATGAATGTTTTATATATTTTGAATCTGAACATAAACTCTGTTATCATGATTGCGCAAGAGTAAAAACTGTTTTACCTGAGCCAAACAGTAAATTGTATTTTTCTCATTTTGAGAGGACTCAAAGAATACCTATAGTAATATATGGGGATTTCGAAAGTTTACTAAGAGAATATTCAGATAAAAGTAAATCGGCTAATGTGGAAGATATACAGATACATGAGGCATCATGCTTTGCTTACTATATATGTTGTAAGTCTAAGCCAGAACTCAATGAATTAGTATCATATCGCGGTCCTGATTGCGCAAAAAAATTTGTGGAAACTGTTTCAAAAGATGTGAAAAGATTATATAAATTAATCAAAATTAATAACAAAATGTTACCTCTAACGGATGAAGAAAAATCATCATTGGGTAATGCTACCATGTGTCATGTTTGCAAGGAGCAACGTGATCAAGTTTTTCTTTATAAAATTATAAATAACATGATAGAGTCAACTTATCTTACTAGTAACATATTTTATAAGTGTAAAAAGTCTTGCCTCAGGTCCACTAAAACTTTTGCCCCACCTTTGTGTCGCACGAATTATGCCATAAACCGCTTTTCTATAAGGTCTTGTTGTGCATATGATAAGAGCTATCAGCATTTGGATATTTTTTCCCTTAACTTCTTTAAGTTCAAGAAGTCTATTTGTAACCGTTAAGGATTTTATAGTTATAGTTTTTATCTGTATCTCTCTTTTAGCATATTGTTATATTATTATTAGGAACAATATTTTAAGTTATTTTGCTACCAATAATAATTATTATTATTTTTACATTTTTTACATATAAGCCGACTTAAAGTTCAGTGTCTGCTCAACCATTTGGATTTGTTTACCAGTGGAAACTTTGTTAGCTTTTGTACAATTCAAATAAGTTGTATTATTAAGTATTATCGTAAGCTGTATGTTTCCCTTGAACCAATAAAATAAAATAAATAAATAAGATTACTTTTCATAAAGATGATAAAATTGTTGCAGACCATGATCATTTTACAGGCAGATACAGAGGCCCCTGTCATAATTCTTGTAATTTAAATGCAAAATCATGTCAGTTCATTCCTATAGTGTTCCATAACTTTTCTGGTTATGACTGTCATTTATTTATAACAGAATTAGCTAGTGTTTGTGGTCGGATAAATTTGATTCCAAAAACTAAAGAAAAGTATATTTCTGTTACAAAGTTCATACCCACTGAAGACTACAAAGATTCAATTCAGTTAAAATTTATTGACTCGTATAATTTTTTGAGTTCCGGTTTAGACAGCTTGACCAAAACATTACAGCCTGCAGATTTTGTAAATCTTAAAAAATATTACAGTGACTCTCGTTCTTTAGAGCTTATTCGTAAAAAAGGAGTATATTGCTATGACTATATAGACTCATGGAAACGCTATGAAGAGACTCTTATCCCGGATAAAAATAAATTCTATAACAAACTTACTTCTCAAGACATTTCAGACCAAGATTATGAACACGTGAAATCGGTTTGGAATGAGTTTAGCATTCAAAATTTGGGCGAATATACAGATTTATACATTAAGTGTGATGTGTTACTATTGTGTGACGTGTTTGAAAAATTCAGGAGTATGAGTTTATTTCATTACAATTTAGACCCTTGTTATTACGTTTCATCTCCATCTTTAAGCTGGGATGCTATGTTATTGTATACTAAAATTGAATTAGATTTAGTGTCAGATGTTGAAATGTACCAAATGTTAGAAAAAGGTATTAGAGGAGGCCTTGCTCAATGTTCGCTTAGACATGCAAAAGCAAATAATAAATATTTAACAGATTTCAATAAAACGTTACCAATATCATATTTGATCTATTTGGATTGTGTAAATCTGTATGGATTTGCTATGATGAAACATCTTCCAACAAGTAACTTCACATTTCTGAATGAAAAAGATATACTAAACTTTGATGTACTATCTATATCCGACAACAGCAGTCAAGGTTACATTCTTGAAGTGGATCTTATATATCCTCCTGAAATTCATAACGACCATTCAGATTTGCCATTTGCTCCAGAAAAGTATACACCGCCAGGTAAAAATAGTACTAAGCTCGTGGCCAATCTTCACAATAAATATAAATATGTCATTCATTACATTCACTTGAAACAGTGTTTAAAACATGGTTTAAAGATTATAAAGATTCATCGGATTTTATCATTTAAGCAAACAAAATTTCTCGAACCTTACATAAAATTAAACACAACTCTAAGACAAAATGCAAACTCAGATTTTGAGAAAGATTTCTTTAAAAAACAAAACAATTGCATTTTTGGAAAAACAATAGAAAATAAAAGAAAACAAGTTGATGTAAAGTTAGTACATATCTGGAAAGATATTTATAATAAAACCAATAAATTAAATGGTGCAGAAAAATACATTAGCGCCCCAAATTTTAAAAGTTTATCCGTCTTTACAGAAAACTTAGTTGCTATTCAATTACAAAAATCCAAAATTATTTTAGATAGACCAATATATATTGGCTTCACAGTTTTAGAACTCGCTAAAAGTCACTTATATCAATTTCACTACTCGATTATGAAAAAAAAATATGGTGATAATATTCACCTATGCTATACGGACACTGACAGTCTCTTGTATTTTATTAACACATACGATTTTTATGAAGACATGAAAAATAATCTTCAATATTTTGACACCAGCAATTTTGAAGACAATAATTCTTATAATATACCTAGAGTAAATATAAAAGTACCAGGATATTTCAAAGATGAAATGGGTGGTAAAGTTATATCTGAATTTGTAGGTTTACGAGCAAAATTATATTGCATAAAAACAGAAGAGTTATGTATAAAAAAAGCTAAGGGGGTGAAAAAGTCTTCTACAAAAAAACTTGATATGAAACAATTTAAACGGTGTTTGTATAAAAATGAGGAGCTGAGAGATGATATGTGTATAATAAAAGCAAAAAAACATAAACTCTATACCCAAAAACTAAATAAATTAGTTCTGAGTAAAACTGATGACAAAAGACAACTAATAGATAATAAAGTCTCAACGTTACCTTGGGGCCATATTAAAAATATTGTTTAAAAATGTTGAAGTGAATGTGGTACCTCTAAGTTTTGTTATTTTATATACTACTAGTTTCTTAGTTAAGGTAAATATTATGGGTTGTAATTTGTAACTATGTATAAATGATGAAGTTTATGATAAATAAATAGTAATGATGTTCTAAATGATTGTTTTTATTTAATTGCGAGCGTCAATCCTACTTGAAATACAACTACAGCTCTGATTTTTAATATTTAATTATAAGAAAAATAAAACAAAGAATTGTTATATAAAAATATATATTTTCTTTCTGATTCTTTACATAAAGTAAGTTATAATATCGGACTATCAATTATCTACTCACACTCGTACAGCGTTTTGCCAATTTTTTTTATGAGACTGTTTGTAGCATCTCTAATGTCATTAAAATGATTACCGTCTTCCACTATATATTGCACACTTACAGAAGGATTATCACTGTCACTAAAGTCATTGTCAGCTTCTTGGTCTTTTAAATTATATATTAATTTTAACAAGATGACGAGTCGTTTGATTATATTTTCGACGAATAATATAAGTCGATAATGATTCAGTTGAAGATTTCCTCTTTTTAGACTTCTTCGGCTTCGAAAGTTGATCGTCTTTAGATTTGGAAGCTGTTTGCTGCTGCTCTCTAACTCGCTGCTCTTCAAGCCTATCTAAATAACCATCTACGTCTTGAGCGTAATAAAAAGGATTTGTGATAGGATTAGTATCATCGATCTCCACAAAGTTAGACATGATCTGAAACAAAACAAACATATTATGAGAGAAACAAATAATGTTATAGTAGAATATTAAAAAAAGTATTTATAAAAATAGGACTTACCAACGAGCTGATTTAAGAAGACTGTATATGCTTCAGCGGCTGCTCTTAGCGAAATGATTATTTTAACCTGACAATGTCTCAGGTAAGTTCATGTAAACAATTCATTTAAGGTCAAAACCTTAATTCCGATTAATCTTTTTAAAATACTGCTGATGCAGTTGAACTTAAATTACAGTAATTTGATACAGTTGGTACTGTTATAAAGAATATATATATATACATATACATATATACGTTGAATTCTAGAGGCTACTAGTTAAAATATATAAAATTAGTAAGTATGTATATAAAGGTAGACGAAATTCAGTTATTGAACAGTCTTGAAATGAAATTCGTCAAGCAAACTCAAACATTGGAAAATAATAATATACAAGTAGAATGTAAGACGCAAAAAATAAAACATAGTACTCTTTTACCAAATTCAATTCGCTGCATAATATGCGGTCCTTCTAACTGCGGTAAAACTAATCTCATTCTCAATTTGTTAATACATAAAAATGGTCTTAAGTTTAAACATGTTTATGTATACTCAAAGACCACTTTTCAACCAAAATATCGTTTTCTGCATCAAATTATGCAGAGAATACCTGGTGTTAAATTCTTTGTATATAATGATAATAAAGAAGTTATCCATCCCAATAATGCTTTGACTAACTCAGTTATTATTTTTGATGATGTTGCATGCGAAAATCAAATAAACATTCGAAATTACTTTGCTATGGGAAGACATAACCATATAGACTGTTTCTATTTATCCCAAACTTATTCGAAAATACCAAAGCAACTTTTAAGAGACAATGTTAATCTTCTGATTATATTTAAACAAGATAGTGTAAATTTAAAACATATTTACAATGAGCATGTAAATATGGACATGGCCTGGTTAGAATTTAAAAGGCTTTGCTCAATAATTTGGAAAGATGAATATAGTTTTATATTAATAAACAAAGATTGTGGTTTAAATAAAGGAAGGTACAGAAAAGATTTTGATACATTTATTTACTTTTAAATTTTACGATTTTCTAGTTTTATAAAAAAAGATGTAACATATAAATAGTTTCAATTGAAGTTAATTATCAGCTTTAGACGGTTGAGTTATAAAAGCTCAATTAAGTTAAAAATGAATTCAAGAATTAAAGAAAAACTTATAGAAGCAGTTGATAATATAAAATAAAAGTAATGCAGAATGAAGAAGATAATGCTAATTTAAAATTTAAAAAAGTATTCAAACCTATCACAGAAAATTTGAAGACACTTATTAAAGTTAATGATAAAGATAAACCAACTCTAAATTTTTCTATAGATATGTCAAAAAATGACACGATCGAAGATCCAAATGCATCTTTGAATTATACAGACTTCATGAAATCTATTAAATCTAATTCGGATCAAGATTCTAAATATTATGATTATGATGATGTTAGTAACAAAAGTCCTTTTAAAAATAGTGAGACACTAATGTCACTTAACAAGGAAGATGTAATTGATATATATGATAGTAACATAAATGTGCCATTTGGGATTCGCAGCGAAAATAAAAATCTGATGATGGGGAACTCAAAAGTTTCATTTTCTTTTAAGAACTCTGCTTCAAACTCTGATAAAAATTATATAGTAACTATAAATAACAAACACTATGATTTAACTCCAGGCTTAAAAGAACTTATCATGCGTGCTAAACCTGACTTAAATACAGTTACAGAAAAAGATAAAGAAGTTTATAAAGATATACTTTACCTAACAAACGCTCATAAAAGAGATTATAATCCAAATGGTCAAGTTAAAGGTGATAAAGGCATGAAGTACCTTAAGATCATTAAACCCTTATTTTTAGAGCATAATAATGTTACTGCGCAAAATCCAAACCATCTAACAAAACATGGCGGATATTTACCAAAATGCAAAAAGTATAAAAGTAATACAGATTACATTTATTGGGATGATCCTAATGAATTGATTGAACGGTTGAAACTATTAGTTGCTTCTCAAAGTGCTGGCAATACTAATCATGATAATGAAATTTTATCAATTGTTGAAGAACTGAAGGAAGCTGGCATCATAGAATAAAAAGCTAAGAAACATATATTTACAGTTAGTTTTAAGAAGTACGCAAACATGAATGGTGTCAATCAATCAGATGATCAAAATTCTGAAATTTTATCAAAATTAAGTGAATATGATTCTTGTATTATTACCCTTGATGATTGTAAAGACGAGATTTTGAGAAAAATAGCAAATATTAATAATTTGATTATTAAATTGACCGAAAAAATAAACAACCTTGAAAGAAATATTTATGTAAAAGACCTTGCAGGAAAATTAAACAGACATTATGAGCAAAGCAGATGTTGTAAACGAAATTCATAAGAATGCTAGAGTTAACTTTCCTAGAAGACATGTTATTCTTAAAGATATAGATGATCTTTGGCAAGCAGATTTGATAGACATGCAAACAATGTCAAAAGTAAATAGTGGTTATAAATATATCTTGACTATTATTGACTGTTTTTCAAAATTTGCATGGGCAATTCCGTTGAAACAAAAAAATAAAGCAGAGGTATCTAATGCATTTAAAATTTTGTTACAAAAAGGACGCCAGCCAAAAAACCTACAGACCGATATGGGTAAAGAGTTTTATAACGATAAATTCAAAGCGATTTCTATCAAGTATGGTATTAACCATTATTCTACATATTCGGCTAAAAAAGCTTCCATAGTCGAAAGATTCATTAGGACTTTAAAGAATAAACTGTATAAAGAGTTTAGTTTAAATGGGAATTATAAATGAAATGGAACGGTGTTAGACAAAAATATATATGAGTACAACAATACAAATCATAGAACTGTGGGCCAGACGCCAGCTTCAATTAATCATTTAAATAAAACAAATGTGCTACAAAAATATTATGTAAATAAAAAAATCCGCTCTAGAAAAACTGCAAACCACAAAAAATTTGTAGTTGGAGATTATGTAAGAATAAGTAAATACAAAGCATGTTTCGATAAAGGCTATACTCCTAACTGGTCAACTGAAATATTTAAGATTATTAAAGTACAGGAAACTGATCCTACTACTTATTTATTAGTAGATAATAAATGTCGTCCTATATTAGGGGCATTTTATGCACAAGAACTTCAAAAAACTAAACATTCGGATATTTATTTAGTTGAAAAGGTTATAAAAAGAAGGGGTAATCAGGTATATGTTAAATGGCTCGGCCTTCCAGCAAGTCACAACAGCTGGATAGATAAGACAAATGTATTGTAGAATATACGATATTTTATTATTATTATTAGTATCCCTATATAAATCATTGTTCATTGTTCTTTATTCATTTCTAATTTGCTCATAAAGCTACACAGACTGGTGCAAAAACAATTTGGATAATAATAAAAAATGAAAACCAAACGTAAGAGAACAATTTCAACAACTTTACCCGCAGATCACCAAGTAATATCAGGCAAGGGTATAAAGAAAACCTTTAAAAATATAGTTTCACATACTAAGAAACATATAAAGAAACTAAAACCTAAATGTAAAAAAGCTTTGATGAAATTAGCATGTGCCACAGCTCAAGAATTAACATCAGACTTGTCAATAAAGTTACCAAGAATTATACCGGTGCCTAAAAAAGGGGGATTTCTTCCATTAATACCGATATTTGCTGGCTTATCTGCTGCCGGTAGTTTGGCTGGAGGCGCTGCCGGAATTGCGAAAGCTGTTAATGATTATAAGAACGCAAAAAAACGACTAATGGAGCTGGAAAGACATAATAGTAAAATGGAAGCCATATGTATTGGAAAGGGATTACATCTAAAACCTTACAAAGACGGTTTGGGAATATTTGTAACAAAGAAAAAAAACTGATTTCTCGGCTACCTAATAGAGCTTTAACTAATATAGATATTTTAAAGCATTCAAACAACATTCCATTTTTTAGAGGCGTATTTATGCGAGATGAATTACCGTGTAAGCCATATCAAATAGAATGCGGAGTAATAAATCTTGATACTTCGCAGAGTGTTGGTACTCATTGGGTAGCCTATGGAAAAATAAACGATTACATAGAATATTTTGACAGTTATGGCAACTTAAAACCGCCTAAAGAATTCATTAAATATGTGGGGAAAAGCATTTATTATAACTATGATAATTTGCAAAAGAATAATCAATATAACTGCGGGCATTTATGTCTAAAATTTCTTTATTCATTCTGGAATACAAAAAAAATAAATTAATAATTAAATTAAACTTTTATTTTAAACTAATAGAAAGAAATAAAATATAAATAAAAGTACCAATAGGTAGTTTTATGGATAATATTATTATAATATTTTGATCCTAAGTAAATATATATATATATAAAGAAAAAAAGGCATTTATTAAACATTATTTAGCAGCTGGTGATAAGAAGTACATGTGATATTTAGAACTTATTAGTTATTAATACCTTATTATTTATTTCTATTCTACCATTCACTATTCAATTTTATATACCACATAATGGTAGTATTCAATAAAAACCCAACTGTGAGAAACAAACCTTGTATTTCTTTTCCTTTAGTGAAAGACATCAGACGTATCAGTACAGTTAAAATAAAAAAAAATAACAAAAGAAAACAAAAGATTTTTGAAAAGTCTGGGATTAAAATTGCATAATGCTTCAAATCACAGATTTGCCCCAACACGATAGTTCTATTGAGAGCTATGAAATCCATAGTTACAATCCGTATAATAATAGCTTTAAAGATAATGATGAAATTAGAATTCCGATTCATCAGCAAGATATATATGTACTACCTTCAGACAGCTCTATTTACGTAGAAGGTTATGTTAAAGTGACTTCAAAAGATGCGTTGGGGAAATTGGAGAAAAAGGATGTACATTTTATTAATAATCCCATCTCTCATTTGTTTCATGATATAAGATATGAATTAAATGGCGTTGAAATAGATCGTATAAAAAATGCGGGAATTACGACAACAATGAAATCATATGTTTCTATGAATGAGGGTGAAAATAAAGCTGCAGCAGTTTGGGGATGGAACTTGAATGGATTGACGCTAAAAAATGAGCATTTCAGTGTTATTATTCCTTTGAATAAAATATTAGGTTTTGCTGAAGATTACAATAAGTTAATTATTAATTGTAGACATGAACTTATATTGCATAGAAGCAGTTCTGTTGAAAGCTGTGTGACCATGGAGAAAAATGATAGTGTAGTAGTCGATATTCAAAAAGTACAGTGGCGTGTGCCACACATAAAAGTATCTGATCGTAATAAATTATGTTTACTTAAATATTTAGAAAAAGATCGTCCTATACAACTAGCGTTTAGAAATTGGGATTTATATGAATATCCGTTATTGCCAAATACCACTAAACATTCATGGTCAGTCAAAACAGCCTCTCAATTAGAAAAGCCAAGATTTGTAATTTTTGGATTACAAACCAATAGAAAATCTAATAAGGCTAAAAGTTCTTCTATTTTCGATCACTGTAATGTAACTAATATTAAGTTATTTTTAAATTCTCAGTATTTCCCTTATGACTCTCTTAATCTGAAATTTGATGAAGGTAAATATAGTATATTATATGAAATGTATGTTAACTTTCGTCAGTCTTATTACAACACTGGTATTGATCCCTTGTTAGACTTACATCAATTTAAGGAAAAGGCTCCTTTGTTCGTAATCGACTGTTCAAGACAAAATGATTCTATAAAAACCGGACCAGTTGACGTACGATTAGAAATTGAATGTTCTGAAGATATTCCAAATAATACAAGTGCTTATTGTTTGATCATAAACGATCGCCTTTTTGAACATAAACCTTTAAGTAACATAGTCAGAAAGTTATCATGAATGTTATTGTTGATGTTCAAGGGTTTAAGAGAGAGGATAATGAGTTCATTCCAAAAGAAATAGCGATCATGTGGAATGGGCGTATATTTGTACTCTTGATAAAACCGCCGACCGCATTTTATAATTTATCAAAAAAAGAACGTCTGCAAGTATCTTGGATAGAAAGAAATCGAGGAATTAATTGGAATCAAGGATTAATCCCTTACAATTTATACAAAAGCGTTATAAGTGATTTTTTTAAAAACAAGAGTATTTTTGTAAAGGGATTTGAAAAAGTATTGTGGTTAAAAGATATCTTAAATAACAAAAATGTATATAATTTAGAAGATAAAAACTGTCCTAGTTTAGTAACATTGTACAATAGTTATTCAACTTCTTCTGATATTATTAGTTGTATATATCATAGTAACATGTGCGCTTTAAAAAATGTATCCTGTTTAAATAAGTGGTGTATAGAAAACAATATTCTTAAGTAAATAAATTGAAACTAGGTAGTCGTATATAATAATATATATTGTCTTATTATCTCATTTGATTCACACGTTGTTGAAGTAATAAACTAAATTATGATATAAAAACTTTTGTTTTATTTATTTCACATGATTAATTGTTAATTCAATCTAAGAACATTTTATTTGTGTTTAGACATTCCACCCGCCTGTCCACCTGGTCGATTATACCATCTACTCATACACACCAACGAACTTCACATTGGACATAATTTGTATGTAATCTATCAGTAGAGACTGGAATGCGGTGAACTTCCATATAAGAATACTTCATCATTCGATCTTCTTCTTCTTCTTCATCATCCAAACCAACATTGTTCGACCCTTACATACATGAGTAGTAGGTAATTGGGGAGTTCTGCATCACGGCGCGAGCGAAGCGAGGCGACGTGATGCAGAACCCCCAATTACCTACTACTAATAGCTATGTAAGGAGTAAGCTTGAGTACTGTAGCTCAGTTTGGTGTCCAAGCTATAAAATACATGTCAACAGAATCAAAAGGCTGCAAAAAAGTTTATACGAACCATGACCTACCGTTTTCGGATTCCTAGAACTATAACAGGTTACATAGAGAAATCGAAACATTTTCGGCTGGACCCGCTCTCGATGCGAAGTTTCTGTCTCGATATGTCTTATCTACATAAAGTTATGAACAACCGCATTAATAGCCCCAAGTTGCTAAATAAATTTGATTTTAATGTTCCAACGAAATACGCATGTGGGTTGTTTAAAGTAAATACACATTTAGACGGGGATTAACGCTAACTACATATTATAGGCATACTACGCATACCTTTTTATACCCGACGTTTCGACCGAGTTGCACCGGTCGTGGTCACGGGCGGACTGGTGTCGCGATGTGCTGCCTCCGCGGCTGAATCTTCGTCCACCGTCACATTTTTTATCCAGCTACCGTCACACACAACACTATCGGTGTCCCTATTACGTACATAGGCCTTATTCTGGTGGTTAGTCGATTGCGAAGTAAAACGAAGTTGCGTTTTTGCAAATACTGGATGCCACGCTGTAGATAGTTTGTGACCGTCTTCCCGATTGAAATTATTAGGATGCTTTTTGATTTCAATCGCTTCACGCACTACCCTTGAATAAAAGTGGCGATCTGTGGAGAGGACTTGCGTTCGATAAAATTCAATTCAGTGATTTGCGCCTCTTTCAAGTAGATGTTCTGCAATCGCTGATTTATTAGACTGGCGGTTTTTGACAGCTGCGATATGTCCTTTGACCCTTTCATGAATTGTCCGCTTTGTCTGGCCTATGTAGGAACTACCACAGCTGCAGTCTATTTTGTAGACGCCTGGTGTTGAAAAACTTGGCCTGACCAGCAGACCGGAAACATGACAAAAATGACAAAAAAAAATCGGGTTTTTTTAAAAAATTTAATTAAATAATTCATTTTGTATATTTTAATTAGATGGTCTTTGAGTATCTAATTTATTTTAAACCAATAACATAAGAAAAATAAAATTAAAAACAATTAAAAATAACGATTATTTACAACGCGCGTGCAACGAACGGCTGGCCGGCCGACTGTTGACCCGTAAGCGTTGTCAGCTGGGCGATAAGTACCTACGTTAGTCTGCAATCACGAGACCCCATTTATTTTCCTTTAATTGAAATGTGCCTAAGTATAAGGTGCAGTTAAGTCCAACGCCACTTTTTAACTGTAATTATGATAAGTGTTATGATGTATGAACGTAATTTCAATTCAATCCTAGTAAATATCTATCACACCACACATTATGAGAAGTTACAATTATCTTTCCTTACAAATGAAAGATCAATGGGTAGTTGGGAAGTTATCTAATATCGCGTCCGCACGCTAAGCACTTGCCGCTAACTCCAAACCAAATGACCAGATGACCTTTCATGTCCTCGACAACTAAACAGCCTAAAGCATTGTGATAAGTTACCTATGTTATGTTGTTGTTATTCAAGCGGTTATTTTACTATTCAGTCTTACTTATTTATTTACACTAAATTAAGTCAAACTAATGTCTCGCATTAAAGGCAACGTTAATACCTAAAAAGCTGCGTAATTAATAGGTGTCGGTAGGTACTTACTTACATGGTGTTAAATAGCATTCCAGTTTATTACATCAGCGAACAGGAAAGGTGATAAAGCTTCCCATCACACCTCACAGGCTTTGGACTGTCAAACTAATAAAATATTACTTAAAAATTAAACCTTCGCCAAAATAACGTAAATAAAATAAAATTTATTAAAGGACGAACTAAAATAACTCTTGTGATCGGCACATTATTATGTTTAAAAGAACACCACCTGTTCTACCTACAAGTCTAATACGACTTAACACCCATTTGTTACACAAAACATTAATTTGTTACTGAACTAATTACTTTATTCACGGTAGCCTATTCATGATAATACTAATCCTTTACTAACTAACTCATACTAGTTATTAGTTTAATCGCCCACACAGAAATGCACCTCACATACACACTACACACCAAAACTTTCCCGAGGAAACTGCACACTGCGCGTGACTCGACTCAGCACAGCAGTGCCACAGTGCGATTCTCTAAGTTAAAGCCGTAAAGTTGGTAGCACCGCCTGCCGCAGCGATAAGAATTTACTCTGTCTCTTTCATATTCATAGAATTGGAAAGAGACAGCAGATCACAGCCATGCGCACAGCGTCTACGTGTCGCTCGCTCGCATCTCGCATCTTTGATTTTTTCGGCAGTCAACTTATGCATTCTGTCTGGTGCATTCGCGTCGCGTGTGCGTAAAAATGCCTAAAGCACGCCGAATTAGTGTAATAATAATTATGTGCCGATTACAAAAGTTGTTCTAGTTATTCTTTAATAAATTTTAATTTATTTATGAAATTTTAGCACAGGTTTTCACTTTTATTTAATCATTATTACATTAGTTTGACAGTGGGAAGCTTATCACCTTTCCTGTGCGCTAATGTAATAAACTGCAATGCTCTATAACACCATGTAAGTACCTGCCTACCTATTAATTACACAGCAGTTTAGGTATCAACGTTGCCTTTAATGCGATACATTAGTTTAACTTCATTTAGTGTAAGTAGGCAAGACTGAATAGTGAAATAACGCTTGACTAACAACAACTCAAAATAGGTAATACATACTTATTTTAGTTTAGTTGTCGAAGACATGAAAGGTCATCGTTCGGTCGTTGGTCGTACCTTAGATAACTACCTACATTTGATCTTTCATTTGTAAGGAAAGGTAGCTGTACCTATCTTCTCATAATGTGTGATAGATCTTTTTTTGTAAGACGTAGGGTAGGATTGAATTGAAATTACGCTCATACATAACACTTATCATAATTACAGTTAAAATGTGGCCATAACTTGATGCAATCGATAGTCGTTGGACTTAACTGCACCTTATACCTACGCACATTTCAATTAAAGGAAAATAAATGAGGTCTCATGATTGCAGACTAACGTAGGTACTTAACGCCCAGCTGACGACGCGGCCGTGTCAACCGACGGCCGGCCGGCAGTTCGTTAAACTTCGTTGCCCGCGCGTTGAAAATAATCGTTATTTTTAATTGCTTTTCATTTTATTTTTCTTATGTTATTGCTTTAAAAGAAATAAGATACTCAAAGACAATCTAATTAAAATTAACAGAAGAATTATTTAATAAAAAATGAAAAAACACGAATTTCATTTTTGTCATTTTTGTCATGCTTAAAACACTTGACCTGACCAGCTCTAGAAGTTTTTTGCGGTTTCTAGCAGTCACCTTATTTAGCCATGGCGTCCGTGCACTATATATAGGACACCACTCCGTTCAAACTTAACGTGACTTCCATAAATGTTCCATACTGCTGAGCAAAGGCCCCCCTCCCCTCTTTCTGGTTGATCATAGAAATAAAACACAATGTCACCATTTATCGTCACAGCTTGCTATAATAAATAATTCGGCAAAGTTAATATCTTGCCACAGCCATGAATTTTCGGTGTTAAATCCGTAAACAGAGATAGACCGTAACTCAGCGGTCCATATTTTATTCGTGCTGCCTGACGGGTACTTATAAAATATGGAGATTTACGACCTATCAGCTGGGCTCCTGGTGAACTGTACTCTGAGTCTCTCTGGTGATAGGGTAGTGGTTTTACTCTATGTAAGTACCTCTATTCTTGCACAAAACAACCTAATGGGTCGGATTACACTGCGAGAGGGAGACTTCTGTAGAGCCCACTAAGATACGATACTTTAAGTTAGTGGTTTCGTGTGCAACAACCAGCTGGCTGAAGAAGTCAACTGTATTAAGTACTGAATTGAGTGACCTAATATAGTAATGGGATAACCCTCGAGTGGGAGATGAGTTTCCTGAAAAAACCCGTTAGAGCGGCTCCTATATACCCTTATACACATTTTTCTTATTTTTTTAGCCTACATTATTATATTACGTTATGGTTGTTTCAAGGTCATTTATTGTGCAACAATAGGCTTCAACGCCTGCTTACCTTATGTTTGTTTGCTAATTTTAACTGGAAAATATATTCGGATATTCGGCATTCCTTACGTTTAAAATGCATTGTGCCTTCACAGCGCACCCCCCATGGTACGTTTTGTTCTGAAATAGACATAATTCAAATATGCCAACATATTAAAGCTTTGTCCTCTTCTCTTGCAAGATAACGGACATCACTCTTGACTGTCGTAACTCACATACGTCATAATAGCACCCCCGGTTACTGAGTCGAGAGTTTAAGTCTGATAAAATTTGTTCCACCAACTTCACACAATACTTTCAGGGCGATTATCGCTAAAGGGGAACATAGTTTTACTTTATGCTTGGCTATATTGAGTCAAAGCTTTGTTTCAAGAAGTTGTAGCTAGTAGGTAGTAGATTGTGAGGAAGTGTGGGTACTTACAGAAAGCTGACAGATGTACCTAAGTAGCGCATAAGCAGTCGGTATTATGTTGTCTGTCAAATAATGCTAAAAAAGTTTGTAAAGCACTTATAACTGGACTATGGGCATCCTTTACAAACAAAGTAGTTGCAAGATAGGAAACCAGTCTCGGTACACACGCAAGCAGATCACCTAGCCAAAACTGTCAAATTTCTCCAAACGATGTTGATCCTCATTTTACAGTGATAAAAATAAAAAATTATCAAAAAAAATTGTCATTTTGTGGGTTCTATAAGAGCTGGCATCTGTGCCTTAACGGCATTCCTTCACACATAAATTAACTTAATAGAATCTCCCTTTTTATCACTTTTCCCATAAAGAAAAAAACAGTCATAATCATAATCATAAATCATTTATTTCCAGAAATATGTTACAAAGTACTATTATTTCACTTTATAAGTCTCATATGTTTGACTGTCGTACAGCATGCAATAAAGTACTATCGCGGACTTCGTCGCTTTACCAGTCTAAAGATCAAAATCCCCTGCACACCGCGTCGTCTATTTGGTACGGGCACGTACCCGGCCGGCCGGTGAGTTACATACGAAAAGAACAATGGCCATTATTGACCTGATTTTTTTGAAAATGTATAAAATCAAGTGCTATTGGCAAAAATAGCTCTAAATTCATTAAATCAAACCATATTATCTAGGTTTCCATTAAAGCTCTAGGAGTAATGCAATATTGTGTTTTCTATTTCTAGGGTAGTGACTAAGTTTAGGTTTTTGAACGCACCCTGCCGCCTGTGAGCCGGCAGTGTACGTTCCGTTTCACCTATGTATTGTCAGTTGAACGTGATGTTTGATAAATTATAGGTAGGTAATATCAGTTATAGGAAGCGTTACTATTACTTAAAATACATTTAACATTTTGAGAAGAATTATTAACACAATAATTCATAATTCACTCATCAAAAATAAATAAGAAAAAAAAATAAAGGAAAAAATACTGAAGACCAGGCTGTATGCGCTAGATCACTTTGCCTTATCCCAAATGGAAGAACAAAACTAAAAAAAAATGTCTGTCGTTGTTCCGTGTTCGTTGTGTTCAGTGCGTTTGTTTGTTGTTTAGATTTTGAGTTTTTCCTTTTTGACCTACGCTATCCTCTGGACTCTGATATTATCTTCTAACAATAACGAGTTTTGGCTTTTGATTTCTGGACACCGATATCTTCTCACACCGACTTACACTTGGCTCACGATTACTGGACACTGTTGGCTTGCGATTTGGATTTTATGATGCAGAGTTCAATATCAAGTGGGCGCATTCTGTGCATAGACTGCAGAGTTTGTATAGGTACAATTCGACGTTTCGTCGTGTTCGACCTTAATACGAGAGTTATTTCATTACTCAGCGAGTGGCCCTCGCCTTTAACCGTAAGTATACGTATGTACTTTTATTTCATTCGACCATCTACAATGATGTTCATACTTTTACTTACATATTTTGTACCTATATCCATGCAGAAGCACAGTAAAGCTTACTTAATACTGTTGCAGAAGTGCCTCAATTCTGTTATGATTGTCATTGATTGTCACATTTGAACATACTTTTACAAATAACTATATTGTGTAAAAATACCTACATTAATTATCAGTATATTCAAATTGGTTCAAATATCATTGGTTCAATTAAACTAGTATTCTGTTGTCTGTGACAATAATGTGCTTAATATTATAATATGTACTTATATAATGTACTTATTTTATTTAAGATTACTGAAGAGGATTACATTTGTAAAACATGCTATGATATTGCTATGAGGGAAGTAAATCGAAGAATGATCACTTTAAGTGGTGATGGACAGAGTGCAAGCTCATCTCGACAAGAAAGAATAGGTACACAAGTCTGCGCACAGTGCGGTTGCTCATTAATAAGACGACAGAGTCATCTTATTTGTATTAATAATCCATCACCCATGGAAAGAATGATAAGAACTATTATAGAAACAAGAATTAATCCACATCAGGTACTTTTTTCTCTAAATTTAATATTTACCGTAACTTACCTCTTAAAAATGTTAATTGTAAGACTTTTATTTCCGATCTGTCTAAGAACAAATACTTATGTTATGTGTCTGAATCTCATAAATGAATAAAAAGAAATTGCTTAATATTTTGTTCATATTTACTTTGTATGAGAAATGTAAAATAGTAATACTTGATCATTTAAAAATAAAAAACTATTTTATTTTCTTCTATAGATAATGACATCAGATCGGATATGCCATTCGTGTTGGGTCAGTATCAGAAGGTCAGCTGTACGTCAGCAGCAAATCGATGAGGCACGAGCTTAAGATGATGAACATTAAGTTGAACCAGTTAACGTGGAGGAAGAATAATGTGTCTGGCAGAGAGGGTATCACTGAATATTGTTGCAATTGTTTAGTGCGGCGTCGAACAGTAGGCTGTTGCGCCCACGTAATGACGTTATTCTGGTACCTTGGATGTGCTAAATATCAATCCAATATATCAGCACCAGCAGAGTTTTTGGATGAGGTAGCTGTAAGATTAAGTTGTGATGATAAATAAAAAATATTATGTACCAAACAGAGGTGTTTTATTTATTACCTTTAACATCTGTAGGAAGAAATTGGGCATAACTGCTCAAGTTTTTTTGGGGGTTAAAGTTACTCGCGTCCGTAGGTTTACCCCTGAGACCCTACACGTGACCCCTGGGTGGTGCTAAATGAGTGACACTGACTGAGTGGTAGAGCCACGCTGCGTTGCAGCCGTGCGATTCTCTAAGCTAAAGCCTTGATAGCTGCGGCTGCCGCAGCGCTGAGAAAAGACTCTGTCTCTTTCATATTCATACAATTGGAAAGAGACAGCAGATCACAGCCATGAGCGCAGCGTCTATGTGTCGCTTAGAGAATCGCATAGCAGCACGCATTGGGCGGGCTCGCCCGGCGTAATACTCACGAATATTCGGCGTGAAATAATGGCACTTGGTGCTGTTGTGTTTCGTCCGACCAGTGAGGGTTCCGGAGGCCCCTCCCCCACCCCCTCTTCCAAATCAAATCAAATCAAATCAATATCTCTTTATTCAGTAAACTTAGAATAAGCATTTTGAATCGTCAAAAGTTAAAGGATGGAAGGGCACCCACCCACCCACCCCGCCCATTCAGGAAGTCTTTTAACTGTGGAGAAGAAGGGCGCAAGAAACTCCACAGGTTTATAATAATATAGAAGTAACGACATTTACAAAACAATATGTCGTTACCAAATCATACAACATACAATTAAACAAATTATGAGCGTCAATACAAGTTGGAACATGCCCTCCCTGTCATAGAAGGACATTTTCCATTACAACAAAAAAAAAACATTTGATACGATTACAAGACAAAAGAATATTCAATAAAAAACAGGTATTGCTCGATTTTAAATAAAACGAACAACGTCTTACAGTATCTTTGGAATAAAAAGAAAAACTATTAAATACTACCAATAAAAAAAAATAAGATTGCAAGAGCAGACCAGCCTCCACAGGCGGCACCCGTTCACGAGTATGACATGTGAATCAGCCATCGCTTCGCTCAACCATGTTTTAGGGAACGTAACGACCCGACGCACATGCCACCACCGCAGAGACACTTTAAGAGAGCATGACACACTCGAGCAACTCCAACGAAAGCAAGAGAACAACAAGACGACTTTAAACGCAACATAAATTTTGAGTGGGTACCTTTGTCTGTAAGACACTGCTGTTAAAGGCTATCATACCAGCGTAAAATTAATTATTAAAAAAAAAAAATTGCTAAGAAAATAAAATGTGAAAATATTATTATAACCAGGCTGTTTTGTCTTCTAAATATTCTTTGACTGTATAATAACCTTTCTTATGTAAACAAGATTTTACATGATTCTTAAACTTATCTAAAGGTAAATCTTGTACAGTACTTGGTATTTTATTATAGTAGTGTATACCTTGCCCCAAGAAAGAGCCGAGAACCTTTTGTAACCTAAACAGTGGCATTACTAGTTTTGACTTACTTTTAGTATTGAAATTGTGTACATCACCGTGTTTAGAAAAAGAGTTAATATTGCACCGCACAAAAACTATACAATTATAAATATATTGCGATGCAACAGTAAGAACACCAACTTCCTTAAAAATATTTCTCAGAGAAGTTTGTGATCCCAGTCTATAAATGGTTCTTATTGCTCGTTTCTGTAAAATAAATATAGTTTTAATATCAGCCGCTGTTCCCCACAAAAGGACGCCATACGACATGACACTGTGAAAATAACTAAAGTAAACAGTCCTAGCAGTTTCAACATCTGTTAATTGTCTAATTTTTCTAATGGCGTAAGCTGCTGAACTGAGTTTGCCGGCCAAATTCGATATATGCGGATTCCATTGGAGTTTTGAGTCCATGGTTATCCCTAGGAAAACTGTCGAATCTACCAAATCTAATTTATCACCATTCATTCTAACATCTGTTTGTTCGGTCTTGACATTTGGTAGTGTAAATTTAATACATTTCGTTTTTTTAGCGTTTAGCTGTAAATTATTAGCAGTAAACCAACTAAGTACCTCTGAGAGAGCATTGTTTACATCGTCAAAATTATTCTTATTCCTAGTCACATTAAAAATGAGTGAAGTATCATCTGCAAACAATACAATATCACAGAAGTTTTCTACAAAGAATGGCAAGTCATTGATATATATCAAAAATAAGAAAGGGCCAAGAATTGACCCTTGTGGAACTCCCATTTTTACATGAGAACCGGATGACTTAGTTCCATTAACATCGACAGTTTGTGTTCTAGAACTAAGATAAGACTGTATCAATTTAAGCGCAAAACCTTTGAGACCATAATAATTTAACTTCATCGCCAGTGTTTGGTGCTCAACGCAATCGAAAGCCATGGACAGGTCGCAGAAAACTCCAAAAGCGTTCTGAGACCCCTCCCAGGCATCAAATATATGTTTTATTAGAGCAACACCTGCATCAGTAGTGGAACGACCCTTTGTAAAACCAAATTGCTTACTATGTAAAAGATTATTTAAGTTAAAGTATTCTACTAACTGTTCGAGAATAATTTTTTCATAAATCTTACTAAGTGCTGGTAGTATTGAAATTGGTCGATAGTTACTGGGGTCTTCTTTATTTCCCGATTTAAATAAAGGTATAACCTTACTAAACTTCATAAGATCAGGAAAGATTCCCTTATCAATACAGTTATTAAATATGTCAGCAAGATAGGGTG
The DNA here is from genome assembly GCA_963921215.1 of Scoparia ambigualis. Taxonomy (NCBI): domain Eukaryota; kingdom Metazoa; phylum Arthropoda; class Insecta; order Lepidoptera; family Crambidae; genus Scoparia; species Scoparia ambigualis. The sequence continues at coordinate 35,984,753 of OY992509.1, read as the reverse complement.
CAATAGAATATATAATATTCTTAATTATCTTCATAGACATGCCCCACAAATCACCTGTGTTTTTCATTTTTAGTGATTTGAAACTTTTAATAATATTATTAGAGTCAATATATTGAAAATTAAAAGAAAAATTACATTTGGGTACATGTTCTTCGAGAAAAGATTGTGTCGCCACTGGTGATGAATTCAAATTAGAGGTTGTTACCACAGGTATACTTATAAAGAAATCATCAAAAATATTAGCAATTTGTGCATCCGAATTGACAAGGTTGTCATTAACTTTTAGAGTAAAAGTGTTGTCCCGTGGTTTTAATTTACCAGTTTCACGGTTGATGATATCCCAAGTGGCTTTTATTTTATTATTAGACTTTTAATTTTATCTTTAATGAAATTTGATTTTGCTATTAAGCACACTTTCTTAAACAATTTAGAGTATTTTTTTACATATTCTGTAAAATTTAAATTATGGTTATATTGTCTTAGATTATATAGCTCAAACAGTTTATTTCTACTTTTATAAATACCAGGCGTGGCCCAGTCACAGAACTTAAGTTTTTGTGAAAACTTTATTGTTTTAGAAGTAAACACCTGGTTGTATTCTGTCTTTATTAGATTAAAGAGATTACTATATAGTACATCCGGATCATCTTGTACAAAGAGCAAAGTATCAATTTTACAAGCTACATTGTTTTTAAAATACTCCATTCGCTTTTTTGTAACTGGTTTACATGTTACAGTTTTAGGCTCCTCCTTAACATCAATATCATAGCTCACCTTCAAACCGCAATGGTCAGATGTAAGACTACTAATAACTGACTTAGATACAGGGTCATAGTCTGTAAAAATATTATCGAGACAAGTGGCCGAATGTGAAGTTATTCTAGTGGGTTCAAGAAATAGATTTTTTAAATTAAAACATTTAAATAAAGCTAGAAGACTAACACTCACTGAAGTGTTTTCTAAAATATTTACATTAAAATCCATACATACTAAAACAAATTTATTTTTTAATTTTATTTTATTAAGTACATCTTCCATTACTGATTCAAAAACATCGAAATTGCCCGAGGGGGGTCGGTATACACACACTATTATAAACCTATTTAACTCTACGCATGATAGCTCAATATTACGCTCCTTTGAAAGACATACAATATCATTTCGCTCTTTGTCTTTAATATTATTACTAACAAGTATTAAAGAACCGCCGTGAATAGCTGTGCTTCGTACGTACGCACTTGCTAGTTGGAAATTATTTACATGGAAAGACGTGTCATGTGTTTTTAGCCAATGCTCAGTTATACAAAATATATGAATAGCCTGACTTTTTGCAATTAATTCTAATTCTAAGTCCTTGCCAGCCAAACCCTGAATGTTTTGATTTATAATATTAATGGATGTGGACTTGGCTTTTGTCTTAGACCTCAGTTTAAACTAGAGGTAGTCACCTTACTACTAGTTATAAAAGATGCATTAGTAGAACTACTAATGATAACATTATTATAAATAGACTTTGTTATACCAGGTATAACTGGGTCTTGTATATTATAAGCTAATAAATTAGCTATCTGGGTCTTATATTTCTTTGGCAAATACATACATATATACATACACATACAATACATTTGGTATCTGAAGTCAAAATAAAATTATTAATAAATTTATTAATGTCAAAAAATAAAATATTGTCACTATGACGCCATAATAAATTATATAATAATAAATTTAAGTCAAAAATACGTTTGTTTTGTTCCCAGGTTAAGTTTTTACAGTAGGGAAAAGCACTAACAATTAACCTGCAATTTGTATTCGCTTGAAATTGTAACAAATAAGTTATGTTTTCTATTATGTCACGTTTCTTAATTTGTGAACTGTCACCACATAAAATAATTACATTAGTGGAACTGTTCAATGACTGCTGAGATATGCTACGTACTATAGTATTCATTGATAAACCTGGGGCACAGACATTCGTTACTTGTTGATTTAAACTTCCATTCATAAGCAACCCCAACCCCTGACCCAGTCCATCAGAGAACATAACTGTTTTTCTTTTTAATTCATTAGCATTGTTTATGATCAAGCTATTTAAATCATAAGTAGGTATAATTTCTGTACAGGCCGTTAACGGACTGGGATCCATGACAGACAAGTTAGTTGACTGAATACTTGAGTTTGATAATAAAGGACTTTCACATCTGTTTATCTCATTATTAACTAAAGAGTCGTACCGATCAGCATTGTATTTGCATAAATCAATCAACTCTGTAGCTGATTGAATATGCTCTTCGATTTCCTTTTGTGCAGTTGAATATTTATTGTTTACACTATCAAGTGTCTCATGCAACCGCTGAATATCTGATTGTAATTGCTGAGTGTCCCGGTCATACATTTCCCTACTTTTAATTAATTTATTATTATAAATCTCTAAAGAATCTAAAAGGCTCATACGTTCTTTCCTAAGAGCAATATTTTTGTAAAAACAGTTGTTCTTTTTGATTAATTTTTCAGTTTTCCTTATATATCTATGAATTGAATTGAATAATTCGATGTACTTATTTGGTATAGAAGTAATTTTAACTAGTAAAAAAATAAAAAAATAAAAATGACAAACTACAAGTAAAACCAAATTATGTAAGCAACTGTAGTTTCTAAATTGTACAAAGTTACAATATCTTTTAACATGTGCCTCTAAAATCTAGTGATATAATTGAAACAGCTAAGAAGTACCACTATTTGAGGTGTTGTTATTATGTAAAAAACAAATAACCAGCTTAGTACATTGACACTTGCAAATCAAATGTAAGTAAGTACTTATAGTGTTTTGGGATTGTTAAAAATAGCTATTATAGGTACCTACGTCTTATTAGTTAAAGATATAATGAAAACAATACTCCCCCGGTTTATGTTGCTGCAATCCACGGCAAAAGTTGTGATTTTCACAACTTTGAAAATGTTATTGTTTATGTAATGTAACTTCCGAATTCCTATTCCTTCCTTAAACCTATTCCTCCCTTAACGGCCGGCAACGCGTCTGCGATTCCTCTGGTTTTGCGGGTGTCCATGGGTGGCGGTGATTACTCTCCATCAGGTGACCCGCGTGCTCGTTTGCCTCCTTCTTTTATAAAAAAAAAAAAAAGTACAAACCAAAGAGAAAAATAATAATACAGGCACAAACTCATTTGTTATTTATGCTTCAGTGTTGGTGTACATCATAAGTACTTTTTAGTTAGTAATATCGGCATTAAGACATTATTAGGTACCTATTGGTTTATCAAGGTAATGTGTTTTAGAGTTAATTTAAATAAAAATGGTACCTGTTAAAATAGCATAATGTCAAAATACGATAAAAAAATTCTAACCTTAAACCTTTAAGTGTTATTTTTAGACTTCCTAGAGCTTTACTAATAAATCTGACTTCAGATCCTCAAACAATAACAAATAACGATCACATTTTGCTATGTAGTGGATTTATACAAGTTAACTCATTGACAGGTTTTCAAATGTATAGACAGTGGCCATTGTTCTTTCTGCAAACTGGTAAAGCGACGGTGACCCCGGTAGTACATAAGAAGCAAAAACCATAGACTTAGTCATAGTATTAATTCCATGGCATATCAAGCCTGTATGGTACTGTTTATTGATATCAAGTCATCGCGACAATTGGCTATTTGACAGTTATAACAATTTAATATTATGAAATATGTCGGAAATGGTAGGTTATGATTTAACGATAACTATTCAATAGTTTTTTCTTATTATGATAATTTGTAAATATTTTATTTTTACAAAATAAATTTTTGATTTTTGTCTGTGGATTACAAGACCCGAAACACGGGCGGCCATGATTGAGCTTCATGTGACGTCACATTTCACAAAGTATACAAAAACTCTCTGTCAGGTTTCAAGTTAAGTTTCTATATTTATTGAAATGTGACGTCACAGAGCAAAATGTCACGTGACCAACCGTTTTCGCACGAAATTTGAAATCAATAAAAAAAAAATGTTTTTTTTCTGTTAAATAAAGCTTGTTCGAGAAAGAAAATTTTGTACGAGGTATAAAATAAGCGTTTGTAATTTTTTAAATACTTTTTCGAAAACTGTCAAGAAGCCAATTGATGGGTATCCGCTTGCCAAATGCGGGTTGGTAATCACAAACTGGGGCTATACATTGAAAAATCCGAAGACACTTTTGGCCCGACCTGGGATTTGAACCCGGGATATCGAGCCGAGCGCTAGACCACTCGACCACTGAGGCAGACATGAAATTGAAATTAACATAACATAAATAAACATAAATCTTTCCTACAATCACACCAATTATCTGCCCAAGAGAAGCTTCGAAGAAACTCGTTAAATGGTTACTAGACAACGGATACACATACTTAAAAAACTTAAATACATACTCATTATACATAGAAAACACCCAGACCCGAGACAATTTAGAAAAACAATAATTTCTAAATTGACCCGACCGGAGATCGAACCCGGGACCTCAGAGATGGCGACACCATGAAAACCGGTGTATAAACCACTCGACCAAGGAGGTCGTCGAAAAAAAACAAACAAATTTCTGTTTAAAAATATATGTAGTCAATTGTTAACACCATAGGTATTTTGTAACCTGTCTGTTATTTCCCAAGAGACAACACAGAATTTTCAATTGAATGTTTGTGTTAACGGAAGGTCATGCATCATTCTTGATCAAGCAATAAAAGTTATGACTTTTTTGTGGAACTTCCGTTACTCACCAAACAAAGAAAGCTGTGAGATGTTTGTGGAACCTGATGACCTAACAACACAAAAGAATTACCAGAGTTTTAACGTTGTCATGGATGGGCTGGATATTTTTGTTGTTAACCAATATAATTTATTCTCACTTGAATAAGAAATAAATGCGAGTGTTGTTTAAAAAAATTGTCGTATGCTGACAAAACTAAAATGTGTGGATTTATTATTTATCACATATTTTTAAAAGATTCTCATTATATCGGTTCCAGGGTTCGATTGGCAGGTCGAGCAGTGTGTTTCGGTTTCGATTTTTTGTTTTTTTATTTCGATGACTGACAAAAAAAGAAATCGACCGCGAGTTCCCAGCGCACCGTCACTCCCTGGTTTGAGCAGTAACCAGTTGAAACGGAACAGGGATGCGAAAAGTAATCACTGGAAGAAAGTCTTCTTCCAGTGATTACTTTTCGCATCCGATTGCCGCAAACGATTATACATTGCAACTTATAATATCCAATAGCTGTCGAACAATGACATATTAACTACTTAGAGGCACTGAAAAAGATGAGTCTTTATGAGCAATGTGAAAGAGTTACCTATGCTCGGCATTTCCTTATGCAACTGGAAGAGAAATACTTGGGTTCAATTTAAAACCAAGGTTAGGGATGTGGTCAAAGTAATTGCCGAGCGTAAATGGAGATGGGCGGGACATATTTCTCGAATGAGCAAATAAAGATGGACCGGAGGTTGCTGGAAAGGCGCCCGCGAGCACACACAAGACCGCGAGATAGACCACCAATGAGATGGAAGGACGACATCGCACGGCACGCAGGGCATGATCGGATGTCGATAGTCCAAAATCGTCAGAAGTGGAAAAGGATGGAAGAGGCCTACTTCCGAAATTGGACATGAAAATGGCCGCTATAGATAGATAGTGATAGAGTCAGGGTGTGTGATTGCGCCCCGCATTTAGTAAGTGTCAACCCTTCAATAATATCAGTGACTGATGATTTCGATTATGCAGAACAGTATTCTTATATGTTAATAACACAACTACTACCAATGCTGGCATCAAGGATTATTATAATTCATCCTGTTGTTTCAGGACCAATTACTAAGTAGGTTTAACGTTTAACATTTCTCTTTGTCCGAGCAAGGATACCTAATAACTTATTTATATCATTTATTCCCCCCCCCCTCACAATTCCTATTCCTTCCCTAACCCTATTCCTTTCTTAAAGGTCGGCAACGCATCTGCGATTCCTCAGGTTTTGCGGGTGTCCATGGGCGGCGGTGATTGCTCTCCATCAGGTAACCCGCCTGATCGTTTGCCTTCTTTTTATATTAAAAAAAAAGTATCTATTAATAAAATGATTTTGATTTATATCATTTCTCTAAAAAGAAAAATCAATCGACACGAATGTATGTTCGCGCATCACTTCAAAGCTAATAATTCTTTTGTTGTGTTATTTTATTTATTTTAGAAATTCGTCACGGGATACGTTGTGTCTACGCAGACAAAGTCGCGGGCGGGCTGTTATGTTACAATAATAAGTAGTAAGATATTCGTGACAACGGTTTTATATTTCTAACGTCGTTTTTATTTATGGCAATAAATAATTGGATCAAATATATAGTGCCACAATCTTCTAGGAACTTGTTCAAGAGTCTCTGGTGATAAGTATTGTATACTTCGCTTAAAGTGCCCATCAGCTGCGTCGGTTTCAATTTCCTTTGAGATTCATCTTATTTAATTAGGACTTATATTTGGTTAGGACGGGCCAGCTGTACCCTGTTTTCAGTTTAAATCTTCGGTCTATAAGACCCTTTACAGTTTTCACTGTTTGTTTATTCGGTTTTAAAATTATTCATCTGGTATTAGTATTAGTATCTTATATTAGTTTTAATGAATATAATGTTAGGTACATTATTCATGATCTACATTATTATCTATAACTCATAAAATATATAATTATTCTAACTATTTTTAATCTTTTGTTAAAAATCATTCATTTTTGAAACCTATTTATTTATTAAAAAAATTTGTGGAAACAGTTTTCTTATAGATATTTTAAAATATTAATTATACTCCTATTTTGATAAGTATTTAACATATTTTAACCAACAATTCTAGATAGTTAAGTGCCCGCTCCTTATACATGTTGACTGCTACAAAACCAGGCACACTCGAAATTTAATTGTTTGTCGGTCACCGGTGACCGCCATGGCGCTTAGAGTCTTATGCCCGTTTTCACCAACACACACTTAAATTTAAGGGACCCCTAACTGGTCTTTAGGGGGCTCTTAGGAAGAATTCCATTTTCACCAACGTTTAGGTGTTACTTGAACCCTTAGGAGGTCTCTTAAATTTAGGGGGTCGATATTTCGCTCCCTAACGGGTCCCTAACGGTAAGTGTCTGTTTGCGTGGTATTTTTTGAAAGCAAACGTCATTACTTGGTGTGTATTTGAAGGATTTATTTTGATTTCATTAATGGAGAGTTATGTATGAGTTATGCAGTTTTTAGAGAGTTTGGAAACTATTGAAGTTTCGGAATTGGTTTCTAACCCACGATTGAACAGAAGACCTTGTATCCACCACAGAGTCGATAACTTCGAAAGATACGATGCTATCAAAGAGATTTATAGTTTAATGTCTTTGGATGATATGGACTTTTTCATAAGATACCGATTACCAAAACATATCGTTTTATTTTTAATGGAGAAAATAGAGCATTTTTTAAAATTTCCAGACGATAAGTACGTGTACTTACTTTAATGTTGTGGAGCTTAACTAAACAGTATATTTTTCTTGTACTTATGTTGTTACTTAAGATGTTCGAATCCCATATTTATCATTTATTACAGGAATCAATCTGTTCCACATGTAAAAGGGCGTATTTTACAAAATAGCACGGCTCCCAAATGTGATAGGGTGCATAGAGTGCACTCACATTAAAATTCAATCACCTGCTATGAAATTTAAGATTATTTAGTTAAAATATTACATCGGTATTGTAAGCATTATGTTAAAAAATTAAAAAAACCTGTTTAAAAAACAAGCTTTTATTTAAATGCGCTAAAAAGAAAAAAATATAGGTACTTTTACTATCAACTTATAACGTCGTTACACAATTTATATGATTTAAAAGGTTGTCGCGAGGTTATGTAAGTACTCGTATTTAACTATACTAACTCAGAGACGTCAATTAAGTTTTAATGACAATTAAGTCTTATGCTGTAACTTTCTTGTGTATAGTGTTAGGTAAAGAAGGAAAGACATTTAATTGTCATTAAAACTTAATTGACATCTCTCAGTACCTACGGCAGTGAAATTTAAAATTTAAATCAATCACGTCAAATTATTTGATTTACTTTTTGATTTACACAAGTAAATCTCGCGACAACCTTTTATATCATATAAATAATTGTGTGACGACTTTATAAGTTTATAGTAAAAGTTTATTTTCTTTCTTTTTAGTGCAATTAAATAAAAGCTTGTATTTAAAAAGGTTTTTTAATTTTAATTTAGTTTTACTTTTTAGTATTGGATTTAGAGTCATCTAGCATTAAAGTGCTCGAAAAGACAAATCCAACGAACCCAAACTTGATGAGTTTCCGCCATTTCGTTTAAGAGTTCCTATGGCCACCTCCCGACTCCGTCATCAGGACCCTGGAATCCATCTAGCACTAAAGTGTTCGAAAAGATAAATCCAACAAACCAAAACTCGATGCGATTCCGCCGTTTCGTTTAGGAGTTCCTATGGCCACCTCCAGACTCCATCATCAGACCAGCTCAATGGTACCATAACATTGCATTGGCATCGTACTTACTTAGGTATACCAAATTTCAGATCAATCGGTTGAGGAGAACTGATCTTAAATTCAGTTGCAAGATTTGTTCCACACATACTAACAAACAGGGGAAGTCAAATAAAAGCTTGTAAAAAAAAGAACTGTCACTTACTTAAGGGACCCGTTACAAGGCAACACTTAGTATGGTGAAAACGAATTTAGGTAAGAGTCACACTTAGAGGGACTCTTAACATAAGAGTTACTTAGTAAGGAATGTGTAAGGGGCTTGTTGGTGAAAACGGGCATTAATCAAACAGACAGCGATTCAGATGTAATTTAAACTGTCACAGTTACTGTGGTAGTTCAAATTGCATCCCATGCGGACTGCGGGCTGCGGGCTGCAAGCTGCATGTTAGCGTCAAACTATTCCAATTTAGCGCATTTAATTTATCCGCAAAGCTAACCCTTTGGAACACCTGGTACAAAGACTGATACAGGTTTACAGGGTTGTCGCTCGTACAATTGATATCTATAATAAGCGTAATAAGGATTGCTAAATGCTCAAGAATTAAGAAGCAGGCTTTACCAAATGAATGTGATAAAAATAGGAAGAAAACTTGTCGTATGAAAATCATAAAAAAATGTACATTAATTAGCTTACTTTCACTTTTTTGAGCGTGACTAGAGGGTCACGTATTCTGCAAGAGAAAAGGAGAATTGATTTTAGCCTCAAAATTGTCAAACTTTAATAAAATTATATATTGCTAGTCATTTTGTGTTAGATTTAGAATAAGTTATGCGGATTCTGTGCCACCACCGTATAATGATGCGACTAACAGGCAGATGTATACCCTTCATTTTATGAATATCATAATAATCAGCTAATGCCAGCCACTACACATAGGCTCTCAACTTCCAAACACTGCTGCCACAAAACAGAACTTTTAAAATAGTTACTTCTGTGTTCGTTTTTGAAGTTCAGATAATGCTATTAGATTCGCAATGCAATGTGACAGCCCTATGTAAAATGTAATAAAGTTGCTTCTCTTAATATTAACTAAGAAACACGATGTTCTTCTAAGATATATTCCAGTTTTGCGAAAGGAGACTTTATGGCTCTGCGTAACACAGCTCTAATTATTAAAATGGAAACCGGACTTGTTAAATATGAAACAATATCGTCGTTTTGTATAGAAATGTTTTTTAACTTGCTCATTATTCTAAGCCATCGAACAGTCACTATCAATTATTTTACATCACTACCTAAATATTAATAATGTGTAATGTTCATTATACGAGAATTTTGATTAGCAATATCTAGAACAAACATTATACTGATGAATAAAACTTAAAATTGTCTTTTTTTTGTTTAAAATGTGGAACACCAATTTAATGTGATTCTTAAATTTATAACAGATATATCAACAATGAAGCTTAAGTTTTAATCGACTTTAAAGTGTTTTCTGCAGTGCTTTCTATATTTTTTTTCTTGTTTCTTTTACTTTTTGAGAAGGTCAAATTTCTGAGTGGATAAGTAGTATATAATTATATACTACTTATCCAAACATACTTTACTAGCTAATGTGACACATTACTTTTATGCTCTCCTTAGACGAACGCTCAAAACTGGTAACCTTTCCAAATAATTATTTCCAAGAGGATCTAACATGTATCTTTATTATTCTAAAGTAGGTACATCGCATTATCAGTCACAGCAATAAGCACTCTCCTGAATTGAGATTAAGTATAATTTTGATGTTGGAAATTGTGTCGTTCCGCCATTTTTCAGTGTTACAGTACTTGACAAAGGTTCGAAAAGGATTCTGGCGTTAAATTCTGTTTTAACGATTTTTTAATTCGGTCTCGTTTTGAGTTTTATCTTTCGACATCATGAATAATTGTTTCCAAGAGGATCTAACATGTATCTTTATTATTCTAAAGTAGGTACATCGCATTATCAGTCACAGCAATATGCACTCTCCTGAATTGAGATTAAGTATAATTTTGTTGTTGGAAATTGTGTCGTTTCGCCATTTTTCAGTTTTACAATATTTGACAAGGGTCCGAAAGAATCATGACGTTAAATTCTGATTTTAACGATTTTTCAATTCAGCCTCGTTTTGAGTTTTATCTTTCGACATCATGAATGGTAAATGGTAATGGAACGCGTAACTTTAAAAGTGTTATATCCTGAACGGTGAATTTGTGTATGAATCGTGGTCCGGAATACAAACGACATAAAATTATACGCACACCTGTGCCAACGAATGGATGGGCCTTGCGATATATTTGGAACTTTTATTTAAAATAATATGTGTCATCAACGCGAGTTCAACCCAAAAAAGTGTTTTATTTCTTTGTATAACGTTTACCTTAACTATAGAAAATGATAACCATGATCAACAGTGTCGCGTAGCGGTGAAAGAATACTACCACACCCTCTCTTCTCTTGTGTGTCGTTAAAGGTGACTAACGGACTAAAGACTGCATATACATCCATCAGAATAGAGTGGCGATGGGCTCACCAAACCTGTCACGCAAAGCACATGTGCAGTCGCTATTTGGTAAGAAGTGGACTATGGCAGAGGACTACAGTCTTGCATTTTTTTTTTTTTTTTTTTATAAAAGAGGGTGGCACACGAGCAGGCGGGTCACCTGATGGAAAGTAATCACCGCCGCCCATGGACACCCGCAAAACCAGAGGAATCGCAGATGCGTTGCCGGCCTTTAAGGGAGGAATAGGTTTAAGGAAGGAATAGGAATTGGGAGGAGGGGGGGGGGGGGAAGGGGCCTTCGGAACCCTCACTGGTCGGACGAAACACAACAGCACAAAGTGCCGTTATTTCACGCCGAATATTCGTGAGAGGGTGGTATTACGCCGGGCGAGCCGGCCCAATGCGTGCTGCAACGCAGCGTGGCTCTACCACTCAGTCAGTGTTACTCATTTAGCACCACCCAGGGATCACGTGTAGGGTCTCAAGGGTAAACCTACGGACGCGGGCAACTTTAACCCCCAAATGTCCACATTGCCTAGTCTCTGACTAACCCTTTGGGGTTAATAGTCTTGATTTTATGTATGTATGTAAAGAAAATGATGACACATACGACTTGTATCGCTGTGATGACACTAAGTAAGATTAAAACGGTTTTCCTGCCGCAATCTTCTCGATAGAAGACTGTATTGTTAAAGTTGGTATATCTACAAACTATCATAAGAAGAATTGCAGCGAACACTTGAAAGGTGAAATGGTTAATAAAACGATTACGTTATAATTACTTATTTATTTTTACTCCATTGGCTTAGAAACCCGCAGTTGTGTTGTCTAGGTTATTAACATTTCGATATAAAGTAAGCAAGCAAGTTCTGTATTGTTTCTAGATAGGTCACTTAGACAAACAAAAAAACTCGGCGAGTAAAAGATTCTGAATTAAATTATAAATATCTCTACTATCACTCTGAAAATACTACGCAGAGAATGCAAGATAAAATTACAATTATAAAAATTTTTCCTGTTTATTACAAAATAATAATAGGTACATTCATTTCTGTTGTCTGGGAACAATGGTTTTGTCAATCAACCGAAACAAAGGTTTCGTATTCCTTTTGAATATTAAATAAATCGACATCGAAGCGACTGAACTGAAATTGAGATAACTCACTTTAAACGGCACGTGCCGCTCCAGCAGAGAGTCTGTTTGTACCTTTCCTGAAACCAGAACTGCTCCGGTCACCTATCTGAAAAATAGGGAATTTACTATATCTACGTGCCCAACTGTCCAAGGAGTTCTGGCTAGGTTCACGGGTGGGTTCCTAAACTGAGGGTGCTTACAACTCCGCTACCAAAGAAGACATTTTGTAAGTCATCTTTAAAGTTGACAACAGTATTCAGCCACTAATGGAATATTGCCATCTATTTATTTATATTGCCCTTTAAGTGAGACACTATTATAAAATTATCTAACAATTGTGTAGGTACGACACTGTTTTAAAAAATATTATTAGTAGCCTCTAATGTCTTCCTTTCCTTTTTTCATTCTTACCATCTACGTATCTATAGCAACTTGGTGCCAGTATTTTAGGAACAAGTCCAATTCATCCAAAATTATGTTTTCATTAGGGTAACATGCCCAGTCTCCGGCCTCTTAAGCGCTCAGCTGACTAAATTCACTTATATATAACTGATTTAGAGGATTCTGTATATAACTATATTTTTTTTATGCCAGAAATATGTTCAAGATTAGTTTTAAAACTGATATAATATACAAAGACTGCCAGTTTTTATATAAATAAAAGATTTTCAGAAAAGTACGTTTTTGCCAGTGTCCGGCCACACTTATCTAGTGACCGACCACTGGCTACCCAGTGTTCGTCAACCTAAATATAAACCTACAGCTATTGAATGGATTATAAACTCTCAGAGCAAATGAATAAGGATTAAATTGTAATGATCCCACAATCTAAGGATTTTTGACAACTAATGTGCTACGGATTTACTTGCGGATTTTATGAACCGCTAATCTTTATTTATAAAGACGTATAAAAAATAAAAAGTAAGTATTGAAATACAAAACATTTATTTAGTAAATGTGACGTAATAATAATTTTAATTAAACTATTTATTTTAATGGATTTTTCTTTGCAACCAGCACTAATCATTAAATTAAATCCTTTTTTTCTAAATATTAATTGCAAATAAATAACAAAACGTAATACTTATAAAAATGCAAATAGAATAATAAAACTCTTCAAAACATCACTTAGGTACTAAAATCAACAATTAACCATTCAAATTTACCTTAACAATTACTTTATTTAACGGTAATCTTACTTTAATCATTGGTTATAAATTTTGGTTTCAAACCGAGTAGTTACGAGTAAAGTCATAAATAATTTTCCAGTTTGGCCTTATTTCAAACATTTTGGGCAGATATCGGGATTGCTGTTTTGATGATTGTTGATTGATTTGTATGTCCGTGACCCCAGCGGGATAACCCCTTCAGATCGGCTTCAAATTATGTACCGATTTAGTTGATAATATCTTTAAATTTGTTAGCAAATACCAGTATTTGTTGATCAATAGTTATTGAGATATCCCATGTTAAAGGGTATCCCGCTAGAGTCACGCTCGCCAAAGTTATTTGATCTAAAAAGAGCAACAACAAGACACGCTACTGATATAGTTATTGTGCTAAGTTTTTGTTGATTCAATTACGAATCCATCCGTGAAAAATCTAAGATTCTACCTTCTGTAGTTATCGAGTAATCAAATACCTACTTTTCGTCAAAATTCCTCAGAAAAGTAAGTTCTGGTTGAGGTATAAGAAAAAGGGCTACATTCATGAAATTTGGGGAAGATTTTGTTGACTCTGAGAGAAAATTTGTTAGACAAAAACGAGAACTCTAGCTACAGTACTTCCTGAGATATATTGCTAATTATGGTTATCCCGCTGGAGTCACGGTGTTGATACCTAAACATCGTTTTTCCACAGGAATGGAGCAAGTAGCGAGTTTATGACTATAGCCAAGATTTTGTTGATGTAAAAATCTAACCAGTTTCTACTTTTCAGTTTCCTAGGTACAGTATTTTAGGAGAAATTAAAGTTTATAACTTTTCCATACTAAAAGTACGCGTATAAGCCGACCAAATTAAGTTGATTCCTTAAAAAGACCAAGATAGCGGCCAGTTATTTTGTTTTTGGGCCGATTCCGATAAAATGTGGTTGGACATTATATTCAAATATTGGTACACCATAATTCAATACATACACCTAATATCACCATATACTTACCTAATGTAATGTATGAATAACTATTCATATCAGTATACTAATGTAGATAGATAGATTTACCCTTTTATGATTTACTATCTAATATAAGGCATGTTGAAATTAAGTTGATTCCTTAAAAAGACCAAGATAGCGGCCAGTTATTTTGTTTTTGGGCCGATTCCGATAAAATGTGGTTGGACATTATATTCAAATATTGGTACACCATAATTCAATACATACACCTAATATCACCATATACTTACCTAATGTAATGTATGAATAACTATTCATATCAGTATACTAATGTAGATAGATAGATTTACCTTTTTATGATTTACTATCTAATATAAGGCATGTTGAAATAAAATGATCAAATTTATTTAGCAAAGTATTTATTTTTATTGTATATATAGAAAAAAACACAGTTTGCAATCATAGGTACCGTAAAATGGGGTGACTTTGAATAATGGGGCGACTTTGATGATAGCTTCCGTATTTCACTTTTTAAATTTTAATTTAATAAGTTTTGAACGTATCCTTTTCGTCTTTGTTCTGTTGGTAGCCTTGACAGATCAGCCATTGCTTGCACAAATCAGCGACAGTACGCTACAATGATTTCGATGTAAAATAAAATCCTAAACTTGTAGATAAATTTTCGTGAAAAAAGGTGGCGTAATAAACTTCTTATGTGTGGCCGTAAGTATAAAATTCATAGTAATGATAATAAGGTCATGTTATATTGACATGCTTTGCATAATCGACAAGGTTTTTGTTTTTTACCTAAGTTGGCCATTTTGTATTGCACAACGAAATCTGTTACAAGGGGCTACTTTGTATAGAGCTACGGGGCGACATTGATAGTTATCAATATCGCCCCAATGGGTATTGTTCTAGAGATATACTTGAAATTGTATTGAATTACAAAGTAACCCCTACTTTTTTTAGGTTCCTAGTGATAGTTTGCACATAAAAAAAAGTTGCAGGAAGTCGCAACTTTTATACAGACGAGGCACTTGAAGAGGCCCTTGCGAAGATCACTGATGGTGATCTCTCTATTTTTGCTGCTTCTTCGACATATAACATCCCATACATTTAGACTAGAAGAGAGAAGAAATTATTAAGACGTTCTGTTTAGTTATTAAGACATATATTTACTAATTCACATGTTTCTATTATGTTCGTACCTCAAGAAAAAATTATTAATACATGATATTTTTAATCAGAAATGCATAGTTTTACTTAAAATGCCACTATTTGCTATCACAAAATGCCAATATAAACTTCGCCCCTTGTGTCAAAGACGCCCCGACAGATTTCAAAACCAAATAATTCCTAAAATACATTATCAAAAGAAAATATTTTTTTGTGTTATATGCCAAATTGGGATTACTTTCGACATCAATAATAAAAACATCGGGTATCACAGCATTCCCGACCAAATTAAGTTGATTCCTTAATAAGATTTAAGGAATCAACTTAATTTGGTTAGATTATACACTTACTTTTAGTATAGAAAAGTTATAAACTTTAATTTCTCCTAAAATACTGTACCTAAGAAACTGAAAAGTAGAAACTGGTTAGATTTTTACATCAACAAAATCTTGGCTATAGTCAAAAACTCGCTACTTGCTCCATTCCTGTGGAAAAACCATGTTTAGGTATCAACACCGTGACTCCAGCGGGATAACCATAATAAGCGTTATATCTCAGGAAGTACTGTAGCTAGAGTTCTCGTTTTTGTCTAACAAATTTTCTCTCAGAATCAACAAAATCTTCACCAAATTTCATGAAAGTAGCCTTTTTTCTTATACCTCAACGAGAACTTACTTTTCGGACGAATTTCGACGAAAAATAGGTATTTCTTTACTCGGTAACTACAGAAGGTAGAATCCTCGATTTTTCACGGATGGATTCGTAATTGAATCAACAAAAACTTAGCACAATAACTATATCAGTAGCGTGTCTCGTTGTTGCTCGTTTTAGGTCAAATAACTTTGGCGAGCGTGACTCCAGCGGGATACCTTTTAACATGGGATATCTCGATTACTATTGATCAATAAATTATGGTATTTGCTAACAAATTTAAACATATTATCCACTAAATCGGTGCGTAATTTGAAGCCGATCTGAAGGGGTTATCCCGCTAGGGTCACGGACATTTGATTTGTGATTTTGTATTAGTAGATAATGGCCGAATACTGGTACCATAGCCGGTGTCCGGCCGCTTAGTCATTTTAAGGGCTGGCTATCCGGTCATAGCTATCAGTATTCCGGCTATTCTATTCTCATACAAGTAATTTTACCTATAATTTTTATCTCTGTTGATATCGGCGGCCGGACACTGGCCATTACTAAGGTTTAATGCTAAGGCTTGTCACTACTAACATTACTTACACTTCAGAACACCCTAGGTATTATTTAATACATAAAAATCATGGTACCGTTATTGCTAGTGTCCGGCCGGGGTGGGCCGGACACTGGAAATAGCCATTTTCTGTTCCAGACCACCGGCCCCCATCTTTTTTAAATAACGGGCGTTGAAAAGTCATACTTAACAACTAAATCGTGTAAATAGACATACCTACGTGTTATAAAATATAAAACTTTATTGGTATTATAACAAAATATACATGAACTAACCGGTTGAAAACACCTCTGCACTAATTTTTTTATTAAGTTGTGGTTAAATTGTCACGCGTGCACTGACCTCCACTTTTAGATGACAACTAAACGTAGAAAATTTAGCTTGCCGTAAATGTCGCTGTGTCTATGTTGTAGGTAATTCAAAATACTTTTTAAGAGGATTGATTTTAGGTTCAATTCATTTAACTATTCTTATTTTATTTAAAAATCATGTCGCACGGCCGGGCACTAGAGGGGGCCGGCACACTGGGCATGTTACCCTATCTACTAGCTTTTGCCCGCGGTTTCGCTTGTGTAAATGTAGATTTTGTCAATCAGTTCTGTTTGCCGATCGATACAGGAAGCATTCACGTAAAACGATTACATAAAATATTTAATTCAGGTTGTAGGTCAATATAGGTAAATACCTAGACGTAATACGTTATCTTTAAATACCTAAAAGGAAATTGGTAGGTACTATAGAAAAAAAGTGTGCTGGGTGGAGCTGTGCGGAGCTGTGTGAAGCTGCGCGGAGCTGGTGGAGCTCTGCGGAGCTATGCGGAGCTCTGTAGAGCTGCCCGGAGCTGTGTGGAGCTGTGTGGAGCTGTGTGGAGCTGTGTGGAGCTGTGTGGAGCAGTGTGGAGCAATGTGAAGCTGTGTGGAGGTTTGTAGAGCTGAGCGGTGGCGGCCCATCATTCAAAGAATACTACCAACCCATCACTGCCCTTGGGCCTTAAAGGCGACTAACGGACTGAAGACTGCACATACATGCAGCAGCATAAAGCGGCGATGGGCTGACCCCTTATCATGCTAAGCATATGTGCAGGTGTTATTTGGTGAAACACAGCAGACCTGTGGCAATATACTGCTTTTACGGTCCTCATTGCCTAGTCTCTGTCTCTCAAAAGGTTAGGCCCTTTGGCGAAATTGTAGTGAATATATATGTATGTAGAAATACAGTAAACAATAGAGTCATAGGTTCTGCCTTACCTTACTTCGATCATTGGTATTGTTGATCGAAGTTACCACAAAATAAAAATCCCACTTCCTTACAATTTTACCTACAGTTAATTAATTAAAGTCCTTAATTCCCGTTTTAATTAAGTAAAGATTAATTTATTAAGTAATAAGTCGCGTACCGGTGAAAGAATACTACCACCCCCACTCTTCCCTTGGGTGTCGTAAAAGGCGACTAACGGGACTAAAGACTGCACATACACCCAACAGCATAGAACGGCGATCGGCTCACTACCTATCACGCTGAGCACATGTGCAGTCGCTATTTGGTGAAATGTTTACTATTTAGAGAACTGCTTTTGCGGTCCTCATTGCCTAGTCAGCGTAACCGGGCTTGTTTAAGGGCGGCGAGAAACTTACAGGTTCCTCAAGCCGTGAGACCGAAATACCCCAGAAGGTTTCTGGCTGGGGATGGCATCTCGCCGCAAGCGAGTTTCCGATCCCCCCCAGATTCACTGGAGGTTCGAGTCGGTTCGATAGCGGGAAACCCGAGGGCGCCTCTAATGCTGCTTCCAGACTCTCGCGGGGTGCCTCTGAGAGGCTCTCGGCATGAGTCTTGGCGAGTGGAGGCTACAGGAGTGCTAGCCACCCACACTCTCGATTTATTCAGTTGCCCGCTACGTCTACCACAAGATGGATCTCGTTGAATGACTGCGTTAGCTACTTTATGTGCCTTTTTTTTCTCAGGTGCCCTCTAAACGTTGGCATTAATTATATTTTTAGTTTTTAACTCCTGTATAGGTATATTTATTTCTTTGCTTATCCGATCCCACGCGTCATTCACTTTACGTTTGTCCTTGTGATATAGATTTTTGTGTCTTCAAATGATTCGTTCCATTTGATATAACTCCATAAAAGTGGTACACAAATCCTTACTCCACTCCGTCATCATGATAAAAAAACGCGCGTGATCTTACCTGCAGCAGTTAACAACAAAGAGAACGAGCGCGACAGTGTGGTTGATTCCCTCGCCTCGCCCCCTCACGTCCTTTGACTCGCATCCGAAAAACCGACGCAAAGCGGAGCGACAGCGAGGCGAGGCGAGGGAAGACAAGGGGACACGAGCGCAGCGTCCTCACTCTCGTAGTCGCGTTCCCTCGTGTAGCCTCGTGTAGAGTCTGGATGGGGCATAAGAGCACGGTGCCTCGGCTCGAGTTAACCGTGTCGTGGGGGTATGCGAAAATCAGGTAGGTACGTTACGAACGTATCCTGTTATAGCACAGTAATATAATAATTATGTTATAGAGCGAGTGTGAACCAGGTCTACGCACTCTATTGTTCTACGACTGCGGTGTCTTGGTCCTGAACTAGTGTGCAAGTTTAGTGTGTCTGGGTGAGTAGTGTCGGACTGAGGCGCCTTTGCAATCGTTATTGCAACATCAGGGGCGTTGAATGCAATGTCCCTTTTGATAGTACCTATACATTTCAGTAAAAATCTTACCACCGCGATTCAAAATATGTATAAACTCGTACAGCTATCTCTCTTAATATATTTGAGTAGTTTTAAGTAAATGTTTTTTACTTTTGTACATACAGACAGACAGACAAAAATCTAAAAATTGTTGTTTTGGCATCTGTTGCTCTAATAAAGATCCCCCATATTATTAGTAGTAAGTGGTAGTTTTTATTCAATATCTTTAATGTACAGACATCGACTCGACTCGACTTTATAACTATTAACAGTGATGCAGAAACCCGCATCAACCACTAGCGCTGCAACAATCATCTGCAACAGATGCTGTGGCCAATGATAATGATATAGTATGAGCTGGCACGATGCAGCTCATTATAATTAAATTTTACTTTCATTATAATTAGGGAAAAACTGAGCAGCAGTAGTAATGAATATGAG
The DNA here is from genome assembly GCA_963921215.1 of Scoparia ambigualis. NCBI lineage: Eukaryota > Metazoa > Arthropoda > Insecta > Lepidoptera > Crambidae > Scoparia > Scoparia ambigualis. The sequence goes on along the minus strand of OY992509.1, from coordinate 35,964,972 downwards.
TTCTATTGCATATTTAATTATGGTTTTTTCCGCATATCTTTAATTACGCTTTAGTAAGTAAGTATGAATTAAGATAACATTGAAATTACATAAAAATAGAACAAAAGTACTTCGCCATTCTTCAGCTCTCCTAAGGGTTTCGCTTTTGATGAGGGTAAAACGTCAGATAAACTCAAGGGCCATTGTAGTGGACGAATGAATTTAGACCTAAACACTAGACTAGGACGTTTCATTTGAATTTTAAACTCCTTTTGTCATTACCTATTTATTATACTAAAATAGACAGTAGAATTTTGAAGCGACTAACGAACTTAACACGGTGGCGTCCAACAGCATAGAGTGGCGATGGGCTCACCACGTATCACGCTGATTACATGTGCAGTTGTAATTTAGTGAAACGTGGACTATGCCAGTGGACTGTTTCTGCGGTCCTCATTGCCTAGTATGACACACTCGTTTAAAATGTGGATTATTATTATTTTTGTTATTTAAAAATATACTTACATTAATGTTTTATATTTTAGCGTTTTATTAACGCTTAAATATACTTAAGTAAAATTTTAAACACTGAAAAAAGACGACAACCTCAGGCGGGAATCGAACCACGCACCTTCCGCATTCCGGGCGGCTGCCTTAACCACTGGGCTACCGAGGTCTGGCTTTCAACCGTCGAAATTTGTCAGTGCTTGATGCAATGTTGACTAAAAACATAAGCATCACCAACTCAAATTTCACTCAACTGACAAATTAAAACGCTAAAATATAAAACATTAATCTATAAACGCAGCTTCATCTTAACGAATGTTCAAATATTTGTAAAAATATTTCTTTCGGATCTCAGAGGTGAAAACTTCTAAGATTTGATGAAGCAATGTTGACTAAAAACATAAGCATCAAGCACTGACAAATTTCGACGGTTGAAAGCCAGACCTCGGTAGCCAAGTGGTTAAGGCAGCCGCCCGGAATGCGGAAGGTGCGTGGTTCGATTCCCGCATGAGGTTGTCGTCTTTTTTCAGTGTTTAAAATGTTACTTAAATATACTTACAATTTAGTTTAAATCAGCCGTTCGGATTATAGTATTTATTTCAGTTTGTTACGATTGTTTGTTATTTTTAAACTAGTGTGTGATTTGTAGAATGTGGCATTATGCGACCAACCCCTTGATCTATCTATGCCACCTAAAGGGACCTACTCTAAACAACGGAGACATAAATACCCTGCGACGCCACGCCGCGCGCCGCGCAAGGAACACAGAGATGCCGGACAGCTGCGTGACGTCACAGCCGCGAGCCGTATAAAAAGCGGCCGCGCACGCAGCTTGCAATCACCCTACCGGTTCGAACCCCCAGAGGCTCTGGGGGAGGATCGGAGACTCGCTTGCGAGATGCCATCCCCCACCGGAATCCCTCTGGGGAATTTCGACCACTCACGGCTTGAGGAACGCTTCAAGTTTCTCGCCGCCCCCAAACAAGCCCGGTAACGCTGTAAAGGTCATCTGCGACCGACAGCACTCACACTCAAAAAAAAAAAAAAAAGCTCGCAATCAGTCGCTGCCTCGGCGCCGTCGCCGAAGCATCGCCTGAGCCGACCTAGGCTGCGCGGTACGGGCTTTCACCGTATCTCAGCTCACCTGGCCTCCGTCCTCAGGGACGTTTGAGTCTACTCGCGAGCAGTCGTTGCCTCGACGCCGTCGTCGACGCATCGCCTGACCCGACCTAGGCTGCGCGGTACGGGCTTTCACCGTATGTGCGCGTCTGGGCCGATAGGGGGGACCTCGGGTTGTAGCGGTACGGGCTTTCACCGTATCTCAGCTCACCTGGCCTCTGTCCTTAGGGACGTTTGAGTCGATCCGCGGTAGTTATAGATCCCGTAGACGGGCGTGATTTAGTGGTTGTGGGTACGTAGTATCGGTGTAGACAGGTATCCTCAGGTTGGAGCAGTGCGGGCTCCACCGAGAGCTGCTCGCCTGGGTTTCCCTGTCTGTAGATTAGTGGAGTGTTCTCTTACCGTAGCTGTGACCGTGCGGGCACGCCCCGCACTCGCTCGTCTGAGACCTCCGTTCCCCTGGAACTGTTCATGTAGGGCCGTATGCCGTTTCAGTAGAAACCCCACGATCACTATCATCACGCCTCCCGTAGACGTAGCTTAGTACTTAATTTAAATAAAGGGGCGTAAGAGACCCGCCCGTTCGATAATTATATACCTGTGTTTATTTGTCGCATACCCGTGGCTAACCCTTCTAACGCTGAGCTAGCTAGGAAACCTTCTAAGCCCCTCCGGCGGAAGGAAATGTAGGATTCACTCTCGGCGCGCTCCCACCAAAGGAATATTATTTTTATTAAAACAAGGCTATGATTCGAAAAAACAACAGCCTTTACCTTTATGGCATCAATCGATATAAGCGGTTTTTTTCGTATTAGTATGTGTCAAAAATATATTCCAAAAAAATTTTAAGGCGCCTATTGAAAGCCAGCGTCAGGCTCCATTGAACCTGACAAAATGCTGAACTGGCTGCCTGTTTAGCTGCTGCGGCCGTAAAACACTAATGTGCTATTATACTATAAGAAGTGTTTGTGTAATTTGTTTCTTTTTCATCTAAGTTGTTATAATGTTATTGCTAAATAAACTATTTATCATTTTAATTAATTTTTATTTATTTGGACCAAATCTCTCTAACAAACATAGTACCAATACATTAACCCCTTGAGGATCGTAAAACCAGACACAATTAAAAATCAATTGTTTCACGACCGCCTGCGGTCTTATGATCCTTGACCTATTAAAGCAAAGTTGAAGTTAGCCATCAACCCAAAATGCTTGTTATAACCAGTCATAAAACAATATTATAGTCATAAAAGTCTTTCTAACACGCGCTCGCTCGTAATCTATCTACAACGAACATAATACAAAAAGCCAATATACTAGTTGAGCCAAAAACTAGTATGACTTAGTAATAAATATCAACGAAATATCGTAAAACCCCGGCTGCGATCGTAAACGACATCGGTGACGTCACTTTTCATTTTGTCCCGCAAAACTTCTTTATCTGCAACCGAAGGGAGGTGTCTCCAAAGTTCTACGAGGTTTTATTAAACCCCAACAACAACGTCAAAGTACATTATTTCGTAAGTAGACAACGTTGACTTAGCCGAAATATGTATGAGAATTTATCAAAGAAACTTGTTTTTGTTTACTTTAGCGTAAATCATTTAAACATGCGTTGAAGCCAGGGGTGACCCTGGGTTATGCGGAACTCACTTCTTGTTTCCAAGGGAATCATAGTCAAAGTCAAAAATCTTGTAAGTGAGTGAATTTCAACAGGTCCATTAAAATCATCATTTCCGTGGACTGGATTTTTAAAAAAAAATTCGTGGTTATTAAAGTTTATGATAATGTATACTTTTATTGCTTAATATCTGGCAGATAACTAAAAAAACTAACGAGATATACAAGATTAAAAATTTCTTGCCACGGCGATGAAACATACGTGCACGGCAATGAAACAAGCGTTCAAGGAAATATGAAAACATAAGTCACGTAAATGAAACCCCTGGCCACGGCAATGAAACTAAACTGTTTTACAAGGCACGGTAATGATTTTTTTTCATTGCTGTTTCTTATTTTTCATTGCCATAGCAAAATTTGGAAACCACGGCAATGAAAGCACGGCGATGAAAATCAAGTCAAAAATATAAAATAACAAAAAACCTATTAATTATTCAAAGTAATAAAACACTTTACAAACAAACAAGAGAAATGGCGTTCTTTCGAATGCTTAATCAAGAGGACAAACTTATTCAAATAGAAGTTATACCATCTACGGCGATGAAAGAAAAAATGTCCAGTAACGTAATAATGGAATACTGTCATTTATGGTGCGAAAACGCAGGCACTTGTGTACGTCCTTCCACGTCGAGCACTTAGGTGGCACTGATATGCAAAGTTAAGCGCACAGGGGGGAGGACTCAAGTAGTTAGATAATACAATATTCTTAAACATGTTTAGGACACGGCGATGAAAGGTAGTTCTGGGACAAATGATTTTTTATTAACCATTTGTTCTATTGCTTAAATATTTAAATAAATGTATTCCGTAACAATACTTTAACTATTCACCTTTCAAATAAAACTAGGTTTGAATATAAATAACCAGTACATTTTTATCAAGAGGTGTAATACACATCAAGGTGACGTGTGGACAAAGACGGCAATGTAAGATTTTGAGGTTTAATAATTTTTTATGGAGTACTTATTAGTCCCATTAATAAAATATTTAGTGCTACACATAGATTACTATTTCAGCTAACCAGAAAAAAAAGTAATAAACATTATAACTATGTTTTTAGTACCGATTTCAACGATGCCACGCAATTTTTGGTCCCGGGAAATTCACCCAAGTATTAAAGTTAAGAGTACCAATTATTTATGTTAGACCTAGTTTAATTTATTGCAGATAAGTAAATCGAACTTCGGAAGGATTGATTGTCTACAATTTAGGTCTCTTAGTGTAGGCAATTATTAAATTAAACTTTCCTACAGTCACACCAATTATCTAGCCCAAGAGAAGCTTCAAAGAAACTCGTTAAATGGTTACTAGACAACGGATAAACATACTTAAAATACTTAAATACATACTTATTATACATAGAAAACACCCAGACCCGAGAAAATTTAGAAAAACAATAATTTCTAAATTGACCCGACCGGGGATCGAACCCGGGACCTCAGAGATGGCGACACCATGAAAACCGGTGTACAAACCACTCGACCAGGGATGTCGTCAATTATAGATTTCAAGTTTTCTGTATTATTATAAAACAATTATGGGGAGGGCATTTTCCAATTTGAGTTGACGCTCACAATTTGTATATTTGTATATTGTATGATTTGCTAACAACATATTGTTTTGTAAATGTCGTTATTTCTATATATATGTCGTTATTTCTATATTTTTACAAAGTGCATTTGAATAGTCCAAACATTTTGTTGCCTACAACCCATTCAGAACGTCTTTTAGCTTTGGAGATGAATGGGCGCCAGGAACTCCACAACTTTATATATTAGAAGTTACAACATTTACAAAGGAATATGTCATGACCAAATGGAATTGGATGGCTTGGGGCCACATCGGCAAGCACAGAGTAGTAGTAGTAAGTAACTTGGCCTACAAAAGATTCATAAAATCGTGATAAAAATCAATTTGCCGAAATGTTTGTACGCGCACAACTGAAGAACGGCTGCACCTATTTGGCTATTTTTTGTGTTGTGTTCGTAATTGTCAGAACTAATTGTAATTTTTTTTGGAAATTCTTCACGGTATACAGGATGTTCACGCAGACGAAGTCGCGGGCGGGCTGCTAGTAACTTATAAATAGGGCTTAGTAACGCTAGCTCCAAATCTGTATCCCATCAACTCCAAATTTATTTCGATCTTGTACCGCCATCTCCAAAAACGTACATAGAGCTTAAAATACAATGTTTTCGCTAATTTAAAATTCAAAAAAAATCAGCTACAAAAAATTTAAAGATATAGTTTGAAAAAAAGTGTTACCGTCGTCGGCCTACACTGAAGCGACCAAGTAATAATTTTAGTGTGTTTAGTTGTGTGTTTTAAGATTATAAATTACGAAACGCAAAAATAAATTAATCTTTTGTTAAAATTAGTCTTTATTTTAGTTAACATCGAATCTCGGCAAATTGTCTAGAACCAGTCTTACAAAATTTATAAGAGTAAAATAACATAGATATTATCTATACATATGAAATGATGTTGCTGTAGCGATTCCCACCATAATAATGATTATGCATATTACTGTAATTCCGTTAACCCTCTCTCTTCGACTAAAGACTGCACATACATCTAACAGCATAGAGCGGCGATGGGCTCACCACCTGTCACGCTGAGCACACGTGCAGTCGCTATTTGGTGAAAAGTGGACTACGGTAGAGGACTGCTTTTGATGTCCGCATTGCCTGGTCTCTGAATAACCCTTAAGGATAATTAAGGATAATAGTCGTGATTATATGTACGTATAAAGCGAATCACACACTACGCAGATACGGTAATATTTTATCTGCGTATAAAAACTTATTTATCTGAAAGCATCACACACTAAACAGATACGATAATATACGAGACGATACATTCACTCGAAATCCTTCACACTGAAGCGAATCACACACTACGCAGATACGGTAACATTTTATCTGCGTATAAAAACTTATTTATCTGAAAGCATCACACACTAAACAGATACGATAATATACGAGACGATACATTCACTCGGAATCCTTCACACTGAAGCAAATCACACACTACGCAGATACGGTAATATTTTATCTGCGTATAAAAACTTATTTATCTGAAAGCATCACACACTAACCAGATACGATAATATACGAGACGATACATTCACTCGGAATCCTTCACGCTGAAGCGAATCACACACTACGCAGATACGGTAATATTTTATCTGCGTATAAAAACTTATTTATCTGAAAGCATCACACACTAAACAGATACGATAATATACGAGACGATACATTCACTCGGAATCCTTCACACTGATGCCTATACGGCAGAAAGATGTTATCTGCAGATATATTTGTATACGCAGATAATAATCTTACCATCTGTCGTATATGTCGGTGCTCACAGATAATGTACGGTAAAATATAAATTATCTGCGCTGTGTGTGTTGGTTTATATAATTTATATTGAGAGCGATATTGAAAGATATCTGCTCAGATACAGATATCTTACCGTATCTGCGTAGTGTGTGATTAGCTTAATTCTGTAATAACGTTATTGGCGCGCGGTGACACGTCTCGGTCGTTTGACGCGAAATAAATAAATCTGACGGATTTGTGCGCCGCATGATTTAAACCAATTACTCCTGATCGCAAAATCACAATACCGACACCCAAAGGTTGCGACAAATTTAACAAGAAGCCTGAAGTAATCCTGTTTATTTAATCTGGTTTTAATCCCATCAAATCTTGTGACAACATGGGCTGTTATTATTTTCTGTTAACGCGGAGAAGAAAACGGAAATTGTAATTAATATTAGCAAGGTGCACATTATGCTGACAAAGTATCGTATCATAAGTCCTTATTATATTGGATGAAGAACACAGGATGGTCATCCATCAAGGAACAGCATAGTAAATATTTACGTCAAAACATGCTATTAAATGAAAAAAAACAAACGTCTTTAGAGAGGTTATTAATTATATTTATAAACGGTTAAAAACGAGCCTACTAAACATTTACAACCTTAGTAATAACACTATTTAAGCCACAGACCTGTTAAATAATTGTCTTTTCTGTGATGTTTTGTTGTTTGAATTTATATTTATTTATTTCATCTATTTTATTTTATTTTAATATTTATAACAAATAAAGTTTGTTTTATGACACATTTGGCCTTTCAATGCATTAATACATACCATTCATACTTTATGTTAGTAGTGGATTCCCCTAAGGGGCGTTTAAACACCCATCGTTTTTCCGATTTTCCAGTTGAGCTAGATTTTTTTCAGTATTTTTCCTAAGTCAATGGAACCCTACAACACCCACACATTAAAAAATTATTAACTTTGGAGACCAAAATAATTTCAGGGTAATCTGGGTTAAGTACCTACTTATTTAGTTAAACATTGTTTTGTCTACGTCACACAAACGTTTATTCAAATTTGAGCAAAAGAGACAAAACAATGTTTAAATGAAGAGTTTTCACTTGTGTTCTTTTAGCAACAACACGTGTTGTGAGACTTAATTTTAATTCAATCTACCGTACAATACTAAACGTACTTTAAAAATAAGTACTTACTACTTGAAACTGTTAATGCTAAACGCGAAACCATTAATTAAGTTATAATAATAGTAATAATAAAGGTTGGATCAAGGGACAGATACAGAAGGCAGTACTCCTTGACACGGCACGTATTGTCAGGAGGTTCCTCACTCTGCAGCCCTAACCACCGATAGCTTGGGTCTATCCCCGCTGCCGGTGGCAACCTAGGTTAATTTTTTTATAATATTTTATATTGTAAATATGTTTTTATATAAAATATTGTAAACATTTTTTCTTAAGATGTATATTTAATAAAGGGAATAATAATAATAATGTTTAAATGAATAATGCATAAAATAGTGCCAAATTCCTAATAAAGCGCCGTGTGTCGTCAGCCTAACTGCTTATGTTAGTGGATGTTGGAGGCTGAATTAAGAACCTAGTTTCGGTAGAGAGCCTGAAAATTGTTCTGACGTTTCAGAGTGCATGCAAATAGTGATATTCGTATGCCATAACTTTCGTATTTCGTGTTAAAACTTTTTATTTCCACTTGTATGTGAGTGAACGCTGGGAAACAAGTGAGTTGGGCACTCTACGCCTTTACGGCCGGAAAGTGTCACAAAAAGCGTAAGGGAGCGTTAGTGCCAACACTAATGTATGGTAGTGAAAGGTTGGGTGTGGCAGAAGAAACATCAAAGTTGAGTGAATGCCGTAGAAAAGAGCGCTACGTAGTACTCGTATACCTATGCGGTGTGATTTAGCCAGTATGTCATAAATACTAACTTAATTATTACCATGCGAATATTTAACCTTGCTGTAAACGGAACCCAGGTGTCTGCGGCCGTTGAACTCACCGCTAGATTTTCAGCAAAAAGTGATCCAAAAATGTTGTCCAGGTTTTAATTGTTAGAAAAAGACAAATAGCTGCTTCTGAATTTGTTGTCAATCCTTATAAGTACCTACTAAGTTTTCCAAAAAGAAAAAGTGATTCTTCAAGAAGGGCGCAGAATGTTTACACACGGTCGGTTCGGCGAGTGATACTTCCGGTGATTGATGCATCGATAGACTGCGGTAACCGATTTCCATTAGGTGGGTCGTATGCTTGATTGCCACCTTGGTCGTAAATAAAAAGTATACATACTTACATACATACATACAAATGTGTCGCTTAACTTCAAACTCAGATAAATCCACTTTATTCTTTTAGTAGATATTTAGAAAAATGTGATAATAATCCTAGTTCCATGATTTACGTGTATAAGGCAGTTTTTATTTTATAATAAATATTAATAATAAAATATACTTTAATTGCACACAAGAACATACACAGAAAAGAACATTTTTAAAGAGACAAAGTACAAAACAGGCGGCCTTATTGCTAACAATCTCTTCCAGGCAACCGTGGGTGATAAAAATATAAAAAGAAAGAATAATAAAATAGGTGCAAGAAAAAGGAAATAAGAAAATAGGAATATAAGATGTGTTGTTTAAAAACTAAAGACAAGATAAGACATAATAATTAAAATAGATCATGCAATATTATATAATAGGAAATAAATAAACCTATGAAGATATACTTAAGAAATGACTCTGGACCTGACCCTTGAACGAATTCAATGTGCGAGCACTCCTGATGCTCTCTGGTAGTGCATTCTAAAGCCGGACAGCATGCACAGAAAAGGAGTAGGATAGGAAATCTGTAGAATGAAGAAGAGTTATAAGAGCAAGGTTGTAAGCAGAGCGCAAGGTACGGCTAGAGGAAGAGGAACGGAAGGAAAAACAATTTCGTAGATAAGGAGGAGAAGTTGGTAGAAAGAGGACAGAATATAGAAAGGAAAGAACGTGTAAGTCCCTACGCCGTCGTATTGGGAGCCAGTTAGCTGAGCTTGATAACTCGAAACATGGTCGTGTTTTCTTAAATTAAAAATAAATCGAAAGCATAGATTTTGCAGACGCTCCAGCTTATTAAGAAGTTCCTCCGAAAGATCAGCGTAGCATACATCAGCATAATCGAGGATGGATAGTAGGAGAGTTTGCGCCAAATTGATTTTGGTGCTAGTCGGCAGAAAGTTTCGAAGACGATTGAGAGAATTGTAAGCACCAAAAACCTTTTATCATGGCAACAGTGTTTAAGAAAACCATCCTGTATAGCAAATTTAGTATTTGAACCATTCATTCTTTCAAAAATGTAATATTTAGATTGGATTTAGCTTCATTCGATCTAATGGAATCCAATTTACCTATATTTGAAAAAACTCGGTATGGATTTATAGACTTTTAATTTAATAGATCTGGATTAATCTGGATTTAAAAAAATACGATTAAAACTAGGGATGTGGTAGTGGGGATATCACGGTATGCTATCGACTCGAGGAAGCTTACTGAATAAAGTTAAAAATAACAACGTAAGGTCTAGTTTTATTTCAAAAAGACGGGAGCCTCCCCATCCTCCTCTCCCAGTTGTTAGATGACTAATTTAATTATTTTAGTTAGTTCATTAATGAACTAACTAATATAATTAAATTGGACATTTCACACAATTAAATTTATAATTAATTATATAACGTGTATATAAAAAAGTAAGCAAAAGTGCAAAACATATCCAAACGACAACTCCACCAGGCACTTATACTTTAAAACTTAAATTTGTTCCTGTAAACCTATACACAAATGTGATCAGACAGTTCATATTATATGTAAAAACATTAATCCTTACATACTTCATTACATCCAAATTATTCTGTAACAGTAGAACAACAAAATAGTAATAATCGATTATGGTTAACACAACCTTAGTGCTAACCCAGTTTTCCAAACGACGCAAGGTATAGGTATTTTTTTTTATACTTAGCCCGGCAAATGACCCCACTCCACTTGATGTTAAGTGGAAATGAGGTCCAGGCGCGAGGACAACTGGTGCAGCGTAAGAGACGTAGCATCAGTCATCCTCACTCTGCCGGCCCACAAAGTGCTTCTTCACGCCTCGTTTGAAGGTCCCTATGTCATAGGTAGGAGGGAATACGTGTGCTGGTAGACTATTCCATCTTTTGGAAGTGCGGCAAAGAAACGAGTCACCAAATTTCTTTGTGCGTGATGGAATGTTAGAGACTGTAATAATTAAAAAATTTAAACTTACCGAATTTTCGCACTTTCCTCTTTCTTGCGACGAAGTTTAATATTAGGCCGCTTGCGTGCTTTACTTGGTGACACAATTTTAATAGAATTATCCATGGGAACTGTCTAAATGACAAAAATAAACAATAAAACACTGGAGCGTACGATGCTACTGTCTCAGACTTTAAGTCGACTGACGGCCATGTTGCAGCATATATGCAGTTTGCTGATTGGCTCTCATGGACTTATCTACATTTGAAAAAAACTGTCCCATGGATCTCTGACTTTGGTAAAATGTTATTATTTTGACGGTTTATTTCTCAAGAACTATGTGGATTTATACATTTTAGACAAAATTGTTTAATAACAATTTTTATCTCCATACTTACCAAAATCATAAAAAATTACAGAAGTGGAATTTTCTGAGTTTGTAGTTAAGTGACTCATATAATCACGACTATTATCCCCAAAGTGTTTCAGAAACTAGGCAATGAGGACTGCAGAAGCAGTCCACTGCCATAGTTCACGTTTCAACAAATTACAACTGCATGGGTCATTGTCAAATTCAGTGGTTATTTTGTTCGGACGTATTAAAACATAACAGTAGTATAAATGTTATTGATAATGTTTTACCAAATGAACTTAGTCGAACTATTGTATTTATTGTGTTTCTTTATAAAAATCACATATTTTATTTATCATAATTTTAACAAAAACTCAATCTTTGTCTCGGAAAGTACTCTTCGGTGGTCCGTTCGGAGACCGACTCGGCTTGGTTTGAAGCCTAGAAAAACAGATATAAAAATACATAAATAACTAGTCTTGTCGCCATACAAACATTTAAGCCCGTAATTTACCATTACCGAGTCTATGCCACAAAATAATGATAAAATTAGTTTTTATCATTATTCCATTATAGGTAATAGTCTCAATTTAGTTCAAAGGATTTTGTTCTTTTCGGTTGTCCTAATTTATCACTAGAAAAATCAAAATATTAATAATACTACAAATAAAACAAACTTTCCTACACTCACACCAATTATCTAGCCCAAGAGAAGCTTCGTTATGAAACTCGTTAAATGGTTACTAGACAATGGATAAACACACTTAAAATGCTTAAATACATACTTATTATATATATACAGAAACACCCAGACCCGAGACAATTTAGAAAAACAATAATTTCAAATTAACCCGACCGGGGATCGAACCCGGGATCTCAGAAATAGCTACCAAGGAGGTCGTCGTTATTGAATTCTGAAAGCATTCTGAATTGATTTGCATAGTGACGTATTTGCGAACGCATCTATCATTCTCAGTGTGAGTGAGTGCGCTGCCGCAAAATAAATCGTATCCAAAAGATATAGACATAAAAAATCTGTAAAAGTTCATTGGTCTTTCCGGTTACAGCAATAAAAAGGTAAATATTGTTTGTATTTTAATTTAGAATCGTTTGATAACTTAATAATGGAGACCTTTTCACTGATTTGTAAGCGTTTTTAACTCAATGAAACAGTGTTATGATTTTTTTTGTGATAAAAGTCCATTCGGTGGTCCTCTTACCGGGTGTTCATTTAAATATTAATTCCTTTTATATAGGTTTGTCGATCTCAAATTTATGTTATTTTAGATTGCTCATGTTCTAACGAATTAAAATAAACATTGATTTTCCTGAATTTCAGACTTTAATTTAAAGGACCATGGGGGATTTTGTATGAACCCCGTCCCCACCCTACAACAGTCATGGGATACGTGTCAATTTGTTCATTGGGACCCAAAGAATCCTAAAGTACCTGTGTTAGTTGCAAAAGTATTGGGTTTATTTATAATTTAAAAAAACTTTTGTTGTTTTCTTGCTTTAGTTAGATTTGCTTGAGTGTGTTATGCTCTCTCAAAGTGTCTCTGCGGTGCGCGGTGGTGGCATGTGCGTCGGGTCGTTACGTTCCCTAAAACATGGTTGAGCGAAGCGATGGCTGATTCACATGTCAAACTCGTGAACGGGAGTCGCCTGTGTCGTGTGAAGTCTGGTCTGCTCTTGCAATCTGATTTTTTTGGAAAAAAAAAATTGAAAAACAATACATTTTCTAATAACCTATGGGATATACGCATTTGAAGAACGTCGCCATAGTAAAAAAAATATGATAGATATTTTTTTACTATAGACCTTTCAAATGTCACTAATTTCAAATCTGTTGAATGGTGGGGACAAAATTTCCCATGGTTCTTTTACTTTTGAGTCTCGTTTTGACAATGACCCGTATGTGCTCAGCGTGATAGGTGGTGAGCCCATCGTCGATATATGCGGTTGGATGTATGTGCTGACTTTATTCCGTTAGTCGCCTTTCACGACACCCAAGGGAAGAGAAGTTTATTTTTTTTCTTTAATTACTTTAGTAAAATTTTAGACACTGAAAAAAGACGACCACCTTAGGCGGGAATTGAACCACGCACCTTCTGCATGGGCGGCTGCTTTAACCACTTGGCTACCAAGAACTGGTTTTCACCCGTCGAAATTTGTCAGTGCTTGATGCTTCTGTTTTTAAGTCAACATTGCTTCATCAAAGCTTAGAAGTTTTCACCTCTGAGATCCGAAAGAAATATTTTTACAAATACTATTTGAACATGCGGTTAAGATGAAGCTGCGTTTATAGATGAATGTTTTTTTTTACTTTATTTACTTTATTTTGGGGCTTTTGTCTACATGGATATAGACAAAGTAGTAATCTTTTGATAAGTCGCTACACAACACGGCAGATAAAAAGTGTCCAATTCCAAAACCGAAGAGAATCTGATACTATTATGATAATAAAATTCATAATAAGCGCTACCGAGCTACTCTGTCGCTTTGGAGCTATCAAATTTTGTGCTTACGGGACAACGACGGGTGTCTAAAGGTGGTCGGTGCTCGGCTTGATGACAGACGCAGCCTCTGCAAACAGGTCGACAGGGGATCAAATTCCCAAAACAGGCTTAGGTGAGGCGTCACCCTATCATTTGTAACGCAGTTTGTCTCGAGCCTTATCTCGAGACGGCAGGTACATTTAGAGGATTTTCTTAGACCTACAGAGCCTTTGCAAACATTCAATTCGGGGTGTTCTGGGTAAGGTCCTCAGTTTATAAGCAAGGCTGTAGATAAAAGTTTTACATAACACACTGGAAGAGAACGAAACAATCCGATGACCTCCATGGTCGAATGGTTCGCACGCCGGTTCTGGCGTCGCCATCTCTGAGGTCCCGGGTTTAATTCCCTGTCTGGTCAATTTAGAAACCACATAAATTTCGTGTCTGGGTGTGTTTTCTTTGTATAATAAGTATGTTTATACGTTATTTAACCAATAAAAACAAGTTTTAAAAGAAACTTCACCTACGCCAGATAATATTTCGTGTGAGAATGGTAAAATAATACCATCAGCTTACGCAAGTAAAATTTTTTATAAGACTAGAAGCAAGTAATCACAATATGTAAGTATATCCACCTTGTTTATTTGAAGCTCCCCAAACGGGGCAATACTTTCCTATCATCATTCAGTAATATCAAACCTCCGCAAGATATATTATGACATTTGCTGTGATATGTAGTCATCTCTACATATTAGCCTAGAGCGATGGTTCTTCTTTTATCATTTCAAATAATATTTCACCGTTTATTCTCAACGTAATCGCATTTGCGATTGATGCTTGTCTACTTGATGGTTGTTGTCTTATATTTTAAAACGGAATGCGACATGTTTATGTATATTTATCTATCTAAGATAAAATCTAAATACTTTATAGTTAAATAAAGCTTTAGTAATAAGTATACAACTTACTCGTTAATTTAAATTGAACTTTTCATAATTTTGGTTCTAAATTGTAGTCTGTTTGCAAAACACAACTTCTAAACGGTTGCTTATTTAAGAAAAATACAAATATTACTTACAGCTAAATTCACAAGCTTAAGTTTACTTTTGAAAAATGAATTGTTATTTTGATGGTTAGAAGTTCGGTTGATAATATTCATATAAATAAATAAAATAGCATTTAAATATTAAATTAAATTAAAATTAAATTAAATTTTATTTTTTCCACCAGAATATTACATGCTTTGCTTAAAAACGAAGTAAATGTTGCTTACAGGTAAAAATTAGAGTGAGAAAAAACATATAATATTGGGAGGACTGGAGCCCAAGATAGGATAAACCTGGATTTCAGGTCTCCAGGATCCCCGCCCGAACTTTAACTACGTTTAACAATATAGCTTAGATAATAATATAAGAAAAAAAAATAAAAATAAAATAACAGTAATAATATGACACAAAAATTAATGTGAGTTTGTCTATGTGTACATACTTGTGTACATATGGTGTGAGCATGTACATGCATGGTGTGGGTTCGAGTGAGCATGTGTGTGTGAGAGAGCGGGTGTTTGCACGTGTAAATGATGGTGAGTGTGAGTGAGCGTGTGTGTGCGTGTTGTGTGAGTGGACATGCGTTTGTAAACGCGTGAATCTGTGTGCGAGTGGGTGCAGGTGCCTTTAAGTGTGTATATTTCAATTTATTTGTCATCTTAACAGTGATTCCGTATCATGGTAGTTTAGCTCTAATAAATAGTTCTTAATGATGGATTTGCATTTATGAATAATTTTAGGATAGATATTGAGTGTCGTGTTTAATTTATTATACAAGTGTTTTGAGAGAAAAATTGCATGACGTCGAATAAAGATGGTGTTGTGTTTGTCAATATGACATACTTTTGCCGGTCTACGCGTGTTGGGCTGCTGTGTTAAGGCATTGTAGGTTAGGAGTTTGTGTTGACGTATTGTAACTTGCATGATAAATAGTTGTCTTACTGTCATAACTTGGGCTTGCTTATATAGATTTAGTGTGGGATACAGAAAAGGTTTCTTTAGCATAACCTTCAGCAATGATCGCTGAGCACGTTCCAACTTTAATATTATAGTTTTGCATGACCCACCCCAGACTGGTATGCAGTAGGTTAATACAGACTGGGCAAGAGCATAATAGACAACTTTCAGCAATTTAGGTTTAAGTATATTTCTAAGTTTTTTAAATAACCAAATTAACTTTCTTATGCGGGTAGACAAAAACTCAACCTGGGTTTTCCACGTTAGGGATTCATCCAATTGAATACCAAGGTATCTGATATCACTGACTTTTTGGA
Source organism: Scoparia ambigualis (assembly GCA_963921215.1). Lineage (NCBI taxonomy): Eukaryota > Metazoa > Arthropoda > Insecta > Lepidoptera > Crambidae > Scoparia > Scoparia ambigualis. Next base: position 35,948,902 of record OY992509.1, on the reverse strand, counting down.
GTGGAGTACATAAACATGATCTGGATGAGTTATTACATGTATGTAGTTTTAATAGAATTTGGTTTGCTTTAGGTTGGGTTGATTTATTAATGGAAAAGGTAATATATTTAGATTTATTTATGTTTAGGGTAAGGAGATTTTTACTTAACCAAGCTGATGCCTGTCGAAGTCCTCGTTCAGCACACTCGTGTGCTTCGACCCAAGTCTCACCCCGAAATACAAGAGCTGTGTCGTCAGCATAAGAGATTATTTTGCCATTGTTTGGATTGAGTTGACAGAGCTCACTTATGTAAATCAGGAAGAGGCTTGGGCCCAATACACTGCCCTGAGGGACGCCACAGGTGACACGGAGGGGAGAGCTAATGTAGTCTCGTATTTTAACTGTTTGGTGTCTGTTGGAAAGAAAATTCTCAAACAGTTTCAGGGGTAATCCGCGTATTCCAATTTGTTCGAGCTTATTTAGTAGGATGTTTATAGAGACTGTGTCGAACGCTTTCGCTAAATCTAGAAAGACTCCTATACATCGCCGTCCTTTATCCAAGTTACTTGCGATGTCATTTGTGAGCTCGATTACTGCGCCTTCTGTTGACTTTTTTGGCTGAAAGCCATATTGCGAATCAGAAATTATTTTTTCTTGATTTAGATAAGTCATCAAGCGTTTGTTAATAATCTTTTCAAGGAGCTTAGACATGACACTTAGCACGGAAATTGGACGGAAGTTTTCGACGCAGTCTCTTTTTCCACCTTTATGCACAGGGTGTATTATGGAACGTTTAAAGCTGTCCGGGAAGATACCGCTGTTCAAGCACAAGTTAAATATGTGGGTAAGAATTGGTGTTATTGAGTCTGTGACACGTTTTAGGAAGGCAACTGAAATGCCATCCCAACCCGCTGCTGAATCATTTTTTAAGCCACGTATAAGTGAACCAACTTCGCTTGCATCAGCATCCAGCAATACAAAGGAATTTAGACGTGTAGTGCTACTTATACTGCAATCTGTTTGTGTATCGCATTCCATTGTAATGCTGTTAGCCAATTTTTGACCGATACTAGCAAAGTAGTCGTTTACTTGGTTTACAGAGGAGAGAGGGTCACATGGGCTTAGTTTTAAAAGTTCATCAGCAGGGTTTTTGTTTGACGTGGTGTTAGTGAACTTTTTTAACAATTTCCAAGTCTCCTTTGGATTCTTACATTTGTTGATTGCAGAGCTTTCATAATTTTCTTTGACTTTTTTTTAGTAAATCATTACAAAAATTGATATATCACGGTGAGAAATACATTTCAACAACCCTGTTGTGATCCAAGGTTTAAGAATATATTTTCTATTGGGAATCTTACGAGTTCGTGTGTTAGAGGCTAGTATTTCTTTTATAGTGTTAATTAGAGTGTCAATGGCTTTATTTGGATCTACCATCTCAAGAATGTTTGCGAGGTTTGTGTTACTAAAGTCATCAGCGGCCTTGTCCAGGTTAGTTATTTGTTTAAAGACTACTTCGTTGTCTCTTTTCTTTGAATGAATTAAGTTTAACAAAACAGGTAGGTGGTCAGTGATATGGGTATTGATGACAAAGACTTGGGCTTTACAATCTGTCCTGAGATTAATATGATCCAAACAATTTAGTTCGCGTGTAGGTATAACGTGAGTCGGCAAGAGACCATTCTCAGCTAGAAGATTTAAGTATGGGTGACATTTGGGATCATTATTTAGGGGTTTTATATCAATATTAATATCTCCGATTATTGCTATAGTTTTATATGTACGAATTGCTTTTAAATTGCTGTCTAAGGAACTTAGAAAACCATCAATGTGCCTCTGGGAGGGCGATCTATATATACCAAGTATGGCTATATCTGAGGTTTTAAGCAGTAAACAGTTAGCGTCACTGAAGGCTGGCTCTTCGACTATGTGATTTAAATCTTTGTGAACATACATAACAACTCCATCGTTTTGATTGAGACATATAGAGGAGTAGTGTATAATGTAATTATCCAAAATGGGGGGAGGTTTATCCTTAGATATCCAGCATTCAGTGAGAATGATTATGTCACAATCAGTACCTAAACTTTTGAGAAAGACAAGGAAGGAATCGAAATTGCGGTATATGCTTCTAATATTATGTGTGATTATTTTTAGACTATTTTTATGACAAATAAGCTTATTAGAACACTCCTTAGGCTCCTCCAAGGACGACTCCGCTAACGAGGTATTATCCAGGTCAGTTTGTAAGGTAAGTATATTGTTGGAATATGTTTTAGCCGTGGAAATATTATCACCTTCCGCTGAACAATTATTAGCCATATGGGAAGCGTAGGACTAAATATAAATAACTAAAACTAATTAATGTGATTAACTAATATAGAACTATTACAGTTAAACAATTATAATAATTAAAAACTAAACTATTTTACGAATTTCGCTTTCGTCGGTCACTCGAACGGGAGGTTGATTTTCTTCGTATTTGATATATACGTTGCCGTAGGAGGTCCAGGTAGCTGCAATTTTGCGAATCTTAAAGAGCTCTCTAGCAAGGTAGAATATGCGACGCGCTTTAGATGTGAGCGCCTCAGATAGGAACACCGCTTTATTGGGGCCAGGGATCTTCAGGGCCGTAGTGTTAAGTGGGGGTTGATTAGACTGTCGCTTATCCTTATTATACTGCTTATATCTCTGGACTAGTTCTTCTTTTCTGGAGGTTGAGGTAAAGTTAACCACTATAGCCTCAGATTTCGTTCTGTAGATATCACGTATCTCTATATCTTGTATGAGGGAGTTGGACCCAATGGTAGTGCCAAGATATTTAACCACCGAACCCAGGGACTGTCTATCTTCCTGATTTAATTTTGGTACGTTACGCAACTCAATTGATGTGGACTTAGAGTGCTTTTCCAGTGTATCAATTTTATTCTCAAGCGTTTTGATGTGTGAATGGAGGTATTGATTGTCCTTCTCCACTGTCTCAACCTTTTTTAGAAGAATGTCGTATTGGGTAGACATAAAGTCAACCGTTTTCCTTATCTCGGTGTTCTGATCTATAAGTGTATTTATAGATGAGTTTAACGCTGAGAATTTAGACTCTTGGTGCGACTGAAGCTTATCAAACATAAGCCTAAATTCAGTTAATAACTCGTCCGTGCCAGCCGTGGTGTCGGCGAGCCTGCGTTTCGCTCTTTTCGTTATGTTTTGTATGCTTTCGGTTTTTGTGCCAGTGGAAGACAGATTTAGATCACTGTCAGAGCCGTAGAAAGTGGGGGAATGCCCAGTCGAAGTGTTATCCGCCAAGGCTACACTCGGCGGCGAACGTTGCATTTTCGGCATAACTTATAAAATATCAAAACTCGTTGTAGGCCTAAATGCAGCGCAATTAGCCGACGGCAATCGTACGGTTTACCGGTCGGCGCTCGCACGGCGATCCCCACTTAGGTTGGTGGGAGGTGAGTGCACTGCGAGAAGTAAGTTGATCTATGGCTGTCTCACTCGTTACAGGCGGGGCTCGGCGCGTGCGCACACCCACTTTACTCCGCGGGAGGAGTTGGGTTGAAGAAATGCCGCGAAATTTATATTGCTCTCGCTCGCACAGGTGTACGTCTCACTCACTCACCACTCGTGTATCTTCAGTAGGTTCTGCGCTCCCGGTAACTTCACTGAATATACACTTATTACTTTTATCAATTTAATTTAGTTAAAGACGACATAGGGTTTGTTAGAAAATGCGTCTGATCTCCTCAGAGGTCTGGGCGGAAGGGCAAAAAATATCTATTAGTTAAATTCATTAAATACGGCATTACCAACTACAGCAGGTTAGTGAAATTGAAAATACGATAGTTTATAATATCTGAGTAGTTAAACTTTTTATTTCATAATGTTTGTAACCTAGCGCACGGCTTTTCGCGGTTATCAAACCGCATGCGCTTGACTTCTATTTATTCACCTAAATAGTCACACGTCGTAGATACTATATCTGACACTAACTAGTAGGAGTTAAATTCATCTCTTAAGTCGGTTGTCATGATAAATCATTGGATAGGACAAAGTGTACAATTTCAAAAGCAGTGACATTTACGGGAGAGCAAGGGAGCAGGCCGCAGCAAGGTTGTGTTTTACAGTAACGATTAGACGATCCATCTTCCGAAGCTCCGCGTGCTGGAAGTAATTGTGTGCCATGTCTCGTACTAACCCTTAAAGCTAGTTCGTAGGGGAGTAATTTAGTCTTATAGCACATGAGTAAAGAAACGGAACAGAGACAAAGCTTCATACAACCGCGCCGTCGCGAGTTAACTACTACAAGCATACGGCGCATGTGTGCATGTCCACTAGCCGCTGCGTCGCGTATGCGCCGCCACTGGATAAAACCGGTTTACCGCAGTATTTACGCTCGCTCGGCCAGTGGACAAACGGAGAGACTCGCGACGGCGCGTTGTATGAAGCTTTGTCTCTGAATAAAACCAAAGGCATTACGGATGTGGTACTTTGCCTGCCACAAAGATATAGAAAAAAAACTGTCAGGTGACATTGACATTCGTATGTCATTCAGTTCATTCATGTGCCGGTTTTCGGTATAACACGTAATGGCGGAGGTCTATGATAATTCGGTGATGCTGATTTGGTTTTCCCACGGTACGGGACAGCTCAGACCTCATTATATGGTGTAAAAGAAACCGCGATTAAGGTGCGCGGATTGTAATTTGGTCGGCGGAATGCGTGCTCGCGTGTGATTGACTTTCTTCGATGCGGGTCGCCACGTGTTCAGTTCGGGAAAAGTTGTTCATATCGGTACATGTTTCGGGCGTGAGTTGTGAGATAAGAAATCGGCTTAAATCTCGTCAATCTCCTTGTAAACAGCCATTGGAGGCTGCGGTGTTTAATAAATCAGACGAACATACGCGACGGCAGCGCGTATATTACGAACATTACCTCGCATTTAGCAGGCACGCGTGGTGAGCTAGTGGGAACCGGTTCCCGGCGATATCGTGGAGGAGGCGACTGCTCGGTGAGTGGGACGGTGTGATCTGGACAGCCTCTTGAAGTCGGCCGTCGTGGCAACGCTGCCAGAGGCCAGGAGCCACACCACGGCTTCTGGGCTGCAACCATTCTTCGTTTCCACCCCCCCCCCCCTTCTTTCTTTAATGCTGCGGAGCGCAGCTAGCTTCAGCTAGCAAGCCCTGATCGGAGACCAAGGGTCCAGGGTTTGTCTGAATCAGTCTCTGTTCCGTTTCTTTACTCATGTGCTTATAGCAAGTAAGTAGTTATAACATTAAAATAGAGTTGTACAAAATAGTGACAAACTTAGATATGTGGCCAACGAAGCTAACTTAAAACATCACCTTAAATCACGCTGTTTTTTGCGAGATATCATCGCAATAGGACAACACAAACATCAAGCAATCGATCTTGTTACGGCGAAAGGCGTTCGCCGTAACAGCGGCGAAATAAGGGTTAGGCAGGAGATATAAGGGAATATCTGGGGCTTACTTGGTTCGGGCTGGAGCTGGTTGGAGCTGAAGACAGCTGGTGCTCTAGGCGCGGGGTCGCAGGCTTGAAGGCAGCAACACACAACACAGTTCACTCCACTGGGCACTGATCGGAGGCGATTTAAGGGTAGTTGGGCTGGTAAACACAGCGCTCTCAAGTCACATACACTGAACACGTGGTTGTTCACGGGCTGAGTTCTTGCGCGGGCGCGCGCGTGGATTCCCTTTGAAGGCTCGGAGCACACTGCTGTTGTCCAGCGCCGTTGGCGCGGGCGAACACTTCGTCGAGTATAATTGTCAACTCGCTGTGATTGGCCGATCATTCGTTGCACATTCGTTGCACCAATATGCACCTTAATTGACCGGCGCAGAGACGGTTATCCGTCGCGCTGTGGCGCGAACATCTTCCCGGGCCCCAGAGGGTAGGAGAGGAGGGGGGAAGGAATGGAAGTTAAAGGGGGAGTACAGCCCCGATTCGTGCTGTGTTGAGTTAATGTCGAGTGGGTGTGTATATGATGAGCTGAGAGGAATGCACGTGTGTGACTGTATGAGTATAATTGTATGAGGGCTGAATGCCTGTGCGCACGAAGCACAGGGGGCGCGGGGGCGCGAAGCGCCGAAGGCGCATAGGCGCACGGGGCGCGTAAGCGCAAAGGCGTGGGGGCGCGGGGGCGCAGAAGCGCAGGCGGCGCGGGGGCGCAGGGGGCGCGTCAACGCAAAGGCGTTGGGGCGCGGGGGCGCAGAAGCGCAGGGGGCGCGTCAACGCAAAGGCGTGGGGGCGCGGGGGCGCAGAAGCGCAGGGGGCGGGTCAACGCAAAGGCGTGGGGGCGCGGGGGCGCAGAAGCGCAGGGGGCGCGTCAAAGCAAAGGCGTGGGGGCGCGGGGGCGCAGAAGCGCAGGGGGCGCGTCAACGCAAAGGCGTGGGGGCGCGGGGGCGCAGAAGCGCAGGGGGCGCGTCAACGCAAAGGCGGGGGAGCGCGGGGGCGCAGAAGCGCAGGGGGCGCGTCAACGCAAAGGCGTGGGGGCGCAGAAGCGCAAGGGCGCGTTAACGCAAAGGCGTGGGGGCGCGGGGGCGCAGAAGCGCAGGGGCGCGTCAACGCAAAGGCGTGGGGGCGCGGGGGCGCAGAAGCGCAGGCGGCGCGTCAACGCAAAGGCGTGGGGGCGCGGGGGCGCAGAAGCGCAGGCGGCGCGTCAACGCAAAGGCGGGGGGGCGCGGGGGCGCAGAAGCGCAGGGGGCGCGTCAACGCAAAGGCGTGGGGGCGCGGGGGCGCAGAGGCGCAGGGGGCGCGTGCTGATGACATGCACCGTATAGGTGCGGGCTGACTACATGTGTTTGTGTGCTGCAGGCTGATGTGTGGGTGCACGTGTGTAGAAGTACTATGCTCTTGTGGTGAGCACTCACGAGATTGAGTCGATTGCCAAGGCAAGAATTAAAAGCAGAAAAAATATAAAATTAACACGAGCGAAAAAATAAAGCACGCTATTTGGCACGCGTGGTGAGCATGCACGAGATCTGAGCCGATTTAACACGACACGACCATAAAAATTTCATTACAAAATAAAACGGGAAAAACAACAATATCGTCGTCTAGACGCGGGTGTGTTATACGTACCTAAAGTTATATGTGCAACCTAATTAGTAAGTAAAAATATAACACGAATCGAACACTGTTCTTGGAACACGTTCTTAATTTATTTTTGTAGGTAGGTTAATAATATTTCGCAATGCACTTTGCAACGTCTATCGTGCAGAAAGGGTCATGTAAGGTAATGAAATAAGGAATGTTACGCGATAAAATTTAAAAATCAGAAATTAAAATTAAGTTACGTGATAACTACGTAATATGAGTAAATATTATTTTAACCCCTCAGGCCCCAAGCGGTCGCATGAGACCGCACCTAAAAATCGCGCCATTCCGTCAAACCCCAAGCGGTCGCATGAGACCGCGGTCTCCACTTAACATTGTTTCGTGTTTTCACAGACTTACAGACTACTTGTGTATGAACATGTTCGATTATTTCGGTTCTCTGGTAAATTTTACGTATCGAGATAGCAACACATCGCGTAGTCTATGCTCGATTCTGTCATTTTCGACGTTGACAGTTGCGCCAATTTCTGTGACAGAGTTAATCAGTGGCTGTGAATAAAGTGATATTTCTATTGGATTTATTGAATGTAAGTACTGTTTCTTATTAGAAAATGATTATTGAGACTATAATGATCCTATTGAGATAATAAGTTGTAAGAAATACATCGTTATAACTACTAAATAAAACACGTTGAAACCGGTGAAACCCGATAGCTTTTTTCTAATTTCCGAGTGAATTGTTACAATGTTTGTTGGCAAATACTACAAGAACATTATAAAAAGTAATTTGAAACACGTTTACACAATAAATAACAACGTATTTATACAGTTTTACTACAATGAAAATTGTATACTTGACATTGTACGAATGTACGCACAATTACGTTGCATCAGCGCGAGCTATATTGGTCTTTATTTGTATGGGGCTAAGTAGATAGTTTGCCGCTAGCCGATACCGAAAACACAATTTTCTGTCGTATTGCCTAGGGAGACGCTATGATCGGTAGCGCGTCGGCAGTTTTACGATAAAATTTGTTTTTATCGATAGTGTAATGGTAAATTGTAATGATTTCATATTTACTCTTACATGATAACTTTATTATTTATAAACGGTTTTTAGCATGTTTGTTGTTGTTTTTGTTGAATGTTGTTGATGTTGGGTCAAATTGAGATCTATGACACACTCATCAAAACTGTATATTGGTCAAGCGATGCTAAACTCTTATTTTTACTGTCTACTCGTCAAGTCCTTATTTCTGCGTACTCGTCAAAACTGGATGTTGGGTTTTTTAGCATGTTTGTTGTTGTTTTTGTTGAATGTTGTTGATGTTGGGTCAAATTGAGATCTATGACACACTCATCTAAACTGTATATTGGTCAAACAATGCCAAACTCTTATTTTTACTGTCTACATGTAAAGTCCTTATTTCTGCGTACTCGTCAAAACTGGATGTTGGTCTAACTTTTAGAATAGTCGATTAGAGATGAAATATTTCAAGAAATAAAACAATAATATTAGCATAATGTGTGTATTAAAACAAAATAACACTTCTTGTCTACTCGTCAAGTTTTTATTTCTGCATACTCGCTGAAATTGCTTATTGGTCTAATTTTTGGAATAGTCGATTAGAGTTGAAATATTTCAATAAATAAAACTATAGCATTAGCTTAATTTATTCTATGTGGCCAGTTTTAAGTAAAAAACGAGGGAATTTAAAGCAAAGAGGTTTTAACTCTAATCGACGATTCCATAAGTTAGACCAATATGCAGTTTTGACGAGTACGCAGAAATAAGATTTTGACGAGTAGACAGTAAAAATGAGAGTTTGGCATCGCTTGACCAATATGCAGTTTTGACGAGTGTGTCGTAGATCCAATGGATTTACTGGCCACATAGAATAAAAAAAAGATAATACTATAGTTTTATTTATTGCAAAGTGTGTTGTAGAACCAAGTTTAGTACTTAAAATTTTGCCTAATGGACCTGACCTGACCGATTAATTTGAAATTTGGTACACACCTTTAGTTCTGATGACAATACAATAATGTATATTCAGTATCATTGTAAATCCAAAATGGCCGCCTCCACAAAATTGTGGATTACATTTTTTTGTTTAACCACGTCATTATGGGTATCAAATGAAAGGGCTTGAATAGTAGTATACAGTACATTATATAAAAAAGAAACTTAAAATGGCCGCCTTCACAAAATTGTGGATTATATTTTTTTTTGTTTAACCACCTCAATATGGGTACCAACTGAAAAGGCTTGACTAGTAATATGCAGTACATTATAGAAGAAAAAAAACTTAAAATGGCCGCCTCCACAAAATTGTACATTACATTTTTTTGTTTAACTACCTCAATATGGGTATCAAATGAAAGAGCTTGACTAGTAGTACAGTATATTATAGAAAAAAAAATATTTATAAATAAAAAGGGTATAAAATAATTAAAAATGAATTAAAAATATAAACGATTTTAGAATTAATTTTTAATTATTTAGTAGTTTCATTTAAGTACTATAACGATGGTAGTTGTCTCTTTTTTGTTGTAGGTATAGCATGTCAAATAATTAAAAATTAATTAAAAATATAATCGTTTTTACAATTAATTTTTAATTATTTAGTAGCTTTATATGTACGATAGTTGTATCTTTTTTGTTTATAGCATGTCAAATTGGCGAGTCAATGAGGAGCCGCCTGAAGACTTCCTCCAGCTTTTATATGATGATGAGGATAGCAATGAGAGAGAGAGAGAGTGACTTCGAATCCAAACTGTGGCTCCACGCTACTTTTCTCTCACGTCCCCAGCGCGCAGTCCCGAGTGGTTGCCGGTAATGGTAATGCATTCATTCATTATTGTGTAAAGTATACGGTATTGTTATATTGGGTTGTAAAGCCGGGTCTCCTGCGACACTGTTTTGTGTTTTCTAACACCTAACATCAAATATCTAACAAAATATGTACGTAGGCCACGCCTATATTTGTTAGATGTTTGATGTTAGGAGTTAGAAAACACAAAACAGTGTCGCAGGAGACCCGCCTTTATGATAATAATTTAATTCACATTTGTTTTGTATGTTTTAGGTATCTTTAGAAGCAGAAGAAGCGCCTCCAGACCTTGACAGGTCCCGGTCGCCTATTTATTTCAATGATTCGTCTTCGTCGGACAAGTAAGTTACATTTCTGCTGATATTCTTTACTAGCGGTCGCTCGCGGTTTCACCAGCGTGGTTCCCGTTCCCGTGGGAATATCGGAATAAAAAGTATCCTATGTGTTAATCCAGGTTATAAACAATCCGTTTGCCGAATTTTATCCAAATCCATTCAGTAGTTTTTACGTGAAAGAGTAACAAACATACACACTCACTCTCACAAACTTTCGCCTTTATAATATTAGTGTAATTGAATGTAATGTAATAGTGTAATAATAATTTAATTCACATTTGTTTTGTATGGTTTTAGGTATCTTTAGAAGAAGAAGAAGCGCCTCCAGACCTCGACAGGTTCCGGTCGCCTATTTATTTCAATGATTCGTCTTCGTCGGACAAGTAAGTTAAATTGCTGCTGATATTATTTACTAGCGGTCGCTCGCGGTTTCACCCGCGTGGTTCCCGTTTCCGTGGGAATATCGAGATAAAAGTATCCTATTTGTTAATCCAGGTTATAAACAATCCGTATGCCGAATTTTATCCAAATCCATTCAGTAGTTTTTACGTGAAAGAGTAACAAACATACACACTCACAAACTTTCGCCTTTATAATATTAGTGTAAATTAATGTAATGTAATAGTGTAATAATAATTTAATTCACATTTGTTTTGTATGTTTTAGGTATCTTTAGAAGAAGAAGAAGCGCCTCCAGACCTAGACAGGTTCCGGTCGCCTATTTATTTTAATGATTCGCCTTCGTCGGACAAGTAAGTTAAATTTCTGCTGATATTCTTTACTAGCGGTCGCTTGCGGTGTCAGTCGCGTGATTCCTGTTCCCGTGGGAATATCGGGATAAAAAGTATCCTATGTGTTAATCCATGTTATAAATAATCCGTTTGCCGAATTTTATCCAAATCCATTCAGTAGCTTTTACGTGAAAGAGTAACAAACATACACACTCACAAACTTTCGCCTTTATAATATTAGTGTGATAAATAAATAGGTATAAATATGTAATTTTCCTTATCTTTACAATATGATCGTATATTGAATAAATGTAATCGTCGTTATTTAATGCCCAGGCACAGGCCTTACCTTAGGCGAGGATTCACGGATGACTGACTTGTCAAACAATCATATTGTTTTGAAAATGTCGTTACTTCTTTATAAAGCTGTTTAATTTTACGGGTAATACTACAAGGCGCGTATCGCAGACGCGCGAGTACCTTAGGCGAGGATTTACGGATGACTAACTGGTCAAGCAATCATATTGTTTTGTAACTGTCGTTAACTTTTTTATAAAACTATTAATTGTATTACTTTTAAAAATAAAATTAAATATTGAATGATATTGTTTTTTTTAATTGAAAATAAAACAAAATATTGAATTATGTCGTATTTTTATTTACTCATACTAAGTAGCTTACAAAAATAACAATTTTCGATACTATCGATAAAATTACAAAAAGTAAAGGAACATCTCTAGTTGTTTTTATGTGTCGTCGCATCGAGTTTCAAGTGGTGATATTGTGTAATAACAATTAGCTCACTTGAAACTTTTTACATAATTAGATAGCAAAGGCCCCTGTTGTTTTGATATCGTTTGAGTATTCATTTATTTCTTGTTATCCAGCCCGCAACATTGTTTCCAAATTTTGAACGTGAAGTACCAATTCACTGTTTCATGATTTCACTTTATTTTGATACCTGATGGATAGGAAATATATCAGTTAGTACATTGTAGTTTACAGAACGACAAAATATGGTTTGATTGTAGAGTAATATGTTTTTTTGTAAAAGGGGGCATTTGTGACGTCATCCGTAATTCAAAAAAATTATGGCGCACCTGCTGTCATTATTTTTGACATATAATTTCCAAGACTGAGGGGTTAACGGGTCGAATGACCAACATGTAATGAAATAGTTAATGGGCTGAAATAGTTATCCTATATATATATAATAGTGGACTGTATTAATAATGTGGGGCTGAATGTCTACGGTAACATGTACCTACTCCTGCGACCCCTCATGCGACCGCTGTGCATGCGAGGACACATGCAGCGTTCTGTCGCTGGGTCGCTTTGCCGGAGTGTCCCGCAGCGGGGGGGGGAGCCACCGCGCCGCCGATTCCGGCTGGTAATGCTGCGTGGCGTCGTCCGGTCGGTGAAGGGACGTGTGGTGGTCTGCGATGCCACACACTCTGCATGCCTTCACCGACTTACATTCCTGTGGGTAGTGTGGGCCCAGGCATTTATGGCACCGCTCGCGCGCCTTTATAAAGTCCCACCGACCTTGTGTCGGTTGGGCATTGTAGCGGGAGCATGCTATCAATCTGTGCCCCCTAGTTCTGCAGTAAGGGCAGTAAGGGGTGTTTGGGCTGGCGTGCATTGTGTGGGTGTTGTGTGGGCGTGTATGGGTGGCGGCACGAGTCGAGGCAAAAAAAATGAAGTGTGTAAGGTAGGGTTTAATTTAGTGGACTGTTATTGGGATGTATCCGGCTCGTAAAGGATCATAAATGTTACGGCGAAAGGCGTTCGCCGTAACAGCGGCGAAATAAGGGTTAGGCAGGAGATATAAGGGAATATCTGGGGCTTACTTGGTTCGGGCTGGAGCTGGTTGGAGCTGAAGACAGCTGGCGCTCTAGGCGCGGGGTCGCAGGCTTGAAGGCAGCAACACACAACACAGTTCACTCCACTGGGCACTGATCGGAGGCGATTTAAGGGTAGTTGGGCTGGTAAACACAGCGCTCTCAAGTCACATACACTGAACACGTGGTTGTTCACGGGCTGAGTTCTTGCGCGGGCGCGCGCGTGGATTCTCTTTGAAGGCTCGGAGCACACTGCTGTTGTCCAGCGCCGTTGGCGCGGGCGAACACTTCGTCGAGTATAATTGTCAACTCGCTGTGATTGGCCGATCATTCGTTGCACATTCGTTGCACCAATATGCACCTTAATTGACCGGCGCAGAGACGGTTATCCGTCGCGCTGTGGCGCGAACAGATCTTTTTAGTTCTAATGAAACATATTGTGCCAGCTCGTAGTTTAACGAAAAAAAGGTATCAATCGTCTCACTGACAAACTCTCCCAGCTTCGCAGTTGCAATTTGAATTCAGGTGCAGTTCTAATGAATGGGAGGTCTGTTCGTCCTCTGTCTAGCCAGCAGGACAGGAGCGTCCTGAATACTGAATCAGGTTCGCATTTGTCATCGTAATTTGAATTGTACAGATTGTCAAAGAATCTAGAACCTCGATTATTTTATTTTCAAGCGTTCACACCTGTATCAGCGGACTGATTTTGACTATGGAAAAAAAAAACCAGAATCATGTTTCTGGAAATGTGATAGCAGAATCGGTACTCTATTAGAGCTACTAAATAATAATTTGGTAATTATTTTATGAAAGACACATTGAAAGGTAATCTTACATACATACATTTATATAATCACGACTATTATCTCCGAATCAGAGATTATATACTATAGGCAATGAACGATAGTCCACTTTTCACCAAAAAGCGACTGCACATGTGCTCAGCGTGACCGATGGTAAGCCTATCGCCGCTCTAGGCTGTTAGATGTATGAGCAGTCTTTAGTCCGTTAGTCGCCTTTTATGACACCCACGGGAAGAGAGGGGTGGTAGTATTCTGTCACCGCTACGCAACACGGTTAAAATTAATCTTAACCGAACTTACTTAATAGATCAAAATGATCTAATTAGCTGTTTTAGATGTTTTAAGCTACAGCAGTAACTATAAAGGGATCACAGTAGTCAATCGGCACATTGACGAATAATACAAGAATAATCATGCAGAGTATTCTATTAAAATAAACATTTTTTTAAAAATTTATTATTGCTCAATGCCAAAATTACACCTCAAAATTAGTACTTACAGCATTTTAAAACCACTGAGGTTTGTATTAATGCCGTTATATCTACATCGATTAAATTAATTGACATACTTCAACATTACATTAAATGAAATAAATAACCTATAAACTTACTACATATAGGTTAACGTAACTGGCAATCCATCTCTAAGCTTCAACTACATTCACGATGCTCATGAAATGATTTTTAAGTTTCGATTTGATATTGTCCGTCGTAATGCTTTTTCTTAAAATAGAGGGTAATACGTTAATAAACCGGGGCGTAAGGTATGCCGCGGCCCGCGGTATTTAAAATAAACTTTAAACAAAGCATTTTAAAACACAAAAGTTACGCCCATTGCTTCGTAAAACATACGGTGGATACCTTGTACCGAGAAGAACCAACAAAAAGCCCTATCTTCGGTTTTGTGTTAAAACTACACTTTCAATACAAGAAATTTTTGAACCTATATATTTTTTTTTATAACCGAAGGAAGCAAACGAGCAGGCGGGTTGCCTGATGGAGAGCAATAACCGCCGCCAATAAGGGGGGGGGGGGGGGGGTAATAGGCCCTTGGAACTCTCACTGGCCGGACGAAACACAACAGCACTAAGTACCAGTGACGAAGGTTCCATACAACTCGATTCCCACCGGCTTCCCTTCAGAAGTTTAGAACACAACCACTCTCTACTTGAATTGAGAAATGGCACAATCAGTAATTAAAAGAGTAAATATATAAAAGAAACATTACAAATTGCCTACACTATGGAAATTAAATCAACAAAATTTGCTTTTTAACAACATATTTCTTTAAAATAAGCCGCAGGCGCGATCGGCTTTTAGGCAGTTAAACTTCCATACAAAATAAACGTCATGACGTCACATAAAGGTCAATAAACCCACCCGCGTATTAGCAGCCGGTAAGCCGTCTTTATCCGAGTTACTTGATAGAGACAGTTATACAATTTGCGTACGCGTGAGCGGGACGGAGGAATATCGCTTTCGGTTTGTGTTCTGTTGACAGATAATTTGACGTAATTGCAATTCATCATTGAATGCATGACTGTGTTTTATTAGTATTTGAATTTATTAGTTAGTTTCACCTATTATAATGATTAGTATTGTAGTTGGACTTTGTTTATTTGTGTTGTGTGTAGAAAGTAGTTACGAAGACGTACGTTGTAATTAGGTATTTGCGGTAAGTAGATATTGTAATAAGTTGAAATTACGTATTTAGAGTAAGTAGATTTGCAAAGTAATCGGTAGAATTGTAAGATGTCGGCATTAATAGCTTTAGATTCTTCCCGGCTTTTATGATAATGTCTTAGCGCACTTTGTTAGAAAGAATAGACGAATAGCTTTAGAGTATAAGTAGTATTATTAGTACTTAGTCGATTAAGTTTTGTTTAATTTACATCATATCATCATTTCACCACAAACGGCTTTTATCAAAGCCACTTCTATTATGCTTGCAAGACACTGTTTCAATATCTCAGTGCTTACACGTATAGTAAAAGTGGACTGAAGATACATCTGCCTATACAAGACTGAAGCCAGGATGCCAATCACAGATTTTCGGTGAGGACTCAAGACTGCGTGCCCGCGCTTGGAGTAGGTAAGCATTTTTTTTTGTTCCGGCTTACCTCTCTCAATATTTCACGCTTCGCCACTGCTAAGTACCATTATTTCACGCTGGGTATTCGTAAGAGGGTGGTATTACCCCGGTCAAGCCGGCCCAATGCGTGCTGCAACGCAGCGTGGCTCTACCACTCAGGCGGTGTCACTCATTTAGCACCACCCAGGGTACGGACACGAGTAACTTTAACCCTTAAACTTTTAAATAGTTAAAATATGATAGCAAACGGAGGCGGCACTTCGCGGCAGCAGTCAGCCCGTGACCACGATCGGTTGTCGGTCAAAACGTCGGGTATAAAAAGTTATGCATAAGATGTTAGCTATAATACCCGTCTAATTGCTTGTTTATATTATCGTAAAGGGCCCTATTACATCTCGACTGTGATTTTTACGTAAAATGCCCATTTTCGCATTTTGAAGTAATTTAGCAGTTGTATTTATCGTTGTTATCAAAATAGGATAATAAATTCATGCTTAATATTACAAATATCCACTCTGCGAGAATAAACTGAGTTCGGACAACCGGCGCATCGCATTTTGTTGTAATTTTGCAGTTGTATTTATCGTTTTTATTGAAATAGGATAATAAATTCATTATAATATCTTTATTCCTCATGAAGTAAAATTTATTCTGGTATAAATTTTGCTCAATAATATTATTGTAGATAGGAGAAATTCACAGTTAACTTAAAGCGATTTTCGAAGTTTTTTGGTTTAGAATATGTTTTTTTTCCTATATAAAATCAATGATATTTAAAAATTCCGAGGCCGCTACGAACACACGACTATGTAAGAGATAACATTCTAGTTTTTTTTATTTCATTTGTTTAGAACAGTAGTTCAATCAAGGAGCTCAAAAAAGTGCCTTCGCGCATTTTATGAAAATCTTTCTCTGCAAATAAGAAGGTGCAAAATTCACCCACGTCCTACAGCATAGAGAAGTATCTCAAAAAATAGACAAAGTTAGACTAAAATGGAATAGGGGAAGACATTATGCAGTTATTTATCGATAAAATAATTACCCTCATCACTACTTTTTACTATACATTCGATAAACATTTATAGCTTGGCGCTGGAGGACACATTGCGTTTTGTAGGTATTGACGCTCAAAAGGTTAAACTCATGAAAATAAATCTAAATAATATATCTTAAACATTGGCTTGCCAACGAACTTATTCATTATTATGCAAAAAGCAGCTATTTTGAACACTTCTCCTGAACGTATTTTCATAGCAATTTATGAATATGTTAGACTGTAAGGATGGATTATTAAAGTACCTATGCCATCTTTTTATACTCAATTTGTCTATTTTTTGAGATACTTCTCTTTATTGTAGGACTTGTGTTAATTTTGTATGGGCCGTGCACCTTCTCCTTTGGGTTTAAGTAAAAAGTTAAGCAAAATTTACAAAAAGCGAAGCTGCAACGAACTATGTCAATAGCTATTCTACATTATTCAATAAGTCAAAATTGTAAATGTATTTTTGTTTCTGAGATCAAGAACGCCAAAATTGGCCATTTTAAGCAAAAATCAGAGTCGAGATGTAATTAGGGCCCTTAAGCGACGGTTCTAATAAATTCCACGGGATGTGAGCACCAAAGAAAAGACCCAGACGGGTTTAAGCAAAGTGGCCTCATTCCAGGAAGATTTTCGGAAGCTTCTGAAAAAGTTGGTAGCAGAAAAATAACTTACGCTCTTAGGAGATTATATCAATAATAGGTCAGGTAGGTAGGCACTCATCAAGTATCTATCAAGAAGGCACATTAATCTCTATTGATTCCGTGAATCTTCTATAGAACATCTTGGAATTTAATTAATTTCGTAATGAAATCTAACGTGTTCTTTAATTTAAGATTTATATAGATCTGAAGATGAAATACGAGAGACGTCTGAGGCTTACATTATAATTAAACTGCCGTATTTCGAATTATGTTGACAAAAATGTTTTGAATAGTAAAAAATTGTATTTTTGATTTTTCAATACGGGAAAAATATTGCATTTTTAAATAGGTAGTGTAATACAATAGGCAGTAGTTGACAAGTATTAAAAATGGCAATACAAATTAATAATGTTAATTAGATTCTTCAATAATAGTCAGTGCAAGTTTATTCTATTCACCCTTCATTCTATATTACTGACAAATATAATTTCTAATTGGAGCGAGATTTAGAGCGATATAAATTCTATAAGATTTAAAAAACAATAGATATATCTGTGCTTCCGAAGGCACACACAGCCGTCGGTCCTAATTGTTGTCGTAAGATGGCAGTCGTTAATAATCCTACCCACTAACCACCAACAATCTCCCCACGTGGTGTTTGTTGTTCATGTGGTGTTGCCGATGTGGTGTTGTCCATGTGGTGTTGTCCATGTCGTGTTGCCCATGTGGTGTTGCCCATGTGGTGTTGCCCATGTGGTGTTGCCCATGTGGTGTTGTCCATGTGGTTTTGCCCATGTGGTGTTGTCCATATGGTGTTGTCCATGTGGGAAGGTGCCCAGCTATATGGCGTTTATAGGCTGATGATGATAGGGATATATCTACCGACTGAAGCTGATAGATTTACCTAACTCTTTAGAAAACTAGCAATTGGGCTTTCGATTTTTTATGTTGGTTTTAAATCTGTAATTTGAAATGGTAGGTTTTTCCTTAATTAGATATGAGAGCGGGAGCCCTTTCGGTCGCATAATCTCTTTCGTCATAGTGTAGTTTGGCATAACAGTTTCAGCATAATGCTTTTTCGCATAAAATTTGTAAAGCACAGTGTTATAAACCCATAATGATTTCATCGGCATAATTTTAATTTACTATAATTGTCTTTATCATAATTTTAATGAGCATAAATGTAAATAACATAATCGCTATACGTCTAAATTTAATTTATCATAAAATACGAAACGCATAATGGATGAAGCGCAGCGTAGCTATTGTTTCGAATTTCGAGGTAATTTTTTTTATTAGACAACAGAAATACTAGCTGCCCTACTCCTGAAGTAACTTGTTCTCTAAAATATCATACCCAGATTTTCGTTTTTTTTTGTTTTTCATATATTCATATTATTAGGTAAATAAAGTAAAATGTCTTAAAAAGTTAATACTTTGTGTTTTCGGTAAGGTTGAGCTACAAAAGTCAGTGACAGAAACGAATCGCGGCAAAACCGACTCCACGTAGTCTTGTCTGCCCTACGCTAGAGTGTAATTTAAGCGTAGGCGCAGAGGGGCGAGGCGGCCCACGAGCTGATGAAGCAGGTGGGTTTAACGCTTGCCGCCGTAGCTGAGGCTGGCCAGCAGAGCCGGCCAGTAAGCCGAAGCTGCGGTAATGAGCAAAAGCCATCTGCGACGATAAGCTCGCGTGGGACCGCCGGAGTCTCGCAGCGCCGGAGCCGTGACAGAAACCATGCCTGCTGCATGCTGCGTGCTTGGATGATGCTGCATGCTTGGATGCATGCTTGCTGCACGCTTGCTGTATGCTTGCTGAACGCTTGCTGCATACTTGCTTGCATTTTGCATGCTTGGTTGCTTACTGCATGCTTGCTTGCATTTTGCATGCTTGCTTGCATGCTGTAGCTTACTTACATGCTCCATGTTTGCTTGCTTACATGCTTCATGCTTGATTGTATGCTGCATGCTTGCTTGCATGCTGCACGCGTGCTTCATGCCGCATCCTTGCTTGCATGCTGCAGCTTGCTTGCATGCTGCAGTTGCATGCTGCA
This sequence comes from Scoparia ambigualis, assembly GCA_963921215.1. NCBI lineage: Eukaryota > Metazoa > Arthropoda > Insecta > Lepidoptera > Crambidae > Scoparia > Scoparia ambigualis. Next base: position 35,929,476 of record OY992509.1, on the reverse strand, counting down.
GCTTGCTTGCGTGCTCCATGCTTGCTTTCTTACATGCTCCATGCTTGCTTGCATGCTGCATGCTTGCTTACATTCTGCATACTTGCTTGCATGCTGCAGTTTGCTTGCATGCTGCAGTTTGCTTGCATGCTGCAGTTTGCTTGCATGCTCCATGCTTGCTTACATGCTACGTGCTTGCTTGCATGCTTAAACATTGCTACGATTAAAAGTTGTTTGATGATGTTATAGTTCAATTATTTGAAGTGTTGTTTTTTTGTAATATTGGAAACTTTTTTCTGGAAAATGAATCATCTCGCATTAATAGTTTCGGCCAAACGTTGAGGGGGATTTCAAAACATAAAGATTTTGTCAAAAATTACAATCGATAATAGGTATTTCAAAACTTTTTTGATTTTGTTTTAAGTAAAAAGAAAATCATAGAAAACAAAAAGTTTTAAAACGTTTTCGGCCAAATAAAATTCGTACAGAAAAATTTCGAATTTAAAATAGGTAACCCTAAATGTTAACTTTATGGTATTCTATATGACTGCCAATAAATGTTATGATTAGTAATCGTTATTGTAAAAACATTTATGCATAAACATTTGATGCTGATATATCATTATTATAAAAGAAGTTATGGGGAAATAAAGTATGCCTAATGATTTATTCTGAATGAACGTTATGCGAAACGAAGATAATGCCAAAAAACGTTTTGCAGCCTTAAAATATGCCACTTTAATTTATGCAACCCAATATGGACCCTATGAGAGCCACCCCACAAATAGAGGCATATCATAGTTCATGAGCTTTAATTGTTACTAACATAATATAGATCGGACTTATATCTGAATTAAACTTATTTTATTTTATTTATTTATTTATAGGTACTACAAATAACAAAGTGTAGTGGAATCCGGTTATTGGAGACAGTGACATGGTTAACCCAAACCCGGGTCGGCAAGCTCCATAAGAATGTCTCTCGAGGCAATATTGTTAAAACCAATCATCGTTTCCTGTACAACATTTTAATTTGGGTTCCCTTTGACGAGCGTTTGGTCCAAAGACTCCATTTTGATTGAATTGGATCTCTGAATGTCATTGAAATTGTGAGTTTTTCTTTCGAGGAAAACTGTTCTTTAGTTATAATTAAAAACGATAAGTACTTTTTATTCAGTCTGCCTTAGACGAATATTATTACTAGTTTTGTTGTTATAATTTAAGGTAGTCAGTATAAGCAGGAATAAGTTTATATGTCACTGGGTCTAGGTAAAATCTTAAAAGAAACTACATTATTGCAGTGTCTATAATTTTTTTTAAAGTTTTTTATTATGTTCTTTATACTTATAGTATTACATAAATAAAAACAAAACAAAGTAGGCATTTTTTGTAATAAACAAATACTTGGAAAAGTCTCCAGTAAAACTATTGCTACGGTAATTTTACAAGTGTAATACAGTAGCTAAACTGAAACGTTATAATTATCGCTAAAGCTCTTGTAACATAAAACAGTAGAATAGAACAGAATTAAGTGTTACAATGTCTTAATAGACAAATTACACCAAATACGTGTATAGGAGCTCTCTTGTGTGCTCTCTATTTTACATTAAGTACTACTTAAAGTATCTCGGTCTACTATTATTCGTTAGAAAATCGTTTCACCTTTTAATTGAAATAGTAAATAAAGTAAATCAATGAACTTTTTATTGCGCAATATACACAATTAATCGTAATAATTTAATGGCATATTATTATAGGTACTTATAATTTTATGTTAATTATTCTTGCTTTTATTTCTGTAAAAATGATGGAACTATTTAAAGTGATTTTTTTGATGAATGCGCTTGTGCATGCCAGCCGTTTGTTTTTCAATAAAATAAGATAAGTATAATAAATTGTCAATTTGTTATCTGATGTCGAAGTAAAAAAAATGTTAATCGCGGGAACGTGGAAGAAATTTAGGTTTTCTTATCATATTCACAATAATAATAATCTCCTGCAAAGCGATTTTTGTGATTTTTAATGGGAGTAAAAATGTTTATTCTATTATTTTTTCTATCGGTACACGAGCGTTCGATCGTTTATTAGATCCGCACCGCTAAAATCTATCCAATCGTTCAAACGGCTGCCATCGGTTATTGTTAGTAAACCCTGTTGTTAATAATTACTATACCATCACTTTCGTGGATGTTATTACATAGGATACACAGAAACCATTAAATACCAGCCCATGTAATATGAATTTCGCATGTGTCTTTAGTAGATAGGTACTCATTATGACTGTTAGAACTATACATCCATACAAATAAAAATAAATTTCTGAAATGTTTTACGTGCATCACTTCAGAAAACGGTTCGACCGATTTAGCTAATTCTTTTTTATAGTGTTTGTAATTGTTGTGACAAGGTTTGTATGCAAGCCGCTAGTCAAAGATGTACTTAATTGAAATATTCTTATACAATCGTATTTTGTTAAGAAAATGCGCTACAACATTGGCGGTGGGGTCCACTTCGTGGGGTAGTCGTAACGAAATAACTATAATTAACAACTACGTAATACTTATAGCTTTATCCTTGGTAGTTGAAGGTTAAAGTGAGCTTTCATGATTTGCTTTGTCATCACTTGTCATCAGGTAATATGAAGGCGAAGCACCTTCTCGTTGTATCACAGAAATTATTTTGTCATAAAGAATTGAAATCACAGACTGGTTTCTTTTATTAGATACATACATACATAAATTATGGACTATTATCCCCAAAGGGTTAATCAGAGACTAGAAAGTTCTGAATTACGAATTCGAATGAATTAAAATTAAATGTAAAGGTAATGTATGCTTATATGTAATCCCAACTAATATTATAAATGCGAAAGTGAGTTTGTTTGTTTGTTACGCTTTCACACTTAAACCACATTAACGCGAGCGAAGCCGTAGGCCAAAGCAATTAGTATCTAATTTAACATTAGTTTTATGTTACCGTACACGCGCCGCTACCTGTACCAATTCATTAATGGTTTAATTAGAAAGCCCCGTAAAAAACCACTAAAACTTCTCTCGGAAGGTTACACCTTAATTCAGTGAGAGGTTTTAACTTTTTATTGGAAAAACTTTTATTTTCGGATTCTCAACGTCCAAAAAGTTTTAAAAGGATTTCAAACGAGCTAGTACGAAGTTATTTAATTGAACCAATATTGTAAATTGGGTGGAGCTAATTTTACGTTATGTACCTATAGCTTGAGGCTTGAGTAGTTTATTTTTGCTGCTGCCAGCGTGTTCTGAATATCTACTAGTGCATGTCCTCACTAATATTATAAAGTGATGAACCGAACATGTTGAATTTTGGTGATGGAGCCCTAAGGTTGTTATTTGAGCTACTTTTTTTGCTAACAAAGAAGGAGAGCGAAGCCACGGGCAAAATCTGTAGTTATATTATTTATAAGTGTGAAATGCCTCAGTGGCCGATAGTGGCGGAGCGCTCGGTCCTATTGAGGTCTCGTGTTCAAATCCCTAGGGGCATAGCACGAGTTTGTCAACTAGCATTTGCCACCAATTTATACATGTAAGTTTCGATATTAATTTACTTATTAATATAGCAGCAAGTCATACAGAAACATAATAGTGTACCTAACGCCTTCTAAGCCGATTGCTAAAGTTTCTTCTCATTCCCAAAACAATTTCATTAAGCGAGAATCGATCGCATGACCTTTCATTGCTGACAGATCAATTAACACAAATCTGTGATAATGTCAGAGGTGAAATAGTTGAAGACTGATACGCGGCCGATTAGTTTAAGAGCCGCAAACGCGCAGCAGTCGCGTGCCGTCACAAATCTCCAAGTAGAGCTCCAAGAGTATAGGATTAATCTGCTCCCCCCTCTTCTCCCCCAGGAAACTGATAATCAAGGGAATTAGTTATCTGTCACAAGATGAACTGAGCCGTACATAGTCGGGTTATTTTACGTATTTGCCTTTGAAAGGGTTATCGTATTAATGTTGTTCTTTTTTTCAAGATTCAAAGCTTATTCTATAAGCGTATTGCTTGTTGATGTCAATGATTAAGCTAGATATTGAAATTCTATGTAACATAAAGATCCCATCTGTAGAGAGCTTCGATCTTCGAAGACAGTAATAATTTTGAAATATTATTTATGCAAAATACCAGTCGCTAATTGACTGATTTAAACAACATTTTAAGGATAACAAAGCAAGTTTGTTGTTTGAAATTTAGCAGGTTGGTTCTTTAAAGAGGTGTAGACATCCGATAAATTTTTACAAAAGATGGATATGCGTGTAGAGAAAATCCTTGGAGAACGCGCAGGTTCGTCTCTATATTTGTCGTTACTAATACATTCTGTACTCTGAAATTCTACATGAAGAACAAAAAAGGCGGCTGAATCATTGAGAAACTCAGAGCCCTTGTTTTAAAAAGGTTTCAGTATTAACATATTTTTCTTATAAAAAAAACATCAGACGGAAAAGCTTTACGACTTATAATTTGGCTTTTAGATCACTGTTACCAAGCCAGAAAATTATAATTATAAGTAAAAAGAAAAGCTTTGATCCAAATAAACAAATTATTATAATTGAAAATAAAACAAATGTAACAATGGCATCGTCATGTTTGAAATTGAATTTCAGACACAGCCTCATTAGATGGAATCCGTAATTAAAATAGAACTTCCACCGACATTGATTGATGGCATAATAAATGACGTGATTAACCTAACGAAGATTGTCGCCGAGAACTCAACGTTTTGGTGTAACTCCGAAACCATTATCTGAACAATTCTATAACGAAAATGAACCTTAAAGAGTCTTGTCGATTTTCTGTAGACATAATTTATCTTGATTGAATAAGAAACACAAAATAGCGACAATTTGAGAATCAAAAGAGGGTGATTATTATGATTAGGTTAAAATGAACACAGAAGTTTTTATGTTAATTACGTTTGCAAAGATTAATACCAGTGGGATACTAATTAATACCTTTTTCTGCCTTTGTTTTCCTAATGCACAGCTGTGTTAATGACTATGGTCAAATTGGACGTAGACTGTTTGTAAGCAAATTATTCACAATTCCTTGTTCAAATTCCTAGTGTCATTCTCTAGAGGATCTGAGTATACAACGACCTTCACGGGGCCGGTTAATGGATGAAAAGTATTATATATCAAATTTAATTTGTTAAAAAATATATTACATTGTAAATAAATAATGGCTGTAAAATTTCAGTCCAGTATATGATTAATTTAATATTTAAAAAAGTTTTTGCTCTTGTTTGGATGGATCCGGTCAGCTACGGCCACATTTTTTAAACGGCCACTTCCAGTGAGATAATAGATAAATTACATAGGTACCAATCAAAAGTATGAAGCCTATAGAATGTAAACGTTAGGTTGACTATTTTTTCCCCGTCACAACTATTAGGTAGGCAGGTGTATACAGGTAGGTAAGTTAGTCAATATTAGTAATTTGCAACCGTCTTGTTAATAAATAAAATGTATGTATAAATAAAGATAATCTCATTACAAACACACAAACCAAACGAGAGCAAAGTTAAAAAAAAAATATATTTAATTAATCATAATAGGTACTGGACTGAAATTTTTCAGCCAACCCAAACGCGATATATTTTTTAACATATTAATTTTGATATAAAATACTTTTCATCCATTAAGAGGGTTTACGCATTTCGATTTCCCATACAAACTTCCAAGTCGAAATTTTTAAAAACTATTGAGCCAATTACAATGAAACTTTGCACGCTAAAGTAACATACAGAGATCTAGGTAGTTTCTTGAAAACATTTTTAAAAAACGTTTAAATAACTGAGTTAATGCGAGTTTGAACTTTCTGTAGTGGACTTTAAATCGCAATAACTAAGCTAAAGAAACCTTTTAAAAAATGTTTTTAACAAACTATCTAGATCCCTGTATTTTGCTTCAGCGTGCAAAGTTTCTTTAAAATTGGCTTATAGGTTTTTAAAAATTTCGACGTGGAAGTTTGTATGGGAAACCAACCTCTTAACCGGCCCGGTGAAGGTCGTTCTATACTCGGGTCTTAGACTATTCGGATTTTCACTGCTTTTGGAAGAAACACACCATCGTTAGTAGTTTTCTCGTAAATCTCTCTCAAAAAAAGTAAAAACCCGAGTGACACTAGATATTTGCACGAAGAATTATTTTTATTTTGCTTACAAACATTTTTTTATCAAATTAGGCCCTACTTTTGTTTGAAGAGAAACATTAGTTCTTATTCCTCCATAGTCTAGTAGAGTATGGCATTACAGGAATACGAACTGATGATTTAAGATTGCCAATGCGCGCGTTAGGAGGAAACGCTACGTCGACGTGGCATGCCAAATTCTCATACAAAACACAGAAAAACGAAGTTTCGTAGTCCCCTGTTTCCTCTTTTAACCTTCAGAACTGAACCAATTTTTATTACCTTTTCAGCATCGGTTAAAGAAAAAGATTTTCTATGTCTGTATGTTTGATTTTTTGCATTTAGTCATTTATTTAATAACGAGGAACCTTTACAATTTAGCGAAATCACTCCGTTTTAAGGCGTCTTCAGAAACATTAAGTGGCTGGTTTAAAAAAAATCAAACATACAAACATAGAGAATCTATTTATTTGAAAAAGGAGGAAACAAGAGACTACCAAAACGTCGTTTTTCTGTGTTTTGTATGACAATTTTGCACGCCACTTCGACGTAGTGTTTTCTTTTAATAGGCTGCAGTTTCTGCTCCATCAGCCGAACGTTGCACATTTTTTAGTTTAGTTAAGTAAAAAAACCACAGATAGGAAAAACGTTGAATAAATGTCGACTACCACAGGTGAGCTTCAGTGTTTTAGATTTTATGTCGTTTTTTCAACGTTTCACTGACTTCAAGTAAGTATATTTAAGCGTTAACGCAAAAACCAACGAAATCATGTATACAAACTAAACTGGTGGAAACAAAAATACAAATTAAAAAAACTGGACTAGTGTGAGTCGGACCCGCCCACCGAGGGTTCCGAACATATTTTAATTATTTTTTTACATTCTTCGTCATAAATCAAAAACTATACATCATAAAAATAATAAGAAATCAGGTAAAGATTGTGCCACTAACGCCCTTTCATACGATACCCCACATGACACGGGTAACTCAATTCAAAATTTGGACCGCGCTGGCGCCGTTCCTTAGCATAAAGACCCTGTTTTTTAATTATTTAATTACAAAGGTATAGTTTCGGGTCGACGAATATGTCTACTTGGGGCATTTGCCCCAAGTCCGTTCTTTCCAAGCGTAACCATTTGGTTACGCTTGGAAAGAACGGACAGGCAAGAGAAATTCAACGCCGCATCGGACTAAGTTGAGGGGCGTTCGGTAAGCTGCCCGAAATTTTCAAGTGTAAGGAAGTGCCCCTCTCTCTAAAACGAAGGGCATATGAGCAGTGAATTCAGCCGGTCATGGTCTATGGCGCAGAAACTTAGACCCTTACACAACAACATATCCAAAAGCTGCAGGTAGCCCAAAGGAAGATGGAACGCGCCATGTTGGGTATCACTCTGAGCGACAATATAAGAAACACAGAAATCCTGAGTCGCACTAAAAAAACGAAGTGGGGCGTATCATTGCGCAAAGGAAGTGGCGATGGGCGGGTCACATAAGCCGCAAAGACGATGACCGGTGGAGCAGAAAGGTGCTTGAGTGGAGACCGATAACCGGCACCAGGAGCGTTGGCTGCCAGAAGGCTAGATGGGCGGATGACATCACAAAAGTAACGGGCAAAAAGTCGTTACAGAAAGCCCTACACCGATCAGGATGGCGTGCAAAGAGGAGGCCTACACTCAGCAGTGGGTGATCATGGGCTGAAGAAGAAGGAGTAGAAGTATAGTTTTCAGATTTTTCCCTATACTTGTAGGATAAGACGGTAAGACTTGCCAAATTTCTTAGTTTTAGGTCAACAGCAAATATCCTATGAATTTTTATTCCCTGAGAGCGCCGAAATATTTTTTTGGGCATAAAGACCCTGTTTCTTAATGATTTAATTACAAATGTATAGTTTTCAGATTTTTTCTTATATTTGTAGTATAAGACGGTAATACTTGCCAAATTTCGTATTTCTAGGTCAACAGCAAATACCCTAAGAATTTTGATTTCCTTGAGAGTGTCGAAAATGTTCGCTTTTTTGCGGCATAAACGGCCGTATCTTTTTTTTACGTTAACTTAAAAGTTTGATTTTTTCACAGCTTTAAGAGACTGCAGATCTTAATATTTATAGTTTTAATTTCAACTCGATTTAATTTCTCCACGCGTTTCCGAGATAAAGGGTCTTGACAGACACGACAGACGGACAAAAAAGTGATCCTATAAGGGTTCCGTTTTTTCCTTTTAGGTACGAAACCCTAAAAACTAAACACTTGCAGAGTCTCTTTTACTTAAGTTAGTAATTATAATTAATTAATAAATAAATTAATTAATTTAAGTTAGTGGTAGTAGTATGATGAAAAAAACAGGACGTTAATAACAATGTAGCCATCTCGTAGCAATACTTACTACTAGGCATGCTCCTCGCATACTCCTAGCAGTATTTCCGTACTTTGTCGTGGCAGTGTCACATTAATGTCACAGTTCGCTGCGTGAGCGTGTGACTTACGTATAGTGTTGTCCTTGTCCCACTTGACTAACGAAACGCTTGATTTCTTGGTTCGCCTGTATGAAGTGGTGGAGATGACTTGCAGTGAAACTTGCTAATTTATAAGCCGAAACAAAAGCAGCGAACGAGGGAGCCACTAAAGAGTTGGCGTGACGTGTATTAAGTGGCTACCAAACCTATATCCTATCCTACTAATATTATAAACGCGAAAGTTTGTAAGTATGGATAGATATTTGTAACTCTTTCACGTAAAAACTATTGAATGGATTTGGATGAAATTCGGCATACAGATAGTTTATAACCTGGATTAACACATAGGATACTTTTTATCCCGATATTTCCACGGGAACGTATGAATGGATGTTTGTTACTTTTTCACGTAAAAACTCTTGAATGAATTTGGATGAAATTTGGCATACAGATAGTTTATAACCTGGATTAACACATAGGATACTTTTTATCCCGATGTTCCCACGGGAAGGGGAAATACGCGGATGGGACCGCGAGCGGCCGCTGCTTGTAATGATATTAGATTTATGTACTTAAGTATCTCATTTAGGCGTCTGATGGCTTTGGTAAGTTGTTGCACGGAATTGGATGTTGCAGGCGAGCCTCTAGATAAATATAATAATAATAAAACACTTTATTTGCATACTAAGAAATTAACAGTTACAAAACAGGACAATAGACAGAGAAGAGAGTACAAGTAAGCGGCCTTATTGCTTTATAGCAATCTCTTCCAGGCAACCTTGGGTGAAGATTAAAGAAAAAATAGTAAAGAGTAATAGGGAAGTAGGTGCATATAAAGATAGAAAGAATTAAGAATAAATAAATATCTATAAAATACGGAAAAATAAGAACAGAAATATATACTTATAGTTAGCTAGATGGGAGCCGAAGAAAGGAAATAGCTTCTGACTCGATCACCAAAAGACCTTAGAGTCTGAGTTAAATATAAATTATTACACTAGATTTAACTTATACTACCCACCAACCCGCATTGGGCCAGCGTGGTGGGATGACCCAATATCAGTACTGTTGTCCATGTGGGAAAACGTGTGCCCAGCAGTGGGGCGTTACAGGCTGATGGTATTTTTTAATTCTCCAACGGGTAAGCGCTTGGTCTACATCTCACATGGAAGAAGTGCGCTTCACCCTTAATCCTCAACCACTGAGGAACTGGCTATCTTATCTCAACTATCGGAACACAACAATGCTATAGACATCGTTGTTATGGCAACAGACTTATATAAGATGGTGGTATCTAGCCAGGCGGACTTAACAGCCCTACCACCAACCAAACCGAGCACACAAAGATGTACCCCCCGCTGGGAATCAAACCCGGGACCTCTGGGTCTAAAACCGGTGGCTTAGCCACTAGACCACAGAGGTGGTAAATGATGATGTTGATAAAGTTATACTAGACTAGACACCGCCCACGACATCGTCCGCTTAAACAACTGAATCCCATGACCTGTGGGAAGTTAAATTAATTCGCCTTTGTTCTTCGTGTATCTAAGGGAACCTCTTTGCAAAATTTCAGGTCAGGTGTAGTTGGGGGTTAAAGTTACTCGCATCCATAGGTTTACCCTTGAGACCCTTCACGTGACCCCTGGGTGGTGCTAAATGAGTGACACTGACTGAGTGGTAGAGCCACACGCATTGGGCCGGCTCGCCCGGCGTAATGCCACCTTCTCACGAATATCCGGCGTCAAATAATGGCACTTGGTGCTGTTGTGTTTGGTCCGGCCAGTGAGGGTTCCGGAGGCCCATTCTCCCCCCTCCCCCCCCACTCACAATTCCTATTCCTTCCATAAAGGGCGGCAACGCGCCTGAGATTCCTCTGGTTTTGCGGGTGTACATGGGCGGCGGTGATTACTCTCCATCAAGTGACCCGCCTGCTCGTTTGCCTCCTTCTGTTATATAAAAAAAGTTAAAAAAAAATGTCAGGACTTTTCAATCATATGAATGGTTATGATTAATGAAACTATGACAGATGATTGATTTTTATATTTCTTCTCTCCACGGAGCAAATAAAGTTTCTGTCTAATAAACACTGTTTTCCGAACACTAGGTGAATATCGATGGCTTGACAAGGCTAAGTAACAAGCGCTGTCGCTGTGGTCCTACCGGCAACGATGGACAACCTAACATTGATAAACACTGCACTTTAAGTTGCAAACTGCCACACTAAATCACGGCCCGCTTAAAGCACGAGTACAGCCAGCGCGATAAATAGCCAGTGGTCCTGCAGTTTGTCCCACACAACTAAACTGTTGAGAAATGTGTTTAGACAAACTCGGTCGGTACTCGCAAGTGTCGTAATGTACTGCTGGAGGCGCTGTGCCCGCTGCGAAAGGCTTGTGGTGTACAAATTAAGTGACAGAAGTACTCAGAATTGGTAGCCGAACAAATAGTCGCTCGGGTTGTATGAAAAATATCAATTTACAGGGTCAGCAAGTTGAGGAGTTCGTCTCAATTGTGCTTTACGATTAGTTTCCGCTTAAATACATTCGTAAAATGTATTAAGTAACACATTTATTTGTTTGTCGTGCCATTTATAACTTTGATGCCCTAACAGATTAAGCTGCTGATACTTCCCTGCATGTATATCTACGAAGTGTGTGTTTAAAACTAATCCAGAGTTTTTTGCAAATAAAAAAGGACACTGCAATTATTTCAACATCCTAATAACCTTGCCATTCCCTTAAAAACTACAGCTCTTTACCATAGAAACACGTGTATCAAAATAAGTATTTAGAATTTGGACATAAATACGATTGAAAGGAAATTGAAAGCTTAGTTCGTTGGAAATTGCTTTTACTCCATTAAGGAACTTATGGGTTACTGTAAAAACGGCGATAGGGACTTACTTACTTTTTATGTCAATAAAACCTTCACGTAATGTTCTTTAAACTATTGCCTAGGAAACTAGGAAACTGGTTCCCAGGAATGTGCCTTATTTTCTAAATTAAATTGTGTGAAATTTGGAAGCGACTCAACATATTATTATAATATAAGATCTTTTGTACCACTTTTCATGCGAATAAATAAGTTGTATTTGTATTTATTTGTAAGCCTACCTCTGCAAATAAACGTTTTTGTTTAATTAGTTCAACGCCGACACTGGCTGAAAGATGTTTTTAGGAACGTTTCTACTCTTCGATCAATAAACTATAGATACACGATTGCTGCTTGAAAAACGGCACCAGGAAACAAGGCCTTGTAATGCTCTCAAAACTTGGAATTTAGAACTTTGTTCCAACTTGCTTGAATCTAGCGAGCCTAGTTCCAAAGTGATGTAACTTCAATAATATTTTTAAGTATGTGTACTTTAGTGCCTAAAGTTCAGGTTAACTATACAATAAATGTTTATCTATATATTTCGTTTAATTTCTGATGTTGATCTACGGATATGTATGAATTTACGCGGGGACATTATTTTATTTTGATTTTGTATGAGACCGTGCATCTATTGTTTATGATCGATGCTTCTACTAAAACAATTTTGTTTTCATAAACATTGTTGTATTATGTTAAAAATATTAACGGTATTAGTCACGATGGAATCTAGCCTACATTACTATTCGTTGCCAAAATAATAAAAAAAATACTGTTCGGCCGTAATTAGAAAATCGAAGGTAAAGTTTGTTTTGTAATGTTGTTTTAATGTTATATACCCACAGGCCACATAACCTACAGGGTTAATTTTGGACACCCCGCCATAATTTTTCACGTGATCTTATAGCAGCTATACAACCTAATAACAATGAAATAAAAAAATATATTTACGTTTTTGTCTCAACTCTTCCGTAAGAAAATTAAAATGATTGTCACCTAGCGCGCGGCCGCCTCGTTATCAAAGCGCATTCGCGTACCGCAAATATTCACCCCTTGCACCAATGATGGCGCGCCGTGTCGCTTTGACCGCGAGGGTGAGCGCACGCACCCAGAAATATAGGATTTAAACAGCAGGGAATAAATTGTATTTAAAAAAAGAAAAAATATTTTTTTACCCCATTTTTACTTTGTTTAAATTGTATAATAAGCTACCGAATGACATAAAAGACATGCCCATCAAAAAATTCAAATCTTCCCTATATGAGTTACTGAGTAAGAAATGTTTTTATAGTGTTAATGAATTTATTGTGCAAAATTTTAATACTATTTTTAAGTAAAACAATTTTAATTATTTTCTTTAATTTTTATTGATTATTGTTTTATATTGTTTTGTAATTTTACTTTATTTGATTGATGTAATTTGGATATTATTATTTTTTTTCATTTGATTTTTGTTTTATTTTATTTTATTGATTGTAATTTTTAATACTTCTCTCTCTGTATTTGCATACCAATTTTTGGTATGCTAAATGGATGTAAGAACTTGTTCCTACCATATTTAATGCAATAAAGAGTTATTCTATTCTATTCTATTCTATTCTTACTTTTGGCGGGGTTTCCAAAATTAATTCTGTATACATAACCAAAAATTATAATTTGAATTGAATGAAATGTATAAAAATTTGACAGCAGGTGCGATTTGGCGGGAATTTAAATTTGCGGAAAACGAAAAAAAAAATTAAAAAAGTCGGACGCAGTTCATGTTAAATCACGATGCATAAAATGAACCACAGAACCGAAATAATCAACCTTATTCATACTAAAGTAGTCTCTAAGCGTATCAGAACACGGTACAAAGTCAAGTGGAGAGCGCGCCATAATATGGCCGCTTGGGGTCTGACGGAATACCTAGCGAGTTTTTTAGGTGCGACCAAATATGGCCGCTTGGGGCTTGAGGGTATTAACATTACATGTTTGTGCGTAGATGTAGTTACACAGCGTGTAACGACATGTAATAACCTTGACCACACTTAGAACGTTTTCATTATAATAATATACGACGCTAAAAGGTCGGTCAAACCAAGCTGTTATGATGTAGGTATACTTTTTTCATCTTTGTTTACAACGTATGGCATAATTTGATTTATGTTCAAGTTTAAATGTTTTGGCATGAAAGGCACGACACACCCTTTGCCGTTTATCTGTGTAGCAACACAGTTTATTATGCAAAAAGGGGTTGTTTTATAGCGATAAAGTTACGTAGATGACACAGCAGCTTGCGCGTTTGCTTTGTGCTTCGGTAGGTACGTTAAACCCTAAGTTAAACAGTTGGCCGATAGTACAAAATATAATCTTTGATTTTTTAAAATTATATCTTAACTAATGCTTTCGCGGGTTACGCACTAAACCAACTTCAAGTGGTATAAATTTAGACACACACACACATTACATAAGATTGTACGGTATGATGAATTAAAAATGGAGTCTCAACACGTGTTGTTACAAAAAGAACACGGAAGAAACTTCATCCTCAATATAAACTAAACGTAATCGTTCTATCTTCCAACTGACATAACAATAAAGCGAACTGTCATCCGTCTTAGTTATCCCGTTGATAAGATTAGCTTTATTGCTCGTGTTAGAGCACATTTTCCTTTAATCTGCCTGCCATTCAAACCTCACGCAAAGTCCTTATCAATGCCAAGTATTGCATTAACTTTTTGTCGGAAAATAACGATCGCCCACTTAAAACAATAACGCTTAACTGTTTAATCGTGTTACCAATTAAAATCCCTAACAACACCATTCTTAGGGTTTAAGGCGATAATAAGGTAATTGTTTGCCTGTTATACTGGCCAACTATAGTTGTCGACTGCTAGACAAATGGTTCTCATGATTGAAATCATGTAATCGCTACTAATGTCATTTGCTTACTACCGGTATCAATATCCTATCTATTTGTTGTGTGCCTGCTACGAGTAGAGTTAGACATTTCATATAATTTTATACGTAGGCAAAACAACAGATTTGGGGGGACCATCTTTCATAACTACCCATGCCACCCTGGGCGTGATGGTACTCAGTAATGAGTTTTCTCATGTAAAAAGCGGCCAAGTGCGAGTCGGACTCACCTATGAAGAATTCCGTAGCAGCATGTAACATCATAAAAAAGTTCTTGTAGTTCGTTGTAACTTTGATCGATGTTTTAATAATAGTGTATTTTTTTTAATTAATTAATTTATGACGTATTAAAAAAAACTACTTACTAGATCTCGTTCAAACCAATTTTCGGTGGAAGTTTGCATGGTAATGTGCATCATATATTTTTTTAGTTTAGTAGTTACAGGGGGGGGGGGGGGACAACACACATTTTGCCACTTTGGAAGTGTCTCTTGCTCAATCTATTCAGTTTAAAAAAAATGATATTAGAAACTATCATTTTTGAATACCTATCCATAAATATACCCCACACGTATTAGGTTTGATAAAAAAAAAATTGAGTTTCAGTTTTAAGTATGGGGAACCCCCAAATTTTTTTTTGTTTTTGTGTGAAAACCTTAATGCAGTTCACAGAATACATCTACTTACCAAGTTTCAACAGTATAGTTCTTATAGTTTCGGAAAAAAGTGGCTGTGACATACGGACAGACAGACAGACAGACATGACGAATCAATAAGGGTTTCGTGTTTTGCCATTTGGCTACCGAACCCTAAAAAAAGGCAAAACAACAGATAAGTACATTGACGTTGGCCGTTAATCTACAAAAATGCGTATTGGTGATTTGTAAACTGAAAATACAAGGTCATAAGATGTTGGCATTGTGCAATCCTGGCTTACCATATTGACCACTCTAACACAGCACATTTATACTAAAATTATAAAAAGGAAATATTTGATTGTTTGTTTGTATTTAATAGGCTCCGAAACTACTACACCGATTTTAAAAAAATTTTCATCTCTGGGAAGCTACACTATCTCCGGGTGACATAGGCTACATTTTATTTTCAAAGAAATTAGGGATCCTTACTAAAACTCAAATAAATTCCTTAAACCGCGTGCGCTAAGAAAACTATAGATGATAGGATAATATAATGTACTATGGCTTTGCAGAACACACCATTATCTACAAAAAGTGTCGCGATAGCATATGTCTAACTATTTTAGATACGTCACAATAAATGTTCTTCTTTCTTCTGCTAGTCATATTATATTTATTAATAACCCGCGACTGCGTATGTATGGACCCCGTACCCCGTGACGAATTTCTGAAAAAAAATCTGTCATACAAACCTTATCTTGAAAATTACAAACACAACAAAATACAATTACCCAAATAGGTGCAGCTGTTCTGAAATGATGCGCGTACAAACATTTCGGCAATCGATTTTTATTAATAATATAGATTTTTTTATTTATTTATTGAGGACAACAAACAATTACACTGTATTCTTACTTACTAATCTTAAATTTAAATTAATTTCTGACAGTGTAACCAGCGGCGTTATCCACATATTACTTACTTTATTATTAACACGTTAAGAGCCAAGTGTATCATCCCTTGGACAGAAGCACAGCGGTGTATACCAGATGATACACTTGGAGCGTAACGTGTTAAAAAAATGAACAGGCGTGTTGTACTTTTAATTCATGCCGAGACGATAACTCAGATCCTTATTTTTTTTTGCATAAACATAGTTAAATTGCTCTAATGTGTGATAAATGCTACTTTTTATTACGGTCCAAAACAAACCTTCCAAGCAAAGGTATCAAACAATAAATACTTTCTTACGAATCCGCGGGCGGAAACTATTAAGACTGTAAGATAAAGTTGAAGTGATAGTTCCTTTGTTTGAGGATAGAAGTAAGAAGTCGATTCTGAACTGACTTGCAAAAAAGACACCAAGTTGCCAAGTTGCCAAAAGCAAAACAAACTCGCCGGCGACTTGCAGCGAAGATATCAAACATGGCGCATAGTTCCATGAACAAAATGGAAACTTTTCCGATCCCGTGGAAATGGCCAACTTCAAACTTATCTATGCTTAGCCCTTACTAACGGTCTTTGAATGCTTTTGTCACTTATGTAAAGTAAGCAAGTTTTCGTGACACCTGAGGCGCCGGGTCTGTCGCCGTTCTGAGAGATATTATGTTGAGTTAATTTGGCTAGTTTCATAGACTTTTAGTTTTAGCCTGCTGGTAAATTTTAAAGTGTTACCTGATATTTATAGCAGGTAGACACTTAACAGATCTGAGTACCTGCTGCTTAACTGACAAACTTCATGGAGGTGATCAAGCCATGTTGGACACCGAAAAGAGGCGTACCATTTAGGAGTCACATTTAACTTTATAACGAGTACCTTACCTTTCTTTAGTTTCAAATTGAAAAAGGGTTGAAAACATTTCCAAGAGCAGGATTTCATTCTTTGGTTATTAAAAAAAACCTATTGTTTCTGACGAAATTATCTAAAAGCTTGGTCGAATAAATTAAAAAAATGAGAAACTATTTATTAATCCTAATGGTCTACTACTCCAAAATTTGTCGTACCGACTATTTAAAATCTATATTTACTGTTTTTAAATACACAACGCTAAATGACACGCAAGAAGGGGTAGAGGTCTGCAACGGTATTGCAAATCGTTATTTATCGCAATTATAACAAATCGTACGGATACCCTACAGCCACTGGTCCACTTTTGTTTCAGTAAAAGCTTAAGGGGATCCTGCACGAAATTATAAAAATTTACGTATATTTGAGTCATTTGTACTAAGCGCTGAATTACACACATCAAAAGTGTCTAGGGATCAACATATATTTTTGCAATAACTTTTCTCCTGATTGATATTAATTAAAATTTTCTTTAAGGATTCATCAAATAAAGTGTTTTCGTTTGTCTACAGTAACGATAAACCAAGTCACCTTTGCATTAATAAAGAAATTTGCCATTTTCCTAATAAAGGGATTTTTGACATTTGAACCACTAACATTAAAGTTCGAAAAAAAGACTGAAATAACAGTTTTCTTTAAAATTTTATTGGGTAACTTAAACAATTAATAATCCGTGTTTCTACCGCGAACACTAACAACACAAGAACATCGGTTTGGCATACTCAAAATGAGTTCATCCAAATCACGCTGTGGAATGGCCGCCCATGTTCGTTGCAACAACAAAAAAAGGTCTTCTTGCGACTGGATACCCTCCATATTCGGCAGAGCTCTTCTCTGTAGCATATCCCATGCATGCTCAATCGGGTTCAAGTCTGGCGACTGAGCAGGCCAGGGCATGACATTGATGTTAGCTGCGGCGAGAGTCTGTCTTACAACTCTTGCGGTGTGCGGTCGTGCATTATCATGCATTAACTGAAATAAGGGACCGATTTGCACTTGTAGAGGAACGATGACGTCTGATACAATCGTCTCAGCATAAATTTGAGCGTTGAGGTTGCCTCTGATCCAAATCAACTCAGTTCTTCCGCCGATCCAAATACCCGCTCATACCATGATGGTTCCACCACTATAAGGATGGACTTCCTGGCAGGATTTTAATCGCTGTTGGCGTCCAGGGGTTCTCCAGTGTCGTATACGTCTTGTATCCGGTCTCATACCAAAACGAGACTCATCAGAAAAGCACACGAAACGCCATTGTTCTTCTGCCCAATTTCTGTGTTCAAGAGCCCATTGATATCGAATCCTACGATTGTGCATTGCTATAGGTGGTACCCTTAGCGGTCTTCGGGAATGAAGGTTCACTTCATGCAAGCGGTTTCTGACTGTTTGGTCGCTAATTAAGTTCCCTGAAGAGTGATGAAGCCTCACGGCTAACATCATGGCGGTTATTGTTGGAGCTCTTCGAGTTGTGATTTGAATGTATCGGTCTTGTCTCCGTGTGGTGCAGCGATACCGTCCTCCATGGCGCTCAGCCACGGTACCAGTGCTTCGGTAACGTGTCCAAAGTCGACTGATAACACTCTGACTTGTATTCAGAGCTAAAGCCACAGTACGTTGCCGGGAACCAGCTTCTATCATTCCCACGGCTCTGAGCATTTCTTCCCTGCTTAAATGACGTCGCCGCTCCATAATAACGTTGGTTTTAATCAGTAGTAGGGAAACAGTAGCACTAATAATGTCTTCAATGCGTTGTATGTTTTTATAGGGAAAATATTGACAGCTGATTTTCATCTTTTACTAGAAATTGATTGAAAGTTCCTGTTTCAAATTATGAAATGCACCAAAAAGGATCCATATAAATTTATAAAATCATAAATTTATTACAAAGCCACATCTCAATCTCAAGAAATCCGCATAAAAATGCTTGATCCCTAGACACTTTTGATGTGTGTAGTTTAATACTTGCCTGATCATTGCACAAGGTCATGGCCTTGTTGAAATTTGAAACAAATTCTTTAAACAACAACAAACAATACTTTTATGTAATGACTCCAAAAACATTTTTTTCGACAACTTTTTTAATTTTACGCATAAAACAATAATTCTTACATGATAATATCGATCACGTTCAGAATGTGCAATTCTCTTAATGTCCAGCGGTTCCAAAATGTCCAACTCTCAGAATGTCCAATTCTCAAAATGTATTCCGAAGGTCACCCCCTTCTTGAAAAAGAAAATTTTAATATTTAACACAAGCGCGTGACGGTTTTGGACATTTCGCAGAATAGAAACATTGCTATAATTAAATTACTAGGTCTGAAACTTCAAAGCAGAATTGTTCTAATTATAAATATAAATGATTGATATTGCTTTGAAGTTCAATAAGATACTTATGTCAGTTATTGCGGTCGCGCGGCACCCGCTTTACTCACGCATGTCCATAATGTCCAAACAGCGATCTATGGTAATGGACGTGAGTTATTCAGCGAAAGGAGTACGAGTGTCACTCGAACGTTGACTGTCGATCGCGTTTCACGTTTTAACACGCTCAAAAATGCTACGGCGATTGTCATGTCCACATTTTTGGCAGGCTTTTTTGAATTTAATTATGTCCTCGCACATTGAATTGTTCGGAATGGGCAGAGTATGAATTTTTAAGCTCTGCCAACATTTTTAGTAAACAGTTATAGGAAAACATAGCATCTGTAATAAAGGGACATACAATTTACTTAGGTAGCCTATGAACCTATTGTATAAGATATAATACATTGTATTTTTATGTATCTACAATATGATTCGCGAGAAGGTACCTACAACATGTAGTTGATAAAACCAGCCAAGGAACAGGTCTTCTCACTTGGACAACAGGCCTTCTCACTTAAAGACCTCAGTGGTCGAGTAGTTAGGACGCGCCGGGCCTGGCGTCGTGCCATCTCTAAAGCAGGGTACTCACCTAGCCGTGTAGCATGTAACGTATCTGATACTGTATCAACATACAAGTGGGTACGGCTTGTCTACAGTCATAGCGTATCCAGCTACGAGCACCCGAATCCGCAGTGCTCGGAACGATATCACACCGACAACAAGTCTCAAATGGTAGCTAGTGCAGCGTTTATATTGATTTACAATATCCTCGAAAATTATAAAAACCCACGTCGATTTTGGCACCCGTTTCAAGATTTTGTTTATAATAATATACCGACGACGCTGCTGTACGTGTCCCGACTACATTACTCTACGAAGGCAGAGGAGATCGTAGAGTATATACGGATCAAGACCAAATTCACTCTAAGGGTCGAACAGTTGGAGTCCCGCCACAACGTGAATTTTAATTCATTTGCGGTGAGAGTACCGACCGTCCATCTATCGGCCTTTATAAAAGAGGAGTTTTGGCCGAATGGTGTCCTGTTCCGGCGGTTCCGTGGTCGGCTACCGGACACCGCGCTGCGTCACACGTCGCCGTGTTTACGTGTAAAATAGTGATAAGTTTTTATATTGTATGTATGTAAGTCTGTAAGGTATTTATCTACGGGCCTGCGTTGCCTGAATACAAATAAATAAATAAATAAAATAAATAAATAATTACTATTTTTAGGGTCCCATAAAATCGGTTCGAGAAGCTCGTTCCTACGTACACACTATATAAGCGACCGTGTCGCCGACCACGCGCATACTGCGAGCCGCCTTTGTGTTCGCAGTGATACCGCCATTCGGCGGGTCGCTGTGAGCTCAGCGGCTCGCAGCAGGTTACGTACTCACTTGTTACAGTATCAGATACGTTACATGCTACACGGCTAGGTGAGTACCCTGCTTGAGGCTCTTTCGGGTTCTATTCCTGATCGGGTCAATTTAGAGAAAAATTGCTTTTCTTAATTGATTTCGGGTCTCGGTGTTTTTTCCATGTTTATGTATATTTATCCGTTATCTTACCATTTGAACAGCTAGATAATTGGTGCACTAATTATTTAACAAAATTTAACAACAGTTTATGGAGAGATTGGGCCATAAAACAAGCTATACTACCAATCATACTGAGGAAAAAACAGTAGCTAAAATGAGAATTGAACCCGTGCCTTATAGAGCTGAAACCGAGGTTCTACCACTTACTTGTTGGTCGGTAAAATATTTCTATGATCTTGATGCCAGCTTCTCTCGTCAGGCCTCTGAATTATTTCTTGTTGGTCGGTAAAATATTTCTATGATCTTGATGCCAGCTTCTCTCGTCAGGCCTCTGAATTATTTCTAGAAGTATATAAATAAGAGTAGACCCCTGTAAGTCTCCTTGTGTCTATAAGGTCGGAAATTAATGCGTATTTCACCTATAATCATCAACCAGTGAGTTATTTTACATAATTTTGTACATATTGGTCCTGACTGCGTAACTCACAGTCCGTCGTAGGATAGAATCTTATAGTGTAAATCTTAGTGAGACGAATGGTATCATACCTCAGACATAAATTTTAATGTGGAAAACTTCGTTAAGTTACATTTTAGTGTAATTGAAATAACACAATTGTCCTATTTTTATTTAATGGTGTTTTTTTTATCAATATTTTCAATACTTTCTTATTTTCATGTTTTATCTAAGTATCATCTATACTACGAGTAATATTATAAAGGGGAAAAAAATATTAAGAAATATTTATAAAAAGAAATATTTGTTTGTTTGTTTGTTTGACTTGAATAGGCTCCGAAACTACTGGACCGATTTAGAAAATTGTTTGACCATTAGAAAGCTACATTCTTCCCAAGTGCCATAGGCTATATTTCATCCCAATATTCCCACGGGAACGGGTACCACGCGGGCAAAACCGCGAGGTTCCGCTACATACACTCACAAATACTATGCCCTAAGAGTTTGTCAGAGACTATGCAATGAAAACCGCACAATCAGTCTTCTGCCATATTTCAAGTTTCATCAATTAAGAACTGCACATGTGCTCAGCGTGACAGGTGGTGAGCCTATCTCCAATCAAAGAGGGTACGGTAGTATTATTTTAATGAGCCGCTACACATGCGACTTTTCGTATTTTTTTATTTTTTTTTATTACACAACGGATAAGCGCTTGACCATCATCTCACCTGATGGTAAGTTGCAACGTGTACCTCATGTTGGGCACAGCTGGTGTCGTAGAAATATGAATGGACTGCATTATGTGCTAATTTGTGCTCACGATTGAAGTGCGGCTTACTCAGTTGGGTGAGAACATGATAAGGGAGCGATTCTTCCGATCCTGGAGTACAGCTTATTAGAAATTATTTTAAAATAAGGGCGCCTTATACGCTGGAGCAAGCGATTTCAGAGATAAATAAATAAGATTTAAATTCACAGTTACATTTATTTTATATGAAATGTAGGGTACATTTTGAATACACCATAAGGTTTAAACACTACTACTTATTACTATAGTAAATTTAATTATACATACAGTAGCTGAACAGTAGGTTGGTCACTACTAAACCTTCACCATTTGATTGTCCGGGTGCTGTTGAGGTTTGCTTCCCTCACATGGTGGCAAAGCGGTTGATCAGTCGCAGCAGAGACCTTCCATCCAGATCAACGGATATGTTGCATTAAATACTAAGATTCCAAGGAGGTAGTCACCGGAGAAAATAACCGGCTTCACATTGGTGATGGAGAGTCCCAGATCATCACCAACTTATATGGGATTGGTTCACCATGATGGTAAAAACAAAAGGTTAAAATAGGTAATTCAATGTAGTAGAGATTGAGATAAAATATGAACTAAAACAGAAAACCCATGGTTCAAAGCATGGGTTTACAGGACTAATTTTAAAACGGGCCATGGCCCTGTCTTCCTTTTTCCAACAATTTATATTAATTTTCACCTTTCGCATGGTGACTTCGGAAACAGAGAACGAACCGAAAAACGGATCTACGTCATCTCAAATTAAAAGACAGAGGCATAGCTAGCGATTCAGCCAGAAATACGATAAAATAATAACGAATAATCGAATGAATCGATTATGAAAACCCAAAGCAACACGAATGCTTACTAAAAAGTACGGAGAAAGACCAAACGACCCTTACGGTTTTATGTATAATCATATTGCATACAATAAAACTATTTAATTGGAAGTTGATATCAAACTTACAATTTTACAGATAATATTTTAAAACGATTCCTAATCGATCAAACTATGAGAAGGAATTGAATAAGAAATCGATATCTAGGACCTCTGCTTCGTTCCGTTTTATGCTTTTCAATAAATATACTGAAAATCTAATAATTTACATATTAAAATGATATTTGTTTATAAAAAATGAATAAACGAACGTTGTTAATAAAAACAATGCTTCGATAAATAACTTTCTACCAAACCATCGAAAAGTGTAAGGGGTCGTTTCGGAACAGGTAAAACGTCAAAGAGACTTGTCAAACTGACATCTTAGCTAAAGTCACTGAGCGTAACCAATGAGCGTAACCTGCAGAGCAAACAAAACATTTCCTCATTTTCAAGAAATAACTTGATGTCCGAAGAAAAAGTGCAACAAAGTGACGATAAGGCCGAAGGTGGAAGCGCACTTTACACGGAATCCTCAACCACTGAGGAACTGGCTATCTTATCTCAAACTGTCAGAACACAACTATAAACATCGTTGTTATGGCGACAGACTTAGATAAGATGGTGGTAGCTAGCCAGGCGGACTTAACAGCCTACCACCAACCAAACCGAGCAAAGATGTACCCCCCGCTGGGAATCGAACCCGGGACCTCTGGGTCTAAAACCGGTGGCTTAGCCACTAGACCACAGAGGCGGTTATTTACTTTCAATTTATCTATTTATCTTTTACCGATAAGACCACCTTTGCTCATAGTAGCTATAAGAATGGATGTGCAATAAAGAGTTTATCTATTTATTTATTTATTTTATTTTATTAGTACGTCTAATGCCAATTACACTAATTAATAATAGTACAATTAAATTACAATTAATTAAATTACTTTAGATCTACATTTTGCTCCCTCGTCTTTCCGACAATGAAGAGCAAAGTGTTTCAGCGTCAAACAACGCCTTTTATAGTGCTAATCTTGTTTCGGTACAACTCTTAGTAAAAGCGACTGGCAGCGAGCTTTTGAGAGCGGCAAACTGTGAGCACTTATCAAATAGCTAGGCGGGTAGTTACCTATAGAATTGTCGTTTAAAGACAGCCCTACGTCGCTATTCTGTGTAGACACTGAAACAACAACCTAAAACCTTGGCACGTTTTAAGCCTTACTGGGTAATTCAAGATAAACGTAGGTGGGTAAACTTTCTATTTCATTACAGAGTTTTAGTCTATATTTTGGTCTAATTTTTGGCTTATAAGGTCAGGTCGGGAGTACCCGAAACTGATGAACACGTACAATAAAATGTTATGAGATTAAAGAAGCAAAATAAGTGTCTCAGCTTCTATCCTGGCAATTGGCATTTTGAAAGTTCTAATAATAAAATATGAAATATGTCGGATATGGTAGTTTATTTAACAATAATTATCCAATAGTTTTTTTATTAAGATAATTTGGAAAAATATTTTATTTTTACAAAATAAATTTGCGATTTATTTTATCTGTGGATTACAAGACACGGGCGGCCATAATTAAGCTTCGTGTGACATCACATTTCACACAATAAACAAAAACTATCTGTCAGGTTTAAAGATATTTGTTTATTGAAGTGTGACGTCACAAGGTAAAATGTCACGTGACCAACCGCTTTTGCGCGGAATTTGAAATTAATGAAGAAAAATATGTTTATTTTTTATTTTTGTACTTTTCTGAGAACTGTCAAGTAGGCAATTGGAAAGCTGTGTAGTCTGCCTACGCCTCCGGGAAACGGGCATGATTTAAATGTGTGTTAGTCGGTTCTTATAATAATGTCTTCATAATTTTTTTATAAATATTTCATGATATTATTATGCATGTTTTAGGCCCGTCTGAATGCCCATTACCATGTTAAGTGGAAATACAGTCTAGGCGCGAGGACAACAGCTGTTGCAGCGTCAGAAATGTAGCATCAGCCACCCTAACCAGCAGGTCCACAAAGCCTTCACGCCTCGTTTGTAGAACCCAATAGGTATCATATAAAGGATGAATGCTGGTAGACTATTCCATTTTTTGGCGGTTAACAAATTTCACCTTTGTCCTGATTGTCACAGACTATTAGGAGAGATGCAACACGCTTCTTCTTTTTGAAATGTAAAAAGCCTTTGAACGTTGCTTACCAGGGAAGATAAGGCAAGGTAAGGTATCAGCCCTGCTGTGATAGCTTATGATGATTATGATGATGATGAACTGGTGACCATGAACCACTGTTGCCTGCTGTAGTGTTTTTATTTTAAAACCACTTACCTAATACTATTACTACTTAATGGGTTCTCAGCACTTTTCCTAGAGAGTTTTTTTTACATTTCCATAAACCTAATTACCTTAGCTTAGCAGGTGCTGAGGTAGAAAATAGTGCAATGCGGGCGAAAGAGGATTTTTTCACTTTTATTTTCATTGAGCGTACAACTGGACAAGTCAAAGGAAATTTCCAGAAAGAAAAGGTAGGAAAGTGCTTTATTTACCATTCACTGAATAAGGAGGAGCACTGAAACCCTACCTACCCGTGAATCATTACTCGTAGCAATCTTGACGATTACTGAACTTTGTATTTTGTAGTGACTACCTTATGTAGCCGGTTTCATATTACGCCTTTACGTATTCAATTTTACTTTATTAACATCAAGCGATATATTTAATGATACAATCATATTTCAATATGAATATTTATATAAGTAGGTACTATTATACTAGTGGCCCGGCCGCGCCTTCGACCGGCTTATGGCTAGGTGTTAGTGAAAAATTAAAATAACACGTTCTTAGAATTACTTTTTGAAGTAGTAAACAGTAAAATTAAAATGTGCGAAAATTATGAAATATTGTTGAGGCTTTATTCTGTAAAATTCACCCGATGGAAACACGATTTGATAAAGTTGGCTCGATAGAATAAATTCACAAAGTTATATATTTTTGTGTCATTTTATCTTCTTTTCCAGGTTTTATTCTTAAAATAAGTGATTTGATATTCTGTGTCATTTACCAAAATGAAGTTCATAGATAACTTGAGGAATTATAACCGATCGTTTTTTATTTAATACATCTATCAATTTTTTAAAATATAAAACGCGATTTTTTGCGCCGCTTCGATGTTATACCCGTCCCTTACCGTCGTACCGTCGAGAGAGCGAGAGAGAAGCGCTCGAAATACCTCCCCTTAACATAGAAACACCGATACCTTCATCTATTTTGTATAAAATATCTACAAATATGTATTAATAAAAATCAATTGCTAAAATGTTTCCACGAGCACCTATTTGGCTAATTCTTTGTTTGTTGTATTTGTAATAATGTAAGGACAAGGTTAGTGTGAAAGAAAATTTTTGGAAATTTGTCACGGGGTACGGGGTCCACGCAGACTAAGTCGCGTAGCGTCGTCAATAGTGATATACAAAAACCGTCGTCCTTTATCGATCTTTCTATTATTGAAGACCACGTATAAATCCGTTGCGTGGTTTAGAAAAAGAAAGCAGAAGATGAAAAAACCACAGACACAGGAAAACGGAACGGCGACTTTACTTTAAAATATGTAATATAATGATGATTGTGACGATTATACAAACGAATACGTCATAAAAATTATGTGAAAACGTAGATAGAACAATCGAGTTTCTGCGGGGTATTATATCCAAAATATGAGTAGATGTGCACCACTAAAACTATAAAAAAATAGCGCTACGTACCTATCTAGGGAATTGGAGGAATTTCAATTCCATGTATCCGAGTGTCTGCTGGTCCAATCGAGCTACGCGACTGTTCAATCAGTTTCGATAAGACGAAAGAGCGTTGTCAGCCTCGCTTACTACGAAATATGTTTATCTTGTATTCTTCGCAATTGTGTAAAATCCGATCTTCGGGAGCGCAAAGAAAGAAACCTTAGTCATACTCATTTGTCTTTAGACTTTTCCAGCTAGGTTCTTTTTCTTGTGGACCAGTCTGATCAGTCTACGTACCCAAACAATGCTTTTTACTACTACTATCATCATGTCTGATTTTATTTATTGGGCGAATCCTATGATGCTTTCTTACGAACCGAAGCCCCCTCCTTTCGATTTTTACACACAATGAACGGATTCACAGTAAACAGATCTTTCAACGCATACACATTAAATACCAACAATCAATCACATTTAACTATTTAGTGTATGTTATATAATAGCTACTTTTTTCACATACTAATAGTCACTTACACTTTCCTAGAAACAATGCAAATGGAATTAGATAAATTAGTACATACATACAGGGATCCCTTTTTTTGTAATTTTTTTTTGTCCTATTTTAATTTGGTATAACTAGTTAGGCATATTTTTTGTTTTTTGGCATACTAATTTAGTAAGCATAATTATGGTTAAGGCTAATGTTTTTGCCCTAATATTGATTTGAATAAAGTTATAAGGCATATTGTTTAATTTAATTTAATTTTAATTTATTAGGAAAAAAGATAGTATG
This sequence comes from Scoparia ambigualis, assembly GCA_963921215.1. Lineage (NCBI taxonomy): Eukaryota > Metazoa > Arthropoda > Insecta > Lepidoptera > Crambidae > Scoparia > Scoparia ambigualis. Next base: position 35,902,074 of record OY992509.1, on the reverse strand, counting down.
GTAGATTAGACAAGACAGAAGGTGAGGTTATAGTTTCCGCTATAATTTGGGTTGGTTTTTGATCAGGTTTGTCTTTGCAATATTTTTTATTTTATTAAGAGCTATTTGAATCTGAAAAACCAAAAGTAGGTAAGTATTAGGTATATCAAATATAAATTGGATACCGTAGTGTTATAGTAGATTATGGTGCCGCGGGGGTGGCCCTTGCACCACCCCTAAGCCGCCAATTTTATTTTATTTACCTACGAAAAGTATTTTATTAAATGCAAACGAAAAATTGCAAAGCTAACTTTTTCTTTATATAATTATTATGCCTATCAAAATTATTCTTTAATATCATTATGCGTAAACAAATTTAGGCTTTAATATGTTATAGTATGATAAGCTATAGTATGTTTAACAATTATTATGTTTATAGTAGTTATGCTTTAAAAAAATGTGCCTAAAAAGTTATGCCTAATTAAGATTGTGTGTTACTATTTGAAAAGCAAAAAAAAAGGGAACTATACATACATACATATAATCACGACTATATCCCCATACCATACACAATAATCACGAGTATTATCCCCGAAGGGTTAGTCAGAGTAGTCTTTGACTAGGCAATGAGGCCCGCAGAAGCAGTCCTCTACCATTAGTCCACTTTTCACCAAATAGCAACTACACAAATATGCTCAGTAAATACTGATTATTCCAAAGTTGGGAGTTAGGAGTAGAAAGTCAGCGTATCACCTGCTAGTGTCAAGGTTAATAAGGCTGGTAACTAGCTCAGCAGCCGGTGCACTCGTAAATATGAATGAGTTAGCTGGTCGGCGGCGTCGCTCAAAGGAGACAGCGGAGTTATATATTTGATAACATTGTAGGGGAGCGGATTATAGGTAGAATGGATGCCACATTGTAGGAAGGCCAAAGGGAAGATCTTTCTCCGAGCTGGGTGGTATAGCTCGGGGACCGACGTCCAACGGATGTTAGTTGGAGGTACTATAATCTACAGCGAAGGAGATGGTGAATTCTTCGCTACCGCGATGTAGGCTTCCCATACTGTTTTACCGTCGTTGTATGGAGACGCCGTTGGTATATGTTTGTGGCGCCATCTGTTGACACGGTTGATAAGGTGTTTGCTTCATGTTAAACTATGTGCGGCGTGACATAGGTGGCGCTGCCACAACATTTTTGACTTCTGCCACCAAGATTTGGCACTAGCACATAAATGCTGCTATAGAGATAGCAAGGGGATTCAAATAGTACCTATGTCATATTTCTTTGTTACATATTTTTGTGTCACGAGTAGTTTTCATCATCATCATCATCAGCTAGAAGACGCCCACTGCTGAACAAAGGCCTACCCCAAGGATCTCCACCACGACCGGTCCTGTGCTGCTTGCATCCAGCGGCTACCCGCGACCTTCACCAGATCGTCGGACCACCTTGTTGGAGGCCTGCCCACACTGCGTCTTCCGGTGCGCGGTCGCCACTCGAGAACCGTTCTGCCCCAACGGCCATCGGTTCTAAGGGCGATGTGCCCTGCCCATTGCCACTTGAGCTTGCCGACTCTTTGGGCTATGTCGGTTACTTTAGTTCGTCTAAGAATCTCCTCATTTCTGATTCGATCACGTAGAGAAACCCCGAGCATAGCCCTTTCCATTGCTCTTTGCGTGACTTTGAGCCTGCTAATTAGGCCCATGGTGAGCGACCACGTTTCGGTACCGTATGTCATCACTGGCAACACACACTGGTCAAAGACTTTCGTCTTGAGACACTGCGGTATTTTGGACGAGAAGACATTTCGTAGCTTACCGAACGCTGCCTAGTCGAGTTGGATTCGACGATTGACCTCTTTCTTAAAGTTGGACCTACCTAACTGGACTGTTTGTCCGAGGTATACAAATTCGTCAACAACTTCAAGAGCAGAGTCTCCAACCTTCAGAGGAGTGGGTACGACCAGGGACTGAATAACCCAAAAATTAAGGTACCTTTATATAGCGGTATGGCGTCATACCGAAAAATAGCGGTTACCGGAATATTCCGATATCCAAATTTATATCGGTACCGTAATTTTGAGTTTTTAAATAATAAAGGTTTATTTCGGTATGAAAGAGACGGCTAACAACCGTTTCAAGCATAAGCGACTACTGGCTTTCATAAAAAGCTTTAGTTTGGATTGTTCTCGTTGTCAAAACACGTGCGCCGCGCATAGGTTTGAATTTTTTACTAAAAGACAGGATATACCCACAAAATATTCTTTTCGGCCAAAAACACAAACAAGATTAATTTTGCCAACCTCTAAACTTCACTTACACTCTAAAAGTCCGTTAGTTATGTGTGTGAAAATATATAATAAATTACCTACTTCTTTAAAAAATATACCCACATAAAAATAATTCTTTAAAAAACTGAAAGACCTACTTATTGCAAAATGCTACTACACGCTGGAAGATTACCTAAAAGATCGCCTATAAAAATATAATAATGTGTAATAATAAAATAATTATATTGATAAATAAATAAAATAATATGTAGATAATATTTTGTATATGTATATATATGTATGTAAATATATGTGCATATGTGCATATGTGTATATATATATATATATATATAGAACAATACCTGTACCAGATTGGATGCAATTTTATTCCTATGTACAATAAGTCCTACTCTCGCCTTACGTAATTATATTTATTTAAGTAGAATCACAGAATAATATTGTAGAACAATGCAACTGCCGTGCACACGGAATTTTAAAAGTACGCTTGCCGGTAGGTATATTAACGCCAACTCAAGCTAGTGTCTGCTAATAAGCGGACGGACTTTTACTTAACCCTTAACCGATTCATTGCGTATCCCTCTTTTAATGACTTTTGTGCATGGCGGCTAACAAATATTCTGTGACGCCTCCGTGCGTCAGCCGCCACCCATTAAAGTGACGGCGCTTGCGCGTCTTCAGCCATGAGTGAACATATTTTGCTTTTTGTTATGATTTTGGCTTGTTTACACGTGATTGCATTCAGTCGGAATCGGATGTCAAACGTAAAGGGTTCGCTAATTCGTTTAGTGTATTGTAAAGTGACTTATCTACGCGATTTTGCTGGAATGGCTGCTAAGTGATTTATTTGGATCAGTGGTTGTAAACCTTTTGTGTATTTTTAGTAGAAGTTTACAAAAGGGTGTGAAAGGAGTACCTTTATTTAGGTTCTATACCGTTGTGTTGCGATGCAGCCACTATAACGAGTCAAATTATAAAAATAAAAAAAAAATTAAAAAATACGAATGAGTAGGTGTCGGAACTCTTGTTCTCATTGTTAATGAGCAATGTAGTCCAATGAAATGGAAAATGGGTCGGGTGGTTCAACTTCATATTGAATAATCGCTTGAATTTGCGAATAATCGAACTTACTTATAAAATCAGTTTTCAATCTAGCCGTTTTTAATAGTAGATTGATACACAAGTTGCTAAAATGACATATTAAAACGAGGTATTTTAACTCCCGAGCTTAATTCGATTGCAAGAAAATAAAATAATCCAATACAATATTTAAAATAAATAATGTACAGCCACTCAGGGCTTGTTTATTTGGTTAATTTTCAAACCTAGTCAGCAGCCAGTACATAGGAACCGTTTTATTAAGGGTTTTTTCTTTTAAACAAGGAGAAATCCTATTTTCGGATACACAGCGGGCCTGAGGAAGCCCGCTGGTTATGTGGCGACTCTCCCCCCTACGCCCGCTTCCCTGTCCAGGTCCGAAGGCCTCGACAGGGACTCGGGTGAAGAGGGGCCTTACCCACTAAAACTCCTTATACCATCCCATCACTTGTCGTCAGGGTGGTTCGGGACCACGGACAGCAGACTCCGAATTCCACCCTACGACGGCCCGCCAGTGGGGAGGACGCCCGGGATAGTTTGGGCGCCCTGCAGATTCCCATGAGTTTCATGCAATGCGGCTATGGGGTCTCCCACCCCACAGTCACGCAAGCCTCACTGCGGTGGAAGGAGGTGGGCAAAATACCGCCTTCTCCTACCGACTCGCCTGCGTCGGATCGGGTCCGCATGGAGTTGCTCCTCGCGGACCCTCTCCGCGGCCTCCTTCTGTGAAACAACCGCTTCACTGATCAAGGCCATGGCCCTCCATGATCTGTCGCTGTCTAGCCCCCAACGACCGACATCAGACTGTGGCGCTGCGCAGCCCACGACCCGCACTCCTCAAGGGTGTGCGTTTCTGTGTCCTGCGCAGCTCCACAGCTGTGGCATTCTGACGTCGACTCCCCTCGGTGCAGGTAGTGTCCAAAGCATCCATGCCCAGACAGCATCTGCTCCAAGTGGAAAGATAGAGTCCCATGTCGCCGCTGTAGCCATCTCCTCAATTCTGGTTGGATGACTCGGCACAACCGGGAGCCGTAAGTCGATGACCGCAAATCATCGGCCCATTTGGCCAGCAGCTCTTGGTCAGCCAAATCTCGAGCCTGTTTAAGCTCTTCTTAAGTATGGTTTCTACCCTGTTCTTTAGCCTCTGCCCGCTGTCGGTACAGTTCCGCCAGCTTCACTGCCTCCAACCCCCATGGCGGGATGCCAGCCAGCGCACAAGCTGCAGCATGAGACACTGTCCTGTACCCTCTGATGGCCCTCAACGCTATTATCCGCTGTGCGGCACGAAGATGTTGTTTGTTGGTAGCGTTGAGGGCAGTCGCCCATATAGGGGCTCCATAAAGGGCCATCGAGCCCACTACTCTAGCATAAAGCCGGCGAGTCAAAGCGTTCGGCCCACCAACATTCGGCATGTTGCGTCCCAAAGCGGATGCCGCACTGACGAGAAGAGGGGAGAGTTTGCGAAAGTGCTCCTCGAAGCGCCAACGCCCGTCCAGAATGAGACCCAGATACTTCATCCGGACCCCAACCCGGATCCTATGCTCGTCTATATCTAGGTGGGTTCCAGGCGGCGGTCCTCGTCGAGGCCCGTGGAAAAGAAGAGCCTCAGTTTTACCGATCGCTACCTCGAGCCCCAACATATGGATTCTGTCCACCACCAGAGATGTTATGACGGTGACCAGTCTCCCTGCCTCTGCGCAATTTCCGCCCCGGGCCGTGATCAGAGTATCATCTGCATAACAGATTACATCGGCCCGTGGGCCTACCCAAACATTAAAAAAAACCTGTTTCTAAAAAAACAATAAAATGGGTATTGAATCAATTAAACGGTTTATAGAGGTTTTTTCTTCTTTTTATAAGTACCTAAACACACCGGGACAACGCGAGCGCGCGAGTGGCAAAGCGAATAGCGACCTTCCATACGTAGACATGAATTCTATTTGCCCGAAATACCGCTCTCCCAAAGTGAGCGCGCGAGTTTTAAATCGACTTGCGAGCTAATGTCTACACACGGAAGGTCGCCATTAGCCTAATCGCCTCGCCAGCAGTAGGTACATTTCGCAGCTTTGGATTAAACTGGTTTATTTAGGTTTTTGAAGCCCTCTCATTTACATTGGAAGCGGTTTTTGTAAAAACCTTATTCAATAACCGGGATTTTTTAAACCGGTTCGAAGCCCTATCGTCACTAATTCAATTTATAATTAGAAAATATTAATAAAGGAAAGATGACGAGCCAGTTTAAACCTTTACATCGTTGTTCCATAATAAGTCTTAACGCGTCAAAAACGTATGCCGCATAATCGCGTTTATCGTCCGGCATAGAAAATCGCGTAGCGAATTATTTATTACATCAAGCAAATCCTCAATATAATGAAAGTTCTGCTAATTAGCACTCCCTAAAAAGTAATTCTACAAAGTTTCAGTGGAATTTTCTTTATGACGCTATGTGGCGTCATACGCCATACACAAAAGAAGTAAAATTAGGGAACAAAAAGTTTGCAACCACTGAAGTTTTTTAACCGGCGCTATCTCCTAAAACGATCAATACAGGCATAATCTACGTGTCAAATAATATAAGTTCTGTTAATTAGAACTCTCTAAATAGTCATTCTATAAAATTTCAGAGGAATTATTTATGACGCCATTTGGCGTCAAACGCCATACGTAAAAGATATTAATGAAGCTCCATGGCGTCATACGCAATGAATCGGTATGCATGGCAAATGGCAACACGTAATGATGGACTTATTATACTAGTGCAGTAAGTTGGTTTTCACAGACGAGTAGACTAATGTAAGGCTTACTATTGACATGAGTTTGTAAATACCAATTTCCGCACTAGTGTAAAATTATGTTTACACGCGCACATTTTTTACACATTTTTGCGCGCGACACGCAACAAAAACAGGTTTTTACTCGTCGCCTCGCAAGCAAAAGCAAGTCTCACCCCTCACCCTGCGCCCCGCAACTGTCAATGCAACGTTTTTCGGTACCGATATCGCATAAAGGTTAAATAACGGTAAAGCCTTACCTTTATTTTATTAAGGTACACTTATTTTTTACCGGTAACGTAACCTTATACCGTAACCGCTTGTTTACGTCGATAGTAAAGAATAGTTCGAAAAGTTACGGATAGATGGCGTGGATAGCGCTCTAACCTGAATCGCGGTATCGTTGTGTTTGGTCGAAACCGTAATAAGGCGGCCATACCTTTTTTTATTACACACTTTTTTAGATCAACTTCTTGGTTTTATTTAATTTAACCCTGAAGTCTCCTAGTTCCAGTACATTAGTCACTCATTATTCATTGGTCCATCTGAGACCGGATTTTTTTTTGAGTCTACGTACTCTGTAGTGGATCGCTACAGCAAAGAGTACGCATCGTCGTGAGCCGCTTGAAGCGAATGCAGCCGCCGGAAGTGCTTCGCGAGTTGGAGTTGGAAAGCGGCGAGACGAGTCATCGAGCTGAGCTATCAGCGTGGACGTGACGTCACACAAGGGGACCAGCCAGAGCGTCAACCGTGACGTCATTGACACCGTCATTAGAAGATACGAGTGTGAGTTAGTGAAGTGATACTGTGAGTACAATTTTGTTCCTTATTTTCATTGAAGATCAAACATAGATAAAATAAACATTAGAGTGAAATTGCAAAGAATTTTGAACCTTATCTTCACGTGGCTATCAACTTAGAAGAATTTCAAGATTTTTATTACTTATGGTTTTAGTTAAAGTTGTAGACTTGTAACATTTTAACTTTGTATTTAGGACTTAGAATAGTTTAAGAAAAAGCGGTGAGACGGGGAATCTATGCCCGATTTCGGTCAGAATATTTAAGGCAAAAGACTTGTAATTTTTCATTGTTTGTAAAATTGTTGTTACTTTCTAAGATTGTTTTGTTTATAACTAGCTGAACGAACGTAGTTGTTAAAGATGGAAAACATAATAAACGTTCAGAAAGATCTACAAAGAGCTATAGGAAAGGCAGCAATTAATTTTAAGAAAAGTCCAAAGGATCGTATTACAGTAGAATACCTTGAAACTAGATTGGAAAATGTAGAAAGAGATTGGCAGCTATTTCATGCAACTAATACTAAATTAATGCAAACTTATAAATCTGAAGATATCGAAGCAAGTTCCTATACTACTCAAAACATGTATGATAACACGGAGGACGCGTATGTTGTGTACAAATCTTCTTTAAAAACCGAACTAAATAAAATTTTGTTGCATGCTAAATCTGACTCTTCTAACTTCAAAAGTGTTAAGGATGAGGATTCCACCAGCTCGTTTGTAAAATTACCTAAAATATCAATCCCTGTTTTTTCTGGTAAATATTCCGAGTGGCCGACATTCAGAGACTTATTTATTTCACTTGTTGACAAAAATAAAACATTAGACAGAGTACAAAAAATGCATTATTTAAAAGGTCACCTCTCCGGAGAGGCCGAGCAATTGATAAGACACACACCTATCACTGGGGATAACTATGCCCAGTGTTGGGATCTCTTAGAAAAAAGATACAATAACAAACGGTACCTAGCAAATAGTATATTAAAAAGGTTGTTTAGCCAGAAGCGTTTGAATGTCGAGTCGGCGGCAGGATTAAAGGAGCTGCTGGATACCACATCCGATTGTGTAAGTGCATTAAAGAACTTGGGCGTAGGTGTGAGCACGTGGGACATTATTCTAATACACATCGTTACGTTTAAACTTGACCCTGAGACCCGCAAAAATTGGGAGTTAAGTGTTGCCAGTACTGATTCGGATATGTTGCCTACTCTTAATCAGTTCAATGTTTTTATAGAAAACCGGTTTAGGGCATTAGAGTGTTTAGACACAAGGAGGCCAAACACTAATCAAATGCATGTAACTAAGTCTTTGTTATCGACTAACCAAGCGTCCCATTTGAAGTGCGAGTTTTGTTCAGAAAACCATAAGCTTTGTTTCTGCAAAGGTTTTGGAGACTTAACTCTAGAAAAGAAAAGAGAGTTCGTCACTAAAAATAAAATTTGTTTTAATTGTCTTGGAGGTAATCATACAACTTACAATTGCAAAAAACCTACTACATGTAAAATATGTAATAGGCGCCATCATTCATTGCTCCATCCCCAGATAGTTTTTGATAATCGGGTTCAGTCCTCTGTAAAGGTAGATAAAAATCCTAATAGTAGTAATAGTGCAACAGCCAACACTTCTTCAGTTGTGAGTTGTTTGTCGACAGGAAAACTAGAAAAACCTAAGCAAGTTTTACTAGCTACCGCGTTAGTAAATGCCTTGTCAAAAACGGGTGACATTCAAGTTATGCGAGTGCTACTCGATCAAGGCTCACAAGCATGCTTTATCACAGAAGCAGCTGTGCAGCTTCTGAGACTTAAGAAAAGAACAGTACACGGGGTTATTTCTGGATTAGGAGAGAACAAATCGGTTATAACTAAGGGAGAAGTTACCTTTACACTGCAGTCCCGAGTCGATCCTACCTTTGAAATTATAATTAGAGCCTTTGTATTAAACAATATTACCTCGTATATTCCTGGAAACCACACTGGATCGGTTGACTGGACTGACCTGAAACTTTTAGAGCTGGCAGACCCGAAGTTCAATATATCTAACAAAATAGATCTTTTAATCGGAGCGGAGGTTTACAGCTACCTTCTGAAAGAAGGGATAAAAAGAAGTCCATCGGGATCTTTGATCGCGCAGAACACCACTTTGGGGTGGATAGTTTCGGGTGCAGTTGATGCAGACTTGGGGAAGGACAACCACATTGAAGGTTCGCGTGCTAGAAACATTTTGACGGTTATGCACGCACAAGTTAACGAAGATGACATTCTCAAGAAGTTTTGGGAAATTGAAGAACAAGCATCGAATGTAAAGAATACCTGGACAGAGGAAGAACACCGTTGTGAGGAGATATTTAAGTCTACTACAACTAGAACACCTGAGGGGCGGTACGTGGTAAAGTTACCATTACGAACAGAACCTCCGCAGTGCACAAACCACGGTTCAAGAGAAATAGCTGCATCAAGACTGAGATCTTTAGAAAAACGATTCATTAAGGACAAAAATCTGAAAGAACAATATACAGAAGTAATAAGAGAGTACATAAAGTTAGATCACATGAGACCAGTTAATAAAACAAATGTAACTGAAGCAACCTACTTACCTCATCACCCTGTGGTGAGAAACGATAAAAGTACTACTAAAGTACGTGTGGTGTACAACGCATCCGAAAAGAACAATAAAGGTATTTCATTAAATGATTCTCTCCTGATAGGTCCCACCATACAGCCTGATTTGCGTCATACAGTTCTACGGTGGCGAATCCACCAGATTGCATTAGTAGCAGATATCATTAAAATGTACCGCCAGGTCTGGATAGCAGAGGATGATGTAAGGTACCAGAGAGTCCTGTGGCGCGAAGAACCTGAAAAAGAAATAGAAGATTATGAGTTATTAACAGTTACATTTGGAACCGCGTCCGCACCTTACCTTGCAGTCAGAGTTTTACACCAGGTAGCAGTAGATGAAGGCCAGGAACATCCGCAAGCAGCTGAGAAGATACTCAATAACTTTTACATGGATGACTTGTTGACTGGCTGCTCGACTGTTAAAGAAGGGGTTGAGCTATACAAACAAATCAGAGAAATATTAGGAAAAGGAGGATTCAAGTTACAAAAGTGGGGTAGTAATAACACTAAGCTAATCAAGGAGATAGATGAAATGGAAAATGGAAGAGAAAGTACAATAAACTCAAAGGAAATAGGAAAAGAAAAGAAAAAGGGTTTACAAGAGCAGGACAAAAAGGAATGGGAAATAAAACTGGACAGTACAATAAAAATACTAGGACTTACCTGGAGCCGCGATGATGACTTCTTCCACTGCTCAGTGATTCTTCCTCCAGCAACAGCACCTAAAACAAAAAGAACAATTATAGCAGATATTGCAAGATTATATGATCCATTAGGCTGGATCGCACCTATAATTATTACAGCAAAAATTTTCATTCAGCAATTATGGTTGACTGGGCTGGGATGGGATGAACAGCTGTCTAACAAATTAATTGAAGAATGGAGTACTTATCGTCAGACCTTGTCAGAACTTACCAAAATCCGTATACCACGTTGGCTTGGCACTGCTTCTGATGATCTTGATGTTGAGCTACACGGGTTTTGCGACGCTTCGAAGTCTGCTTACGCTGCGGTTGTTTATGTTAGAGTAGTTCAGGTGAGCGGCCATATAAAGGTCTCTCTTTTAAACGCAAAAACAAGAGTAGCGCCGATCAAGCAGGTTAGTATCCCGAGGCTAGAACTTTGCGGTGCGGTACTATTGATGAGACTTTTAATTGAGACCGCTAATGTTCTTGGTATTTCTAAGAACAAGATTAGAGCATGGACAGATTCTACTATTGTTTTGGCGTGGTTAAACTCTCACCCAAGCAAATGGAAAACCTTTGTAGCCAACAGAACGTCGGAGATCTTGACAAACATGGATTCTTCGCAATGGTTTCACGTCTCGACGAAGCACAATCCAGCTGATTTGGCCTCACGTGGTACTTCACCAGGTGTGTTGGTTGATGAGAGTGATTTATGGTTTTTGGGTCCAGAGATGTTACGAGCACAAAACGTGGAATATAACAAGCCAAATGACTTAAAGGCCAATGCAGAAGAATTGGTCAGAGCACATATGGTCACAGTCCCAGAAGAGCCAGAGACATCGATGTTTGACCGATTTTCTTCATTGCAGAGATTACTAAGAGTAATTTCTTACTGTAGGAGAGCACTTAAAAAAGAAAAAAGCAATTCCTATTATTTGCTCAAATCTGAACTGGAGGAAACCCTACAGTCTTGTATACGACAAGCACAAATAAAAGCCTTTCCCTCGGAATATTCACAGTTATTAAAGCACGGAGTTCTACAAATCAAATCTAGCACATTGAGTTCACTATGTCCGTATTTAGACGAGAACAAGCTTATTAGAGTCACTGGTCGGATAAATAAAGCAGAAGAAGATGAAGCCTTCAAACATCCAATCGTTTTACCAAATAAATGTCATTTCACCAAACTAATTATAGCAGACGCTCATAACAGAACCCTGCATGGAGGCTCTCTACTTATGACCAATTATTTGAGATCTGCATATTGGATAATTTCTGGAAGAAATCTTATTAAGCGTCATGTTCGTGAATGTGTGATTTGCGCACGGCAGCGAGCGGATATCAAATCCCCATTCATGGGGTCATTACCATCAGTGCGCTGTACGCCAGCTAGACCATTTCTGAACAGCGGTGTGGATTATGCAGGACCCATAAGCATCAGAACCTCTAAGGGCAGAGGTCACCGATCCTATAAGGGATACATTGCACTATTTATATGCATGTGTACCCGAGCTATTCATATTGAGCTCGTGAGTGATATGACCACTCAAGCTTTCCTAGCAGCATTCCGGCGGTTCACCTCTCGACGAGGACATTGTTCTCAATTATGGAGTGACAACGGCACCACGTTTGTGGGGGCTTGCAAAGAGTTGCAACAGTTGACCTCCATCCAAAGATCCATTGCCCAAGATCTTGAAGTCCACGGCACCTCGTGGCACTTTATACCTCCACATGCTCCGAACTTTGGAGGACTTTGGGAGGCCGGAGTTAAGTCGACAAAATTCCATCTCAAGCGGGTAATTGGAGATCAGACTTTGACTTTCGAGGAGATGAATACGCTCCTTAGTCAGATAGAGGCTTGCTTAAATTCGCGACCTATTAGTGTGATTTACAACGACGATCCTAGTGAACCACTCCCTTTAACCCCAGGACATTTTTTAATAGGACAGCCTTTGGTGACCGTTCCAGAACCTAGTTACGAAAATTCAACATTGAGCTCTTTAAGCAGATGGCAACTTATCCAGAAAACTGTTCAAAATTTTTGGCGACGTTGGTCCCGCGAATATTTAGCTACAATGATGAACCGTTATAAATGGACTTCACAAGTAACTGAACCCAACATAGGCCAATTAGTTCTAGTCAAAGAAGACGATTTACCACCCAGTCGTTGGCTTTTAGGACGAATTATGGAGAAACATCCCGGTTTGGATAATATCACACGTGTGGTCAGCCTACGCACCAAATCGTCCATTATCAAAAGGCCTATAAACAAGCTCTGTATTTTACCTATAGCTACTTAGTAAGTTCAATATCTATATGTTCGGAGGGTGACAAATATTTTATTGTATACCTAATGAAATTATTTCTTTTAATGTTCTTAACTATTTCTAATTTCTGTTATACAAGCATTGTATCTTTGTGTTTCTAACATTAAGTTTAGTTCATAAGCCGACAGGTTTCTTTATTGTTATAGGACATTCCCCAATAAATGTCCTACGGGGGCGGCATGTTTACGTCGATAGTAAAGAATAGTTCGAAAAGTTACGGATAGATGGCGTGGATAGCGCTCTAACCTGAATCGCGGTATCGTTGTGTTTGGTCGAAACCGTAATAAGGCGGCCATACCTTTTTTTATTACACACTTTTTTAGATCAACTTCTTGGTTTTATTTAATTTAACCCTGAAGTCTCCTAGTTCCAGTACATTAGTCACTCATTATTCACCGCTTTCAGTCCCTGGGTACGACACGTGAGTTAGACATGATTTTTGTCTTCTCCATGTTTATTTTAAGGCCCACTTGTTGAGAGACTCTGTTGAGATCACCGAGCATTGTGCCGAGTTCCTCCATGACTACTATATCGTCGGAAAATCGAAGGTAACTGATGTATACGCCGTTAATATTGATGCCGAGTCCTCTCCAGTCCAGAAGCTTAAACACTTCCTCCAGTGCAGCAGTGAAGAGTTTCGGAGAAATGACATCTCCTTGTCTCACTCCACGCTGCAGCTGGACTGGCTTTGAGCTCTGATCCTGAAGACGAACTGTCATAGTGGCGTTTTCGTACAAACACTTCAACACTTCGATGTACCGGTAGTCAATTTGGCACCGCTGGAGAGGTTGTAGCATGGCCCATGTTTCGATCGAATCAAAGGCTTTCTCATAGTTCACAAACGCTAAGAAAAGTGGCCAGTTATACTCTTCGGTCTTCTGTATAACCTGCCGCAGCGTATGTATGTGGTCTATGGTGCTAAAGCCTTTTCGGAATCCGGCTTGTTTGATTGGCTGGAAGTCATCAAACCTGCGTGCGAGACGATTAGTTATAAGTCTCAAGAACAGCTTATAAACGTGACTCAGAAGTGATATGGGTCTGTAGTTCCTTAGTAGGGCCTTGTTGCCATTCTTAAAGAACAACACAACCACACTTTTATGCCACGCTTCTGGCGTTCTACCTCCGAGTACGACGGAATTAAATAGTCTCTGAAGAGCTGCGAGTACCGGTCTTTCAATTGCTTTTAGAAGCTCAGCCGTAATTCCGTCAGCACCCGATGCCTTGCTGTTCTTAAGCTGCTTGAGAGCCATACCAATCTCGTACAGGCTGATGTCCGGGATATCTTCGGTGTAATATCGGGTTAGCTTAGCTCTAGGGTCTGTAGCTAAGCTTTGTACAGGTTGCCGCGTGGATGCGTATAGCTGTCCATAGAACTTCTCGACCTCTCCGATAACTTCAGACCTGGACGTGACAGTTCTGCCGTCATTGTTTTTCAGCGTCGTCAGTTGGCTCTGCCCAATACCCAAATCTCTTGCGAACACTTTTGAACCTTTGTTTCGCTCGATAGCCTCTTTAATACGGTCGGTATTAAATCGGCGAGTGCCGCGAGTCAAAGACTTCGAGATCTGCATATTGAGTCAAAGCTGAGACGCATCGTCCGAAGAACTCAGAACCATCACGCGCCGCTCTTCCATCAGTTTGAGAGTATGGTCCGAGAGCTTTTTAGGTCCTCTTATACGGTGGGTTTTAAAGAACTTAGACCCAACCGCGTGGACAATTTTTACAAACCTGTTGTTGTAATCGTCCACGTCTACGCAATCCTTCAGGCATTCGAAGCGATTTTTCAGTTCGAGCTGGAAGCTTTCGGGGTTTTGGATTTGGATGGGTGCAGGGCGGAGCGTAGACTTCATCAATCGACGTCTTTCCAGCTTGATATTAATGTTCAATGTCCCTCTTACCAACCGGTGATCACTGCCAGTTTTGAACGCGTTGATCACAGAGACATCATTGAATATTTGCTTTCTCGTCGACATTATAAAGTCAATCTCTTTTTTTGTTGCACCATCGGGACTTAGCCAGGTCCACTTGCGGGGTTCAGATTTCCTAAAAAAGGAGTTCATCATGAAGAGTCCCTTTCCAGAAACTCTGCCAGCAGTTGGCCCCGGTGGTTCCGAATTCCAACTCCAAATCGTCCCACTTTCAGCTCATCGCCGCTTCGTTTGCCCAGTTTTACGTTAAAGTCTCCCATGACAACGGTGTAATGAGTTTTGGAGACTTGTATGGCTCTAGAGATGTCCTCATACGTAGCCTCCACCTCATCGTCGGGGTGTGCCGTAGTCGGAGCGTATACCTGTATAACCTTCAACGAATACCGTTTGGTTATTCTGAGTATAAGGTACGCTACCCTCGACGACACACTTCCGGTCTTGACAACGTTGTTTACGAGAGAGCTGTGGACGATAAACCCGACACCACCCTGGGACAGTTGTTCACCCTCCCGGAAATAGAGCAAGTTACCAGACTTCAAGATTATCGAGTCCTCCCCTTCTCTTCGGACCTCAGATAATCCCACAATGCCCCACCGTATCTTGCACAATTCTTCCTCCAGTTTGCAAACCTTCTCGTCGGTTCGCAGTGTACGCGTGTTGTAGGATGCCAGGGCCAAAGTTCGTTGTTGGCGGTAGCCAGGTCTCTGCCGGAGATTCTTAGCACCCCCTGCCCCGTCGCTGCCTTGGCCGCTACCGTAGCTAGGGCGAGCGGGGCCGCCGGGGACTAGGGGCCGGAATTTAGTGCTGTCGTTCAAGTTGGGGGGAATGTTGCCATAATCGCCACGCTTGGCAGGCGGGTTGGCGATCGCAGTATGACGGTGTTAATCCCAAAGGATGCTGCTGCCCATCCTCTGGGTAGATCCCTCAGTCGCCTTCTACGACTCCCACGTGAAGATAGGGGGTGGTAGTATACTTTCACCGCTACCGACACGGCCACAAGTAGTTTTAGAGGTTACTAACAATTCAATTTCTATTATGTCTGGTATTACAGCAGCTGAGCATTATTTGGCATTACTTTGCTAGGTATTTTATCTAGTGCAGTTACAGACGGTAAACTTAATTGTTTTTTTATACCACAGCAGGAAGAGCTTTCGTCCTGGACTTTTAGGTCAGAGACCAGCAATAGTTCTATCACGACACCAAAAAGGAAGACGACTTCTTTATGTGCTTTAATAATTAGAGAAAAGTTTAGAAAAGATTTTCCTCTCTACACTGTTACAGCACTAAAAGGAAAAAAAATTCAAGCCATACTCTTTCTGCCTACTCAAGAAAGAAAATTCCAGCTTGAAATTAAAAACCCGTGCGACTCGCTACGTACGATGACATTTCTGGTAACTTATTGTAATTGTGAACTTGGATTTCTAAATTAAAACTTATTCTCCCAACTTGGAGCACACGACGTGTAATTCAGCGAGGGAGGGGGAAAAAACACTTATTACTTAAACAACTCAGGTGTTGCTCCGCTGCCTCATTTCTGGGGTATATCTTGATACAGAATAATATATCGTAATAAGGAAACCGGTAGACGTGTGAATTTATGATTATACACGGATGTTGGCACAATTATGAGGAAGCAGGGATTGTTATTATCGCAAATGTTATTTAAAAAAAGGGAACTTGTGGCATTTCTACGAATAGGTAGATGGTAATTTTACAATTTTCTATATAATAATATGATTACTAGTTACTCAGGGAGATAATTTAACCGTGTCGCGTAGCGGCGATGGGCTCACCACCTGTCATGCCTAGCACATATGCAGTCGCTATTTGGTGAAAAGTGGACTATGGCAAAAGACTACATCTGCGGTCCGCATTGCCTAGTCTCTGACCTAACCCTTCAGGGATAATAGTCGTGATAATATATATGTTTGTATAATTGAATACTAACCTACACAAGTTCCTTCCACATTTGCACAATATATCTCTTTCGTAATTCGACTTTCACTCATCTTTTCTAAGTGACCAAGCCACCGGAGCATTCCTTTCTCAATTCTTTTCACTATATTATCATCTTTCAGACCGGATCTTTCTCCAATCACATCATTCCTCACTCTATCATTCAATTTTACTCTAAATATTTTCCTCAACGAACGCATCTCTACCGCATTTATTCTGTTTTCATTGTTCTTCTGCCATACCCAAGACTCACTTCCATACATTAGTGTCGGCACCAGAAATCCGTTATGAATATGCCCCTTGGGAAACAAAAGCGTGATGAGTGGCGAACTCTATCGCCGCAACCAGGTTTATTATAAAAATTTGAAACCATCAAGTTCCCACGAAAAGCTAGGGAATACTCATGTCAACCACACAGAGCCCCGCGTGTTGTGGAAAGGCTGTTTACGCCTAGAAAGTGCCATGGTCCAGGTTTGCACGCTTAGGACTAGGCACGACCCTAGCCATGCAGCCATTGGCGTGGCAGACCTTGGCTTAGCGGAAAGGAAGGAGGTGGATAGAGGTAGGAATGCGAAATAGATATAGAAGTATAGGAGATGGGTAGGATCAAGGTACGAAAAGGATACCGTTACCGCTGAAAGACTGGAGGATTGCAGCAGTGGAGGCTAAGGGGTCCGGGGGCGCATACTTGTACTTGTCATGATGAAATCAGCCAGGCGTTCAATATTACAAGACCTCTGGACTGACCTCTTTTACAATAACATGTTGACAATAACATGTTTACAATAACATATTTACAATACAAAATATTATAAGGGCGTTCTCCTTATTGGTTCTAAAATAGCAAGTCTTATACACTCATGTACCTACCTTTTTTTTTCTTATATTTAGTTAATCAGATAGTAAAAAAAATGTTAAAATTAGGTACTTATTTTCATAAAGATGTATAAAAATTAACAGACTCTTATATGTAGTGGACACACAGTAAAAAATAACTTTGCCTTACGTAGCTGATAAACTAGTATTAACTTGGAATACCTACGTAAACGAGTGCAAAGGGGAAATTCCAGAAATGCATATTGCTGAGTTTTATGTAAGCAAAGCGCCGAATTGCTGAAATATTTGTTTTTTTTTGTTAATTTATTATTCATGCATCTACTACTACCTACACTACTACTACTTTAAGCCTATATTTTCCCACTGCTGGAAAAAGGCCTCGCTCCCCTCTTTCCACTTTCTTCTTCATGCATCTATAATAATAATAATGATGTCTATTGTCGCCAATAAGCCTGATTTCGTAATGGTTGACTGATCTCAGCGCCGAGCATAATGGTTGATATCACCATAACTCCTGATGATAACCTCTTTAAAGCCGAGAAGACAAAGCTCAGTAAGTACCTTAACTTGACTCACGAGGTTACCGCCATGTGGGATGTGGATTTAACCATTATTGTACCCATTGATAGTCGTTTCGGCAAACGGCCTTAAAGCTAAGAGCCACGATCAACATCTAGAGAGGCTCTCGCTAAAAGGTTGGGTAGAGATAATATTTTTATCATTATCTTTGGTCAGATACAGAAGGCAATACTCCTTGACATGGCACGTATTGTCAGGAGGTTCCTCAATCTGCAGCCCTAACCACCGACAGCTTGGGTCTATTCCCGCTGCCGGTGGCAGACTAGTTAAGTTTCTTTATAATCTTTTATATTGTAATTATGTTTTATTATATAAAATATTGTAAGAGACTTTCTTAAGTCATAATTTGAATAAAGAGAATAATAATAATAATAAATTTCACAACTGTCACACCAATCATTCAGCCCCAAATTAAGAATAGCCCGAACTATGTACATATAAGTATATAAGGTGACTGCTGGAAACCGCAAGAAACTCCAAGGGCTGGTCAGGTCAAGTGTTTTAAACATGACAAAAATTACAAAAAATAATCGATTATGAGCACAGTGCCTAAAATGCAAGATGCCACTGGTGCTATAATACCTAAAACGCTAATTGACTAAGAAGCAGATTGCCTAACCGTCAACCCTACTAGACATTATAATTGCAAATAATGCAAAATTTGGTTAGCATGAAAAAGGTTCTAGTAAGCCAACCTTAAAAGATAGGCAGAATAATATGCTGTCGCGGACTTTTTTTTTTGGAACTTAAAAAGGGGAACAATTCTGTCATATATAATTTTTGCGAAACTTTAAACGTTTACGCAGCGCACGCAGCGAAAGCTCTCAAAAGGAAAAAAACCCCTTACGATGACGACGATATGTGACATGACATTGACAGGCATTGCGTTTCGTTCTCGACAATTATTCAATAGCGACTGGTTCTTTACGAACTCTAGGTACTGTCAGGTAGGTACCGAACCTTTCTACGATTTCATTCTACACATGTATCAAATCATGAATTAATACTTGTTAGGTAACTTAATTTGAATTGACTGTTATTTCAATTAAATCAGAAATTGCTACCTTCGTGCATTTAAATTATCATAAAAAATAAAATAAAAAAGGAAAGTAAAACAGAAATACCATTTTTAAATTGGCATTAATTAAGCAATGTATTGAAGTAATTGGCACGGTCTGTTTCATACATTTTTATAGCAGCAGTGGCATCTTGTATTTTAGGTAATCTGCTTCTTAGTCAATTAGCGTTTTAGGTATTATAGCAGCAGTGGCATCTTGCATTTTAGGCAATCTGCTTCTTAGTCAATTAGCGTTTTAGGTATTATAACAGCAGTGGCATCTTGCATTTTAGGCACTGTGCTCATAATCGAAAAGAATCAATTATGAGCACAGTGCCTAAAAACCTAAAACGCTAATTTCGTGTTTTTTTTAATTTTTGTTTACTTAGATAATTCATTTTGTGATTTTTTATTGGATAGTCTTTGAGTATCTAATTTATTTAAGTAATAACATAAGAAAAATTTTATGAAAAACAATTAAAAATGACGAATATTTACAACGCGCGGTCAACGGCCGAGCGGCCGATGACCCGTTCGCGTCAGCTTTGCGATAAGTATCTACGTTAGTCTGCACTGCAATGAGACCACTTTTGTCATGTTTAAAACACTTGACCTGGCCAGCTCTTGAAGTTTCTTGCGGTTTCTAGCAGTCACTAGAGTACAGTTTCTACCTTATATACATACAAACATATAACCACGACTATTATCCCCGAAGGATTAGTCAGAGACTAGGCAATGAGGACAACAAAGCAGTCCAGTCTACCATAGTCCACTTTACACCAAATAGCGACTGCACATGTGCTCAGCGTGACAGGTGGTGAGCCCGTCGCAGCTCTATGCTGTTAGATGTATGTGCAGTCTTTAGTCCATTAGTAGTTATAATGTGAGTTCAGCTGTCCCAGGCACAATAGAAATTGAATTATAAGCAACCTCTTGGAATCTTCGTGCCAGACAGAGGGATTTTCTATGATAATGATAAATGATAAATGATTTTATTTTGTAAGTAGGTTTGTACAAACACTTTTACACGTCAATCATGTTTTTTTTTAAACAAGATGAGGTCGGCGTTTCCTATGTGACTACTCTGAGAAGAAAGGCCGAAACAAACTCAGAGGTTACAGTCTCTTTTAAAGTCCAGACATAATCTTGGTCAGGTTATATGAAGACCATGTAGATCGATGTCTGAGATGGTCTTTTGAGGAAAGAACCACACAGATTGAGAGGACCTGTCCAGTCAGAAATCGTTCAGCTCAACTCAAGACTTAAGGAGCTAAACGATTCGACGAACAAAAAAATCATCAGTAAAATAATAAACAACAAAACAGTAAATGAAGCAGTGTGA
The DNA here is from genome assembly GCA_963921215.1 of Scoparia ambigualis. Taxonomy (NCBI): domain Eukaryota; kingdom Metazoa; phylum Arthropoda; class Insecta; order Lepidoptera; family Crambidae; genus Scoparia; species Scoparia ambigualis. The sequence goes on along the minus strand of OY992509.1, from coordinate 35,881,809 downwards.
CTTTCTTGTCGGTTCTTCGCAATGCAAGATCTTCTGCCGCGACCAACACGGACAGAGGTACGAAATGAGGGCGTAGTGACATGAATGTAGAGATGGGTGGTGGGTATTTACCGGGTAAATACCCAAAACATGGGTAAAAACAATAAGCACGTTGTGGTTTAGTAGTATTTTTTCTTTTCGTCTTTCTTTCTATTCATTTATGTTTAATTGTATGTTTTGGTACAAATATTGAATATTATCTTGATTGTTGACTAAACTAGTAATAATAAAAATATAATTATTTGATAAAACCTTTGAATTGAGTCGCCTGAATTGGGGGGAGGGATGGGTAGGAGGGGGTAGGGTGAGGAGTACTCCCCCATTACCCCCCCCCCCCCCCCCCCCCATCTGCTGCAGACAAGTAGTATAATTAAGTTATGTTTTTTTTTGTATTTTGTGATTATGTAACAATTGAGGTTTTGGTAAAACTGTCCAACCGCGTAACCAACATTTGGGGGAGTGGGGAAGGGCGACCCCCCATTTAGGTGGCGAAAGGGGAGAGTATATAAAAAACGTCGCACGTACAAAAACGTCGTTTCTGGCGTTTCGCCGGCCGCTCCTGCGGCACGCTCGCTTCGCTCGCTTGGCTAGCGCGTTTCTGGTCAACATACTAACCTAACCTAACCTAACCTAATTAACTCTTTAGACTTTTGTCATGGCAGGGGCCTTCGCCCCCCGAGCTCCCCCCACGCGGCGGACGACGGCGAGGACGCTTTTTTTAATCCAGAGTGAAGTGAGGGATTCTAGAGTAGAATCCCGAGCGTAAAGAGGGATTCTTTAGTAGAATCCTGAACGTAGCGAGGGATTCAAAGTACGTTGCCCGAGCCAAAAATATAATTTGCGCCCGAGTAGGTAATACACTCTACTTTTCATCACCCACTATGAGAAAAAAATATTTTGATGAGCCCATTCGCCGATCTATGCATTGGATGTATGTGCAGTCTTTAGTCCGTTAGTCGCCTTTTATGACACCCAAGGGAAGAGAGGGGTTGCTAGCACTATTTTGATGAGCCCATCGCCGCTCTATGCTGTTGGTTGTATTTGCAGTCTTTAGTCCGTTAGTCGCCTTTTACGAGACCCAAGGGAAGAGAGGGGTTGGTAGTACTATTTTGATGAGCCCACCGCCGCTCTATGCCGTTGGATGTATGTGCAGTCTTAAGTCCGTTAGTCGCCTTTTACGACACCCAAGGAAAGAGATGGGTTGTTAGTATTATTTTAATAATAAGTCACAAGTACACATGACAGTACCTGTCACAAAAACGATTCTCCGTAGGGCGGTAATACTACCAACCCCTTTCTTCCTTTGGGTATCGTAAAAGGCGACTAATGGACTAAAGACTGCACATACAACCAACAGCATAGAGCGGCGATAGGCTTATCAAAATAATAGTACAAAAAGTGCGGCGCATTTATAAAGAGGATTAAAAACTCATTACTGCCCGCTAAAAGTTTCATAAAGAATGTTCACGATGGGAACAATAATTGAAACGATTTTACTAGCAAATAGACTTGTAATGCATAAAAATTACATTAAAATAAAAATGGCTGATTGACGTTGGCGAGCGACGTGTACGCGGTAGTAGCTAGGATTGGCGCTCGGGCATTGCTGGCGCCCCAGCGCCGCCGCCGTCTGCGCACGCGGCGGTTTCGGGAAATATCTTCTTACGGCCCCCGCGCGCCTCCACCCGTGCGTACAGCAGGGCTCGGCGCATACATCCTCCCGGCGTTGAAAGACAATCTTTCAACCGAAGAATTGCAGAAATTCTTATAGTTGTCATTAGCGGTCAGCACAATGCCGTTCATCCCATCGACAACCTGCAATTTGAGTGGTGTAGCTGAAGGTTCCTTAGACTTATCTTATCTTCTTAATATCGACGTAAGTATGTTATGTTTGGTCCCGCCTACAGAATTCAGTTGAAGTTGTCTCTATTGGGTATGATGATCATTCGTCCCTTCGACAACATCTGTAGTGGGTATGATACACATTTTGTTGATCGCTCTTCTAATCGTTCCCTTGTTTGTGATGACATCGGCGACTTGACTGACTCCATCTGGTCCTGGGTAAAGACGACTGATTCGCGCAAGCCGCCATTGAAGTGCAGGAAGTTGGTCTTTTTTGAGGATCACGAGGTCCCCAACTTGAAGTTCTCGTTGCCGCATCCGCCACTTCGTTCGCTGCTGAAGTTCTGCGATGAATTCACGCCGCCATCTTTACCAAAAATGCTGTCTGAGCTGCTCGATGCGTTCGTATCTGTTGGGCCATTTAGCAGTCACAGGTGGCGACGGAAATGAGGTCAGAGGTCGTCCAATTAGGAAGTGTCCAGGCGTTAAAGGAGAAGGGTCAATAGAGTTTGAGGAGAGAGGAGTAAATGGGCGGGAGTTTAGAATTGCTTCTATCTGTGAAAATAGCGTTGTGAGCTCCTCAAACGTTAGGGATGCGTTACCAGCTATACGACGTAGGTGATGTTTGGCCGATTTTACCCCGGCCTCCCAAATCCCCCCAAAATTTGGCGAATAAGCTGGACTGTGGAGAAAACGCACACCTTCTTCAGTTGCAAACTCGGCAATAGACTGACGACTGGCCCTAACTAACCTTCTCAATTCATTGTTTGCGCCCTTGAAATTAGTCCCATTGTCGCAAAAAATTGTAAATGGCTTACCCCTTCTAGATATAAACCGGCGCAATGCTAAGATGAAAGCCTCTGTAGTCAAGTCGCTTACAACTTCAAGATGTACCGCCTTTGAAGTGAAGCATACAAATAAACATAAGTAGCATTTTGAAATTCGATTACCTTTGCCCTTCCTACTAGAGATCATAAATGGTCCAGCCATATCGACGCCACACGAGTAGAAAGGGAACGTTGGATTACTTCTTTCGGCCGGCAAATTTCCCATTATAGGCTGCAGAGTTTCCCCTCGCAATCGCGTACAGATTATGCATTGCTTAGCCGTGCTGCGCGCTAGAAGCCTACCACCTATAGGCCAGAATCGTTCGCGGATAGAAGACAGGAGTAACTGCGGACCAGCATGGAACAAACGCAAGTGTTCGCATCTCATTATTAATTTGGTAAAGTGATGCTTAGCATCTAGAATAGCAGGATGTTTTTTTTCATATTCATATTCAGAGCTTTGGAGTCGCCCTCCAACTCTTATAATTCCAACCTTGTCAATGAACGGATTAAGTGAAAGTAATTTGGAACTACGGTGTAATGCTTTGTTTTCTAGAATATTATGAATTTCAGAAGAATACGATTCATACTGTGATTGCTTTATTAAAATATTCAACGAATTATCCAGTTCGGAAACATTCAAGGGTCCAGTAAATTTAGAATCATTCTTTCGCGAATTATATATAAAACGTAGTACATATGCATATACTCTTTTAAGTTTATTTAAGTTTGAATATTTTTCAAATTTAATTATACTGCTATTTGTTATTTCTATATGACACTTTATTGCGTTGGGATCCTTGGACTCGGGCATTGCGGGCGCCCCAGCGCCGCCGCCGTCTGCGCACGCGGCGGTTTCGGGAACTATCTTCTTACGGCCCCCGCGCGCCTCCACCCGTGCGTACAGCAGGGCTCGGCGCATACAAGAATACACCACCTTTGGGTGCACTTAAAGGCGGACCAAGTCGTCCTTTTCGAATAGATGGAATGAAAAAATGGTTTTATTTCTACTTTCTTGGGGTTTAAAAAAATGGGAAAAAAAAACTTATCGCTCCAGATTGAAAAAACTTACCCGACACACAAAACACAAAAAAAGTCGCGTCCGCCATCATGGATCTCGAAATAAATGTTGTATTCGACATCGGCACCGCTGAAAAACATGGAAATGATACCCATATTGATTTTACATGAAAAAGTCACGTCCGCCATCTTGGATCTCGAAATAGATGTTGTATTCGAAATTGGACCCCTGATAAACATGGAGATGATACCTATATTGATTTTATATAAAAAAGTCACGTCCGCCATCTTGGATCTCGAAATAGATGATGTATTCGAAATCAGCACCGCTGATAAACATGAAAATGATACCTATAATGATTTAACATAAAAAAGTCACGTCCGCCATCTTGGATCTCGTAATGTTGTATTCGAAATCGGCACCCCCGAAAACCATAAAAATAATATCCATATTGACTTTATATCAAAAACTTGCGTCCACCATTTTGAACTCGATTTTAATAGTGTAATTAATTCTTGCCTAAATATTACCGAATTCTAAAATGGCGTTTATCCATATAAAAAACATTAAAAAAGACTTTACGCATCGCAACGCATGATATGCATTAAATATTACATTTCAATTCTCATTTAAAAAAAATTTACTACACACGTTTTAATACAATGCGCCACTTCTGACGCGTACTGTGTCCCCAGTGTATGGACAGTCCCAGTTGCGCCGCGCCCCGCCCGCCCCGCACACCCCTCACGATTGCCCTGTCTAGACGTGCCCGTTGGCCGACTGTAAGAATTAATAGAATGTGATGGTACTATTATAACCTAAAAAGTGTCATTTTTCGTGTTTATGACCGATTTTGACAAAACTTTCAAGTGGGTTTTTTAATATTCTAACGCAACTGCGGCAGCTAAAATGTTAATAATAAACCTTTATTTAACAACCCCTTAACCCCCCCCCCCCCCCCTCAGTATTAGTTTCTTTAAATTCAGGCGACTCGATTCAAAAGCCAACCCAATTATTTATATAAAAATCAACAAAACGTTTTCTACGTTATGACAAAAACATGTGCATAAAGAACAATAATTAGTAGACGCGTTTTACCTGAAATAAAACGCATATTAAATACTTACCTCATTAGAAGCTTATAATATTGAGATAGGCTTATCCGTTTCCCGTCGTATTTTCCTTCTCTTTCTTCCGGTATATCGCTGTCTCTCTCGCTCATCTCACTCAGTGGCGTCACCAGGTGGCGCGGTGGGGGAACCAGGAGATTTCACACCCGTGCCCATTTGTTCATCATTGCGTCGAAATATGCATTAAGCACCAGGCGGAAATAAAAACTAAGCTTCTAATGAGGTAAGTATTTAATATGCGTTTTATTTCAGGTAAAACGCGTCTATTAAACACTTGACCGTCATTAGAAGCTTATAATATTGAGACTTGTTTGTTATCGCCTGGTGAAAACGCCAATGTGAGAAAAAAATTAAACAATATGTGCGAGAGAGTTAATCATATGATTATGGTTTAAACAAAAAGTTATAATAAGAGATTTAATTAAGTACCCATTATTTACAATTTAAGTCATGTAAGAAAATAATTGGCCAGTCATTGATGAAAAGTCAAATAAGCTTGTAAACCTTAGCTTGTAAACCATGTAAACGAACATTATTATTAGGAAATAAATATTGTTTACTATTTGATTTCAATCACTTTACAGGGTAAAAATAAAAAATGCAAAACTTTGTGACGCCTGAATCAATATTTCACGACAATAAACCTTGTGAAAAGTATTAACTAATCTCCAATTACCAATAGTTAGTATATCCTCAATGGGTAAATCATATCAATCTAGTTTGTAGATGCTACAGCGGAGCAAAACACAACCAGGTGTGGCTGTAATATCTATCTAGCTACCACAGTGCTTGAAACAGGTGTAGGTGAACCACTCGAAGTTTAAAATAAATTAGTTTAGCCATTTTGTACAATATTTATTGATCATTTTAACCAGTAGCAATTTCCAGCTTGTTTGTCTGTAGTCCCTACAGTCAGTTTTTGACCCTAACTGTCGCCATAATATTACTGCATTGTCCTGAACAAAATAATGTTTGGTGTCCACAGCAAGCTAACAAAAGAGCAATGCGACAATAATATTGCAGTGTTACGAACTGTTTGAATTCTAGTTGATCCTAGGTTTGAAATACATTACAAAGGTCTACAGACTAATATTACTAAAACCTGGAAAAAGGAGGTTTTGTTGTTTTTGAATGTTTAATTGGGATTGATTTTAAAACATGTATAACTATTACCTCGTCACTAAGATTTCCATACAATTGTGCCTGCATAAAGTAGAAACGACAATTTATGGTAGTGTATAGTATTGTAAGAAAGATTTAAAATATTAAGTGTAAATCTGCCAAAAATGGACTGACTGGACCCATTTGGTACGCGTTCCGCGTGTGGATAGCACCGCTGCTGCTGCTTACGCCCTTCCTGTACTACTGGACCAAGCGCAAGTGCTTATACGTTTTTATAATAACCGGACGCTTGAGTAGGGAAATTTGCTTGTGGTTCCATAACGATATATCATTTAAGCACACCAAATTTCAACATCATGTCTTGAACCTTGGGGGTTGGCAGGCCTGTGGTTATGTCTACCAGGCGTCTACGTTTCGAATTCCATACTGTGAATGAGGCAGCAAGTGGTACCACAATCAGATAAATTCCTGTTGAGGTGTGCTAGCACCCGGGGGATGAGGGAAGGTGGTGCGAATTTCCAAGCCAGAGGGAAGCGTTCTACTTCAGGCTGAAAGCATTGTGAAACATCGCTTCGTAATCATTAAGATAAATCTGCATAGTTTACCTACTACTCGAGCGTTCTTGGATACAAACAGGTCAATTACTGGCCAGGCCCACTTCGCGAATATCGTTTGTGTGAATTCTGGCAGTAGATGCCACTCTAGAGCTTGGCTATGTCAAGACAGTTGATCTGCATAGCTGTTCATTTTCCCTGGAATGTAATGAATTTTGACCACAATTTGGTTGGTGGTCATTTGTTGGTTGGCAATTTGGAGGATTAAAATAAAATTGTCGCAGGCTTCGTGTTCGACGCTTGTAATTCTAAGACTTAGAACAGCCCGCTTTTCTTTTTGATTGCAGTGCAGCTTTTGTTCGGATGCACTCCATCTTCCTGATAGGGCAGAATTGTTGCTTTGTGACCCCCCAACCCTGAAGCAACGGTTGTCAAACAGAATGTTGGTGGAGGTATATGTATTGGTGTTTCTGATAATTTTTAGCTACCAATACATTTAACTACATCGTAAGGTAGAGTCTATTTTACCGCCAAATTTCTTCTCTTAGGTATCGTAAAAGGCGACTAACGGACCATAGATTGCATCCAACAGTATAGAGCGGCGATAGGCTCATCACTTGTCACGTACATGTGCAGTTATCATTTGGTGAAACGTAGACTATGGCAGAGGACTGCTTTTGCGGTTCTTATTGCCTGGTCTCTGACTAACCCTTTGGGGATAACAGTCATGAGTATATGAAGGTATGTATGGACGCTTGTGATTCCTTCATGTATCCTAGTATGTCCTTGCGGAAGACATTGATTTTAGTAAGCGCCCTGCGAGGGCGGTCAAACAGACTTTTTGAATTTTATGTGGACACCAAAATAAGTCAGTGTTTCTATTACAATGTTGGCATGTCTGGACAGAACCATCTGGTCTTTATGTCTATAAGATAATAGTCTAAGAAAACATTGCCGTGCTCATCTCAAATGGAAGGCATATAATTTTTAGTAATTCGCCTTTGTAGAACAGAAACCATTGTGGCATTTGGCTATAGTCAGATGGTAGTACCTAGGTCTGAGATAAGTAATTTGTACATCCCGTCTCTTGGCCGTACACAGTCCGGAATTCATATAATAATTTAACGACTTCAGGTTAAAAATTGGACGGAGTGACCTTTCTTGAGTGCTCTTTGGTACTAAGAACTGGGTTAAAACGAAGTTTGGAAAAAAAAACCTTACTGTTTCTAGAAACCTGTTCCTTCATCTGTGTCAGCATTGCAGACATTTTGTCCGATACAAGCGTGGAACAACTGTCGATTGTAACGTTTGGAACCTTGAGCGATGGCTTCAGATAAAACGGTATTCGATACCTTTGTGTTGAAAACTGAAAGAAAACTTGGAGCACCTATTTAGTCCCAACGGTGTCGATAAAGTGCCAATTTACCGGCTCGAAATTTCGGAGCGTCATTGTCTACGTCTTTTGTTACCTCTGTTAGCAGAGAAGATGGACGTTTTTGTTCTGATTGAAAGAGCTGCCAAGCCTATGATACTGGGGATCGAAAGTAAGAACAGCCTCCGTTGTTTATATTATAGCTACGATGTGGTTCGTGGCTGGCATAAGTATGTCCTTGCGGAGGACATTGTTTTTGTTAAGCGCCCTGCGAGGGCGGTTCATAGCCATGATGTGGTTCGTGGCTGGCATAAGCATGTCCTTACGGAGGACATTGATTTTGGTAAGCGCCCTGCGAGGGCGGTTCATAGCCACGATGTGGTTCGTGGCTGGCATAAGCATGTCCTTGCGGAATACATTGTTTTTGGTAAGCGCCCTGCGAGGGCGGTCCATAACCACAATATGGTTCGTGGCTGGCATAAGCATGTCCTTACGGAGGACATTGTTTTTGGTAAGCGCCCTGCGAGAGCGGTTCATAGCCACAATGTGGTTCGTGGCTGGCATAAGCCTATCCTTGCGGAGGACATTTATTTATTTAATTTAATTAAAAACGGTTACATAACCATTTACAATAATGAAACGTATTATTCAAATTCAAATAAAATAAGGGACATTTAGCATTACATTAACATACATGCATCTTCTCGCAAAAACCGCAAACACTCAAGTAATATTACCATTGATTTTGGAAAGCGCCCTGCGAGGGCGGTTTGTAGCTACGATATGGTTCGTGCTGGCATAATCATGCCCTTGCGGAGGACATTTATTTATTTAATTTTATTAAAACGGTTAAATACCAATTACAATAATTAAACATATTATTCAAAATCAAATTAAATTAAATAAGGTACATTTAGCATTATATTTACATATATGCATGTTCTCGCAAAACCGGGATCACTCATGTAATAACCATTGATTTTGGTAAGCGCCCTGCGAGGGCGGGCAGATTATAGCCACGATATGGTTCGTGGCTGCCATAAGTATGTCCTTGCGGAGGACATTGATTTTGGTAAGCGCCCTGCGAGGGCGGTTCACAGCATGCTGTGCGTGTGTCTGTCCCATGAACCAGAAGAACAACGCGATGGTACACTATTAGAAGTGTGCCCTTGCGAAAGGTAACCGTTTGTTGTTAGTACAGGTTTTGCTTGCGAGGCATTCCCAATACCAGATTTGACCAAAATGTTTTCTAACAGGACAATTTTTTTTTTTCTAATGCTACTGTAATCTGAATCAGAATTAAACCAATGTGTGTTTGAAGGTAGAATCTTATTCAAAGTAGCAAGCATTAGAGCGTCTTTTACATTTTTATGAGTACCTATCCTCTTTTCGTATATTTATAGTTTCAGTCTACAACCTAATCACCACTGAAAATAAGACCTTTAAGAGAGGCATCAGATGTTTGCGACCAACTAGTAAACTGCGCAGACAATTATTAAAAATATCTTTTTAGTTTAAAAATACCAAAAGTTATTGGTGCACAAGATTTATCAGAATTTTGGTGCTTAAGGCCTAGCTGGCTCTTTTAGTTTACTTTTAAAATCAAAAATCAAATATAGATCACTACACGGAATATTTAAATTGTTAACTGTTTTAGTCAGTATTGGTAACACCTGCGAGGTGCAACAATCGTTGTAAGATTTCCTCTAACGTCCGATAAAGCAGACACATTGTCGTTATCGTCATGAAAGGCGGGTACGATGACCATGCTTCTTTGAACGATGAACGATGACGACTAACTCGAACTCAACCTTCGCCGATGCGATCGGGATTGTTAGAAGGACCAGCTATAGCCGCTTAGTTACAATTCATTTTTCTCATTATCTAATGTAAGCACTTATTATCGGTTTCTTATCTAAAATAAAAAGAAAAAGTGCCTGGAGGGTAGATACTACGTATTAAACACAAAAAACACTTTTAAAAATACTATCTTTACTCTAATGCCTTCTTATCTTAAAAGAAAAGGTGTATCTACATCTCTTGCGGGTAAAATAAAAAGTTTGATATACCGGATAAGTTTAAATTATAAATTCAGCGAACGGTAACACCGTTAAGTTAAGAAACTATTCTAAGTACTCACGTGTATTGTAGAAACTCACGAGAACTGTGTTGCAGTTTAAATAAAAATAATTCTATTTCTTTGTCACTTGATCACTATGTAGTACACAAGTTACGCCGACGGGAAATTTCACGCCAATGATGAACAAATGGGCACGGATGTGAAATCTCCTGGTTCCCCCACCGCGCCACCTGGTGACGCCACTGAGTGGGACAAGCGAGAGAGACAGCGATATACCGGAAGAAAGAGAAGGAAAATACGACGGGAAACGGATATGCCTATCTCAATATTATAAGCTTCTAATGACGGTCAAGTGTTTAATAACATGGTTCACGAGCGAGCTAACCGTTAGCATGGACGCGAGTATGCCTAATTTACCGTTTCAATTCTATGTCTCACTCACTCAATACCATATTCTTTGTCGGCTTTAGACTAACGCTATTACACAAGGGTCAGCACAATAAAGGACAAACTAGCTCATGATTATGACACAAATAAATACTATAAAATAAAATAAAGTATCAATAAACACTGTTTAAAATAACTGAAGATTATTATATTGATTACATTACACGATTTAGGTAAAAAATACATAAAATGTTAAAGATATTTGCCATAATTATCATGATTTTACCCATGAATTGGGTATTTACCCGCGTTTTTACCCATTTTGGATATTTACAAATATTTAATATTTATTTTATTTTATTTTACCCGGTAAAATCCCATCTCTACATGAATGTCAGATTAAGAGTTTAGAATTTGTTTTTATTTCATTGGATGTACGCCTCAGAACAATATATTGTTCTGAGATGTACGCTTAGCAACTAATCGTGTTGTGTACTTGCATATATTTTAGATAGAAATTTAGCTTTTAAACTGTAGATTATCTATTGCTATAATTTAATTCTTTTTTTTGTGTACCTTAGTGAATAAATAAATTATTGACTGGCGACTCGCCCGCGACTTCGTCCGCGGAATTCCGTGATGGTTTTATTCATAGCCATTGTCGTAGGTACTCTTATCAAACACAATAGACGGTAAAACTATAGTGGTATTAAAGTAATGTGTATAATCACGACTATTATCCCCGAAGGGTTAGTCAGGCTATGAGTACTGCAAAAGCAGTCCTCTACCATAGTCCACTTTTCACCAAATAGCGACTGCACATGTGCTAAGGGCGATAAATGGTGAGCCCATCGCCGCTCTATGCTGTTGGATGTATGTGCAGTGCAGTCTTTAGTTTGTTAGTCGCCTTTTACGACACCCAAGGGAAGAGAAGGGGTGATAGTATTCTTTTAATGAGCCGCTACGCGATACGGTAAAGGTAAAGTCATCTGTTTTCAAAACTTCCATTAAATGCTCTTACTATATTTGGCTGCATTTCAACCCCTTTGACGCTGCATTTACATCCGTTAGATGTTTGATGCATGCAAAGTTGCCGTTTGAAACGTTTGCCTACAAAGGGGCCCATGAACGAAACATGAAGAATTAATGCTAAAAGTATGGTTAGCATATGCAAAATTCCACTTGAAACATGCGAAGCTTAATGCAAACGACGGCACATAATAAATAATGCGCCATAAGTTATATTTCTTAACTATAAATTTATAATAAGCTGACTTTTAGCCAACAATGTTATGCAAAAAAGGGAAACTTTAATTAAAACTTTTTTTTATTCTACAACGGGTAAGAGCTTGGTCTTCATCTCACCTGATGGTAAGTGACGACAAGGCCGAAGGTGGAAGCGCGATTCACCCGGAATCCTCAACCACTGAGGAACTGGCTATCTTATCTCAAACTGTCGGAACACAACAATGCTATAAACATCGTTGTTATGGCGACAGACTTAGATAAGATGGTGGTAGCTAGCCAGGCGGACTTAACAGCCCTACCACCAACCAAACCGAGCACACAAAGATGTACCCCCCGCTGGGAATCGATCCCAGGACCTCTGGGTCTGAAACCGGTGGCTTAGCCACTAGACCACAGAGGCGGTTATACAGAGCTTTCTGAAAGATCGTGAAACGTTACAAAAATCGCCAACCTCAGGTGAAAATCAAACCCAATTTTCCCGAGTACCGGCGGCTGCAAGGCCTCTGCTCTGCTAGCGACGTATTGGTTAGACCTGTCGAGTGTCTTCAACACTTTGTATTTATGTTCAGAAAGATTGTTTCATCAAACCTTCTTGAATTTTTAACATAATAAATCTAAATTAAATATTTTTACAATGTTTGGAATATTCAGATCAGATCTGATAAGACTTCAGATTCGTAATTTTTGTTATTCGTGATTTAAATTAGTAAAGTTTCTGCCCTGTGACCAAGGGCTGTATAGCATAAAGTTTAAAACTTCACTCCAAACTAAAGAGGGTGCCGCGCGAACGCAGAAAAAGACTTAATAATGAACTTCAAAGCAAAATCAAGCATATTGATATTGATTTTGATATTCATATTCAATTTATTGGCCATAAACATAACAAGGTTTGTTACAAGGCAAGTCAATTGACAAATAAAAATGACATAGTACTTATACAATTTACAGAAAAAAAACAATCAAATTAATGAAATTAAAAACATAAAATGAATGATAAATAAATGTCAATTAATTATTAAAACATTGATATTAAATAGTAAATGTCATTATAACAATTTAGAAACACATTAAATCAAATAAAGTCAAATTATTAATCAAATACATAAAGTCAAGACATTTAAATTTCATTACTATTCGTCATACTGTAACACCGAGACATACACCCATAACATAGACATGTATGCACATTCATACACACATACACATTCAAGCATACATACACGCTCTTACACACATTTCAATCACTCATACATTCGTACTATATTTAAATACTATACTTGCATACGCACGAACACACAGGTACAGCATAGCGTGATAAAGTGTGTATAACGGGGGGGAAAAAAAACTTCTTTTTTTTTTCTTTTTTTTATACCGAGGGAAGCCTCGCGAGTGTTATTGCGACCGACCTGGGAACGGAGCCAGCCTGAAAACCAGCGCTAGGCTATACCTAGCCTAGCCTTATGCTGAGTCTGGTACCCTTTGCTCAGACTGATTATTGCGCGCAAAGACATTAAAAATTAGTCTCTCTTTGATTGCATATAATAGCACAAACATGTACAGCACCAACAAAGCTGGCATACGCAATTTATCTTTGTTTATATTTTTTTTACTTTTTGAGGGGGTGCCGCGCGATCGCAAAAACTGACATAACTCTCTTATTGATCTTCAAAGCAAAATCATATTGATATTTACAATTAGAACAATTCTGCTTTGAAGTTTCAGACGTAGCAGTTTAATTAGTGCAATGTTTTTTATTCTGCGAGGTGTGCAAAACCATCACGCGCTTGTATTAATAATTAAAATTTACTTTTTGGAGAAGGGGATGCCCTGCGGAATGTCAATACAAATATTGTCATGTAATAATTATTGTTTCATGCGTAAAATTAAGAGAGTTGTCAAGAAAATATATTTATTGGAGTCATTAGATTTTTGTATTGTTTGTTATTGTTAAAAGAATTTGTTTCAAATTTCAAGGCCATGACCTTGTGCAAATGATCAGGCTAACATACATATGTTTTAATGTTTTTAACTAATTTAGCGCATAGTGCAGGTGACTTGCAAGTACGTAGGTTTTTTCACAATTTCGTGCGGAACCCCCTTATCGAATAAAATAGTATGTACTTTTTTTTTGTTTACTTACTTGCATTGTTTGTTTTTTATAGGTAATATTTTTTTGGTTTATCATTTCTTTTTTTATTGTATTTCTTTGCCGTTTTTACTATTTTTTTTTTGTGTTTTTGATGTAAGTAGTGTCAGTTCTGGCAATAAAGAGTTTTATTATTATTAAAAATAATATAAGTAAGTACCTATTATAAGATATTACAATAAAATTTAAACTAAAGTTTTAATAATTTTTGGAAAAAGTTGATTCAGCCATTTGCATTGTCAATATTCATGAACAGAATAAAAAGGATTATCCTCGAAAAATCTTTCATTCTTTTCCTAAAAGGACCGTGATCCAGCCTTGATATACTTAAAGGTAACTTATTAAACATTAAAATCTTAATATAAGCAAATACCCTGATTTTTCACTTTGTCCAACCTCGTTTTTAGATGTACTAATTTATCTTTATTGCGAAGATTGTGTTTATGTAAATCACATCTCTTCAATAGGTGGTCTTTCTATTCGTGTATTTCTAATCAACTAGTAAATATATACAGTGATATTACAGTCATTATTTTTTCTTGCTTGAAGTACTTTTTAACAGATGTACGTTTCCCCAAACCATTTATTATTCTGATAGCTCTTTTCTGTGATACTAAAACCTTTTTAATTTCGGCAGCATTGCCCCAAATGATAATTGCATATTTTATATTAGAGTGAATATAAGCATAGCACACAGTTACAAGTGTGCTTTTATATAGTAAGGGTTTTAACTTACATATTAATACTAAGATCAATCCTGCTTTGAAGTTTCTATCAAAGGAGATACGGGAACTGGTATCCTGCGCAGGCCAAGGAAACCAAGATGTCATCGTCGGCTGCGATGCCAACGCGCATCATGTAATCTGGGGCAGCTCAGACACCAATGAGAGAGGGGACAGACTGCTGCTGTATCTGGTAAGTTCACGCATGTAAATACTTAACAAAGGAAATAAGGCTACCAATACCAAAACTTTTTCAATGCCTGGCGGGCGCAGGTGATTGCTAGTAACAGAGCGGTAAGTAACATCACAAACTGGCATGTATCGAACGAAGTATCCCTCTCCAATCACAACTACATATGCTTTAGGTACAGACTACGTAAGACCATAGGAACTGTTCGAAGGAAGAACCTAAGAAACACAAACTGGGAGGGCTTCAGAAAGGAACTCAGGTGGGAACTAGATGGTCCATGCTGTAAACTTAACTCAGTTGTGGACAAAGAATTTGAAGCTGACAGACTTACAGAAGCACTGATGACGGTCTGGCAGGACAACTGCCCAGAAACAAATCAGTGGCGGGGAGACTACCGTGGTGGACTCCAGAGGTGGCTCAGATTAGAAAAGAAACACGACTGGCGTTTAATGAAGCGAAAGCGAAGAACGACATTAGCGATTAAAAAATTCCCAATTCACGGACTTCAATGCTCGTACCAGCCAGGTAAGTCAACAGAAACTGCTTTCCACCATGTGGTAAGCCGAGCGGAATCAGCCCTGGAGAACAAAGAGATCTACGTCTGCACATTCGCAGACATTGAAGGTGCATTTGATCGCACAACCTTTGACTCTATCAATGTGGCAGCCTGAGATCATGGCGTGCCACAGCCGATCTGCAAATGGATTGAATGCATGTTAAAGCATGCAAACCACTAGAGGGTGCCCCGCAAGGGGGGGTCCTCTCTCCTCTGCTATGGAGCCTAGTAGTTGATTCAATCATAGCAAACTAAACCAAGGACCACTATATACGGTTCGTTATGCGGATGACCTGGTCATCACAGTCTGTGGAAAGTTTCCCTCCACGGTATCGGAGCTAATGCAACGTGCCCTGTTTGCTAGAGGATTGGTGTAATACCAATCATCTATTAGTAAACCCGGGGAAAACAACCGCTATCTCCTTCACGAGGATGAAAATCCTCACGAAACGGGGAAGCCTAAAACTTTACGGCACCCAGCTTCCCTGGTCCAGAGAAGTGAAATATCTAGGCATAACACTGGGTAAGAAACTTACCTTAAAACAGCACATGGACACGACCGTTACCAAGGTCTTTGGTATGTGTTGGTGCACCTATGGCAAAACGTGGGGGCTTAAGCCCACAATCATAAGGTGGATCTACATGATGATGGTGCAGCCGATCCTTACATATGGCAGCATCGTCTGGTGGCCCAGAACCAGGCTGAAAATCTGTAAGAATGCTTTAAGCAAACTTCAGAGGACAGCATGCATAATGATTACTGGGGCATTCAGAACCACACCGACGGCAGCTCTGGAGGTCCTTACGGACCTTCCACCCCTGCACAGTGTCATAGAAACAGAGGCAAAGAAAGCGCTACATAGACTTAAGGTGGCCGGGCTGTGGGACGCATCTAAGCCTCTGACCAGACATATGGGAACCTAACGATTCCCTTGATAGAATCATGGAAATGGGGTGTGACAAAATTTCCCTCCAGTACATGTTCGAAAAGAAATTCAGTGTATATGTCCCAACTAGGGATGAATGGAAACAAGGACCACCGTCTCCAGAGAAGAACAGCCTCATCTGGTACACCGATGGATCCAAAATGGTGTCGGGTACTGGGGCAAGTATCTTTAGCAAACAACTAGTAATAAGGTATCAACCTCTGGTTTAAACTGAGGTCTAACACAAAAGCCAAATCCACATACTTCGACGACCTCCTTGGTCGAGTGGTTTGTACACCGGTTTTCATGGTGTCGCCATCTCTGAGGTCCCGGGTTCGATCCCCGGTCGGGTCAATTTAGAAATTGTTGTTTTTCTAAATTGTCTCCGGTCTGGGTGTTTTCTATGTATAATTAGTATGTATTTAAGTATTTTAAGTATGTTTATCCGTTGTCTAGTAACCATTTAACGAGTTTCTTCGAAGCTTCTCTTGGGCTAGATAATTGGTGTGATTGTAGGAAAGATTTATTTTTATTTTTTTTATACATTAATTTTGTTCATCAAAACATTCAGGGTTTGGCTCGCAAAGACTTAGAATTGGAATTATTTGCAAAGAGTCAGGATATTCATATATTTTGTATAACTGAGCATTGGCTAAGAAGTCATGACACATCATTCCATGTTCATAATTTTTAACTAGGAAGCACGTACGTGCGTAGTACAGCTATTCACGGTGGTTCTCTAATACTAGTAAGAAATAATATTAGATATAAAGAACGAAACGATATTGTAGGCCTTTCAGTGCAGCGTACCATTGAGCTATCATGTATAGAGTGTAAAAGCTTTGTAATAGTGTGTGTATACCAACCCCTATCCGGCAGTTTCGGTGTATTCGAATCAGTAATGGAAGACGTACTTCAGAGAATAAAATTGAAAAATAAATTTGTTTTAGTATGTGGGGATTTTAATATAAATATTCTAGAAAACTCTCCAGGCAGTGTTCGTCTACTTGCTTTATTTAAATGTTTTAATCTAAGAAATCTATTTCTTGAACCCACTAGAATAACTTCACATTCGGCCACTTGTCTCGATAATGTTTTTACAGACTATAACCCTGTCTCTAAGTCAGTTATTAGTAGTCTTACGTCTGACTATTGTGATTTGAAGGTGACCTTCGATTTTGATGTTAAGGAAGAGCCTAAAACTGTAACATGTAAACCAGTTACAAAAAAGCGAATGGAGTGTTTTAAAACCAATGTAGCTGGTAAAATCGATACTTTGCCCTTTATACACGATGATCCGGATGTACTATATGGTAATCTCTTTGATTTAATAAAGACAGAATACAATCAAGTGTTTACCTCTAAAACAATAAAGTTTTCACAAAAACTTAAGTTCTGTGACTGGGCCACGACTGGGACGATAAAATTAAAAAATCTAATAATAAAATAAAAGCCACTTGGGATATCATCAATCGTGAAACTAGTAAATTAAAACCACGGGACAACACTTTCACTCTTAAAGTTAAAGAAAACCTTATCAATTCAGATGCACAAATCGCTAATATTCTCGATGATTTCTTTATAAATATACCTGTGGTAACAACTTCAAATTTAAATTCATCACCAGTGGTGGCACAATCTTTTCTCGAACAACATGTACCCAAATGTAATGTTTCTTTTAATTTTCAATATATTGACGCTAAAAATATTATTAAAATTTTCAAATCACTAAAAATGAAAAACA
This sequence comes from Scoparia ambigualis, assembly GCA_963921215.1. Taxonomy (NCBI): domain Eukaryota; kingdom Metazoa; phylum Arthropoda; class Insecta; order Lepidoptera; family Crambidae; genus Scoparia; species Scoparia ambigualis. Next base: position 35,863,903 of record OY992509.1, on the reverse strand, counting down.
CAGGTGATTTGTGGGGCATGTCTATAAAAATAATTAAGAATATTATATATTCTATTGCACCCCATCTTGCTGACATATTTAATAACTGTATTGATAAAGGAATCTGTCCTGATCTTATGAAGTTTAGTAAGGTTATACCTTTATTTAAATCGGTAAATAAAGAGGACCCCAGTAATTATCGACCAATTTCAATACTACCAGCACTTAGTAAGATTTATGAAAAAATTATTCTTGAACAGTTAGTGGAATACTTTAATTTAAATAATCTTCTACATAGTAAGCAATTCGGTTTTACTAAGGGTCGTTCCACTACTGATGCTGGTGTTGCTCTAGTAAAACATATTTTTGATGCCTGGGAGGAGTCTCATAACGCTCTTGGAGTTTTATGCGACCTGTCCAAGGCTTTCGATTGCGTTGACCACCGGACATTGGTGATGAAGTTAAATTACTATGGTCTCAAAGGTTTTGCGCTTGATTTGATAAAGTCGTATCTCAGTTCTAGAACACAAACTGTCGATGTCAATGGAACTAAGTCATCTGGTTCATAAGTAAAAATGGGAGTTCCACAAGGGTCAATCCTAGGCATTTTCTTATTTTTGATATATATTAATGACCTTCCATTCTTTGTAGAAAACTTCTGTGATATTGTATTGTTTGCAGATGATACTTCACTCATTTTTAATGTGACTAGGTCTAAGAAAAATTATGACGATGTTAACAATGCTCTCTCAGAGGTACTCAGTTGGTTTATAATAATTTACAGCTAAATGCTAAAAAAAAACCAAATGCATTTATTTTACACTACCAAATGTTAAGACCGAACAAACTGATGTAAGGATAAACGGTGATAAATTAGATTTGGTAGACTCGGCTGTTTTTCTAGGGATAACCCTTGACTCAAAACTTCAATGGAATCCTCATATTATTATATCGAAATTGGCCGGCAAACTCAGTTCTGCTGCTTACGCCATTAGAAAAATTAGGCAGTTAACCGACGTTGAAACTGCTAAAACGGTTTACTTTAGTTATTTTCACAGTGTCATGTCATATGGCGCCCTACTGTGGGAAACAGCGGCTGATGTTGAAACTATATTCATTTTACAGAAACGGACAATAAGAACCATTTATAGACTAAGCTCACGAACTTCTCTAAGAGATATTTTTAAAGAAGTTGGTATTCTTACAGCTGCATCTCAATATATTTATAATTGTATAGTTTTTGTGCGTTGCAATATTAACTCATTCACTAAACACGGTGACGTACACAATTTCAATACTAGAAATAAGTCAAAACTTATGATGCCCCTGTTCAGGTTACAGAAGGTTCTCGGCTCTTTCTTGGGGCAAGGTATACACTATTATAATAAAATACCAAGTACTGTACTAGAATTACCTTAAGATAAGTTTAAAAATCATGTAAAATCTTGTTTACTTAAGAAAGGTTATTATACAGTTAAAGAATATTTAGAAGACAAAACAGCCTGGTAATGATAAAATAATCACATTATATTTTCTTATGTCCATTTTCTTTGTAACTAGCTCATTTTACCCTGGTATGATAGCCTTTATCAGCAGTGTCTGACAGACAAGAGGTACCTACTCAAAACTCATGTTGCGTAAAACGTTGCCTAAATGTTTTCTTGCTTGCTTCATTGGAGTTGCTCGAGTGTGTCATGCTCTCTTAAATGTCTCTGCGGTGGTGGCATGTGCGTCGGGTCGTTACGTTCCCTAAAACATGGTTGAGCGAAACGATGGCTGATTCACATGTCATACTCGTGAACGGGTGCCGCCTGTGGAGGCTGGTCTGCTCTTGCTAACTTATTTTTATTATTAGTATATTAGTAGTTGTAGTCTTACTTTTATTTTTCTGTACTGTAAGTCATTGATAACATTGATTATTTTATATTGATGAGTACCTGAACTTTTTATTTTATTAATATATTTTTTATTTTTATGTCTTGTAGTTGTTTTGTTTTTATTATTGTAATGGAAAGTGCCCTTCTATGATAGGGAGGGCGATTTTCAATTCTAATTGACGCTGTAAAAGAAAGAGGAAAAGAAATGCCCTTGCTGAGTTTGTTGCCGGTTCTTCTCAGTACAAGGCTCCCGCCCCATAGTTAGACTTACGAACCGATGGCATAAATGACATTCATAAGTGCTGTAACCTAAACATGGCCTAACCTGATTAAATTATATTGAATCTTGAATCTTGAATGACTTCGAACATAGTCAAAGCATGGGAAAATTCGCAACTGTATACCAGGCCGAAACTTTTGCAATTCTCCTATGTGCAAAAAAGAATTTAGAACTCGCCCCCAGAAAGCGAAACATAATCATCCTGAGTGATAGCCAAGCAGCACTCAAGTCACTTATATCGCCTCGGATCGACTCCAACCTCGTACTTGAAACCACAAAAGCTTTCAACAAGCTAGGTGGACACAATAGGGTGAGATTGATCTGGGTACCAGGCCACATGGGAATCCATATTAATGAGATGGCCAATGCACTTGCCAGGGAGCCTCAGCCGTTTGTTGCACTGGCACCGAGCACCATCAACAAGGCCTTTAAGGATCAACTCCAAAACAGCCATAAAACCGAATGGGAAAAGCTACCCGGCATGAAACACTCAAAATCCTTCATAGGTGGAGACGCCCTAGGACGGAATAAAATCATATGCGGAGGTACCGCAAAAGGCAGGCACGAACAATCATCGGAGCCCTGACCGGGCACTATGCCACAAAAGAAATGCTTCATAGAATGCAACTAGCAACAGACAGCTTGTGCAAGGCAAGTGGGGAGAAAACGGAGTCCATGCAACACTTACTGTGTGACTGTGACTCCCTTACTAGGAAAAGAATGAGTCTCCTGGGATTAGCCTACCCGAAACCAGAAGATTTTAGACTCTTCGCCCTCAGAGACATTGCCAAACTTATGGCAGTCGCTTTCAATGAGGAAACGGAGTGATAGGACGGGGTTGCACAAAAGATCCCAATGGGTCGACGTGCCGCTGCGAGAGGGAAACCTCTGCAGGCCCCACTAAGATAAGATAAGATAATTTTTAAAGAATTTGTTTCAAATTTCAACAAGGCCATGACCATGTGCAACGATCAGGCTAACTTACATAACTAAGGGTGGATTCGACCAAACTGGAAAACGGTCTTATACCTAGATTAAGCGCCGAATTTGTATAGACTATACTCGGAGTAAGTCTTATTCCAGTTTGGTCGAATCCGCCCTAAGTTCTTTAAATGTATTTAACTAATTTAGGGTATAGTAGTTACTTACAAGTAACTTAAAAATACGTAAATTTTCACAATTTCGTGCAGGAGCCCCTTATATCCGTAAACAGTATCAATTTTATTTCAAACCAGAGGAAGTATAAGTGCTTGGCCACGTAGACGGGCTAGGCGCGGTTGCGGGTGGCGGCGGCGGTTGGCTAATTTAACAAATGTATGAGAATGTATAAAGCATGCCACGACGACAATGCTACGGGCTAGTTTGCGCCTGGCGACGCACTGAGGGATACCGTTATTTAATTTATACCGGTAATGTACCAAAAAATTCTGTTCTGTTTTTGTTCTGTTACAAATTACCGGTATTTATAACGTTACCAATAACGTTATTATCGCGACGTTGCCAATTCGCTTACACGTGCCGCGCCACGCGGCGCGCGGTCTCCGTTCGTGCCCAGTACAGTACCTATGGCAAGGGCAAGTTGGCAACAGTGTAGCGCCGAGTGCCGACCGACAGATTAAACTTGTTTGTTTTGATTTTGTTGCGATATTACTCTAGCGCTCTAAGTTATTAAATGTATTATTTATTACTTGTGCATTATACAATAATGGGACGTAAAAAAGAAAATAAGGTGTACAAATACTTTAAAATTAATAAAGAAAAACTTAATTCAAAGTGCTCTTTAAGTAATAGAACATTAAATGTAAATATTTTCATTTCTAGGTACTTGTTATCGAATCTTTTTTCATTACCTTAACTACCTTTTTATTACCTACATATTTGTGTATTTGGTTATGAGCTGTAGTTGGGCGTTTTCGCGCGAAGATGTCCCGGTTACAAAGTGGATGTCATTTTAGTTTATGTTATAAAATTATGTTATTTAGATGTAAAAATATTCCTTATATTTCAAGCTACCGATTGAACGTAAAAGTTTCTTAGAAAAAACATAAGAAACGTGTGAAAAACGGTTCAAATTTGGTACAACACCATTTTGACTTCCACTTTGTAACCATACTGTTTTCTATTTAACAAGAAAACTATAGTGTTGAGATTTGCATTTTTACTTTATTACATTGGTTACGCATAGCTTGATAAACTAGACAAAAACAGAAGCGCTAACAGCTATAGTTATAATTTTATGGGTGAAATAAGATCCACTTTTCACTTAGTGGTCCATAATGGACACTGATTTTCTTTGTCATTGTACTCAGAACGTCTAATATAACTAAATAAATATTATATAGTACATGTTTAGCATCTACTTTTGCCTTACCATAAAACAATTAAAACAACATAGGAATATTTTAAAAGAATTTTTTAATTTTAGGGTATTTGAAAAATGGGACAGGGTACAAAATTGAATATGAAGCTACAAAATGGAAATATAAAGTCACTATCACAATGCAAATAATTATTCGAAGCATTTGTTACAGGTGTCGTGTAACAACATTCAAAATTCAATTCAACACAATATGATATATGTGTTTATTGAATGTTGCAAATAAAATTGTTTCAAATGTGTGTCTTATAATCACAAAACTATATACAAACACATAAATAGGTATTTTACTAATATTTTGTTAAAAAAAACTATGATGAAAATGGCTGAATCAGCTGAATTGTTAAAAATAAAGTAATGTAAAATTGTTAAGACATACTATATTATTATTATATTAGCCCATATTGTCCCATTGCTGGGCAAAGGCCTCCCCCCCCCCCCCCCCCCTTCCAGTATTCACGGTCTTTTGCGTGTGTTGGCCAATCCATCGCGTAAGCATCAAGCTCATCTCTCCACCTCCGTCTGGGTCGACCTTGCTGCCGTTTAACCCCATTGTCGTTTTTATTTGTAAATATGTTTAATTAGCCTTTAACAGTTGTCGTGTTCATTAGTAAATAGAATTTATTAGGTATTGCTACATTGATGATACAAATATTTTTTAAGATTTTAAAATTGAGTAAAATAAAGGTTAATATTACAAGTAAATTGAACAAACTAAACTACGCAATTATTTTTTACGTTTTAGTGCATTTATTTCAGTTTTTTTTTGTTATTTTTTTTATTATTTCTCGCCTTTTAGTGAATCGTTCCGATCTATTTATCGAAAGCGAATATTGGTAAACCTACAAAACGCGCTGCTTGTATGAGACAGCGCCGTTTAAATGCGACAAGCGAAGAAATCGAGAAACGCCTATCACAAAGTAGGAAATCAACATCCAAAACAGACGGCAAGTTACCCGGATTTACTCGTGAACGCTGTATAGACCCTCCTACGATGATGACTTGCGAGTTACTAGGGTTCACCGTTAGGCAAACTAGAGGGACGTTTTTGACTTGCTCCAGTCGTAGATCGTAGCCAAGTCACCATTGACCTGCTCAATCGCTTCTGAGAGGTTCTCAGCCGAGGCCTGAAACTAAATTTGTAAGTCATCAGCATTGGATGTTAAGAAGAATTTAGACAAGAAGTGACAGAAATAATAGTGTGAATAGTGTATTTTTAAATCCTAATAGAATATTTTTTTTTTTTATCCACAACGGGTAAGCGCTTGGCCTTCATCTCACCTGATGGTAAGTGACGATAAGGCCGAAGGTGGAAGCGCGCTTCACCCGGAATCCTCAACCACTGAGGAACTGGCTATCTTATCTCAAACTGTCGGAACACAACAATACTATAAACATCGTTGTTATGGCGACAGACTTAGATAAGATGGTGGTAGCTAGCCAGGCGGACTTAACAGCCCTACCACCAACCAAACCGAGCACACAAAGATGTACCCCCCGCTGGGAATCGAACCCGGGACCTCTGGGTCTAAAACCAGTGGCTTAGCCACTAGACCACAGAGGCGGTTTAAAAAAATGTTTCGGAAGGAGTGATAAAGAGTGGCCTATGTCACTATTGTTCTTTAGCTATCTATGTGCAAAATCAGGTCGATGCGCAAGTGAGAGACGGACAAACAAACAAACACGCTTTCGCATTAACAATATTAGTTAGGAAGGATTTATTGCCGGAGTGGATCTCATTTGACCTATGGCTGAAAATACCAAAATCGCTATAGGATTCCACAATCAGAACTGAGTTCCGGTACCTGCCTTCTTTTAATTCGTCACAGTCGCTTAACTATCTCAATCGAGATATCTTATCGCCATCCGTGAAATACTTATAATTGAGGAGTTCCAATGACATTCTGTGGTCTTCTTCATCAGTTCTACTTCATTAAATGATACTTTCTGAATGCAAATTCTTGACTTATTGCTGAAAATATCAAAATCGCTTTAGGTATGCCTACAATATTTGAGGAGTTCCCTCAATTCCTGAGGATTCCATCATCAGAACTGGATTTTGATAAAAATGGAATCAATTTGAAAGTATATCCTTTCAAATAAAAAAAGAATTTTCTAAATCGGTGTATAAATGACTGAGTTCTAAGGTAACAAACATAAAAAAAACAACTGAATTGAGAACCTCCTCCTTTTTTGAAGTCGGTTAATAATAAAGTAATGTAAAATTGTAAAGTAAATCCACTTAAAAGTGTAAGTATGATTAATGAAACTAAATCAGTACTTATACCCACTGACACCACACACATCACCGAGACAAAGTAGGTGTGCAAAGCCAAATGCATGAAATTAAAACAATTGTCTTTTACAACACCAACTGTTATTATATTTACAGTACCTGGTTTGCGAAACATTTATTTTTGAAATAAAATACAACATGTGAATTCGACTTTATGTTTCCACTTTGTAACTTCTATTCCATCCAGAGGTTCCATCCAATATGTAACCAAACAAAGTGGAAGTAACGCTCCTCCATTTCGGCCGCTAAAAACTGTAATATCTCGTAAAGTGTGAACCCAATGGTTTTAAATGTATTATGTATGCATTGTAGTATAATCAAACTTGCCTTTCAAAATAGGCCTTAACAGCAATTCCTTGAAAAACTTTTATTTTAACGGTTACAAAGCAAAGCTAACTTTTTGTACCTGTCTCAACGACGAGTTAGAACCTAAACCAACAAAACATGATTCTTGCCAATCCAAGTAAAATATGTTTGCCGGAATTGATTTAGTTTTACTAAACCGTAAAAAGTGACATTCATTGGTAGTTTTTATACAATTTGTTTGCAAAAAGGCGGTTACAAAATTGAATTCTATGTCACGACCAAAATCCGACACGAGTAATTAAATGAGTTTTAAAAATAATGTACTTGTATTTTCAATAAATTACACTCCATTTCTTAAAATTCATTATTATATGCATCTAGTAAAATACTTCGCGACTGCATAGAGCTAACAATAAATGAACAATAATGTTCTAAACTTCATCTAGTCAGTATGGGACATGCAATTATCATCATTTTAAGTTAAAAAACTTAACCAAAACACACTGTGTACCTTACACTGTTAAGTACGCTATGAAAGAAATACGAATATTGAGTGTGTAAACGCGAGCAATCGCAAATTGAAAAGAGAAAGAACTATTGGTAACGTTATAATAACGTTAATTTTTAACGGTACTAAGAGCGATACAAATTTTGGGTATAACGTTACATTAACGTTATATTAGTAACGTTATATGAAAAATACCGGTAATCCGGTCCCTGCGACGGTGCGCAGCGTTTTCTCGGGCGGTTGAAACGGGCTAGCGCGGAACGGATCGAGCGAAACAATATTTTTTAGACGAATCTACGAGCGGTGGGACTTTATTATGGACACTTATGGACAATTATGGACTACTTCAATTATGTTGAAGTATAATTAATCAAAAGTTTCAATACTCATTCTAGTGTACTCATAAAATTTGTCCGGATACTTCCGATAATCTACTTAAAGATTCGAAAATTCTCCACATTTATGACGATCTTCATTTAATTCATGCCATCCGTCTCTTGATTTTAAAATGTCGTTCATACAATACGAACTGCTGTCAAAGCAACTACGCATCACTTTAGTTAGAGCCATCCTCAATACGTCCACTTAGCCAGCCGCTGTAGCCGCTAATGAATGTACGTGGCATGCCACCCGCGCCCGCAGAAGTCACTCGCGCCCGCGCTAAGCCTAAACCGTCTACGTGGCCAGAGCGTAAAAGTGGCCTAAAATAATGATAAATATTAGTGTTGAAGGTAGGAAAGGAAGAGGAAGACCAAAGGAAAGATGGATGGATTGTGTGAGGGATGTCATGAATGAGAAGGGATTGGATGATTTGATGACGAATAACAGAGTTGTATGAAAGAAAAATACTTACATACTGCGCCGACCCCAAATAACATGGGAACAGGGCAAGCGAATGATGAATGATATCAATTTTTTTTCAATGTCAATTTCAGTGTGTAAGAGGATCCTGCACGAAATTGTGAAAATTTAAGTATTTTTAAGTTACTTGTACTGTGCGCTGAATTAGTTAAATACATTAAAAGAACTTACGTAAGTTAGCCTGATCATTGCATAGGGTCGTGGTCTTGTTGAAATTTGAAACAAAATTCTTTAAACAATTTAACTAACAATACGTAAATGTAATGACTCCTAAAAACATTTTTTTCGACAACATTCTTAATTTTACCCATGAAACAATAATTCTTACATGAAAATATTTGTATTGATATTCCGCAAGTCAAAAATTCAAAAAAGTAAATTTTAATTTTTAACACAAGCCGGTCCGGCCTCAAGTTAAGTCAAAATATATTTATTCAATAAACTCAATTAATAAGTACTTTGAATCGTCCAAATCTTTTTTAACCTACCACCCATTCAGGACATAATTTTTTAACTGTGGCAAAGAATGGGCGCAAGAAACCGCAGCGCACAAAAGCAACGACATTTACAAACAAAAAAAAGAGTATGTCGTTACCAGGTCAATACAAAATATGAATTTAAAAATAAAAAAAATGATGCAATACAATATTACAATACAATGTAGTATCAATTAAATAAAGACAATTAGAAATAGCTGTTGGAGTGCTTGGAGCATTTCAGATCCAAGCTGTTTTGTCTTCTGTGTAATCTGACACTTTATAATAAGCTTTTTTATAAAGCTTTTCTTTGATTTTGATTTTAAATTTATTAAGATCGCCTGGTTTGGTACATTTCTCTAACTCTAATCAAATTACTGTGTCTGAAACTTAAAAGCAGAATTGTTCTAATTTTAATAATCCGCGCGGACCCCCGCCTCCAATTTTGCTGATCATTTATGCTATGCTCCTTACGCTAATAAGGCCTCATGAATATGTCACACTTTTATGGTGAAATTCCCGCGAAGTATTTCGTCATATTACTGCGGACGTGGAGACGGAGCAAGTAGCGGTAAACTTTATTATTATGTTTACATGTACGTCAAGAGCAAAAATATGTAAACAATTATAACTCTTAATACAATGGAATAAGAGTCAAAGTGTTTACATATTGGTACTCGTGACTGTACTACGATTCTTTGATGGTGCGATAATATAAGGCACTAACAAATATTATAGTTTTATATCGGATATGGAGCGTACGAGACAAAGAGTTACAACCGTTGTTTATGATTGTAAGATGGTGTAAACATTAATGAGCATTTTTATATTCCACAATGGGAACTTTAATATTCGTCTGTTCTGTTGGTTGGTGATAAACTCGAAGGCGATGGTAATTCTTGTAATGATTATGTAATCAGCAGAATTACCTAAATCATGTGAAGGTCTAGTTCACAATATATCACATGGACTTTACATTTAAGTATGTTATTCAATGAAAGAATGCATTTCTAAAGAGGCTACTAAGTCGTCACCTAGCAAAGCAAGCGCGTGTCTTATAAAAAATAAAAAATATGGATGCCTATCATTTCATATAATGGCAAATGAATTAATTTTAAAGGACATAACGTTCATTGGATATAATTTTTACTTGTTCTAAACACACTTCCTTGCAGCCCATGGGCTGCACCTTAGGGCGTACAAACTTGCTTCGCGGTGTCTTCTCTAGTTTATTGTACCTCAATGTTTAAAAGCAGTTATAAAAGTAAGACCTACCGCAATTAGAACTTATAATAACAGTAAATTAAAGTATAGCCTTAGTATATATAGCCTATATACTGACCAACTGTTTGAGCAAGGGCCTATGAAGTATTCCTTACTATGGCGGCAGCCATATGCGTTAAGCAAACACGGGCTACGCATTGAAAACTCTGAAACACATTTGCCCGACCTGTGAACCTTGAACCCTCGAACTCCGGTTATCGGACTGAGCGTTTGGTCACTCGCCCACCAAATTGTAAAAAAGTGTTACTAACTAAAAAGTCGTTGGGTATACAAGCTTTTTAGAATATAAACAAACTCTCACCGTCTCATTAATAAATGTTGAGTAAGGCTACTCCAAGTATTAAATCGGTGTTAACAAATTTGACTAATTATAAACATAGAGAAATGAATGAGTACACTAATCTGACTTTACTCTCGGAGTAAAAATGTAACCTCGGCGGTAATCTGTTTAGCGAAAGAGTAAGGGTGGGATAGTGTCATTATGGCATAGATTGACATTTTGTAGTCTGCTATTTTTCTATTGATTCCGTTGATGTGGGTTTGGTTTATTGGATGATGTTGTTAATCTAATATTTCATAAAAAAATGCTGTATTCTAAGTAAAAATCGTCACTAACAGCTCAAAAAATTAAAATCAATAATTGTTTAAATCGATTTTTGCGTCGGACTGTCAGGTGGTGACTGTTATGTGACGGCTGTCATATGCCCCCTCTTCACATAGGCAGACGCATCCGCAGACGTCATCTGCGGATGCGTCTGCCGACGTGTAGGGGGGTGAATTGCGCGTCTGTGATAGGTATTTAACGTCTTCAGACTGTGCAGTCTCTGTATACCTACCACAGGCGCGCAAATCACCCCCCTACACGTCGGCAGACGCATCAGCAGATGACGTCTGCAGATGCGTCTGCCTATGTGAAGAGAGGGGGCTATAGAGTATGCAGGTCGGCCGCGAGTACTGGCCATTCGTTGTCATGGCAACGCAGAATTATTAGTAGCTCTTAATGTCAAAATTATGTCAATTAACGTGGAGTTCATTAGAAACTCATTCTTTTTTACTTTTTAGCTGTCAGATTTGCCATTGAAAACACGTTATTCCATGCGTAAGGAATTACTTGTTAATCCAAGCCTACTCCAAGCCTACTCCAGTTTATTAATAACGATTCGAATTCAAACTTACGGCACCGACCGGATCAACGTCTACACTCACGAGACTGTTTCCTAGCGTTCGCCGAAGTTGATCCAATATACAAATCCACCTTGCGATAGTTACGGAAAATGTAGATCCGATTTAAATGAGCCAATCAGAGCACAGCAAACGATCGGATTGGCTGAAAAGAGCCGCGACGTTGCCGTTTCGTATCTTTGGCCGTGCAAGGTACAGATTAAATGGATAACTCAACAACTCGACAACGCCACGACTTATTTATCTTGCAAGTAAAATTTGATCCACTTCCCGGTTACCGATATCGAGTTTGGACTCGTTTGATCCGTCTTGACGAGTACTTTAGTGCTATATGGTAACCAGGTTCTGATGATGGAACTGGAAGATGGCCATAGGACCTCGGTAATTAAACGACACAACCCCATCGAGTTTGAGCTCGTATGATTCGCTTTGATGATTACTTTGGTGCTAGATGGTAACCAGGGTCTGATGATGGAACTGGAAGATGGCCATAGGAACTCAGTAATTAAACGACATAACCCCATCGAGTTTGGACTCGTTTGATTCGTTTCGACGAGTACTTTAGTTCTAGATGGTAACCAGGTTCTGATGATGGAGCTGGAAATTGGGTATAGGACCTCGGTAATTGAACGACACAACCCCATCGAGTTTGTGCTCGTTTGATTCGTCTTGACGGGTATTTATGTTTAATATATTTTAGCGCTTTATTAACGCTTAAATATTCTGCAGGTTGTTGTTGTTGTTGCGCTTTAATATATCCAAGCAGTCTGCTAAGGATGACGCACGCGCACAAACTAATTAATTTGTAGGTAGGTTCTAATAAACGAACCCGAGCTACTACCAATAGTATTGTGACGTTACAATACTATTGGTAGTAGCTCGGGTGCGAGTTTTATTTGCCATTCGATCGCGTTAACGAAAACGAGTTTACATTGTAGGTAGGTATAGTAAAATTTTATCACGCCTTCTTTTGTCATGGGCAGGAGGCGCGCTGCTTTAATGTCATACAAATTATCGTTTTCCTAAACGTGATTGAATGGCAAATAAAACACGCAAAAACGAAATAATTGTTAAGTTCTCTAACTTTTACAGTATACCTACGAGTACATCTGCGCTATACCTCTACCTACACCTTAACTGATAAATCTAATACTTACTTCTGAATTAGTACATATTATGTGCATTATACAATAACAATTTTCGACATTTTTATTTAGCGTAACGCAACTGCCTGCCGCCATGCACTCAAGTAGGCAAGCGGCACCCCTCTGATAAGTACCTACATGCACGTTTGAACGTGCGCTAGCCGGGCGGGCGGCGGCAGATAAAACGCGCGGCTCGAGTGAGTGACGGAGGCCTGACAATAGGACGGTCAGAGACGCCATCATGATGCGACGTCACTAAACAAAACTTCTGAAATTTTGTAAATACGTAGGTATGTGGTCTTTTTATGTACCTACCTACTAAAATAAAATAAATAAATATCCTGGACATTTCACACATAAGTAGTCCCTGATCTCAAACTAGGCAAAACCTACTAGATATGGAGGCCTGAGAAATACATAGATAAGTAACACCCAGACACAAAGCAAACATCCGTGTTCGTTACACAAATCTTGGAAATCGAACCCACGACCTCAGAATCCGCACTCAGAGCTACTAACCACAGAGCCAAAAGGTCAGTCAAATGTTATTGGCTAGGTACCTATCTATTTTTATTATTCTGATTCGGCTTCTGGCAGGCAGCACTGGTGAAAAGATGGCATCTTTGGTGGTCCTATTTTACCTACTTACAAATACCTAAACACAATCACAACTCTTTTTTCGTCCGAGGTTAAAAACTGGTAAGTAGGTAAGTACTAGCTCAGACCAAATAAAAAGTATAGACAGAACTCTGCGAACAGCGTAGTGAGGCCGGTCAAACTACGCCTTGCCGTGTACACACACGATTACACGCACACACGTACAACGAAACTACGCCCTAGCTTGTCAGTCTAGACTGCGGCTCGTGGAAGCAACACGTTTTGAAAAATCATAAATATAACTGTCAAAATGCCGAATTGTGTTGTGAAAGGGTGTAAGAATCAATGTTCAAAAGATAAAACGCGGGATAGAATCACATTTCACACTTAAGTAATTTGGAAACCAATATTTTTCATTAAATCGAAATAAAATGTTGACGTTATTGCTTGAAACAGAAGTGTTGCCATTATGAAGTGTTTTTATTTACCCTATTATTGGGTAATGTGACACGCAACGTAACGTTACTCGTTTCTTGTAATTCTTATCAATAAATTTTAAAAAACGACGAGGTAGGTACTCAATTCACCGTCGGTGCGTACGGTCCGTGTTTTTAACGACGACGATGATACAGATTTTTTATGTTTATTGACAATTTTACGCGATATCTTCGCCGTTGGTGAACTAATTAAGTATATGATTTTTTTTCGTTAAATAAATTATTATCTTAGGGGTGGTCTCGTCCCATAATCATGTTATCAAAATTGGTTCAGTATATTTGTAGATTGAAAAAATGTACCATTTTATTCTTTCCCATTGCATTGAAGTCGGTTGTTTTTAACGTGTTTCCATTAAATCCATATTAATATGTATTAATTAATATTGTAAAGGTGAATTTCTACCTGTATTACCTATTCACGCTTAATAATATGTATATGTGTGTACATACCGCTTTACATATTTTTTTTAGATTTCCGGATCGAGACCAAAACTTAAAACAGAAATGGATAGCCGACCCATCATTTGTCAAAGTCGAAAACCACTATCATGGCAATCAACTTCCCGGAGCGTAGTTTGTTCAGCACATTTTAGTTGCAGTATTAACACATTTTCTAAACACGGTGATGTAATGCCACTGTTTGTTGTTTTGTAACCTACAAAAGGTTCTCGGCTCTTTCTTAGGGCAAGGTATACATACACTATTACAATAAAATACCAAGTACTGTACTATATTTACCTATATATAAGTTTAACAATCATGTAAAATCTTGTTTACTTAAGAAAGGTTATCAAACAGTAAAGGAATATTTAGAAGACAAAACAGTAAGACGTTGTTCAGTTTATTTTAAATTAGGAATGCCTGTTTTTTTAATAGATATTCTTTTGTATGTTGTTGTGTTGTCTAATTGTCTTGTAGTCGTACTAAATGTTCTTTTTTATCTTGTAGTGGAAAATGTCCCTCTATGATAGGGAGGGCATTGTTCAATTTGTATTGATGCTGTAAAAGAAAGGGAGAAAAGAAATGCCCTTGCTGAGTTTCTTGCCGGTTCTTCTCAGTACAAGGCTCCCTTCCCATAGTTAGACTTACGAACCGATGGCATAGCGACATTCATAAGTGCTCAATTATTGTAGCCTAAATTGAATAAATAATTTTGATAATTTGGATAAATAATAACAAATTTTATTTCTGTAACACTTTTTCCATTTTCTTTCTCCCATCGCCACCACTTTTTATCGACAGCTCAAGTCGGAATAGATCACTTTTATTTATAACATATGATAACGTTGTTAATTAATAACGTTTAAAATAACGTTGCTAATTTTTAACGTTATGTTTGTGCTTTTGTGGTAATTGAATTTATTATGGCAACACCGTTTAAAACACACATGTTTAAAAAAGTGGCCTCACTTCGCTGTTCGCAGAGTTCTGTCTATACTTTTTATTTGGTCTGAGGTACTAGGTAGCTAAGTAAGTCCTTATGTATGTGATGTGAATAACTAAGTAGTTATTACCATACTCGATCATGGATAAAAGAGTGCGATTTCACTGAAGCGGTCTCTATTCCGGCCACCCCCTTCATTTGAGCCGGGATCACATCCAGATTAACTCATTAATACATATAATAATAATCTCGAGTTTCTAAATAATAATATCGAGTTTCTAAATAGATAATCAAAATATGGATATGGATAACAAAATACTCACCATCATCTTCTGATTGGTACATGACAAATTAACAAAAAACCTTTTTAAATAACAAGCTTTTGTTTAAAATTGCATAAAAGAAAAAAATAAACTTTTACTTTAAAACTTTTACTATCAACTTATAACGTCATTACACAATTTATATGATAAAGGTTGTCGCGAGATTTAAGTAGGTAAGTAGGTACTCGTATTTTTTTAGATTGAATTTTTTATAGTTAAGTCAATCACATCAAATTATTTAATTTACTTGTTTATTTACTCACATATATAATTATAATACTAGTTTCTGCCCACGACTTCGTCTAGGTGGAATAGTTACTTTGGGCACAGCCTTGTGCTTCTAATACTGTGCTTTGGGCTAACGCTAACTTGAACCCGCGAGTTTGTTTACGTAGAAGGTGAAAATATTTTTAAATAATACGTACGTTAAGGAGCTACTTTAGGTACCTACATCACGCTTTTATCAGTAAGAGTGGAACCGGCCTTGCTCATCATCAAAGACTATTTAAATCTCTTTGCTCATCATAGATGAGCGCGCAGTACTTGATCATTATTTTGCTGCGATGTTATTTTAAAACTGCTATATCTCCTAAGATATCATTGAAATCGAATGATGAAAAGGGCAATTTTGTTTTAAATTAAATACTTGTGATCAATAACGTATTTATATGGATACCTAAGCATTAATATCATGTTTATAAAAACACCTCCGCAAATAATGCCTTATTTTAGAACAAATTTGGTTGGCATAAAAAAGGTTATAGTGACCATAAAAGATAAGACGTATGCTGTCACAGACTTTTTTTTAGAACTTTTAAGAGGAAACAATTCTGTCATACATGATTTTTGCAAAAACTTTAACCGTTTACGCAGCGCACGCATCGGAAGCTCTCATTAAAAAAACCCTGATTTTGAAACATTTGTTAATTGGTGCTCCGCTCTTATTAGTCTTAGCGTGATGATATAAAGCATATAGCCTTCTTCGATAAATAAGCTATCTAACACTAAAATAATTTTTTAAGTCGGACCAGTAGTTCCTGAGATTAGCGCGTTCAAGCAAACAAACAAACTCTTCAGCTTTATAATATTAGTATAGATTATAGTAAATCTTTTTCGACCGTTCATGAATCAACAAATGTTGGTCAATTCGAAGACCAGTGTGTTGTAACCAGTAAGTGCTGATCCACCGACGTCACACGCGCATCAAGTATGGATCAAAGTATATCAGTTTGCGCGAAATACCTATCCATTAGAAAAGACACAAATAACGTAAGGTCGGGGTGACCGTCGCTTTACCAGTTTGCAGCGATTTTCGTAAGAAGCGCACCGATCGCCCGGGTACGTGCCCGTACCAAATAGACAGCGCGGTGTGCAAGGGATTTTGACCTTTAGACTAGTTAAGCGACGGAGACCACCATTGTACCTACTAGTAAGTACTTAATTCATGCAACCAAAAACAGCATCTAGAATTGCTCCTTGCTATATTAAGTAAGTAGGTACTTGATGTTATTTTAATCGAAAAAATCGCGAGCTAACTACTGTTTAAAAAACAACACACCGTCCGTTCGTTACTGTGCGGCACATATTTTTAAAATTTTGAAATTTGTACCTCAATGAATTTTTTCCGAAAATTACAAGTTAGTTGTGCGGTTTGTTGGTGGGTTCGAAAGGGTGGCGCTCGAAAAGTATTGTGATTCAAAGAATTTGGTTTTTATGGCCGTAAAGGTGATGTTATGTACTTTTTAGTGATGTAAAATTTAGATTTTTAATTATAAAAGAAAGTACAGATTTTTAATTTAGAAAATTTTACTAACCGCACACACTAATCTGGTTGTATCTCTGGTTTTATTGCGCTGTTTTCAGTGAAATTCCGGGGTTGGCGTCCTGGCTACCGCGTCTATAGTTCTTTCCGGAAGAAGTCCGGAAAAATACGTTTCCGGGAAAAATCTTCCGGAAAAAACTTAATGGACACCCTGACCCCAAACCCAAAGTTTGGGCGAAAACTGAACAGCCGTTTCCGAGTTTTGGGCCTTCAAAGACAGAACGTAATTGTAAAATTATCTAAGATTTTAAGCTGTCTTGTAGGTGTGCGCGACCGTGGCTGCCTCGCCGCTTTGGAAGAATAATAATACATACCTAATGTTGTAATTCAAATTCAGTGTATTTTCCAGTAGAACAGATAGAAGTTTTCTCGAAAGTTTGAAGAATCGATCACACCACACATTATGAGAAGTTACAATTCCTTACAAATGAAAGATCAATGGGTAGTAGGGTAGTTTTCTAATGTCGCGTCCGTACGCTAAGCACTTGCCGCTAACTCCAAACCAAATGACCAGATGACCATTCATGTCCTCGACAACGAAACAGCCTAAAGCATTGTGATAATAAGTATCAGTCTTACCTATTTATTTACACTAAATTAAGTTAAACTAATGTCTCGCAATAAAGGCAACGTTAATACCTAAAAAGCTGCGTAATTAATAGGTGTCGGTAGGTACTTACATGGTGTTAAATAGCATTCCAGTTTATTACATCAGCGAACAGGAAAGGTGATAAGCTTCCCATCACACATAGCAGGCTTTGGACTGTCAAACTAATGTAATAATAATTAAATAAAAGTGAAAACCTGTGCTAAAATTTCGTAAATAAATTAAAATTTATTAAAGGACGAACTAAAATAACTTTTGTGATCGGCACATGATTATTATTACACTAATTCGGCGTGTTTAAAAGTTCATCACCTATGTATTTACAAGTCTTATTTACACCTTAAAACTAAAAAACTCTCTCTTCGTTTAAGCGCATAGCACCACTTACTACCTCGTGTTCAATCAAACAACTCTTTTCACCTTTTAAAATAATTTATTGTAAACTCACACTTGATAATTTTAAATACAAAATTGTGACTTTAAGCAGCACAAAGCTTTCTCTAGTCGTCTGCACCGTTTTGAAGCTCGTAATCGTAACAGAATGCCCTCTCGCCAGGCCACGATGCTCCACCTCGGCGCGCCTCCCACCTCTTCATAATGGTAAAGTAACGCTATTGGTGGGGTCGTTGGCGCGACTGTGAGCAACATCGTGGCCCGACGTTATAGTCAAATAAGTTACTTTTAATGAAATTTGAAATAGTAACAATTTAAATAAATGCAGTTTCAATTACAATCAATTAAGTTTAGTAACACTTTTAATACAGTAAGTAATTTAAATAAGCTAAAATAAATATAGTTGAAATTAATATAGCAGGATTTTATAACAGATAGATAGATAGATACAACGCTTTATTGCACACACAAAAATAAAGAAAGGTACAAACAGTAA